>CM054148.1:31444251-31550706 GCA_028751875.1 Rapana venosa | reverse complement strand
GAAGTTGGGTTTGGACCCTGATAAAAATTTATACTGGATTCGCATGCTGTGAAGTGTGTGACCCTTGACTTAACAATTGTATACTGGATTCGCATGCTGTGAAGTGTGTGACCCTTGACTTAAAAATTTTATACTGAATTCGCATGCTGTGAAGTGTTTGACCCTTGACTCAACAATTGTATACTGGATTCGCATACTGTGAAGTGTGTGACCCTTGACTTAAAAATGTTATACTGGATTCGCATGCTGTGAAGTGTGTGACCCTTGACTTAAAAATTTTACGCTGGATTCGCATGCTGTGAAGTGTGTATTTGAATATCTGACACCCACAACTATTCAGGTTTCTTCAGTAAGTAGACACTGGGTGAGGAGAGTTTTGCATGTATGGACTATTTTTCAAATACCTCGCCTTTATTACTGGCAGCCATACTCTGGTGGTTCATTCAGTTTCCTTTAAGAAGATATCTACTTTCACAGTCTACATCAGTTTAGAATCTAATTCACCAGATTGTTTCCTTGGCAAATGGTTTTTGTTTTTTTATTAGCTAAAATCCTTGGCAGGCTAAGGGTTTTAATACTGAATAGTCTTTACACTTTCAGTTGATTACTGCACATGTATACTGTAAGAAAGTTACCTGTAATATGTATCATAAACTGAGACTGTATCGCGTTGTTTTGTATGGTTTTGTAGGTACATATTGTATTGTATACCGCTATCAACTCCAAGCAGATTTTTCTGAAATTTGGGCAGCTCTCCCTGGGGAAAGCATGTCAACACAAGAGCAGAGTCTCTATCTTCTTTCTTGTTATAAATTTCTTATTCTGTGTGTTTGCTTTGACTGTACATTACTAGTATAGTATGCTGTGGTTGTGTGTTCCCCAGTTTAACACTCTGGGGTCACCCAGAATGTGCACTCTTGACTTGCTCGTCCCACCTGGAATCACTTGTGAATTGAAACTTCACAATGAATGAGAAGTTTGCATGTACAACTTTTTAAGTACTTCAGAGGATTTCTGTTCTCCTTTAACAACGAGAGTGCAGGTTGTGATGTTAAGAGCTTGTCAAAGCTAAAGGCAATCTCAACAGAACAGTTTACAATATAACAACATTTTAATGAAGGCCTTGGCAACTAGCCGACATTGATAACTGATGCAGCTTTTGGCCTTGGCCAGGTAGCAGGATACCTGTGTGTAAATACAGAATACGAATCTCAACACAACATTTTACTTCGTAACATTTTAGTGAAGGCCTTAGCAGTTAGCCGACATCAATAAGTGACACACTTTTGGCCTGGGCCAGTAGCAGGATACCTGTGTGTAAAAACAGAATACGACGGCCTTTGAAGGCAGCAGGGTTGGTGTTGAGCTCTGCCACCATGCCTAGAGCTGCCTTCCCCATGTACACTGGGTCCAGAAAGATGGACTCTTCTCAGCCACGTCCTGGATGAATTCTGAAACATGATTCCGATTTTTAGAGATTTTTGTTGTTGTAATTGTGGGTTGTTTTTTCCCCCCAATATAGTGGATGTTTTCTCTGTCGCTTGATGGATCAGTTCTGAAACAAGTGGTTTTATGTTTGTAAAGAACCTTTCTGTTACTGCACGGCTGTTGTTAGTTCCCCCTCCTCCACTTTTCAGCTCCTCTCTCTCAGCGGCTATCCATTCCATCCCAGCTGGTGTTAGTTATAGCAGGAACTGACCGCACTTGGAGCATTGGAAATAATTCTAGCATGGCCCTGGAGCCTTCACTCAGCTATGCTGCATTTGCATGCTGTGACTGTGACTTCTCCTACTCTGGTTTTCTTTTATTGACAATTCTTGTTCTGTTTTTGACGTGATATTACAACACATGCACTTATGATTATACCATGTTTACCAAGTTCCACATTGGTGATTCTGAGGCGTGCGTGCCCCTGAGACACCTCTCCCATGACAGTGGAAGACACTTCCTCCAGACCTGTCCCTCCAACACCAAACCCAAAACCTGAGTGAAGGCCGATATCTGGCCTACTGACCTGCTGATGAGGGACACATCTTTGGACCCCTGAGGAGGGCCCTTCAGTGCACGCGCATTTGTCAGGGCCTCAGATTGCTGTCGAGATTCATGAAGAAAAGAAGAAGATTATACGTAATCATTTTCGACTTAAAATCTGCAGGCCTAATCTGATATATTTCACTCATCTTTTATTGTCACCATTCCCATTGTCTGTAAAATTTTTCACTAGATAAGAAAAAAAGGATGTGAAACACCAACAAAGAAAAAAAAAGGAATTCCCCAATCTCCATCATCGAATCTACCACTTTCCATCAAAAGGGGTATCAGGGAAATGTTGACAACACGATTTTTAAACCAAAATAACCGTTATTTCCCCAAAATTCTTCAACAAAAAAAAAAATCATCAAATTGCTTTTGCCATAAAAAAAGCAGCAAAAAGGGGTTTTTTTGAAATAAAACAAAAAACCACCCGATGAAAAAAGGCGAATCCAAAAAAAAAATTAAGTTTACCTATTCTTTTTTTTTTGGTGGGAAAACCATATCCCTCCTTATGCCCATCAAACGATCCTCACAGGTTTCCCCGGGTGGAGATGGGGCCCCCCCACGGTTGAAGCTGTTCCTCCACATGGTTTAGAAAAAGGCAGATCATCGCTCACACAAAGGCGTGCAGTCAAAAGTCAGGGGAAAAAAGAACAAATTTTTTTTTTATTTAACGTTTTTTTCACAAAGGTCATTTAGCAGGAAAAATAAAAAATAAAAAACACAAAATGAAAGGAATGGTAACTCACAATTTTAACACCAATCGCAGAAGTTTTATATGAAAAGGTCTTGCACTTAAAAAAGTCCTTAACATCACTGTATTTTTTTAATAAAATCCAATCATCACTGTAAGTTTTAATAAAACCAATCTTTTCCCCCCCCATACATAGTGTAAAGATAGGACACTCAAAAAAAAAAAAGAAGGAAAATGTTGATAGAATAAATACTTCATATAGTATTTTTTCGCAAATTTTTTTTTTCCCCATGAATTGTGTCTCAGTCTGCAGATTCAAGATGCTATGTTCCATTTAAAATAAAGGGAAGCAGCATACTGAGGCTGTCCCCCTCTCCTCTCCCTCGCTGCTTTACCTTCCCTGACCCAAAAGCAGGTACCCATTTACAGCTGCATGAACGGGGGACTGTACTGAAGCCAAAGGCACACAATCACCCATCCCTTGGTAACCACGCTTGATGCTGCTTAACCTTAGTTGGGGAGAGTGAGCGTTCGTCCAATGAGCTGTCCCTCCCATGAAGGTTTTAAACCACCTGGCTAAATGTGCACTCTATACCCCAAACACCCCGGGAAAATGTCCAGGTTTCAAACCAAAGTAAACAAGCCAGCTTCCTTGACTACAGTTAAAGGGAAAAACTCCAAAATTAGGGGAGATCACTCTCCTGTTCCCTTGGCAACATCCAGCTGCAAAAACCGGGGCAAAAAACGATTTTTTTTTTTGCTCGTACTTTGTATTATTAGTATGACAGCTTGGGCAGTTCTTGTTTTTGTTTCAAAATGGTTTGACACTTCTCGTTGAAGGTATCAATAACTTACCAGCTGAAAAAGTGGCAAATAAAACATAAAGGAAATCCGACAGTGATGAAAACGATCGTGTATGATTCGAGATAGTGCATTTAAAAAAAAAAAAAACGATTTGCAATTGTGCCTCAAATTAGGTGTGCGTTATTGAGATGGGGGGTACTCAGAATGACAGTGGTGATGAGGAAAGTGTATTTTTGTCGGTTTTTAACATATTAAATATAAATTTTCATAGTCAAACAACAAGCTAACTAATCTGAGCTTGCCTCAAAGCAATCTAAAGATATTATATACTGTCATTGGCAGACTACAGGATTATTCATTTAGTCATTTCTGAGTACGAGGGACATGAAAATAGCAAGTGGTAATAAGAATTTTATTCCCTGGCTATAGGGTGCACTTGCACTCGGCAGTTAAGAGGTTAATGTACTCCGAGTCAAAGTCATCTCCATGATTTTGATGTCTACAATTTCACGCATGTGCTTAAGCATCGGCACACAGACTAATATGCATGACTATGAGAATAAGTGGTTTTGATTTATTTTTTACTTTACATTATACCACTTAAGTCACGGCAGATTTCTCTGGTGAAATTCAGGCTAATCAAACCCAGGAGAGCGTGTCCCACAAAAGCAGCCCACCTGTTATTTTTTTTCCCATTTTCCTGTCTGAAACTGTATTTGTTTCCCTATCAGAGTGGTTTTTTTCCATACAATTCTGCCATGAACAACTCTTTTTTTGCTGTGGGTCTTTACTGGCTAAATGATTATGTGTAACACACGGACCTCGGTTTATCGTCTCATCCAAAGACTAGCACCCAGCCCCACCACTCATGGTCTAAAGGATGGGGGTGGGGGGGAGTTTCTGGCCCAAACGAGGATCGAAACCACCGCACACTTCCAACCCGGGATTTTTCACTTTCTAGCAGAACCCATTACCTCTAGATTTTATCATTTATTTATTCTTTTACATTGAGGATAATGGAATAAGCACTACTCTTTGTGCTTTTTTTAAACATCCAGTCCCCGTGTGTATGCAGTTTTGTAAATTTTGTCATCTGTTTCCACCGGCACACAACGGCCTACTCTTCCGAAAAGCGGAACAGGATTTAACATGTGCGCAAGATGTTCTGCATGTGTTCGAACACGGGGCCCTCGGTTTATAGTCTCAACCGATCCATTCAGGGTCTTATCGCTTACACAGGTCCTGAGCGATCCACAGAAGAGAAAAGAAAACGGTCTACTGCAGAGGTACCTGAGTGTCCCCCTGTCAGGTAGTTGGCAATGGCCAGACCTGCCGCTGTGCCCCCACTGCCACAGGGAAACACCAGGTCATCGTACTGCTCCAGTACTCCCTGCACACCACACACACTCACACACACAAACACACACCAACAACACACATACACACACACACAACACACATACACCACACACACACACACAACACACACATACATGCGGGCACAAACACACACACAACACACCACAACACACACACACACCACACACATACACAACACACACACACACACACACATACAAACACACATACACACACACAAGTTCAATACATGCATATACACAAACACAAACTTCATGAATTGCAACACACCACACACAAAATGCCATCTGAAAAAAAAACTTACACACACCAAAACCACAATACATTTCTCTCCCAAATCCCAACACTTCAACAACACACACAAATCCACACAAAGAAAAATGAAACCCTCATACACACACAAACCACCACAAATCAAAACACCCACACACACACAACACAAATTTCCTCACAAAAATGATAAAACCCTGCTACACCAACAAATTTTTTCTCACCCCAAAAACATAATCCCCTGATTCCAATCACAATTTTTTTACAAAAATTTCCCCCTCCCCCCCCCACAAAAAACCACCAAGCCCAAAACAAATTAAACATCTCCCTTTAAAACTTGACTCACTGCCTCCATGTATACATTTTGGTAGGAGGCTCCATCAATGCTCCCTACCAAAGATGATGCAAAGACTTCTTCTTCCTTTTTTGTCATTTTTTTCCAAGGAGGTTTTACAATGATGAGCCTTCCCATCTCTCTCCGTTTTGAGCTTTCATCCTTATTTATGCCCTTTCTCCTAAGATCATCTGCAAACAGGCAGCCCAGGTCTTGCTAGGTTCCCTTTGTCTCTTTCCATCCACTCGAAGTTCATTGCTCTTTTTTAGAGTGGGGTCTGCTTTCCGTTGAACGTGCCCAACCAGCACAGTCTATATTGGTACTAGCTACAGACTCAGATCACAAAAGATGATGCAAAGACTGGCAGAATAAAAAAACAAACAACACTTCAGAGAAGAGGCAATCCAGTCTTAATCTTACTCCCCTGTGGGATGCGGGGGGGGGGGGGGGGGGGGCCTGTCAATATATACAGCATCCCACATTCCAGAAATTTTGTCCAAGAAATTTCCTTTTTATCATCTCTTTGTTTTGCTGCTCGTTCCTTTTCTTCCTGTCACACCTCTTCCTTGCTATTTTCTGCCCTTGGTCCATTCTCCTGCCTTTTTTTTTTCCAAAAAGACTTAAAAAGATAACAAGTCTCTCTTAAGCCAAAGTCGGATGTGCAGGGTCTGACTTGTCAGGTATTTAACGGCAGCTTGACGCATTTCCACTCATAAAACAAAATATGTTGCTGTCTGAGTGTCGACTGACGAAGAAGAGGAACAAAAAAAATCTTTTTTTAAAAAACTAAAACTTCGAAGGAGAATCAATCCAATTCTTTCCTGTAGAAACGCTGCCACAAAAACTCGCCACTAGACCAAGAAACCTTTCTCATTCTATTTTATTTATTTCTTTTCTTTCTTTTATTTCAAGGATAATGGAATAAGCCCTCACATGCTTTCTTTTTTACATACAGTCCCTGGTGAATGCAGTTTTGTCCATTCTGTCATCCATTCCCACCAGCACACAATAGCCTACATTTCCGAAAATCGGAACAGGTTTTAACGTGTGCACAAGATGTTCTCTGTGTGTTCGCACACTTAAGAAAATCAAGACATTCCCTTTGTGTAGGACTTCAGTTTATAATCTCATCTGAAGGACATTTTTGGAAGGGGGGGATGGAATCAGCACTGACAATGTTAACTCCAGAAGAAAAATCCTCTCGAACGAGATTCAAACCCGCGGATCAGAGCAGCAGATCTCGAGCGCAATGCACATCATTCTAACCACCATGCTACCCATTCCCCCCCCCCCCTTCCCCTACGCAACAGCTTACCTGTTGGCGGAGTTCTTCAAAGACGTTGATGTAGCCAAACACGCCCACCATGTTCGAGCCTCCGATAGGGATTAGGTAGCTGGACTGGCCACAGGTTGATCTGCAACACAAGATTTTGTTGGTTCTCTTTCTTCGTTTCCTTCTCTCTTCATTCCCTGAGGAGTGGGTTGGGAAACTGCACTGCACTGACGTTTTTTTCAGGCCGTGTCTCTTGGGCGAGTTGAACCTGGCGGAGTCCATCCCCTCTCCAGGTACAGGGTGCATGCTGGGTATATGTCGGTGTTTCCGTAACCTACCAAATGCTGATGTGGATTGAATGGAAGCGCTCTGATTTGTAATTGCAAGATATAGCGCTCTATACATTCTATTTATTATTATTATTTCAGGGCTTGTTCTTTGCGCATATTTTGATCTTCCGCATGAGTATATGTTACACAAAGGGAATGTCTTGATTTTCTTAAGTTCTCTATCAGGCACATTCTCAAATGGCTTTTTTCTTTCTCTTTTTTGGTGCGTGTTTTGTTTTTGTTGTTATTACTGTTGTTGTTTTTATTGTTTTGTTTGTATCCCACGTAGCCATGGAGGTCATTCCTGGTTGTTGATCTCCAGTCAAGTGTTCCACTCAAAGAATAACATTGTGAAAATTAAAATAATAAATCAATACACACATGCATATTCATAAGTCATTAACATACATGCATAGTAATTAGTCAATTAAGGATCTTAAATTACAACAATTTGTCACACTTCAATCAAAGACACACACATGTACATTAACTAGATAAGTAATAATCTTCATTTTACCACCCAAAAAAGAAAATAAAGGTTTATTCTTTTAACAGCTCAATTCAAAAACACATGCTGGGTTTGTTTTTTTCAGATTTTGTTTTAAAAAAAAAATCCAAGCCTCTCTCTGTCTCTGTCTCTGTATAGACCCTAGTCAGGAAAAGGACCGGATAAAAAAAAAGTATGTGAATGCTTATCTGTAACCCTTGAAAAATAAAGACCATTCATTCATTCATTCTCTCTCTCTTCTCTCTCTCTCTGTGTCTGTATAGCCCCTAAACAGGGGAAGGGCCGGATAAAAAAAAGAAAGTATGTGAATGCTTATTTGTAACCCCTGAAAAATAAAGATCATTCATTCATTCATCTCTCTCTCTCGTGTATAGTCCCTAAACAGGGAAAGGGCCGGATAAAATATAAAAAAGAGTATATGAATGCTTATCTGTAACCCCTGAAAAATAAAGACCATTCATTCATTCATTCATTCTCTCTCTCTCTCTCTCTCTCTCACTCTGTATAGTCCCTAAACAGGGAAAGGGCCGGATAAAAAAAAAAAAGTAATTATGTGAATGCTTTAATCTGTAACCCTTTGAAAAATAAAGATCATTCCTCTCTGTGTATAGCCCCTAAACAGGGCAAGGGCTGGATAAAAAAAAAAGTATGTGAATGCTTTTTCTGTAACCCTTGAAAAAAAGATCCCTCCTCACCTCCAGTGTGTCCTATGTTGTATGTCCGTCTACAGGGCAGGGCCAGATTTTAAAAAAGTTGTTCATACGTTTTAAGTAATTCCTCCTGAAAAATGATTAGTCAAGTCTTCTTTGTTTTTTTCAAGAATACCCTTAAACCCTCAATCTGGATTAAGAAAAAAAAATTATGTGAATCTTCATCTTCCCTTGTATAGATCCTTCAGTCCTAAGGGCAAGGCTGGTTGTGCGTGAAGTACGTATCTGTAAGCCTTGAAAAATTGACCATCATTATTCAGGATATTCTCTGCCTGTAACACACAGAGTGCAAATCCTTGGACAAACATCAGCGCTATATAATTCATTACATTATAAAAAGCCATTCTGTTATACAGTTCCCCTCTGGTATGCTCTATAATCAGCACAGACTGGGATGGAAATAGTGATAGCTAGCTGTAGAGCCCTTTAAAAATGGGGACATGACATATCTTCACTCATTTTCTCTCCTCACACACACAGAGTGCAAAACCACACCCCCATCAAGAGGAACACCCCACACACAAGTTGCATCCAACACACACAAATAGCACACTGAACATAAGGGGGACCCACACTCCACACACAACACAACACACCCCCACAAAAACACACACCCCACACACACACAAAACACACTCCCCACACACAAAACACACACACACCCCCGCAAACACACCACCCCCACAAACACTCCCACACACACATACACTCACACACGCATACTCACCACACACACACTCACACAAACGCACCCCCCCCCACCCACAAAAACAACCCCCCCCCCCCCCCCCCCCCCACACACACACACACAAACACCCACACAAATACACGCACAAGTCCTTCGGATGAGACTATAAACCAAGGCCCCGTGTTTGAACGCATGCAGAACATTTTGCGCACAAGTTAAATCCTGTTCTGCTTTTCAAAGAGTAGGCCATTGTGTGCCGGTGGGAACAGATGACAAATTTAAAAAACTGCATACACAATGAGGACTGGATGTAAAAAAACCACATGGGTGCTTATTTTCTTATCCCGATATAAAAAACAAATAAATAAATAAACCCACCCACACACGCACCCAAAAACGACACACCCAAAACAACACACACAACACCCATGGATATGCTGGGCCAGTTTCCATGCGGGGCAGCAGGTGGGAGGTAGGGATTTTTTTTGGGCACCAGGGAGATGTGTGCCCCACACAGACGGTTCAGCAACATGTTGCTCTCACACCCCGCCTCTCGGGGCTCCTGCCAACAACCAGCAACAGTGCAACATTGATCAATATATTTTACAGTTGTGTGGGGGGCCATTCGCTTATCTCCCATTGCCTCGAAGCAAAAACCCTTGTTACAAAAAATTTTTTTTTTTTTGGACACACCGAGGAAGGTCAGGTGGTTAAGACGTTTGCCTGCCAAAAAAGTAAACCCGTTGAGGTTCGGTTCGATTCCCCCAGCCTCGCCCTTTCTTCCCATTTGAAAAAATCGACTGATGTAAAGTCCTTCAATAGACTATAACCGAGGCCCCCCGTGTGCGAACGCATGCAGAACATCTTGCGCACAGTTAAATCTGTTCGCTTTTTGAAAGAGTAGGCCATTGTTGCCGTGGGAACAGAGACAAAATTTACAAAACTGCATACACATGAGGACTGGATATAAAAAGCACATGAGTGCTTATTCCATTATCTCAATATAAAAAAAACAACAAAATTGAGCGTTTGTTTTGGGTTGCTTTACAAGATTCAGCGCTAATAAATTCCATCATTATTATTATTATTATTATTATTTTTTTTTTTGTGCCGCGCTCTGTTTCGTTGGGTGGTGGTTTAAAACCGTCTTTGCATACACTTTGCCTTCGCGGTAAAATGTAGAAATTTTTGCAGCCTCTTTTTAGAGGGCCCATCCTCTTTTTCATACTGTCTGTTGTAGCCGAGAAGTTGTACAAAAGTCGTGGCAGGTCAAATATCTCAACCTCTGTTTAAAAGTAATAATGACAACAATCGCAACTACCCCAAAAATGATGATAATGTGCAGTGGCAGCGATGCATGCGTAAAAAAACAATAACAGTTAACACCAACACAAAAACACCAATACTAACATCACTTCTTCCTGCTGCGCTGCTGCCCCCCTCCTCCTACTACTACTACAGCTTTTTTGCTGCTGCTTACTATGTATGTCAAGGATGATAATGGTTTATGATGATGATGATGATGATGTAGTGATAGATAAACCAACCCAACCAACTAAACCAACCCAACCCACCAACCACCCAACAAAACCAACTAAACCAACCCAACCCAACCCAACTAAAAACCACCCAACCAACTGAATGAAACAAAAACCCCAAACCCCTACAAACTAAACCAACCCAAACCCCAACTGAACTGAAACTAAACCAACCCAACCCCAAATAACACCAACCCAACCAAGTGAACTGAAACTAAACCAACCCCAAACCAAACTAAAAAACCCAACCACTATTAAAATAGTTTTTCTCGTCTTTCTGTCTCTCACTCTGAGAAATATTTCTCTATCACAACATGAATCTTTCACACACACACATGCAATCTGACATGCTCTCTCTCTCTCTCTCTCTCTCAAAGCAGACACAAACTTTAATAATATTAATAATAATAATAAATTGAACTTATACAGTGCTACATCTTGCAAAGACAAATCAAAGCGCTTACATCAAAGCGATTACATGTTCTTAAAGGCATATAATACTTGTGTGTGTGTGTGTGAGTGTGCGTGAACAGATAAAAAAATACCGTTTACATAATAGATGTTTTGTGTGTTTAGTTGCTTTATCGTATCATGTTATTTTGTTTATATTGCGTTATGTCAAAGATGAATGATTAAAAAAAAAAGTTATTTGAAAAAATCCCTTTACCGTGATATCGGTACGCAGGAAGAGGTGTGGAGTCAGACCCAGCTGCCGTGCGCACACAGCAACAGCTCGACAGTGATTGGACTGTAAGCCACCGCAGGTGATCACGTGACTGCAGCCTTGGTCCATAGCGTCGGCCATAAGAAATTCCAGTTTTCTAATCTATGAAATTATAACAATAATAAATGAAACTTATAACCTCTATCTTGCAAAGACAAATCAAAGCGCATGCATTCCACCTAATCTTACACAGTCATGCAATCAATGATAAATAATCAATAGTTTAAACAAACATATTTACAAACGTGGTGTGCTGCAGACAAAATCTACGAAAAAAAATGTCAATAGTCAAATCTTTTTCAAAAGCACACACACACACACTCACACAGGTCGTATACTTTAGCAGGGTGATAGGACATGGGTTAGTGAAGGTGGGATAGCTCTGATATGAAACAGGAGGGGGGAAATCTTAGGTTTGAAATAAATATGTCTTGAGGCTGGATTTAAAAGTGTCATAACTAGGTTATTGTGGGCAACCTGACAGGTCTCCATCACAATTTAGCCTGAACAATCGGCTGGTTTCAAAGATAAGAGAGTTTTAAACAGTAAGAACTCCCTCACAAACACCAAACAATCTTTCAGACTAGTAAAAGATAAGCTATTTCACTCACAAAACCTGAACAATCTGTTGGAGTAAAAGATTGATAATTTTGATAAGAGAAATATATACTTAGAATTCTCAAAGCCCTTTTTCTTTAAACTTGAAAACAAACTATAAAGAAATGGTTGTGAAAACAGAAAAGTAAAAAGATACAAAGTTTGGTAAAGCACATTGTTGGTTTCATCAAATAAATGCAGAAAATGCTTAATCAAATTCAGTTCACACATAAACTGATTAAGATTAAGAAACACTACTTCAAATAGTACTTAATTGTCAAACCTTCAAATCCACCCTAACATATAAGCCAAACAGAGGCTGCCAGTACAATAATAACTGCTTGGACCACCCCCCAAAAAAAAATCCTAAATGATTTATTCTATCAATTTACATATATTTACAAATGTATTTTTTGTAACTATGTAAGTCATTATTATGAATGGCACTAGCAAGTTTCATGAATAACTTTTTAGGAATAGGAATGAACCAATCTCTCTCTCTCTCTGTTTTGAGAATTATACATTTAGTATTATCTCTGAAATAAACACACACACACACACACACACACACACACACTCTCTCTCTCTCTCTCTCTCTCTCTCCTTTTATTGTTTTACTTATAGTTGTTGTGTATCCTGATGAAGGATGTATTCATACTTTATATTTTCAATATTTTATTGGGCTTGTTGACTGTACTTGAGTTCTAGTGAATCACTGAATGTCTTATTTCAATATCTTATTGTTACATGTAACAACTATGTATATACATTTTACAATGTGTAGATTAGTATGAGCATTTTTAGACTTTTATACGTTTGGCTTTTTTATTTTCTCTTTTTTGGGGTTTTTTTTCCTTCTTTTTTTTCTTGGGGGTGGTGGGTGGAGGGGTCGTTTGCTTTTTTGTTTTTTTTTAATTTGTTTAAAAATTTTTTTTTCCCCTGTGTTTCTACTGTGTGAGAGTATGAGTATTGGGTTTATTATTAAGATGTATCCCTATGGGTGGGGACTGGATGTAAAAAAGCACACGGGACCGTGGGTGCTTATTCATTATCCTTGAAATAAAAAATAATTTGTCATAGTCTCTCTCTCTCATCTATGTCTCTCTTAGTCTCTCTCTCTGTCTGTCTGTCTCTCTGTCTCTGTCTGTCACTCACTCTCTGAGTCTCTCTTTCTCTCTGTCTGTCTGTCTGTCTGTGTCTCACCTTGTTGCCAGACAAGGCACAGCCAGTGAGGTCATCCCGTTTGACACTGACAGTGAAGTCTGCAGGAACACCGGGCAATGTCCATTCCTGGATTGGGGTGTTGGCTATGGCTAGCTGTGTACACACACACACACACACACACACACAGCACACACACACAGAGTACACACACACATGTGCACAGATGTGAACATTTTTTTAAAATCCATCTTATATCCAGTACCCCTACTCCCCTCTCTCTGTCTCTGTCTCAATTAATCTACAAGTACAATTAATCTTTGTAAATCTAGCCTTATATATTCTGGAGGATAGCTATGGAATCATATTCCAGAGCTCCTAAAATCTGAACCTAATTTTACAAGATTTAAAACGAGCTTGTCTAATTAATTAACTACTCTTTCTGATTTGAGATCTCTTCCTCCAAAGATGTATTGAACCTATCTACTTTCACAACTATAAAAGTATTATCCTTCAACCTTTCTTTCGCCATTTGTTGCTGTCACGTCATTGTTATCATCATCATCACCAATTCACCATCATCCACAACATGACCATCGCTTTAGTCACACCTCATCGTCGTTATTATTGTTTATCATCATCATCATCATCCTCTTCTTTTTCTTCTTCTTTTTCTTCTTCTTCTTCTTCTTCTTCTTCTTCTCACCAATTCACCATCATCCACAACATGACCATCGCTTTAGTCACCCTCATCGTCGTTATTATTGTTATCATCATCATCATCATCATCTTCTTCTTCTTCTTGTTCTTGTTCTTCTTCTTCTTCTTCTTCCTCTTCTTCTTATTATTATCAATAGGGCTATTTACATGATTAGGAAGTTGGATGCTTTTAAGAAAATGTTTAATATAATGTTTGCAAAATTGCGCACTCACTCTCTCTCTCTTTCTCCAGTCAGGGTTGGTTTGACTTTGTTTTTTTATATTTAACTGTGCACACACACACACACACACACACATACACACACACGCAGTACACACACACACACATTTTAAAAATCGATCTTATATCCAGTATCCCTACTCCCCTCCCCCCCCCTCTCTCTCTCTCTCTCTCTAGTCAGGCTTGGTATGATTTTGGTTTTTTTTTTTTTTAATTATATAATTTATATGCTTACATTAAGTTACAATAATTATGCAATTTACATTTTGGATGATTTATTTTTTCCCCCTTCCTTTTTCTTTGAACAGAAGTGTGTTCTTTGTTGTTGGTTGATAAGTTTTGTGCCTGTTCTTTTGCCCAGAGGGCTAGCTGTAAAAAAGCATGTTTGCTTATGCCATAACCCTCTTTAAAATAAAATGTATTCAATTCAGTTCAATTCTCTCTCTCCCCATCTCTCTCCCTAGTCTAATATTGTAATATCACATGTGAACAGAATTTAATTATAAACTTATGACAACACACACACAATCTCTCCTCTGCACACATAATGATGATGATAATAATAATATTATTAATAATAAATAGAATTTGTATAGCCCTATATCTTGCAAAGACAAATCTGAGCGTTTGCATTCAACATATTCTTACAGTGTCATGCAGCCAATAACTATTAATACTAATAATAGTTAAAACAAATTCAAACGTATGAACCTACAAGCCCCATACACGCAGACAGTTACACACGTGGAGACACACACACACACACACACACACACACTGATTACACACACACACGTGCACACAACACGTGCAAGCACCTGCACAGGCATCTATTACTGAACATCACCGAAACGTGATGTGCCACAAACAAAGACATCTCACACGTATTTTCTTCTTTGGAATGTAGCTCAATGAGGCAGCCCACTCAGGCGGTTGATACGTTTCTATCTGTCCAGACATATCGCTGAAAATGCTGTAACGACGCCGATTGCCGATATTGAACACAATGTCGTCTGCTTTTACTTCTGACTGAGGCGAAGGAAGACGAGAAGCAAACCAGTTGTGAAATCGTAATCGCTGATGCACCACGCGACAAATAGATCGCTTGCTTCGGTCAGAATACGACACTTTCAGGACAAATGTCGTTGCCCTGGGTGCTCGTACAGATAACATTAGCCCTGGTTTTGAGACAAGACTTGTGTTGGAAATTCAGTAGTAAACATCCTGTAAGCTAAGAAGCACGTCGAAGCTATGAGCATGCGTAGTAGGCCTAATCGTTTAGCGATTTTCCGGTTTGGACGTGCTCTTTTCTTGTTTGTTTGTTCACCTTGCTGTATTCATTTCTGAGACAACGAGTAAGATACGCTAACTGTTGTAAAATGTTAAGCACACATATACTGGTGTTTTAATGATTGATGGATTTGTTGTTGTTGTTGTTTCGATTGTTTTGTTCTCCCTCACCGAAGTTTCTACTTTCGTTTCTATCATGTTACAACAGCATCAAACTCCAGGCTGAGAGGACCATCATTGGTACATGGAACATCCGTACCTTGCACGCATGTGGGAAGGTCCAAGAACTAACCCATGAACTACGAAGATACGAATGGGACATACTTGGACTGGCCGAAGTCCGTTGGGTCGGATTCGGCGAAACAACCACAGAAGAAGATCACAAACTATGGTATAGTGGCGACCACTCCAAACACCAACATGGAGTAGGATTTCTTGTCAACAAGAAGAGGACTAACAGTGTCATCAGCTGTACCCCAATCTCAAGCAGACTGATCTCCATGCGTGTCGCAGCAAAACCACACAACATGACCATCATACAAGTCTATGCACCAACATCAGACTACGATGATGAAGCAATCGAGTGTTTCTACGAGGATTTGGAGAGCACCATCAAATCAACTCCAAAGAAGGATTTTCTCGTGATCCAGGGCACTGGAATGCCAAGATCGGATCTGACGCTTATGACCAATGGCCAGGGACAATAGGCCGTTTTGGCGTGGACGAAACCAATGATAGAGGTCTCAGACTTTTGGAATTTGCAAGCAGCCACAATCTTACTGTCGCCAACACCCTATACCCCCACAAGACATCAAGAAGAACGACGTGGCACTCACCAAATGGAAAGACACATAACCAGATTGACTACATCTTGGCCCCCAAACGATTTAAGTCGAGCATCAACAAAGCCCAGACAAGAACCTTCCCTGGCGCTGATATTGGCCTCTGATATTGGCAGTGACCTCGACATGGTACTCATGACCCTACAGATCAAGCTGAAGACCAAGAACCAGAAGAGAATTCCCCGTTTGGGGTTCAACATGGAAAAGCTGAAGGACCCCGAAGTCGCTGAAATCTTTAAAGCTGGGATAGGGGGCAGATTTGCAGCATTGAATTTCCTCCAAGATGACATCAGCAACCTCATTGAGACCTTCAGCAAGACCATTCAGGAGACAGCGCTGGAGATCCTTGGGAAAGAAAGGAAAAAGAACCAACCGTGGGTTACCAACGATATCCTGGACCTGTGCGATCAACGTAGGGAGCTAAAGCCAAAGAAAAACAAAAACCCAGAACGGCCGAAGAGTATAGAACAGTCAAACAGGTCAATCAAGAAGAAGATGACTGAGGCCATGGGGAACTGGATGTCAGAACAATGCTCCAAGGTTGAGAAGGCAATGGCGAAAGGAGACAGCAAGGAGGCGTACCAGACCATCAAGGTACTAACCAAGTCCCAGCAGCCAAAGACCTCCGTTATTGAAGACAAGAGGGTCAGTCCTTACAGAGAGCGCCACTATCATGAAGAGATGGACAGAATATTGCAGCGACCTGTACAACTACAAGCTGAAGGCTGATCCGAACAAACTTCACGAGCAAGATCCCAGACCATCAGATCCTGAAAGCACACAGGTGCTGGAGGAAGAGGTAGAAGAAGCAGAAAAGATCCTTAAAAGGGAGGCAAGTCACCAGGAATTGACAACATCCCGGCTGAGCTCATCAAGAACGGAGGCCCAGAGATGATCAAGGCACTAACAATCATCTGCCAACGCATCTGGACCAGCAAAGAGTGGCCTGAACAGTGGACCCAATCCATCATAGTTCCACTTCCAAAGAAGGGAGACCTGAAGAAGTGCCAAAATTACAGAACAATCAGTCTGATAAGCCATCCAAGCAAAGTTATGCTACGCATTGCCTTGAACAGACTGAAACCACAAGCAGAAGAAATCCTATCAGAAGAACAGGCAGGATTCAGACCAGGTCGAAGCACTGTCGAACAGATCTTCAACATCAGAATGCTCATAGAGAAGCACCTCCAACATCAACTACAGCTCTACAACAACTTCATTGACTTCAAGAAGGCCTTCGACCGAGTGTGGCAAGAAGCTCTGTGGCAAGTCATGAGAGACTATAACTTCGACGAGGACCTGATTCAAGTCATCCAGGCGCTGTATGACAGCTCCCACAGTGCAGTCCTCATGGGTGGAGAAATCGGGGAGTTCTTCCGGACTTCAGTTGGAGTTCGACAAGGCTGCCCCCTATCCCCCGTTCTTTTCAACGTGTTCTTGGAGAACATCATGCAGGAGGCCCTCCTTGACTTCAAGACCACAATCACAATAGGAGGAAGGCCAGTCTGCAATCTTCGATTCGCAGACGATATTGATCTCATGGGCCGCAGTGAAGAAGAACTCCAGGATCTCACCACCAGACTGGAAACATCAGCCAATGCCCACGGTATGGAGATCAGCACGGAAAAGAGCAAGATCTAGTGAACAGTACCACACCGACCACTCCCACCAGCATCAAGATGAGTGGCGAGACACTAGAGGAGGTGGAACTTTCAAGTACCTTGGAGCAGTCATCACCAAAGAAGGTACGAGCAAAACAAGAGGTGAAGATCAGACTTGCTGTGGCACTCTCCTCCATGACTAAGCTGGCGAAAGTGTGGAGAAACCACAACATCAGAACCCACACTAAGGTCAGACTCTACAAGGCACTCGTCACATCCATTGCCTTGTACAGCTGTGAAGCATGGACACTTACTGCCGATTTAGAACGTCGCATTGAAGCCTTTGAGATGAAGTGCCTCAGGCGGATCCTGAACATCACCTACAGAGACCATAAAACCAATGACTACGTCTGGCAGCAGATCGAGGCACTGGCTGGCAAACAAGAACCATTGCTAGATACAGTCAAACGGAGGAAACTGAAATGGTTTGGCCACACAACAAGGCATAACAGCCTGTCAAAGACAGTCCTGCAGGGAATGGTGGAAGGAGCAAGGAGGCAGGGACGACCACGCAAAAGCTGGATATCCAAGTGGACCGGCCTCACTGTACCAAACCTCCTGAAAGCAGCCCAGGACAGAACCATTTGGCGGTCCACTTGCAGCGTCCGTGCGGGTACCCCAACGGTCGTCCCGACCAAGGGATGAGTGAGTGAGTGATGTTACGCGAGCATGTCCAAAGGGAGCTCATTCTTAGTTGTGAGTCTGTACTGATCAATCCCTAATTAACTATAATAATAATAATAATAACAATAATGATAATAATAATGATAATAACAATAATGATAATGTGTGAGTGTGTTGTTTATTTATTTATTTATTCTTTTATATCGAGGATAAAAGAATAAGCACGTGTGTGCTTTTTTTATATTTTAAATTACATCTAGTCCCCGTGTGTATGCGGTTTTTGTAAATTCTGTCATCTGTTCCCACTGGCACACAATGGCCTACTCTTCCGAAAAGCGGAACCGGTTTTAACGTGTGCACAGGATGTTCAGCGTGCGTTTGCACGCGGGACTTCGGTTTGAGTGATAATGTCCCAAGGACCTTTGTGGGGAGTGGAGTCGGCACTGATGTTAACTGCAGAGGAAAAATCCTCTTGAACAAGATTCGAACCCGGGTCAGCAGATCACGAATGCATCACTCTAACCACCAGGCTATACACGCCCCTCCCTCTGTCTGTGTGTGTGTGTGTAGTGTGTGTGTGTGTGTGTGTGTGTGTGTGTGTGTGTTGTGTGTGTGTGTGTGTGTGTGTGTGGTGTGTGTGTGTGTGTGTTTATTCTTTATTTCGAGGATAATGGAATAAGCACTCATGTGTTTTTTTTCTTTTTGCACCCAGAGAAGGAGTGTACAAATGAAGACATTCACAGAGGTATGAGGGTGTTGTTTTGTGGAGATATTTGTAACAGAGGGTACTGATCTTGCACTTTACTCTCTGTGGCACAGGCAACCAGCGGAGAGATTGCAGGAGTGGAGTAATGTGCTCAGATTTTTTCTTTTTGAGGACTAATCGAGCTGTAGAGTTTTGTATGCGTTGAAGGGAATGGATAGATGATGCTGGCAGACCCAACCCAAAAAAAAGGAATTACAATATTCCAGACATGAAAGAAAAAAGGGAAATGTGCCCAAGTTTGGAGTTGCATCAGGGGGACAGGTACTTTGGGTTTGCCCCTTATCCCCCTTTAATTGATAGTAGCAGGCCCGGGGCGGGTCGGGGTGATTAATTTTTGATAGAGAGGTGTTTTTTCAATAAAAACACCTAGTACTTAACTGCAGTGGAAAATCGGAACAAAATTATTTGGCCAAAATTCAATTGAACCCTTTTGGGGTGATGGAAAGAGAGTTTGTTTTGGACCCCAAATAATAGGGTTTCCGATTTTATTGCATTTAGCTGTAACTTTTTTGTATCATCCAGTTTTGAATGTCTTAAAGGGAAAAGTGAAAAAATTTTTTCAAGGGGAAAAAAGGGCCCCGATTTTAGGAGGTCACTGCTTTGAATCTGAATTTCATCTGCGTGAAAATAAGGTTGTTCTGGTCACGGTTTATTTGTTGAGGTAAAACCCGTGTAGAGAGTAAAACGGGACGGGCCCAGAACTGATCCTTGTGGGATTTCCACATTCCAGTTTTGCAGGAATTGATTGAATTTTTTTTTACTGTGACTGTCGGGAAAATCGGTCAGTGAGTTTTAACAAACCCAGGAAAGGGCTGCAAACCTTTGATACCAAACTTTTTTTTTTGGGAAAGGGGGAAGAAGGATAGAGTGATCAAAAGGGTGTCAAATGCAGTTAAGTCGGAAGGGTGAGAAGGGAGATTTTCCCGGTTTCAGAAGCTTTTTTAGAAGCGTTTTTTAAACCCTTTGGACTAGGGTTTTTTCCGTGCTGGGTTAAACGCGTAGGCGGGGCCCAAAAGGGTTGAAGGAGACTTTTGAATAAAAAAGGCTTTTTAGTTGTTTAAAGAACTATTTATTAAAATTATTTTTACTAAACACTACTACTAACTACTATTTCTATTTCTACTACTACAAACAGCGGCGGGCGGCTGCGGGCTGCTGCTGCTGACTAAATACTGCTCCTACTATTTCCCAAAACTAAAGCTGCTGCTGTTTACAATTCTACTTCTATAGCTGCTGTTTGTTTAACTTTTTTGTTTGCTCTTTGCTGCTGTTGCTGCTGCTGTTTGCGCTATACTACTACAAAACCCCAAACTACTACTGCAAGTAAAGTTTAACCCAAAGGGGACTTTAATGTTTTTTTCAATTTTGGGCGGGCAAAATTTTTTTATAATCGAAAAAAAGAAACCCTTTTGAGACCTGCCTACATCATCGGTTGGTCACACGCAACCCCCCAGATGTAGGCAATTGGGGGTTTTCCACTTATGGCACTACCTTTTTAACAACTATTTTAAATTTTTATCATCTAATGCTCGTGGCGATGGAAAAACCCTTCAGCCCGGGGAAAAGAAGAAAATGGAGTTCCCGCTCTAGGTTGTTTGATTCTGGTACACCCCGGTATGTGGCGGGGCCCAGCCCGACACGGGAAAAATGACAGACAGCCCCTCTGGCATGGGAAACAGATGAAGTTTTAGGGGCTTCTGTTTTGTCTGCCTGGGCTTTAGAAATTGTTGTCTTTTATGAAAAAGGGATAAAAAGGGTTTTTTGTGGGGTTTTAGAGGCATGAAATGTATGTTTGTATTTTATGTAGTATGTATGAAAGTATTATGTTGTATGATGTTTTTTTGTCCGCGTGCCCGACGATGACCCCCAAAAACAGAAAGAGGAGGCAGCGGGCTTTTTTTGGAAAAACGGGGCAAAAATTTTGAACATAGGGAGATCCCTTTGCCCACAGTACCCCCACTCCCCTGGGCCAAAGTGGGCATAAGGACAGTCACTTTGGGAGATTTCCCCCAAAGGCCCCAGCCCCGGGGCTGCAGCACAAAAGGGACTGTGCGAGCCAAGCCCCCTTCAGAGGGGGACATAGTCGATCACAAAGACTGTAGGGTAAAAAACAAAAAAAGGGGGCAGGAGATCACTAAGTTTTAAAAATTTTGGAAATTCCATAAGTGGGAAAGCCAGGGTTTCTTTCACCCTTCTCATTTTGGCTGTTGCCCCCGGGGCTTTCAAGGGTTTAATCAAGAACTGGAAAAAGCCCAGGCGTGAAGGCACAGACCATGTCATATGACACTCAACCGAGGGGGGCGGGGTTTCTACTTTCTGCTGAGTTAAACCCCCCCCCCCCCCCCCCCCAAATTCCCCCCCCCCCCCCCCCCCCCCCCCCCCCCCCCCTCCCCTCGATCATCCCCGAGGGGGTTTTTTTTTAAACCTCAAGTTTGGTAGATCTTCGTCTTTCGAAACGCTCAGACAGCAACTTTTGGGTTGTCTTTTTTTTGAGCGAAAAATGCTTTTGCGCTCCCCGTTAATTAACCCCTGACAATCGGGCCCCAGCACACCCCACTTCAGGATGGAAGGAAATTTTTTTAAAATTTTTAAGTCTTTCTGAAAAAAAAGGTGGGGTGGGGGGAGGGGGGGGGGGGAAAGGGGAATGGACCAAGAAGTCAGGAAATAGACAAGGGAAAAAAGTAACAGGAAAAAACAGAAAAAAGGCAGAAAAATAAGGATTTAAAGAAGACAAAAGGGGGAGATTTAAAAAAAGGAAATTTTTTGGCACAGAAATTTTCCCGAAGGTGGGGGAAAGCTGTTTAACTGACAAGCTCCCAGATCCCCAATGGGGGTGGGGGGGGGGGGTTGTGGGGGGGGAGTGTAGTAGGAATTTCTGAATGCATGCTGCCCATTTAAATTTTTTTGAAAGAATTTTGATGGGTACCCCGATCCTGCCCGCAAATGCACAGTAACATTCGTCACATGTTCAAGCCCCAACCCTTTTTTCCCTAAAAATTTTCAATTCTTTTATTTCGGGGTAAAGGGAAGCCTAGGCACTTATGTTTTTTTTTTTTTTACATTATTTTAGTCCCCCCGTGCATGCAATTTTATAAAATTTTTTTTATTTCTCCCCACCGGCACAAAAACGGGCCCTTTGAGTTAAGTGAAAAAAAAGAACGAACAAACAAACCCCCAAATAAAATGGTAAGGGAAATACAACAACAACAATAACACACAGCAAGCCGAATAAGCAAAAACCCGACCATTTGCCTTTATTCTTAAATCAAGAAAGGGAAAACAAATAAAAAAAACAAACCCCCAAACCAGTCGGTTTAAACAAAAATAGCTGGCCATTACAAAAAATTTTCAAAACATAATAATTTTGGGCTTTATAATTAAATTTGAAAAAAAAAACCTAAACCATAAAAACCCCCCCAAAAAACAAACAACAACAAAACACCCCCAAAAAAAACAAACAAAAAACAAAAAAACCAAAACCAAACAAACAACCCAAGAGAGATGTGAAAACAAATTTAGGTCTGTTGACTTTGTTTTCATACTTTTAGGGGAAAAGAAGGTCCCAAGATCTGTACCTGAAATTGCATAATTAATACAATAAAATAAAAGCTTTGCATAGCCGCGCACGGCAGTGTGTGTGTATGTC
Organism: Rapana venosa; assembly: GCA_028751875.1. Lineage (NCBI taxonomy): Eukaryota > Metazoa > Mollusca > Gastropoda > Neogastropoda > Muricidae > Rapana > Rapana venosa. The sequence goes on along the minus strand of CM054148.1, from coordinate 31,527,893 downwards.
CAATCAAATTAAAAGATGGACATTGAAAAGAAAGCATTTGCTTGTGTGTGTGTGTGTGTGTGTGTGTGTTGGCGCGCGCGCGTGCGTGGTGCGTGATAATATGTTTGCGTTTACGAAAAACTAAATAAAATTTTGGGAACCCTTTGGGGAAGACATCACAACACAGGGGAGCCGTACAAGGGATGCAACCAGTGTGGGCTGTATTCTTTTTTTTCCAGGAAAAGGGGAATAAGCATCTGGTTGTTGGTTTTTTACCTTACCCTGTGTGATGCAGTTTGTAATTTTTTTTAATAAAAAATTTTTTAAAATTTCCTTTTTCTGTTACAAATACATATTGATGACGCATTATCAAAATCAAAAACGTTAACAGCAATAGTGCATTTCAAGAAGCACTTTTAAAATTGTACATAAAAAAAAAGCGGATACAGCTTCCCGAATTACAAAATACATACAACTACTTATCATACATTTACAACGACTTTAAACGTACACAAATTTCATCAGCCATCTGAAGAAAAAATTTCAGTTTTTTCAGTTGCCATTCCTCCCTCCCTAATTTCAGGAGGTTGAGGAAAGTATGTTTTTTTGTCCAAGCTGGTGTCTTTTGTTTTTTATTCCCTATGTACAAAAAAAAATATTTTATAGTGATTCATTTTTATTTTAATTTTTAAGGTTATTTGCAATTCTTGCATTAAACTCTCGGTTTTAAAAACTATTGTGTACCCTGTGCCTGAAAAACAAAATTTTTTGGGTACTTGTCTGTAAATTTTTGCATCTTAGATTGTAACTTTGCAAGAACATTAAAAAATCAAAGGTCATATCTTTTTTTAAATTGTTGGCCCAAACCCCAAAAATGACTAAATTACGAGAAAAATTTTGGGGTTAAAAAGGACATTTGTGCATCTTCTTTAATAACATTTCTAAATTTGCCCAAAAAATTTCTAAAATTTTTAACAATCCCATAAAAATTTTTCCCTATCGAGTCTCGGGTCTCAACACAAAGAAACAAAGTTTTTGTTTTAAAAAAAAACCCATACTTTCCCAACACCACTTTTAGAATGATGGGGTTAAATTTATCTCATTTGGCCCATTTTATTTTTACATCTTTAATTTTATGTATTTTTTCAAAGATATCTTTCCAATGGGAAAAAAACAAGAGTTTTTTTTGTCCACTTTGTCAACATTTGGGAAGTTGTTTTCTGATAAACCCGATATTTATAATACTTTTTGTCCCCTTTTTTCACTATCAAAGACCCCAAACTGTGGGGGGTTTTCTTGAAAATTACTTTTGTTGTCACTTATTTTTATGCCAGCTTTCCTTATGTACTTGCTTTAATTTAGGAAATCCACCCATGGAAAAGTAAAAAATCAATAGGCCTGCCACACTTGAACTGAAATCTTTGTAATTAAAAAATTCCCCCTTTTTCATTTTAGAAAATGTTTTAAAAGAAAAAATCCCTTTTGTATTAAATACTGTGTTTTTATTACTTTTTTACCTACTGTATATATTCATTGTAAAAAAAATGGTTTTGAAGCATTTTCCCCGTGCTTTTAGGGGCCAAAGCCAAAGAAAGAAAATTTTATAAGCTTTAAAAAGAAAGTGTCCAAAAGAAATTGATGTTTTGAAAATGTCTTTATATCTGTTTTAGCTTTTAAAATTCAATGAAAGTGGAAAATTTTTTTTCCCGGGAAAACTTTAACCATTTGTGATTTACAAATTTTTAATTTTTTTTTAACCAAAAAAAGTTTTTAAAACGGGATAAATAAATTTTTTTAAATTTAGGTATGCTCATCCCCCTTGAGTAACCGGGGTTTTAATTTGCCTCTTTTAAACCCATCTAAACTTTTTATTTTTCCAAACAAACTGGAAACATCCTTTTTTTAGCTTTTTTTTTAAATGGTCAGGTGGAATTTTGGGAAAAACAACCACAGGGAATTTTTTTTGACAAGAAAAGACTTTTAAAAAGGCAATTCTTTCCCAAATGGAGTAATTTAAATCCTTTTTAACCAAAAATTTTTAAAAAGCGTTTTAATTTCAAAAAATTTATCATTTTTAAAAATTTTAAATTTTTACAAATCCTTTAGATTTGGGGTAAAACCAAAATTTCCCAGAATCTTTAAATTTGGGGGGTTCCACTCATTTTTAGGGGGGGACAGAAAACAACCCACTTGATTTTTTTTTATTACCAAGCCAAAATAACTTACTTTTTTCACTATTCATGATAAGACCTGATATTTTTCCCAAAATTCTCTACAATATGTATAGAATGTTCAAAAGATAGTTTATCTCCTATGTTTAACAATTGAGTGTCATCTGCATATTGGAAATTTTATGTTCTGTCTCTCCAATGCGTATTCCTTTAATTGATGTATCTTCTTAATCATTATAGCCAAAATCTCGGCACTAAGAATAAATAAGTAGGGCGATATTGGATCACCCTGCCTGCACACCATCTTTTCAATTCTAAACCATTTTGAACTGTTACCATTTACGAGGACTGTTGATTTTATATTTGATATAGAATGTTTTGACCATTGATAGACACTGCTACCGAAACCATATGCCTTCATGACTTTGAACATAAAATCCCAGCTTAAAGAGTCGAATGCTTTTTCAAAGTCAACACTAAGTAATAACCCAGGCTGATTATTTTTTATCCAGGTAGTTAATCAGGTCATATATTAATCTAATATTATACCAATGTATCTATTTGGCATAAAACCTGACTGATCTTCGCTGATAAGTGTAGGCAGAACTCTTTTAATCCGGTTTGCAATACATGCAGAACCAATTTTATAAACTACATTAAGAAGGGGTTATTGGACGCCAAATTTTAATGTATTCTCTAGGTTTGTCCCCTTTTGGGAGACAGATAATTAGACCTTCCTTCTGTGTAGCCCATAATTAACCATCCTGGTAACTTTCATTAAGTGCTCTTACTATGAAATGACCTATTTCTTTCCAAAAAAACTTGAAAAAATTATACCGTAAAGCCGTCTGTTCCTGGGCTTTTTCCATTTTTCATATTTTTTAACGCACATCCTGCTTCTTCAATACTTATTTTACCACCTAACTGCTGTTGTTCTTCTTCTTGTATTTGGGGTAGGTTTTTAACCACCTGTTCAATCTCACATGGTTCAATGTTTCTCTTTCTGTAGAGACTCTCATAAAATGCTGTAACTTCTTTTTCAATATCTTTCTGATTGTCGATAACTGTATCATTCTCCGTTAATAGCTTTGACATGCGTTTACTGATGAAATTTCTTTTTTCTAGATTACAAAAATATTTGGATATCTTTTCACCATCAGCAATCCATCGTGCTTTGGATCTCAGCAACACCCCCTCCATTCTCTTTTTTAAACACTTAAATATATTGTAATACATTGCAATACACTATAACACACTGCAATACACTGTAATACACTGTAATGCACTGTAATACACTCTAATGCACTGTAATACACCTTAATACACTGTAATACACTTTAATACATTCTAATACATTGTAATACACTGCAATACATTGTAATACACTTTAATACACTGTATTACACTATAATACACTGTAATACACTGTAATACACTGTAATGCACTGTAATACAATGCACTGTACCACAGAACACTACACTGCAATGCACTGTAATACACTGTATTACACTGTAATTCACTGTAATACACTTTAATACACTGTAATACACTTTAATACATTGTAATACACTGTAATACACTGTATTACACTGTAATACACTGATATACACTGTAATACACTGTAATACACTGTAATGCACTGTACTACAATGCACTGTACCACAGAACACTACACTGCAATGCACTGTAATACACTGTTTTACACTGCAATTCACTGTAATACATTTTAATACACTGTAATACACTTTAATACATTGTAATACACTGCAATACACTATAACACACTGCAATACACTGTAATACACTGTAATGCACTATAATACATTGTAATACATTGTAATACACTGTAATGCACTGTAATACACTGTAATACACTATAATACACTGTAATACACTGTAATACAATGCTCTGTACCACAGTGCACTACACTGCAATGCACTGTAATACACTCTAATACACTGTAATTCACTGTAATACACTTTAATATATTGTAATGCATTGTAATACACTGCAATACATTGTAATACACTGCAATACACTGTATTACACTGTAATACACTGTAAAACACTATAAGACACTGTAATACACTGTAATACAATGCACTGTACCACAGTACACTACACTGCAATGCACTGTAAAACACTGTAATGCGCTCTAATACACTGTACTTCACTGTAATACACTTTAATACACTGTATTACACTGTGATACAATATAATACATTGTAATACACTGTAATACACTGTCATACTCTGGAATACACTGTAATACACTGTAATACATTGTAATACACTGTAATACACTGAAATACACTGCACTGTGCCACAGTACACTACACTGCAATGCACTGTAATACACTGTAATCCACTTTAATTCACTGTAATAGACTGTATTACTTTGTAATACACTGTTATACAATGTAATACAATGTAATACAATGCTCTGTACCACAGTACACTACACTGTAATGCACTGTCATACTCTGTAATACACTGTAATTCACTGTAATACACTTTAATACATTGTAATACACCGTAATACACTTTAATACACTTTAATACATTGTAAAACACTGTAATACACTGCAATACACTGTAATACACTGCAATACACTGTAATGCATTGTAATACACTGCAATATACTGTATTACATAGTAATACACACTAATACGCTGTAATACACTGTAATACACTGTAATACACTGTAATACACTGTAAAGCACTGAACTGTGCTGCAGTGCACTACACTACATATAATACATCACACTATACCGCAGTACACTTCACTGTACTCCAGTACACTACACTGTAATATACTGCACTGAACTTTTGTACATTACATTGTTAAACACTTTACAACACCGCACTCTGCCGCAGTACACTACACTGTAATACACTGCAATGCACTGTACCACAGTAAACTACACCGCAATGCACTGTAATACACTGTAATACAATGTAATACACTTTAATACATTGCAATACACTGCAATACACATTACTACATTCAAATACACTGTAATACACTGTAATACACTGTAGTACAAAAGATACACTGCAATACACTGTAATACACTGTTATACACTGTAATACACTGCAATACACTGTAATACACTGCAATACACTGTAATACACTGTAATACAGTGAAATACAATGCACTGCACCACAGTACACTACACTGCAATGCACTGTAATACACTGTAATACACTGTACTTCGCTGTAATACTATGTAATACACTTAAATACAGTGTAATACACTGCAATACATTGTATTACACTGTAATACACTGTAATAAACTGTAATACACTTAAATACATTTTTATACACTTTAATACCTTGTAAAACACTGCAATACACTGCAATATACTGTAATACACTGTAATACACTATAATACACTGTAATACATTGTAATACACTGCAATATACTATTTTACATTGTAATACGCTATAATTCGCTGTAATACACTGTAATACACTGTAATACACTGTATATCACTGTAATACACTTTAATACACTGTAAAACACTTTAATACATGATAATGCACTGTAATACACTGTAATACATTGTAATACACTGCAATATACTGTGATACTCTGTAATACACTGTAATACACTGCACTGTACTGCAGTGCACTACACTGCAATGCACTGAAATACATTGTATTACACTGCAATACACTGTAATACACTATTATACACTGTAATACACTGCAATACACTGTAATACACTGTATTACACTGTAATACACTGCACTGTGCTGCAGTGCACTACACGACATGTAATACATCACACTGTACCGAAGTACACTTCACTGTACTCAAGTACACTACACTGTAATACACTGCACTAAACTGAAATACACTGCACTGAACTGTTGTACATTACATTGTTAAACACTTTACAACACCGCACTCTGCCGCAGTACACTTCACTTTAAAACACTGTAATACAATGCACTATACCACAGTACACTACACTGCAATGCACTGTAAGACACTGTAATACACTTTAATACATTGTAATACACTGCAATACACTGTAATACACTGCAATACACTGTTATACACTGTAATGCACTGTAATTCACTGTAATGCACTCCAATATACTGTATTACACTGTAATACACTGCAATGTGCTGCAGTGCAGTACCTTATATGTAATACATGACACTCTACCGCAGTACACTACACTGTATTCCAGTACACTACACTGTAATACACTGTTCTAAACTGAAATACACTGCACTGTACTGTTGTACATTACATTGTTAAACACTTTACAACACCGCACTCTGCCGCATGTTACTTCACTGTAAAACACTGTAATACAATGCACTATACCACAGTACACTACACTGCAATGCACTGTAATACATTGTAATACACTGCATTACGCTGTAATACACTGCAATACACTGTAATACACTTTAATACATTGTAATAAACTGCAATACACTGTAATACAATGTAATACACTATAATACATTGTAATACAATGTAATACACTGCAACATACTGTGATACACTGTAATACACTGTAATACACTGTAATACATTGTAAACCACTGCACTGTGCTGCACTGCACTACACTGCAATGAACTGTAATACATTGTAATACAATGCAATACATTTTAATACACTGTAATACATTGTAATACACTGCAATTTGCTGTAATACACTGTAATACACTGTAATACGCTGTAATACACTATAATACACTGTAATACTTTGTATTACACTGTATCACAGAGTAATACACAGTAATACACTGCACTGTGCTGCAGTGCACTACGATAAATGTAGTACATCACACTCTACTGCAGTACACTACACTGTATTCCAGTACACTACACTGTAATACATTGCACTAAACTGAAATACACTGCACTGTACTGTTGTACATTACATTGTTAAACACTTTACAACACCGCACTCTGACGCAGTATACTACACTGTAAAACATTGTAATACAATGCACTGTATCACAGTACACTACACTGCAATGCACTGTAATACATTGTAATACACTGCAATACGCTGTAATACACTGCAATACACTGTAATATACTTTAATACACTGTAAAACATTGTAACACACTGCAATACACTGTAATACACTGTAATACACTGTAATGCACTGTAATACAATGCACTGTACCACAGTACACTACACTGCAATGCACTGTAATACACTGTAATACACTGTAATACACTGTACTTCACTGTAATACACTTTAATACACTTTAATACACTGTGATACACTGTGATACACTGTAATACACTGTAATACATTGTAATACACTGTACTATATTGTAATATACTGTAATACACTGTAATACACTGTATTACAATGCACTGTACCACTATATTATAATACACTGTATACACTGTAAAACACTGTATACACTGTAATACACTGTAATACACTGTAATACACTGAAATACATTGTAATACACTGTACTATATTGTAATATACTGTAATACACTGTAATACACTGTAATACAATGCACTGTACCACAGTACACTACACTGCAATGCACTGTAATACACTGTAATACACTTTAATACATTGTAAAACACGCAAACACACTGTAAACACTGTAATATAATTTCATTGTACCCAAAATACACACAAAGGGAAAAAACTGTAATACACAAAAATACACTATAATACACTTTAAATACACTTAATACACTGCAGGCCAAATACACTACTTTAATGCACGTAAAAAACACCCTTTTAAAAAACATTGTAATAAAAAACTGGGAATACACTTAAAACTTATAAAACACCCGCAAATACGGATACACTTAAACACAGTAATTTCACTTTTAAAAACCTCAAATGGCTGCAGAGCACTACAACAAAACACTGTATTACACTGTAAAACATTGTTTAAAACACTGAAAAAAAACTACAAACACTGTAAAGTACGGGAATACATGCAATAAAACAAAAATACATTGAAAACACTGTAATAAAATCTGTAATACACGAATCTCCCGTAAACAATGCACTTGGGGACCCCCCGTACACCCACACGCAATCACTGTAATCCACTGTAAACACTTTTAAAAACCCCTGAAAAATTCCCCGTAAAATTTTCTTTTTAAAAACCCCTGTAATAAACTTTAAAAACTTTTTAATAAAACCCGCAAACCCTGAAAAAAACCCGTAAAATAAGCATTTTTAAAACCACATACACTACACTCCAAATGCACGTAATACAAATTTAAACACTGAATACACTGTAAAAACACTCAGGCAAATACACTACTTGTTTAAAAGCACTGTAATACACCTTTTAATTTAAATTTTAAAAACACCCTAATAAAACCGGAAAAACAAAGGAATACACTGCAATAAACTGTGATTTCACTTTTAAAACACCCCGTAATACACTGAATAAACCGCACTGTGCCGCAGTGCTTTCAAAAAACAAAAAACACGGGAATACACTGTAAACATTGGGAATAAAAATCCCAAAAAACAACATTACACTGTTTAAAGGGACTGTAATTTAAAAACTGCATACAAAATGTAAAACAAAGTAAAACACTGTTAAAAACACTTTTCAACACTGTAAAACACTGTAATAAAAATGCAAAAAAACCACATGCAATAAAACTGCAAAGCCCTAAAAAACCGTAATACACTGTAAACACTGGGAATACACTTTAAAAAAACCCCGTAATTTCAAATGTAATATTTGGTAATCACAACAGTACAAAACCAGAACACTCCAATACCAAAGTAAAACACTGTAAAAAGCACCCGTAATACACTGTAATCACTGTAAAAAACCTTAAAACACTGAAAAAGACCCGTAATACACTGTAATAAAACCTTTAAAAAACAATTTTAAAACATTGTAATAACTGCAATACATTGTGATAAAACTGCGATACCTGTATAATAATTTTAATACACTGTAAAAAACCCCTGTAATACAATGCACTCATCCACAGTACACAAAACGCCCACTGTAAAACACTGAAAATCCCTGGGAATACAATGATTTCACGTTTAAAATTTGTAATTCACGCAATACAAAAATAATACACTGAAGCACGTAATAAAACTGTAATACACCTTAACAATGCCCCTGAAAAGCACTTTTAATTTCTGTAAACCAAAGCAAATGTACCACAGTTCCTACACCCCGCAATGCACTGTTTAAAACACTGTAAACACTGAAAAAACACTGTTAAAACCTTTAAATTTTCACTATAAAACACTTAATACTTGTAAAACACTGCGATACAAAAAAAAACACGCCCAAAACACTGTAAACCAAATGTAATGCACTGTAATACAAAGCAATATACCACAGTGCAAAAACACTGCAAACACGTAAAACCCCGTAAAAACACTGGGGAATACACTCTATATAATTATTAACACGTAATAAAGCTGTAAAACAAAGGGAAAACCCTGTAAAAACAAAATGTTTTTTACTGTATTAAAAACTGTAATACACTGTAATACCGCACTGTGCTGCAGTGGGAACCACAACTACAAAGTATACCCTCACACTGAAAACCCCCCCGCACACTTCACTTTAAATCCCGTAAAACCCAAAACCTTTTAATTACACTGGCCTTGAACTTTGAAAATTTCTTTTTTTAAACACTTTTCAACACCGCAAACCCCGGCACTACAATACACTGTAAAAACAAGTAATCCCCAGCAAATGTAAACCCCAGTAAAACTACATTTCAATGCACTTTAAAAACACGTAATACACTGTAATTCACCCGAAAAACATTTTAATACACTGTAAAAACACTTTCATACATTGTAATTTCACTGGGAATACACTTTTTATACTATGTAATACACTAAAAATACTTGTAATACAAAGTAATTAAAACTGGCCCAACTATATTAAAACTGTAATACCTTTAATTCCGTAAACACGTTTTACAAAAGTAATACAAAGGTTTAATTTCACTGTAATAACCCTGTAATTTCACTGCAACATACTGTGTTAAAACACTGTTAAAACACTAAAATACACTGGAAAAAACCTGTAAAACACTGTAAAACACTTTCCCCTGTAAATGCATTTTTTCACACACGCCAAAGCACTGTAATACATTGTAATACACTGCAATAACAACGGGGAAACCTGTAAAAACACGTAATAAAACTTAATACACTGTAATAAAAGCTGTAAATTTCACAAAAAAAAACTGTAAACACTGTGTTTCACCGGGATTAAAACTGTAATTTCACCCGTTAAAAACGCACTGTTCTGCAGTGCCCCAAACCAAAATTTAAAATATCACACTCTCCCGCAGTTTTTTAAACAAATTCACGGGAATTTTCCCTACACTACACTGTAATACACTGCACTAATCTGAAATAATGTAATGCAGTGTAGTGTAATGTCGTGAATAGTAATGAAGTGTAGTGTAGTGTAGTGTAATGTAGTGTAAAATAGTGTAGTGTAGTGTAATGTATTGTAATCTAGTTTAATCAAGTGTAATGTAATGCAATGTAGTGTATTTTAGTGTATTGTAATGAAGTGAATTGCTGTGTAGTGTAGTGTAGTGTAATGTAATGTACTGTAGTGTAGTGCATTGTAATGTAATGTAATGTAGTGTAAAATAGTGTAGTGTAGTGTAAAGTATTGTAATCTAGTTTAATAAAGTGTAATGAAATGCAATGTAGTGTGATTAGTGTATGTAGTGTAGTGTAGTGTTATGTCATAAAATGTAGTGTAATGTATCGTAATCTAATGTAGTGTAGTGTAGTGCAATGTAATGTAATGTAGTGTTGTGTAGTGTAGTTTAGTGTGGTGTATTTAATGTAATGTAATATAGAATAGTGTAATGTAATGTAATATAATATAGTGTAATGTGATGTAGTGTAGTTTAGTGTAATGTAATGCAGTGTATTCTAGTATAATGTAATGCTGTGTAATTTAGTGAAGTGTAGTGCAGTGTTGTAGAATCTAATGTAGTGTAACGTAGTGTAGTGTGTCGTACTGTAATGTAGTGTAGTATAATATAATGTACTGTAATGTAGTGTACTAAAATGTAATGTAGTGTAATGTAATGTAGTGTAGTGAAATGACTTGTAGTGTAGTGAAGTGTAATTTACTGTAATTTAGTGTAATGTACTGTAGTGTTCTGTAATGTAAAGTATTGTAATGTAATGTATTGAAGTGTAGTGTAATGTAATGTAAAGTAAGGTAGTGTATGTGAGTTTCTGTCATGAAGTGTAATTTAGTGTAGTATAATGTTATGCAATACAGTGTAATGTAGTGTAGTGTATTGTTTTGCATTGTAATGTCATGTAGTGTAATACGGTGTAGTGTGTAGTACTGTAATGTAGTGTAATGTAGTGTAATGTAATGAACTGTAGTATAGTGTAGTGAAATGTAATGTAGTGTAATATAGTGTAGTGTAGTGAAATGACGTGTAGTGTAGTGTAGTGTAAAGTACTGTAATTTGGTGTAATATACTGAAGTGTACTGTAATGTCATGTAATACAATGTAGTGTAGTGTAATGTAGTGTAATGTAGTGTAATTTAATGTATTGTGATATATTATACTGAGGTGCAATGTATTGTACTGTAATGTAGTTTAGTTTAGTTTAGTATAGTCTTATGTAATATAATGTAGTGCAGTGTAGTGTAATATAATGTAATGTAATGTATCTATTGTAATGTATTGTAATGTAGTGTAATGTCATGTAATGTAGTGAATGTAATGTACTGTAATGTAGTGTTGTATACTGTTTAAAAGTGTAGTGTAATGTATTGTAATGTAATGTAATGTAGTGTAGTGTAATGTAGTGTTCTATCGTGCAATGTAGTGTATTGTAGTGGAATGTAGTGTAGTGTACAGTATTTAGTGTATGTAGTGTAATGTAGGAAAATGTAGTTTTGTGCAATGTTATGTAATGTAATGCAGTGTAGTGTAGAATAGTGTAGTGTAATTTAGTGTCATGCATTGTAGTGTAATGTCTTGTAATATAATGTAATGTACTATACTGAAGTGAAGTGTAATGTAATTAAGTGTAAAGTAATGTAATGTAATAACATATATAGTGTAGAGTAGTGTAATATAATGTAATGTAATGTAGTGTAGTGTAATGTAGTGTAATATAATGCAATGTGATGTAGTGTAATGAAATGTAGTGTAATGTAATGTACTGTAATGTAATGTTATGTACTGTAATGTAGCATAGTGTAGAATAGTGTAATGTAGTGTAATATAATGTAGTTTAATTTAGTGTAGTGTAATGTAATGTACTGTAATGTAATGTAGTGTAGTATACTGTAGTGTAATGTAATGTGTTATAATGAAGTGTAGTGGTGTGTAATGTAGTGTAGTGTAGTGTAATGTTATGTAATGTAGTGTATTGCAGTGAAATATTATGTAATGTTGTTTAAAATAGTGTAGTGTAGTGAAATCTAATGTACTTTAGTGTAATGTAGTGTAGTGTAATGTAGTGTAGTGTAATGTAATGTAGAGTAATGTATTGTAGTGTAATGTAGTGTAGTGTAATGTAATATAAGGTAGTGTAGTATAGTGAAGTGTAATGTAGTGTATTGTAGTGTAGTGTAGTGTAATGTAATGTATAATAGTGTAGTGCAATGCAGTGTAGTGTAATGTAGTGTAGTGTAGTGAAATGTAGTATATTGTCTTGTAGTGTAGTGTAGTGTAATATAGTGTAGTGTAATGAAGTGTAGTGTAAGGAAGTGTATGTATTTAGTGTAATTTATGTGGTGTAATGTAAAAAAATGTAGCTTAGTGTAATTTAATGTAGTGTAATGTTATGTAATGAAATATATTGTAATGTAGTGTATTGCACTGTTATGTAATGAAGTGCAGTGTACTTTAATATAGTGAAATTTAGTGTGGTGTAATGAAATATAATGTAGTGTAGTGTAGTGAAATATAATGTTATCTAATGTAATGTAATGCATTTTAATGTAGTGTAGTGTAATGTATTGTAGTGTAATGTAGTGTAGTGCAATGCAATGTAGTATAGTGTAGTGTAATGTAATGTGATTTAGTGTAATGTTGTGTAATGAAGTGTAATGTAATGTAATGTAATTTTATGTCGTGTAATGTACTTTAATGTCGTGTAATGTAATCTTGGCTAATGTAGTGTAGTGTAATGTAATGAAGTGTAATGTGGAATTGTGTGGTGTTATGTAGTGTAATATAATCTAATGTAGTGTGATGTAATGTAATTTAGTGTAGTGTAGTGTACGGTAATGTAATGTATGTAGTGACATGTTATGTAATGTAGTGTAGTGTAATGAAGTGTGCATTGTATCGAAGTATAGTGTAATATGATGTAGTGGAGTGTAATGTAATTAATGTAGTGTAATGTAGTGTAATGTAATGTAGTGTAAAGTAATGTAGTGCACTGTAATGTAGTGTAGTATAATGTCATTTAGTTATGTGTAATGTATTGTAATGTCATGTAGTGTAGTGTAATGTAATGTATTGTAGAGTAATGTAGTGTAATGTAATGTAGTCTAATGTACTGTAAAGTAGTGTTATTTAGAGTAATGTAGTGTAGTGAAAGGTAATGTAGTGTTGTGTAATGTAGTGTAATGTAAGTTAGTGAAGTGTAATGTAGTGTACTGTAATAAAGTGTTATGTAATGTAGTTTACAGTAATGCAATGAAATGTAGTGTAATGTAGTGTAGTGTAGTGTAATGTAATGTAATGTAATGTAGTGTAACGTAATGTTGTGTAATGTAGTGTACTGTAGAGTAATGTAGTGTAATGTAGTGTAGTATAAAAGAATTTAGTGTAGTGTAGAGTGGTGTAATGTAGTGTAGTGTAGTGTAATGTAGTAAAATGTGCTGTAGTGATTTGGAATGTAGTTTAATGTGTTATGTAGTGTAGTGATGTGTTATGTAATGTAGGGTAGTGTAGTGTAGTATTATGTCATATAATGTAGTGTAATGTAATGTAGTGTAGTGAAGTGTAGTCTAGTGTATGGAAATGTAGTGTTATGTAATGTAGTGTAATATAGTTTAATGTAGTGTAATGTAGTGTAGTGTAGTATAGTGTAATTTAGTGTAGTGTAATGTAAGGTATTTTAATGTAGTGTAATATAGTGCAGTCCAGAGTAGTATTTGTGGTGTAATGTAAAGTAATGTACTGTAATGTAATGTAGTGTAGTGTAATGTAGTGTAATGTAGTGTAATGTAGTATAATGTAGTGTAGTGTAGTGTAATGTAGTGTAGTGTACTGTAGTGTAATGAAGTCTAGTGTAGTGTAGTGTAGTGTAATGTGTGATGTAATGTAGTGTAGTGTAATGGAATGGAATGTAGTGTAATGTAGTGTACTGTAGTGTAGTTTAGTGTAATGGTATGTTGTGTAATGTAGTGTAGTGTAATGTAATGTAGTGTCATGTAGTGCAGTGTAATGTAGTGTGGTGTAATGTAGTGTAATGTAATGTAGTGTAGGGTACTGTAGTGTAGTGTTATGTAGTGTAGTGTAGTGTAATGTCATGTTGTGTATAGTAACGTAATGTAATATAATGTAGTGTAGTGTAATTAAATGCAGTGTGATGAAAGGTAGTGTAATCTAATGTAATGTAGTGAAATAGATGTAGTGTAGAATACTTTGTACAGTTTTGTAGTGTAATGTAATGTTATAGAGTGTAGTGTGGTGTAGTATAGTGTATTGTAGTGTAATGTAGTGTAGTTTATTTAGTGTATGCAATGTAGTGTAGTTTATTGTAATATAGCAAAGTGTAATGTAATATAATGTAATGTAGAGTAGTGAAGTGTAATGTTATGTAATGTTGTGTAGTGTAAGGTAATGTAGTGTATTGTTATGGTGTAATGTAGTGTAATGTAATGTAATATAGTATACTGTGGTGTAGTGTACTGAGTGTAGTCTAGTGTAGTGTAGTGTAATGTAGTGTAATGTAGTGAAGTGTAGTGTAGCGTAGCGTAATGTAATGTAGTGTAGTTTAGTGTAATGTAATGTACTATAGTGTAATGTAATAAAGTTTATTGTAGTGTAGTGTAATGTAGTGTAATGCAGTGAAGTGTAGTGTAATATAGTGTAGGGTAGTGTAGTGTAATGTAATTCAATGTAATGTAATAAAGTGTAGTGTAATGTGATGTAGTGTAATGTTATGTAGTGTAGTGTAGTGTAGTGTGATGTAGTATGGTGTGGTGTATATAGTCTAAATTTAGTGTTGTGTAATTAGTGTGTTGTGTATTTAGTGTAGTGTATTGTAATGTAATGTAATGCAGTGTAGTGTACTGAAGTGTAATGTAATGTAGTGCAATGTAGTGTAGTGTAATGTAATGTAGTAGAGTTAAGTGTACTGTAATGTATTTGAGTGTAGTTTAGTGTAGTGTAGTATAATATAATATAGTGTTGTCTAGTAAAATGTTATGTAGTGTAGTGTGATATATGTAATGTAGTGTAGTGTAGTTTAATGTCGTGTAGTGAAGTGTCTTGTAATGTAACGAATTGTAGTGTAGTGTATTATAGTGAAATGTTATGTAATGTAATATCATGTAACATTGTGTAATGTTATGAAGTGTAGTGTAATGTGATGTAGTGTCGTGTTGTGTCATGTTTGGTAGTGTAATGCAATGTAGTGTAATGTTTTGTGGTGTAATGTAGTGTAACGTAGTGGAATGTAGTGTAATGTAATGTAGTGTAATGTTATGTTATATAATGAAGCATAGTGTACTGTGGTGTAATGTAATGTAGTGAGGTGTAATGTAATATAGTGTAATGTATTGTAGGGTAATGTAATGTAGTTTAGTGTTGTGTAGTATAGTGTAATGTAGATGAGTGCTGTGTAGTGTAGTGTAATGTAGTGTAATGTACTGTGAAGTAGTGTAATGTAGTGTAGTGTAATGTAATGAAGTGTAATGTAGTGTAGTCTTGTAAAAGGAAATGTAGTGAAGTGTAATGTAGTGTAGTGTAGTGTAATGTCTGTAAAGTAGTGTAATTTAATATAATGTAGTGTAGTGTAGTGTAATTAAGTGTAGTGTAGTATAATGTAATGTAATGTAGTGTAATGTCGTAAAGTGTACTGTTATGTAAGGTAATGTAATGTAATGTAGTGTAGTGTAATGTAGCGTAGTGTAGGGTAGCGTAGCGTAGCGTAGCAAAGCGTAATGTAATGTAATGTAGTAAAGTGTAGTTTAGTGAAATGAAGTGTAGTGTAGTGTAATTTAATGTTATGTAGTGTAGTGAAGTGTAATGTAATGTAGTGTAGTGTAATGTACTTTTATTTAATGTAATGTAATATAGTGTAGTGTAATGTGATATAGTGTAATGTGATGTAGTGTAGTGTAACATAGTGTAGTGTAATGTAGTGCAATGTAGTGTTGTGTAGTGTAATGTAATGTAATAAAATGTTATGTAATTTAATGTAATATGGTTAAATGTAATGTTTTATAATGTAAAGTAGTGTAATCTTATGTAATGTAATGTAATATAGTGTTGTGCAATGTAGTGTAATGTAATGTAATGTGGTGTGGTGTAATGTATTGCAGTGTAATTTAGTGTTATGTGATGTAATGTAATGGTATGTAATGTAGTGTAATGTAGTGTAATTTAATGTAGTGTAATGTAATCTAGTATAATGTAGTCTTGTTTAGTGTAGTGTAATGTAGTGTAGTGTAATGTAATGTAATGTTTGGTAGTGTAGTGCAATATCGTGTGGTGTAATGTAGTGTAATGTAATTTTATGCAATGTAGCGTATTGATATGTATTGTAGTGTACTGTAATATAACGTAGTAAGGTGTACTGTAATGTAGTGTTGTGTAATGTAGTGTAATGTAATGTAATGAAGTGTTGTATAATGTTATGAAGTGTAGAGTAATATACTGTAATGTAATGTAATGAAGTGTAATGACTTGTCATGTAAGGTAATGTAGAGTAATGTAGTGTAGTGTTAATTGATGTAGTGTTATGTAACGAAATACAATGTAGTGTAATGAAATGTAGTGTATTTTAATGTACTGTAATGTAATCTAGTGTAGTGTAATGTAATGTAGTGTAGTGAAATGACGTGTTATATAATGTCATGTGGTGTAGTGTAGTATAATGAAGTGTAATGTAATTGAGTATTGTGTAGTGTACTGCAGTGTAGTGTACTGAAATGTAGTGTAGTGTAATTTAGTGTAGTGTAGTGCAGTGTAGTCTAGTGTAATGTAATGTAGTGTAGTGTAGTGAGGTGTAATGAAGTGTAGTGTAATGTTGTCGAGTGTGGTGCAGTGTAATGTAGTGTAGTGTAATGTAATGTAATGTTATTAAATGTGGTGTGTAATGTATTGTAGTGTAATGAAGTGAAGTGTAGTGTAATGTTATGTAGTGCAGTGTTGTGCACTGTAATGTAGTGTAGCGTATTTAATGTAGTGTAGTTTAATTTTATTTCGCGAGGTGTAATGTAATATAGTGTAATGTAGTGTAGTGTAATGTAATTTAATTTAGTGTAGTCTAACGTAATGTAGTGTACTTTAGTGTAGTTTTGCGTAGTGTAGTGTAATGAAGTGAAATGTAATGTAATGTAAAGATATGTATGTAGTATTGTGTAATGTAATGTAGTGTAGTGTAATGTAATGTAGTGTAGTTTAATGTAGTGTGATGTTATTTTGTGAAATCTAATGTAATGTTCTGTAGTGTAATGAGATGTAGTGTACTGTGGTGTAATGTAGTGTAATGTTATAAAGTGTAGTGTAATGTTATGAAGTGTGGTGTAATGTAATGTAGTGTAGTGTATATAATGTAATTTATTGTAGTGTAATGTAATTAAGTGTAGTGTAATGTAATTAAGTGTAGTGTAATGTAATTTAGTGTACTGTAGTGTAGTGCATGAAAATCTAATGTAGTGTAGTGAAATGTTATGTATTGTAATGTAATGTAGTGTAGTGTAATGTATTGTAGTTAAGTGTAATTATTGTAATGTAATGTAGTGTAATGTAATGTAGTGTAGGGTAATGTAGTTTAATGTAATGTAGCGTAATGTAGAGTAATGTAGTGTAGTGAAGTGTAAGGTAATGTAGTGTAGTGTAATATAGTGTAATGTACTGTCAGTTAGTGAAGTGTAATGTAGTGAACTGTAATGAAGTGTAATGTAATGTAGTGTTATAGAATGTAATGTAGTGTAGTGTATTGGAAAGTAGTGTTGTTGAATGTAATGAGGTGTAGTGTATTAAAGTGTAGTGTAGTGTGGTTGTATAAAGTGTAGTTTTAGTGTAGTGTAGTGTAGTGTGTGTAGTGTAGTGTAGTGTAGTGGAGTGTTGTGTATTTGTAGTGTAGTGATATGTTGTGTAATATAATGTAGTGTAAAATAGTGTACTGTAGTGTACTGAAGTGTAATGTAGTGTAGTGTAATAGAGTGTAGTGTACCGTTGTGTAATGTAGTGTAATGTAATGTACTGTAATGTTGTGGACTTTAGTGTAGTGCAGTGTAATGTAGTGTAATGTAGTGTGGTGTAATGTAGTGTACTGAAGTGTAGTGTAGTGCATTTTAATGTAGTGTAGTGTAGTGTTCAGGTCAGGTCAGAGACTCCCTCTGCTACTGGTAACCATGTAACCCAGTACCACCTGCCACATGTGGGGAGTAAACCCAACCAAAAAATCCGACCTGGAGAGGGATGGGCTCCGCCAGGTTTGATTTGCCCAAGATACACCAATGACAAAGACAGCCAGATTCTCCATACCGGATCGGTCGTCGCCCGGGTTACCAAGGACCGCGCCTTCTGTTGCTCATCAGGACAGATGTAGAAAGTATGCTACTGATGTAAAACGCAGCAAAATTCGTGCCAGAAACAACACCATCATTGGCACATGGAATGTACGGACACTAAGAGCTGCAGGCAAAGTGGAAGAACTGACACATGAGATGTCCAGATATCAATGGCACATCCTTGGGCTCTGCGAAGTGAGGTGGAAAAACATGGGAGAAACAACGACCCAGGAAGACCACAAATTATACTACAGTGGAAAACAGGATAAACATGAACATGGCGTGGGGTTTCTCGTTCACAAAGACACCGTGAACACCGTCATGAGCTGTCAGCCTGTGTCCAGCAGACTTATTACCATCCGCCTGAGGAGCAACCCCCTTTAACATAACTATAGTACAGGATACGCCCCTACATCAGACTGCACAGATGAAGCCGTAGAAGAATTTTATGACCAGCTACAAGAGGTTCTGAATCAAACACCCAAGAAAGACATCCTCGTTGTGCAAGGCGACTGGAACGCCAAGGTAGGAGAAGATGCATGGGAAAGACTGGGAGGGCGTTTGTGGCCACATTGTAATAACCAATCAAATGAAAGAGGCTTGAGACTCCTGGAGTTTTCCAGTAACAACCACCCCCAGCTAGTGAATACACTTGGCCCACACAAGAAATCCAGAAAAAGGACATGGCATAGCCCAAATGGAGAAACACCACAACCAAATAGATTACATCATGGTAAAAAGACGGTTTCAGTCTAGCGTTAACATCGCACAGACACGAAGCTTTCCAGGAGCAGACATAGGGAGTGATCATGATCTTGTGATGATGACTTTCCGACTACGTCTAAAGAAAATCCACAAGCGGAACAACACCAGGATCAAATTTGACCTCGAGAAGCTGAAGGACCCAGAGGTATTAGAAATTTTTCAAGCAAGGATAGGTGGAAAGTTTGCAGCACTCACTGTGATAGACCCAGACATAGATACACTGACGAATAGTTTCAATACAGCGGTGACTGAAACAGCAAACGAGCTTCTTGGCAAACGCCGACCAGTCAAAAAACCATGGGTCACACCTAACATCCTACAACTATGCGACAAGCGTAGAGAGTTGAAGAAAAAGAAAAATGAAACAAAAGAAAGAGCAGAACAATATAGGGCAGTCAACAAAAGAATCAGGAAGTCCATGACGGAGGCAAAAGAGAATGGATCGGTGAACAGTGCCAAGACATTGAAGAGAACATCAAGAAAAACAAAAGCAAGAAAGCATATCAGCTGGTGAAAGACCTGACTAGCACAAAACAGGGAAAAGGTTTAACAATCCAAGACAAAAATGGGAAGTGTCTCACTGACGACCAGGAAAATTCTGAACAGATGGACAGAATACTGCTCCGACCTGTATAACTATAGAACTGCAGGAGATCCAGAAGTCCTTAATGTACCGAAAGCAAAGACACAGACAGTCACCCTATCCTCCGAGAAGAAGTGGAAACAGCAGTCAGATCGCTGAAAAAAAGGGGGAAATCAGCAGGGGCTGACAACATTCCAGCTGAGTTGGTCCAAGCTGGAGGGAAGCCATGATCAGCGCCCTACTAAGAATCTGCAACAAGATCTGGCAGACAGGAAAATGGCCAACACCATGACGCAGTCACTCATCATCACCCTCCCCAAGAAAGGAAATCTACAACAATGCCATAATTACCGCACAATCAGCCTCATATGTCACCCAAGCAAGGTCATGCTGCAGATAATATTCAATAGACTGAAGCCACAAGCAGAGACCATCATTGCTGAGGAACAAGCAGGTTTCAGAGCAGGGGCGCAGCACAACAGACAGATATTCAACCTCAGAATACTATGTGAGCGGTACCTTCAACATCAACAAGACCTTTACCACGTATTTATCGATTTTAAGAAGGCATTTGACAGGGTGTGGCATGCAGCTTCGTGGGCAACCATGAATTTGTACAGCATCAATGCAAACCTGATCAGAGTCATCAAACAGCTGTACAGCGAGGCCACCAGTGCAGTGTACTACAACAACAACATTGGAGAATGGTTTCGAACAACAGTTGGAGTAAAAGGGAGGGCTGTCTACTCTCACCCACTCTTTTCAACATCATTCCTTGAGAGAATCATGGCTGATGCACTGGAACATCATGAAGATCAGTCAGCATTGGTGGCAGAACGATCACAAACCTCCGCTTCGCAGATGACATTGATGGAATAGCAGGATCAGAAAAAGAGCTTGCCAGCCTAACAGAACACTTGGATAAGGCCTCCAAAACATACGGCATGGAAATCAGTGCAGAGAAGACCAAACTGATGACTAATAACACCAACGGCAGTAGCACTGATATCAGGGTTAATGACCAGAAGCTGGAAACAGTTCAAAGCTTCAAGTACCTGGGAGCCATTGTATCCGACCAGGGATCCAAGCCAGAAGTAGTATGCAGGACTGCACAGACAATAACAGCTTTGTCAAAACTAAACACCATCTGGAGAGATAAGAATATCTCACTTATCTCCAAGATCAGACTAATGCGCTCCCTTGTCATATCCATATTTCTGTATGCCTGTGAATCATGGACCCTGACTGCAGATTTGGAGAGAAGAGTACAGGCAGTGGAGATGAGATGCTTTCGGAGACTCCTTGGCATCTCCTACAAAGACCACATAAGCAACGAAAGCGTGCATAACAGAATCCAGCAAACCATTGGACCCTATGAGAACCTTCCAACGATCGTGAAAAAGCGTAAACTTAAGTGGTATGGACATGTCACAAGATCCCAAGGAATTACAAAGACAGTTTTGCAAGGCTCTGTCCAAGGAGGAAGAAGAAGAGGCAGACCAAGGAAGAGCTGGGAGGATAACATCAGCGAATGGACAGGCCTAGAACTCAACAAAACCCTGAGAAAGGCAGAACAGAGAAAGGAATGGAGGGAACTGGTTGCTGAGTCTTTGAGGGTGCCCCAACGGTCGTCAGACTCCGGGACAGATAGATAGATAGATAGATAGTGTAGTGTAGTGTAGTGTAATAATAATAATAATAATAATAATAATAATAATAATAATAATAATGAATAGCATTTATATAGCACATTTCTCAAAGCAATGACTCAATGCGCTTTCATACCATGCACATTTATACACATGCACACACAGCACATAACAACAACAACAACAACAACAACAATGATAATGAGCATTTCTAGTGTAGTGTGATTTAATGTTTTGTAATGTAGTGTAGTGTAATGTAGTGTGATGTAGTGTAGTGTAGTGTAATGTAGCGTAGTGTAGTGTAGCGTAGCGTAGCGAAGCGTAATGTAATGTAGTGTAGTGTAGTTTAGTGTATAGTGTAATTTAATGAAATGTAGTGTAGTGTAGTTAAGTGTAATGTAACGTAGTGTAGTGTAATGTACTGTTATGTAATGTAATGTAATAAAGTGTAGTGTAATGTGGTATAGTGCAATGTGATGTAGTGTAGTGTAACATAGTGTTATGTAATGTAGTGCAGTGTAGTGTTGTGTAGTGAATGTAATGTAATGAAATGTTATGTAATGTATTGTAATGTGGTTAAATGTAATGTTTTGTAATGTAAAGTAGTGTAATCTTATGTAGTGTAATGTAATGTAATATAGTGTAGTGTGATGTGGTGTAATGAAATGGGTGTAGTGTAATGTATTGTAGTGTAATGTAATGTCATGTGATGCAATGTAATGGTATGTAATGTTGTGTAATGTAGTGTAGTGTAATGTACTTTTGTGGACTGTAGTATAGTGCAGTGTAATGTAGTGTAATGTAGTGTGGTGTAATGTAGTGTACTGAAGTGTAGTGTAGTGCATTTTAATGTATTGTATTGTAGTGTAGTGTAGTGTAATTTAATGCAGTGTATGTAATCTAGTATAATGTAGTCTTGTCTAGTGTAGTGTAATGTAGTGTAGTGTAATGTAATGTAATGTTTGGTAGTGTAGTGCATTATCGTGTGGTGTAATGAAGTGTAATGTAATTTAATACAATGTAGCATATTGATATGTATTTAGTGTACTGTAATGTAACGTAGTAGACTGTACTGTAATGAAGTGTTGTGTAGTGTAGTGTAATGTAATGTAATAAAGTGTACTATAATGTAATGAAGTGTAGAGTAATATACTGTAATGTATTGTTTATGGAGTGTAATGACCTGTAATGTAAGGTAATGTAGAGTGATATAGTGTAGTGTTAATTGATGTAGTGTAGTGTAACGAAATGTTATGTAGTGTAATGTAATGTAGTGTAATGTAATGTAGTGTATTTTAATGTACTGTAATGTAATGTAGGGTAGTGTAATGTAATGTAGTGTAGTGAAATGACGTGTTATATAATGTCATGTGGTGTAGTGTAGTATTATGTAGTGTAATGTAATGTAGTATTGTGCAGTGTACTGTAGTGTAGTGTACTGAAATGTAGTGTAGTGTAATGTAGTGTAGTGTAGTGCATTATAGTCTAGTGTATTGTAATGTAGTGTAGTGTAGTGAGGTGTAATGTAGTGTAGTGTAATGTTGTCGAGTGTGGTGCAGTGTTATGTAGTGTAGTGTAATGTAATATAATGCTATTAAATGTGTGTAATGTACTGTAGTGTAATGAAGTGAAGTGTAGTGTAATGTTATGTAGTGCAGTGTTGTGTATTGTAATGTAGTGTAGTGTAGTGTATTTAGTGTAGTGTAGTTTAGTTTTATTTCGCGAGGTGTAATGTAATATAGTGTAATGTAGTGTAGTGTTATGTAACGTAGTGTAGTCTAACTTAATGTAGTGTTCTTTAGTGTAGTTTAGCGTAGTGTAGTGTAATATAGTGAAATGTAATGTAATGTAAAGTTATGTATTGTATAGTGTAATGTAATGCAGTGTAGTGTAATGTAATGTAGTGTAGTGTAATAAAGTGTGATGTAATTTTGTGAAATCTAATGTAATGTTCTGTAGTGTAATGCGATGTAGTGTAATGTGGTGTAATGTAGTGTAGTGTTATAAAGTGTAGTGTAATGTTGTGTAGTGTGGTGTAATGTAATGTAGTGTAATATTTATAATGTAATTTAGTGTAATGTAATTAAGTGTAGAGTAATGTAGTGTAATGTAATGAAATGTAGTGTAATGTAATGTAGTGTACTGTAGTGTAGTGCATGAAAATCTTATTTAGAGTAGTGAAATGTTGTGTATTGTGATGTAATGTAGTTAAGTGTAATGCATTGTAATGTAATGTAGTATAATGTAATTTAGTGTAGGGTAATGTAGTTTAATGTAATGTAGTGTAATGTAGTGTATTGTCGTGTAAGGTAATGTAGTGAAATGTAATATAGTGTAATGTATTGTAAGTTAGTAGTAAGCTTCTGTAGTGTAGTGTAGTGTGATTTAATGTTTTGTAATGTAATGTAGTGAAGTGTAGTGTAATGACATGTTGTATATTGTAATGTAATGTAGTGTAGTGTTGTTTAATGTAGTGTAATGAAGTGTAGTGTAATGTAATGTAATGTAGTGTAGTAGAGTGTAGTGTATTGTAGTTATAAGTAGTGAAGTGTATTGTTATGTAATATGGTGTAGTGTAGTATAGTGTAGTGTAATGTAGTGTCGTGTAAGGTAATGTAGTGTAGTGTAGAGTACTGTAATGAAATGTAGTGTAGTGTAGTGTAATGTACTGTAATGTAGTGTAATGAAGTGTAGTGTTATGTAATGTAGTGAAATGTTGTGTAATATAGTGTAGTGTGATGTAATGTAGTGTAATGTAGTGTAGTGTGGAGTATGTAGTGTAGTGTTGTGTAGTGAAGTGTATGTGTGTAGTGTTTATGTAGTGTAGTAAACTGTAAATGTAGGTATTGTAGTGTAGTGTAAATTATGTAGTGTAATTTAGTGTATGTTATGTAATCGGTGTAGTGTAGTATGTGTAGTGTATGTAGTGTCGTGCAAGGTAAATGTGTGTAAGTCTAGGTACTGTAAAGAAATGTAGTGTAGTGTAGTGTAATGTTCTGTATGTAGTGTTGTGTAGTGAAGTGTACTGTAGTGTAGTGTTATGTGTGTAGTAAACTGTATTGTAGAGTATTGTAGTGTAGTGTATGTATGTAGTGTAATTTAGTGTAGGTGTGTAGTTTAGTGTACTGTAGTGTAGTGTTATTAGTGTAGTAAACTGTTATGTAGTGTAGTGTAATTGTTAATGTCGTGTGGTGTATTTGTGTAGTGTAATTTAATGTAGTTGTACTGTAGTGTAGCGGTAGTTGGAATGTACTGTTGTGTAGTGTTCGTATAGAGTATGTAGTTTGTGTAATGAAGTGTAGTATAGTGGAATGTAGTGTAAAAGTGGTGGTAATGTAGGAGGGTGTAGGTAATATAGTGTTAATGTACTGTAGTGGAGTTTAATGTAGTGTTAATAATTATGATATGTAGTGCGATGTAGTTGTTATGTAGATGTAGAGATAGTGTTAGTGTAGTATAATTGTATTATAATGTCAATTAATGTATTGTTGTGAAGTGAAGTGTAATGAAATGTAGAGTAATGTAAGGCAGTGTAAATGTAGTGTTATGAAGTTAGTGTAATGTAGTGTTAATGTAGGTGTAGGTAATGTAATGTAGTGGAATGTAGCGTAATGTAGTGTAAGTTTAGTGTAGTGTAGGTCAATTCAGTGTTGTAATGTAGTTTTAGTGTGGTGTGGTAAGGTTGATGGGTGTGTTTGATTGATTGATGATTGTGATATTTGTTGTGATATTTGATCGATTGTGATGGTTGGGTGATTTTGGCTGCTGTGTGTGTTAGAATATGTGATGTGTGGTGTGATGTGATGTTGTGAATTTGGATGAATTGTGTGATGTTTGTTGTGGTGGATTGATTGTTTGATATGGTGTTGAATAGACGGTAGTGTTGTTATGTGTAGTGTAGTGTAGTGTAGTGTAGTGTAGTGTAGTGTAGTGTAGTGTACTGTTCTGTAGTATAGTGTAATGTAGTGTAGATGCAATGGTCTGTAGTGTAGTTTAGTGAAATATTTTGTGTAATATAGTGTTATGTATTGTAGTGTAATGTAGTGTAGTGTTGTGTAGTTTAATGTATTGTAATTATTGTGTATAGTGAAGTGGTAGTGTAGTTTAATGTTGTGTAGTTTAGTTGTATTTAGTGTAATGCAGTGTAAATGTAATGTAATGTAGTGTAATGCTAGGTAGTGTAATGTACTGTTTATGTAGTGTTGGTACCTAGTGTAATGTAATGTATTGTAGTTGAATAGTGTAAATGTAGTGTAATGTTTATTGTATTTTCGTTGTACTGTAGTGTAATGAAGTATAGTGTAATGTGTTGTAGTGTACTGTAATGTAATGAAATGTAATGTAATGTAGTATACTGTAATGTAGTGTAGTGTAGTGTAGTGTAGTGTTATGTCATGTAGTGTGATGCAATTTAATGTAGTATAGTGTCGTATAGAGCAGTGTACTCTAATGTAATGTAGTGTAGTGTAGTGTAATGTAAAGTAGTGTACTGTAATGTAATGTATTGTAGTGTAGTGCAGTATAGTGTAGTGTAGTGCAGTGTAGTGTAGATTAATGTAGTGTAATGTAATGTAGTGTACTGTATAGTTGTGTAGTGTAATATTGTGTAGTGTACTATAGTGTAGTTAAATGTAGTGTAGTGTACTGTAGTGTAGTGAAGTGTAGTGTAATGAAGTGTAGTGTAGCGTAGCGTAATGTAATGTAGTGTAGTGTAATGTAGTGTACTGTAGTGTAGTGTAATGTAATGTAATGTTGTTTTGTGTTGTGAAGTGCTGTGTAATGTAATGTAGTGTACTTTAGTGTAATGTAGTGCAGTGTACACCTCTGCATCTAGCTGGCATCAATAACCGACAGAGCTTTTGCCCTGAGTAAGTCATGTAAATCCGTTCGATCACGTCACACGAACATCTGGACTGGCCAAGACTGTCCTAAAGGGATCACTACAAGGAGGGAGACGAACAGACAGACAGAGAAAACGATGGGAAGACGACATCAGAGAGTGGACTGTGTAGTGTAGTGTAGTGTAATGTCATGTAATGTAACGTAGTGTAGTGTAGTATAGTGTAATGTAGGTTAGTGTAATGTAGTGTAGTGTTTTATGTAATGTAGTGTGTAATGTACTGTAGTTTAGTGTAGTGTACTGTCACGTAGTGAAGTGTCGTGTATGTAGAGTATGTAGTGTAGTGTAGTTTAATGTTATGTCGCGAGGTGTAATGTAATGTAGTTTAATGTGGTGTTGTGTATCGTAATGTAATGTACTGTAGTGTAACGTAATGTAGTGTAGTTTAGTGTACTTTACTGTAGTGTAATGTAGTGTAATGTAATGTAATGAAGTGTAGTGTAATGCAATGTAGTGTATTATAGTGAAATTTAATGTAATGTAAATTTGTGTCATCTTATGTCATGTAGTGTAATGTAATGCGATGTAGTGTACTGTGGTGTAATGTAGTGTAATGTAATAAAGTGTAGTGTAATGTAAAGTAGTGTAGTGCAGTGTAATGTAATGTGGTGTAGAGTAATGTAATGTAATCTAGTGTAATGTAGTGTAGTGTAATGTAGTGTAGTGTAATGTAATGTAGTGTCGGTTAATGTAGTGTAATGTAATGAAGTGTAGTGTAATATTATGTAGTTTACCATAGTGTAGTGTAGTGTAATGTAATCTAATGTAGTGTAGTGTAGTGTAATATAGTGTATTGTAATGAAGTGTAGTGTAATGTAATGTAGTTAATTGTAATATATTGTAATGTAATGTAGTGTAGTGAAATGTAATACAGTGTAGAGTAATATAGTGTAATGTAATGTAGTGTAATGTACTGTAATGTAGTGTAATGTAGAGTATTGTAGTGTAGTGTAGTGTAGTGTAAGTAATGTAGTGTAATGTAATTTCATGTGATGTCATGTAAGTTAGTGTAGTGTAATGTAGTGTAGTGTAAGAGTGTACTGTAATGTAGTGTAATGTAATGTCATGGTATGTAGTGTATTTTAGTGTAATGTAGTATAGTGGAATGCAATGTAGTGTTGTGAACTGTAGTGTAATGAAATGTAAAGAAATTAAGGTAATGTAGTGTAGTGTAATGAATGTGTTGGGGTTTAAAAGTGTGTGTAGTGTAGGTAGTGTAATGTAGTGTAGTGTAGTGTAGGTAATGTAGTGTAGTGTAGGTAGGTTGTGTGTGTTATGAGCGTAATGTAATGTAGTAAATGTGTGTCTGTAGTGTGGTGTCTGTAGTGAAGAAAAAGTGTGCAATTTTGGGGTAGTGTACTGTAGTTTACTTTGTGTAAAATAATGTTTGGGGAGTGTAGTAAAGTGTAGTGTAGTGTAAATTTTGTTATTAGGTTGGTGTGTATGTAGTGTTGTGTGTGTGGTTAGGGTAGTGTGTGTTGGGTATGTCTGTAGTGTAGAGTAATG
The DNA here is from genome assembly GCA_028751875.1 of Rapana venosa. Lineage (NCBI taxonomy): Eukaryota > Metazoa > Mollusca > Gastropoda > Neogastropoda > Muricidae > Rapana > Rapana venosa. Next base: position 31,499,614 of record CM054148.1, on the reverse strand, counting down.
TAGGTTTAGTGTGTGTAATGTAATTTAGTGTAAAGTGTGTGTGTGGGTATGTGTTGTGTAGTGTTGTGTTGGTGGTCTGCGTGTAATGAAAGTGTGTATTGTTTGTAGTGTTATGTAGTGTGTTAATATAGTGTAAAAGTAATGTAGTGTATGTAGTGAAAAGTAGTTTAGTGACTTTACGTAGTGTGCGTTATGAGGTGTATTTCAATGTAAATTTGTGTAGTGTAATATGCTGTAATGAGTGTAATTTTTTTGTAGTGTAGAGTCCTGTAAAGTACTGTGGTAAAGTAATGTAAAAAGAGTGGTGTAGTGATGTAATGTTGTTTAGTTAGTCTGGTGAAATGAAAGGGGTGTGTGTATTTAGTGTTGTAATTTTAATTTGTGTAGTGTAAAGTGTGTGTGTAATTTTGTAATGTAGTGTATATTAATTAGTGTGTTTGGTGTAAGGTACTGTAATGTAGGAAATGTGTGTTGTGTTATTTAACGTAGGTTTGTAGTGTTGGTAGTGAAAAATTATGTGTAATGTGTGCAGTGTAGTGTGAGTAATGTAGTTTAGTGTAGTGTAGGTAATGCACTTTAATATAGTGTAATGTAGTTTAGTGTAATGTAGTGTAGTGTACTGTAATGTACTGTAATTTAAGGTAACGTAATATAGTGTAGTGTAGTGTAATGGAATGTTGTGTAGTGTAGTGTAGTGTAATGAAGTGTAGTGTAATGTAGTGTAGTGTACTTTAATGTTGTGTAGTGTAGTGTAGTGTAGTGAAGTGTTCTGTAATGTAGTTTAGTGTATTTTGTGTAGTGTAATGTAATGTAGTGTACTGTAATGTAGCGTAGTGTAATTTAGTGTAGTGTAGTGTAGTGTAGATTAATGTAGTGTAGTGTAGTGGAATGTAGTGTACTGTAGTGTAGTGGAATGTAGTGTTATGTACTGGAATGTAGTGTAATATAGTGTACTTTCTTATGTACTGTAGTGTAGTGTTATGTAGTATAGGGTAGTGTAGTATAATGTTATGTAATGTAATGTAGTGTATTGTAGTGTAATGAAATGTTGTGTATTGTAATGTAGTGTACTGTAATTTAGTGTAATTTAGTGTAGTGTAATGTAATGTAGAGTAATGTAGTGTAGTGTAATGTAATGTAGTGTAGTGTACTTTTACTCTAATGTGATGTACTGTACTGTAGTGTAGTGTAGTATATTGTTCTGTAGTGCAGTGTAATGTAGTGTAATGTAATGTAGTGTAGTGTAATTTGATGTAATGTTGTTTAGTGTTATGTTATGTAATGAAGTGTAGTGTAATGTAATGTAGTGTAATTTAGTGAAGTGTCACGTAATTTAATCTAGTGTACTGTAGTGTCGTTTATTGTAGTGTAATGTAGTGTAATGTAATGTAATGAATGTAGAGTAATGTGGTGTAGTGTTAATTGATGTAGTGTAGTGTAACGAAATGTTATATAGTGTAATGTAATGTACTGTAATGTGTTATAGTGTATTTTAATGTAATGTAATGTAGTGTAGTGTAATGTAATGTAGTGTAGTGAAATGACGTGTTATATAATGTCATGTGGTGTAGTGTAGTATAATGTAGTGTAATGTAATAAGTATTGTGTAGTGTACTTTAGTGTGGTGTACTGAAATGTAGTGTAGTGTAATGTAGTGTAGTGTAGTATATTGTAATGTAATGTAGTGTAGTGTAGTGAGGTTTAATGTAGTGTAGTGTCATGTTGTCGAGTGTGGTGCAGTGTAATGTAGTGTAGTGTAATGTAATGTAATGTTGTTAAATGTGTGTGTAATGTACTGTAGTGTAATGAAGTGAAGTGTAGTATAATGTTATGTAGTGCAGTGTTATGTACTGTAATGCAGTGTAGTGTAGTGTGTAGTATAATGTAGTAAGATGTAATTTTGTGAAATCTAATGTAATGTTCTGTAGTGTAATGCGATGAAGTGTACTGTGGTGTAATGTAGTGTACTGTTATAAAGTGTAGTGTAATGTTATGTAGTGTGATGTAATGTACTGTAGTGTAATGTATATAATGTAATTGAGTTTAGAGTAATGTAGTGTAATGTAATGAAGTGTAGTGTAATTTAATGTAGTGTACTGTAGTGTAGTGCATGAAAATCTAATGTAGTGTAGTGAAATGTGTATTGTAATGTAATGTTGTGTAGTGTAATGTAATGTAGTGTCAGGTAATGTAATCTAGTGTACTGTAGTGTCGTTTAGTGTAGTGTAATGTAGTGTAATGTAATGTAAACAACTGTAGCGTAGTGTAATGTAGTGTAATGTAGTGTAGAGTAGTGTTTTTAGTGTACAATAACTTATTGTAGTTCAATGTAATATAGTGTAATTTAGTGAAGTGCAGTGTACTGTAATGTTTTTCAATGTAGTGTAGTGTAGTGCAGTGTAATGTAATATAGTGTAATGTAATGTAGTGTAGTGTAATGTACTGTTATGAAGTAAAATATAGTCTAATGTATTGAAGTGTATGGGTCTGGAGTAATGTAGTGTACTAAAATGTAGTGTAGAATAGTGTAAAAAATGTGTGTAATTAATATAGGTAATGTTATGTAAGAGGTGTAGTGTAAAGTAGTGCAGTGAATAGAGTAAACTGTAAGAGTGTAATATTATGTAAAGTAATGGTATGTAATGTAGTGTAGTTTACTGTAGGTATGAAAAAGAAAATGTAAGTTTGTAAAGTAGTGTAGTGTAAGTTTGGGTTTTTAGTTTTAAAGTGTTTGTTTATGTAATGTTTGTATGTTATAAAATGTAGTGTAGTGTAATGTAGTGTGCTGAAAGGGATGTACTGAGTGTGGTATATTGTATGTAGTTTGTGTAGTTTTCTGTAGTTAGTAGTAGTTAAGGAAAAGTAGTGTAATGTACGTGTGTAAGTAGTGAGTGTAAAATGTGTGATGTTGTGTTGAGTATAAGTAGTGTGGTGTAAAGTGGCAATAAATGTAGTTAAAAGTAGGAGTGTACTGTAGTTTAGGTACGTAGTGTAGTGCGTGTTATTAGTGTATTTAATGTAAATGTAATGTATTATACTGAAGTTTGTGTAATGTAAGGTGTAAAGTAGTGTTTTGAAAAAGTATGTAGTGTACTGAGTGTAATGTAGTGTAATGTGTTTTATATGGTTTAAAGTAGTTTTAGTGTAATGTAGTGTTAAATTTTTGTGTAGGAAAAGTCATGTAATGTATGTAATGTAGTGTTTGTGTAGTTTTTTCTCTCATGTGATGTTCTGTACTGTGGGTAGTGTATGTTCTTTAGTTAGTGTAATGTAGTGTATGAATTAAGCAGTGTAGCGTAATGTGATTAATGTTTTTTTAGTGTTATGTTATTAAGGAGTGTGTGTAATTAAAGTAGTGTAAAGTAGTGCCCCTGTATTAGTAAACTAGTGTTTTGTAGTGTCGTTTAATGTTTGTAATGTAGTGTAATGTAAGTAATAAAAATGTAGTGTAGTGTAATTGTGTAATGCGTAGTGTTTTTGTGTAGTAGTGTATTGAGTTCAATGTATGTAGTGTAATGTAGTGAAGGCATGGGACTGTAAGTTTTAATGTAGTGTAGTGTGTGCAGTGTAATGTAAAGTGTGTAATGTAGTGTATGTAAAAGTTGTTTTGAAATAAAATGTAGTTATGTAAAGTATTGTGTGTAGTGCGGAGTTGTAAATGTTTTGTAATGTAGTGTAAAAAGGGAATGTACTGTAATGTAATATGTGTAATGTTATTAAGTAGGTGTAGTGTAAAAGTAGTGTAGGTTTAACGAGTAAAATGTAATGTAGGTAAAAATTATTAAGTAAAGCAATGTAAAGTGTGTAGTGTACGTAGTGAATGAAATGTAGTGAATGTAGGTAATTAGTGTGTTAATGTAAGTGTATGTAGTAATTGGTAGTGTAAAAAAGTGTAGTGTAGTTAATTATGTACGAGTGAGTGTGTTCGTGTGGTATAGCGTAAGGTAGTGTTGTGTATGTAGTGTACTGTAGGTAATTAATGTTGTGTAAGGAAATGAAGTTAAAGGGGTGTGGTGTAATGTGTGTAATGAAAGTAGTGTAATTAGTGTAGTGTAATGTGTTAGTGTTGTAGTGTAAATGTAGTGTGGTGTAAGTAGTTAAAGTAATGTAGTATAATTTTTGAGGGGACGTAGTTTAGTGTACTGTAGTGAGGCTTTATGTAGTTAAAGTAAGTATGTAAAGTATTTTACTGTAGTGTAAGTAAAGTAGTGTAACGTAGTGTAGGTGAAATGTACTGATGTACTGTAGTGTAATATAGTGTATGTACGTACGTAGTTAGTGTAATTTTAAAAATAAGGGATGTAGTGTGTGTGATGTAGTGGGGCTGTAGTGTAGTGTATATGTGTAGTGGGATTGTAGTGTGGTAGTGTAATGTAAAGTTGTGTAGTGTATTGTCTGTAATGTTTAAAGTTTGATTGTAATGAAATTTTGGTGTAGAGTAATGACTGTAATGTAGGGTAAATAAAAGTGTAGTGTAGTGACTGTAAAGTACGAAATGTAATGTAATTTAATAGAGTGTAGTGTAGTGTAGTGTTAATTTGTGTCAGTAGTGTGGTGTTGTGAAGTTTAGTGTAGTGTATTTAGTCTTTGTAATTTAGTGTAGTGTAGTGTAATGTAGTGTACTTTAATATAATGTAATGTAGTGTAGTGTAGTGTAATGTAATGTAGTGTAGTGTAGTGTCATGTACTGTAATGTAGAGTAATGTAGTGTAGTGTTATGTAATGTAGTGTAATGTAGTGTAGAGTAGTGTAATATAATTGAGTGTAATCTAGTGTAGTTTGGTGTGATGTAATGTAATTTAATGTAGTGTAGTGTAGTGCACTAAAAATGTAGTGTAGTGTATTGACTGTAATGTTCCCCTTAGGGTAGGAAAATGTAATTTTGTGTACTTTTAGTGTAATTTTGGGTTGTGTAATCGATTGTAGTATAGTGTATTGTAATGAAGTGTAGTGTAATGTACTTTAATGTTGTGTAGTGTAGTGTAGTGAAGTGTTCTGTAATGTAGTGTAGTGTATTTTGTGCAGTGTAATGTAATGTAGTGTACTGTATTGTAGCGTAGTGTAATGTAGTGTAGTGTAGTGTAGAGTAATTTAGTGTAGTGAAGTGGAATGTAGTGTAGTGTAGTGGAATGTATTGTAGTGTAATGTGGTGAAATGTGTATATAGTGTAGTGTAATGTAGTGTTATGTACTGTAGTGTGGTGTAATATAGTGTACTTTAATATGTAGTGTAGTGTAGTGTTTATGTAGTATAGGGTAGTGTAGTGTAGTATAATGTCATATAATGTAATGTAATGTAGTGTAGTGAAGTGTAGTGTAGTGTAATGAAATGTAGTGTATTGTGATGTAGTGTAATGTAGTGTAATATAGTGTAATGTTGTGTAGTGTAATGTAGTGTAATTTAGTGTAGTGTAATGTAATGTAGTGTAATGTAGTGTAGTGTAAGTTTTACTCTAATGTGTTTGTACTGTAGTTTAGTTTAGTGTAGTGTAGTGTTCTGTAATGTAGTGTAATCTAGTGTAGTGTAATGTAATGTAATTTAGTGTAATGTGATGTAATGTTGTGTAGTGTTATGTAATGTAGTGTAGTGTAATGTAGTGCAGTGTCATGTAACGTAATGTAGTGTTCTTTAGTGTAGTTTAGTGTAGTGTAATGTAGTGTAGTGTAATGTAATGTAATAAACTGTAGTGTAGTGTAATGTAGTGTAGTGTAGTGTATTCAGTGTAATGTAGTGTATTGTAGTTCAATGTAATGTATTGTAATGTAGTGAAGTGCGGTGTAATGTAATGTTTTTTAATGTAGTGTAGTATAGTGCAGTGTTATGTCATTTTTTGTAATGTAATGTAGTATAATGTACTGTTATGTAGTAAAATATAGTCTAATGTAATGTATTGTAGTGTAGTGTAGAGTAATGTTGTGTAATGTAATGTAGTGTTATGTAGTTTAGTATGGTGTAAGGAAGTGTAGTGTAGTATAATGTACTGTAATGTAGTGTAATGTACTGTAGTGTACTCTCATGTAATGAAATGTAATGTATTGTACGGTAATGTAGTATAGCGTAGTGTCATTTCATGTAGTGTAGTGTGATGTAATGTACTGTAATGTAGTGTAGTATAGTGTAGTATAGTGTAAAGTAGTGTAATGTAATGTAGTAAAGTGTAATGTAGTGTAATGTAATGTAGTGTAATGTAATGTGGTGTACTGTAATGTTGTGTAGTGTAATGTAGTGTAGTGTAATGTAGTGCAGTGTAATGTAGTGTAGTGTAATGTAATGTAGTGTAGTGTAGTGTAATGTAATGCAAATGTAGACCTCGGCACTTAGCTGGCATCAATAACTGACAGAGCTTTTGGCCTTAGTAAGTCATGTAAATAGGTTCGGGCAAGTCACACGAACATCTGGACTGGCCAAGACTGTCCTACAGGGAACAGTACAAGGAGGGAGACGAAGAGACGGATAGAGAAAACAATGGGAAGACAACATCAGAGAGTGGACTGGTTTTGAGTGAAACGAATTGCTACGGAAAGTAGAGTATGATAGGGAGTCGAAGCTGGTTTTAAAATCTTGATTAGTGACCCCACGGTCCGCAGGACTTTGGGATAAGTGAAGGCGGTTAATTACCTGTTTACTTTTATTGACTAAAGGCTTTCAGCTTGATTGGGTTAATTGATTCATCGGTTGATTGATTGACTGACTGACAGAGTGATTGCCTAACTAATCGACTGACTGACTCACTGACTGACTGACTGACTTAATGATTGATTGATAGTCCTTTGGATGAGATTATAAACCACGGCCCCATGTGCAAACGCACGCAGAACATCTTGCACACACTTTAAAGGTAAGTGTAGTGTAGTGTAATGTAGTGTAGTGTACTGTAGTGTAGTGTAGTAAAGTGTAGTGTAATGTAATGTAGTGTAGTGTAATGAAGTGTAGTGTAGTGTAGTGTAATGAAGTGTAGTGTAATGTAGTTTTAGTGAAGTGTAGTGTACTGTAATGAAGTGTAGTGTAATGTAGTGTAATGTAATGTAGTGCAATGAAATGTAGTGTAGTATAATGTACTGTAATGTAGTGTAGTATAGTGTAATGTAATGTAGTGTAATGTAGTGTATTGTAGTGAAATGTAGTGTAATGAAGTGTAATGTAATGTAATGTAGTGAAGTGTAGTGTAGTGTAGTGTAATGTAGTTAAATATAATATAATGTAATGTAGTGTAGTGTACTGAAATGTAATGTAGTGTATTGTAATGTAATGTAGTGAAGTGTAGTTTGATGCAGTGTAGTGTAATGTAATGTAGAGTAGTGTAGTGTAGTGTAGTGTAGAGCAATGTAATGAAGTGTAGTGTAGTATAATGTAGTGTAGTGTAGTGTAGTGAAGTGTACGTAGTGTAGTGTATGCATTGAAGTGTAGTGTAATTCGTGTATGTATGTATGTAGTGTAATGTATAATAGTATAGTGTAGTGTAAGTGTAAGTAGTGTAAAATGGATTAGTGTAGGTGTACTGTAGTGTTGTGTAGTGTAGTGAAATGTAGTGTAATACGTAATGTGCCCTAATGTAGTGTACTGTAGTGTTTATGGTAATGTATTGAAAAACTGTAGTGTACTGTTGTGTAGTGTAGTGTAGTGTTGAGTAGTGTAGTGTAAATGTAAAAAGTAAAGGTAAAGGAGTCTCCATAACCTATAATTCGTAGGAAGAGCGAGGCGTCAGAGGACCCTCTCCAACGACAGTACCTCTAGCGGCGCCCAAGCATATTAAGGGAAGGAATAAGAAGAGGGAGGCGGGCGCCCATCTTCACTCTACACGCTGCTTTACCTACCCTGACCCTAAAGAGGGCAGTACCCTTTTACCTACATGCTGGTGAACTGTGAAAACTGGGGGATCTGTACTGAAGCAAGAAAAGGCGCGCAAACGGTCACCTCATAACACTCCCATCCAACTGGTAACCACAACTCGAAACGGGCTGCTTTTAAAACCCTACTAGGGTTAACGAGAGTGCTCCGACCCAATGAGCTACTTCTCCCCCGAAAATGAATTAGTGTAATTAATTAGTGTAATGAAGTGTAGTGTAGTGCACTCTGATGTAATGTAATCTAGTGTAATTTATGTGGTGTAAATGTAATGTAGTGTATTATAATTAATGTATGTTGTGGTAGAAAAGTGTATGTAGTGTAAATTGTATTAGTGTAGTATAACTAATAAAGTGTACTGTAATGTAAATAGTAGTGGTAGTGTAATGTAGTGTAGTGTAATGTAATGTAAGACTAATGTAGTGTGTGTAATGTAATGTAATGTAGTGTAATATAGTGTAACAAAAAAGTGTAGTGCAGTGTAATGTAGAGTAATGTATGGTAATATAGTGTAGTGTATCGTACTGCAAAGGTAGTATAATGTAGGTAAATGTAATGGACTTAACTGTAATGTAGTGGTAGTGTAGTATAAATGAAGTGTAGGTGCAAGTTTAGTGCAATGTTCTGTAGTGTAGGTAATGTACTTTAGTCTACTGTAAATGTAATGCGTGTAAATGTAATGTACTTAATGGCAGTGTGGTAGAGTGTAGTGTAATGTAATGTAGTGTAGTGTATGTAAAATGGTAATGTAGAGTAGATTAAATGTACTATAATTTAGTGTAGTGTAGTGTAGGTGCAGGTGTATGTAATGTATTGTAATGTATTTTAGTGGTAAGTGTAATGTAGTGTAGTGTAATTCATGTAGGGTATGAATGTAGTGTAGTATACATGTAGGGTAGTGTAGTGTAGGGTCAGTAATATAGTGTAGTGTAATTAATTGCAATGTACGTGTAGTGTAACGTAATGTAGTAATATGGTAGTTTAATGTAATATAATGTAGTGGTAGTGAAAATGTTTTGTAGTGTAGTGTTAGTGTAGATTCGGTTTTATGCAGTGTAAGTAGTGTAATGTAATGAATTGTAATATAGTATGTGTATTGTAGTGTTAGATGTATTGTAGTTAGTTAATGTAGTTTATTGTAGTTTTATGGTAATATAGTGTAATTGTAATGTAGTGTAGTGAACTGTAGTGAAGTGTAAGTATTGTATTGTAAGTGTAGTGTAGTTAATGTTAGTTTTAGTGATTGTACGTAGTGTATAGCGGTAGCTAAATGTAATGGAGTGTAGTGGTATTGTATGGTAGTGTATTAGTGTAGTGTAGGGCAGTGGAGTGAGTGTTATGTAAGTAGTGTAGTGTTATGTAATGTACTAGAATGTAGGTGTGTATAGTGTAGTTGCAAGTAATGTAATGTAGTGTATGTACTGCAAATGTAGTTTAGTGGATGAGTTGTAACTGGCAATGAGTTTAGTGTAGGTAAGTGTAAGTGTAATGTAGTGTTTTGTGTAGTGCAGTGTATGTAGTGTAATGTATGTATTGTATTGTAGTGTTGTGTATGTATGTGTAGTGTAATGTATGTAGTGTAATGCAGTGAGTGTAATGTGTGTAGTGTTATGTATTGTATGTATGTAGAGTAGTTTAGTGTAGGTAGGACTTCTTTAGTTAGTGCAGTGATTGTAATTTAGTGAGTGTAGTTTAATTAGTGTAGGGTTAGCGTAGCATAAATAAGTAAGTGTAGTGTATTGTATGTAGTGTAATGTAGTTGTAGTGTGGGATAGTGAAGTCGTTAATTACCTGTTTAACTCTCATTACTTATAACCTTTCTCCGCTTGATTGGGTTATTATTGATTCATCGGTTTGTTGAATTGTCTGACGAAAAAGTGATTGACTAACCTGACTGACTGACTCACTCACTCACCTGACTGACTGAAGGGATGATTGATATGTCTCCCTTTGGATGAGACCTATTAACCAACCGAGCCCAGTGGTGCAAAACGCAACGCAGAACATCCTTGCGGCACAAGAACACGTTAAATGTAAGCGTAGTGTAAAATTATAGTTAATGTAATGTAGTGTATGTATGTAAAGTAGTGTAATGTAGTTAATGTAGTGTAGTAGTAGTGTAGTGTAATGTAATGGCATGTAGTGTAGTGTGCAAAACCACTATAACATAATGCGCTACAACAAAACGTTAAATGTAAAGTGTAGTGTAAATGTAGTGGACTGTGGATCGGCGGTGGTCTAGAGTAACGCGCTGTCTAGAAAGCGAAAAGTCCGGGTCTGAAGTGTGCGGGGGGGTGCGGGCTGTGCGGGGGCGGGAGCGGTTCGTACCGCTTCCGTTTGGACGGAAAATTATTTTCCCTCCCTACCATTAACCATGAGTGGGGGTCGGCGCTATCTTCGGATGAGACGATAAAAACCGAGGTCCCGGGAGTTACATCGTAATTATTTAGGCGCACGGTAAAAAAACCCACGGCAACAAGATAGTGGTCCTGCAAAATTCTTAGAAAAAAGCCACTCTGATAGGGAAACAAATACAGCGCAAGAAAAAAAAAAAAAAAAAAAAGGGTGAAAGGGGTGCGCAGCGCTAAGGGTGCGAACGCGTTTCTCCCGCTCTCCCCGGAAGCAGCAGCCCAAATTCATCACAAGGAGAGAAAATCTGTGCCGTGACTAAAAAGTAAAATCTGAGCGCTTTGTTTTGTTGCTTTACAAGATTCAGCGCTATATAAATTCATACATTATTATATTATTATTATCTATTATTATTATTTATTATTATAATTTATTATTTATTATTATTATATTATTATTAATATTATGATTATTATTAATTATGTAGTGTAAGTGTATTGTAGTGTAATGTAAGTTTAGGTGTATTGTACTGTAATGCAGTGTAGTGTATGTAATGTAGTGTACTGTATGTAGTATGTGTATGTAATGTATGTACTGTAGTGAAAGTAAGTTAGTATAAGTGTTCACTGTAGTGAAAGTGTAGATGTAGTGTAGCATAGGGTAATGTTAGTGCAGGGGTAGTGTAGTGTAGTAAAATGTAATATAATGTAATGTAGTGTAGTGGATGTAGTGTAGTGTAGTGTAATGTAGTGTAGTGTAGTGTAGCGTATTGTGTAATGTAGTGTAATGTAGTGTAGTGTAATATAGTATAGTGTAATGTAGTGAAGTGAATGTAATGTAGTGTACTGTAGTGTAATGTAATGTCGTGTAATGTAATGTAGTGTAGTGTAATGTAGTGTAGCGTAATGTAGTGTAATGTAGTGTAATGTAGTGTAGTGTAATGTAGTGTGTAAAATGTAAAGAAGTGTAGTGTGATGTAATGTAGTGTAATGTAATGTGATGTAATGTAGTGTAGTGTACTATAATGTAATGTAGTGTATTGTAATGTAGCGTAGTGTACTGTAGTGTAATGTAATGTAGTGAACTGTAATGTAGTGTACTGTAATGTAGATTTGTGTAGTGTAATGTTATTTAGTGTAGTGTAGTGTAATCTAGTGTAGTGTAGTGTAGTGTAGTATAGTGTAGTGTAATGTAATGTAATGTAGTGTAGTGTATTTTAATGTATTGTAATAATAATAATAATAACAATAATAATAATAATAATAATAATAATAATAATAATAATAATAATAATAAATGGAATTTATATAGCGCTATATCTTGCAAGAAAACAAATCAAAGCGCTTGCTTCCGTTACGACTCCTACACATGCAACCAACAATGATTAATAGTTTAACAAGTTCAAATACACACAAACGCGCGCGCGCACACACACGCACGCTCGCACGCACGCATACACACACACACACACACACACACACACACACACACACACAGGCCATATTGTTAATTTTAATTTGTTTAATATTTTGCATTTTTGAAGTTTAGAGTTGATTGTTGTCTTTTTTTTTTTTTTCTTTTTTTTAAAATAATATTTAAAACAAATTGATTCCGTATTCCGTATTTAAAATGTCTACCCGATCTAGATCTAAAAAGTCCAACGTATTGAAACTAATGCAGTGGAACGCTAGATCTATTTCCACTAATCTACATTATCTAATCCAACATCTTTCCAACAATAAATACCAAGTCCTTGTGTTACAATCCCTGAATGTAACCAGGAACAAACTACCTAAGCTGCCTGGCTACTATTATTCACCTGTCCATCAACAGGTGGATGCTGCTACCAAAATCAGTGCAGCTATATACATGGAAGAAGGGGTGGATTACTGCACATCCCCCTCACCAGTGCCAAACCCAGGTCCTAGATATACACTCATATGCAGCACGTGTAAAATTTGGGGACAATTTAATAATAAATACTGTATCTGTAAAACCTACCTAGGGGACGTAATGATATGAATACTGAATGGATACACAACCTTAAAGATAATGAAAAGTGGTTTATAGCAGGAGATTTTAATGCACATGCTCCTTTTTGGGATAAAGACTGTGAAAAAATATCCCATAACGCTTTGTAGAAAACATAGTTGATTCGCCTGTATTTTACTAAATGATGGCAGAGTTACTAGAATTCCCGACATTGCTATCACAGAGCATCAGCCTTGATCTATCGCTTATATCTCCTGCATTAGCTCCAGAATGTGAGTGGTCAACGCACAATGACACCCTTGGCAGCGATCACCTGCCTGTCATTACAACGCTTAGTGGACTAACAGCTTCCTGTGACACCCAGGAAGACAAAATTCCAAAATTTAATTACAAAAAAGCAGACTGGAAAAAGTTTGAAAGCATCCTTGAAACTTACAATACAGACAACTTTGAGACTGAAAACATAGACCATTTATATTCCAGTTTTACTGAGACAATTATTCATGCTGCCACTTTGTCTATCCCCAAAATAAATACCCTAAAAACAAATAATCATCTGGGAAATATCTGGTGGACACCAGCATGTGAGGAAGCAGTAAAAAAACAAACGCTTAATGTATAAAATTTATTTAAAAGATAAAACGTCAGAAAATGTAAAACAAAAACAAGCAAAAAATTACTGTAACCTTGTTGTAGCTCAGGCTAAGAGAGAATTTTGGACTTCTTTTTGTGCCACTGAAATTTCAAATCATAACCATCTTAAAAAAGTTTGGGATAAATATCATGAAATGAAAAAAGGTGTTAGTTTACCAACTTGTCCAGTGCAATTGGAGAATAAAGAATTTCCATCAAACATAGAAAAAAGCAGAGGCATTTGCAGACATGTTTTCTGAATCAATGCGTCTTGAAGGCTTGTCACTTAAACGCAGGAACTACAGAACAGATGAAGAAAGTAAAACAGAACGTACTGACCCAGTCTCTGACAACGGTTCGTGCATTAATGCTCCAATATCACTGGACGAAGTAAGAGATGCGTTACTATCTTTCTAACAAGAAAACGACTGTCGGGTCAGATGCAGTTTCAAATGACATGTTGAAACATTTACCAACAAATTTCATTTATCTACTCCACAAACTATTCAATAAATGTTGGATTGAGGGAGGTATGCCAGTAAAGTGGAAGGAGTCCATTGTCATTCCAGTTCATAAACAGGGAAAGCCTAAATCTGACAAAACCAGCTACAGACCATTGCTTTGACCTCTCACATTGGCAAGCTAATGGAAAGAATTATTCTAAAAGGCTGATGTATTTTTGCCATAAAAATAAAATAATCCCTGTTTATACAAGCAGGTTTTCAAAAAAATAGATCTGCCATAGATAATTGGTTAAACTATCAACACGAATAAAAATGCAGTTTGCAAGAAGAAAGAATGTTCTTGCAACATTTTTTGATATTAGAAAGGCATATGACCAAGTTTGGCATGCTAAGTTATTAGGTAAACTTAAGAAGGTGGGTGTTTCTGGGCACTTGTATTTTTATATCAAAAGCTTTTAACAGACAGAAAAATTCAAGTAAGAGTAGCTAAATCATATTCAAGTGTTAGATCGCTTCATATGGGACTACCCCAAGGTTCTGTGATAGCTCCTATCCTATTTAATATCCTTCTGCATGATCTCCCAATGAATTTATCAAAGGATATCATCTTAGTACAATATGCGGATGATATATGCATGTGGATGAACGTTACTATGAAACGTAATACACCAAAAGAGCGTTAAATTTCATAAAAAGGGTATATCAAAGCCAGCTTGATAACATCGACAAATATATGCTTGAAATGGATTTACTTTGTCTACAGAAAAAACTCATGTTGTGCTTTTTAATAATGGCAGTAATCCGGAGGAGCTACCAAGATTTAAGATTGGGCTGAAATGATTGAATACAAAAATACAATAAAGTTCCTTAGGTGTTATTCTAACTTCAAAGCTAACTTGGAATATACATATTGAGCACTTATTAACAAAGGCAAGAAAGTGCATAAACTTACTGAAGATAATTAGTAAACAGTTTTGGGGACAAGACATATTCAATCTAAAATGTTTAGCTACATCTCTTGTTCGTTCGAAATTATCATACGGACAAGAAATCTTTTTCACCGCTCCAAAATCTTTACTTAAAAAGCTACAAAATGTAGACTGCAAAGCTTTCAGGCTTGCACTTGGAGTTCCGTATCATGCATCAGCTCTGGGAACGTACAATGAAGTTGGTACATTGCCTTTGGATGATTACCGTCAACTGGCATGTGCTAAATATGTTCTTAGAAACAGAACGACTGAAAATTTCATTTCTGAAGAAGTAGAAGTAAAATCCGAACTACAGTTTCCTAAAAGAGCAAAAGATATAACTTCCTTAATGCCCATTAACACATATGTGTCTGATCTAGTGGAAAATTCTAATGTCAATCAACACAGAATGGACAAACGAGAGGCAATATTACCTTGCCCATCGTGGGAGATGAACAGAGCACACTTCGACATAGAGGTAACTAATGTAAAAAAGAATGAGAATCTGAACATTATGGTTTCTGATGTTCGATCCCACATCCATCAAAAGTATTTTCATCATTTACAAATTTATACAGATGGATCACGTCTGGATAATCAAGAAACAGGTTCAGCTTTTGTTATACCATCTTTAAAAATAGAAAAATCATTCTATGTTGGTAAACATCATTCGATTTTTACGGCAGAATTAGTAGCAGTCTTAATGGCTCTAAATTATGTTCTTGATTTGCCATTGTGTATATTTCAAATCCTTATTTGTGTTGATTCTAAGTCGGTTTTGTATGCTTTAAAATCCTTGTGGTACAAGACAACTTCAAACATTGCATTAGAGATTAATCATGTCATACACCTTTTAACCTTAAAAGGCACAAATGTCACTTTCTGTTGAGTGCCTTCACACAGTGGATTCTTTCCAAATGAGTGGGCTGATAGAGCTGCTAAAAGAGGTGCAAAGCATGAACGGAAATCAGCAACATTGCACGTGCCTTTATCATTACAAGAGGGCTACCACTTATTAGAACAAACATCATGGAAAAAGGTCACAGAAACGTATCACCTAAAAGAGAGATTTCTAAACAGATCTGTCATCAAAACTGATAAAGCAAGAGTCGTGAGTCATTCTAAGGCTTGCTCAAATATCTCCACAGCACGAAGAGTGAATAGTTTGTTTTATAGAATAAAACTTAATGCATTCGTAACCAAATTCAGTAGACACAGTAAATGTCTGTGTGGTGAGAATATTTCTAATACTCATATAATATTTGAATGTAAGAATACAAAAGCTTTTTTACCCCAATTTTCTGAAAACTCCCTTAGAAGCATATTCAATAACTTGAATTTGGCATTTGATATTGCAAAAGGTCTCTGGCATAGTCCTATAGGACATTTGTTATAGTTTCATTAACGTTAATAACTTTTTATGTTTTTGTTTCGGTTTTTAATTTTTTTTATATTGTATCTTTTGCTTTGTGCGGTTTCTTTTCATGATTAGACTACTTTTCCCCCTTCGCTTTTTTCAGTAGGGCCTCCACCACCACCTCAATACTCATACACCCCTTGTATATATGTGGTTTTGTTTTTTTTCTCGTCTAATATCACTGAGAGTGAACAGACGTAAAATCGAAGACAACAACAACAACACAGGCCATACGCTTCAGCAGGGCGATGGGAACCTAGGCCATTGAAGACGAGGACAGATAGTTATGAGATGAAACTGTAGGGGGAGGTCTTAGGTTTGAAACAGGTATGTCTTGAGGCTGGATTTAAAAGTGTTGTAAGTAGGTTTTTCGCGAAGGGAGAGTGGGAGGTCATTTCAGATTGATGGACCAGAAACAGAGAAAGAGCGACGGCCAACGGTGGACTGGTTGAATATAGGTATTTGTAAGCACAGGGTATCTGCAGCAGAGCGGAGGGAACGAGAAGGAGTGTACAGGTGGAGAATTCACAGAGGTAGGAAGGTGCTTGTTTTTGGAGACATTTGTAATAGAGGGTACAGATCTTGTACTTTACTCTCTGTGGCACAGGCAACCAGTGGAGAGATCGCAAGAGAGGATTAGTATGCTCAGATTTTTTCTTTTTGAGAACAAGTAGTGTAATATAATGTAATGTGGTGTAATGTAATGTAGTGTAGTGTTATGTAGTGTAATGAGATGTTATGTAATGTGATGTAGTGTAATGTGATGTAATGTAATGTGATGTAATGTAGTGTAGTGTAATGTAGTGTAATGTAATCTAGTGTTGTGTAATGTAGTGTGGTGTAATATAGTGTAATGTAATGTAGTGTAGTGTAGTATAATGTAGTGTAATGTAATATAATGTAGTGTAGTGTAATGTAGTATAGTGTAATGTAATGCAGTTTAGTGTAATGTAGTGTAATGTTATGTAATGTAGTTTAGTGTTGTGTAATGTAATGTAGTGTATTGTAGTGTAGTGTAGTGGTGTAATGTAGTGCAGTGTAAGGTAATGTAGTGTAGTTTAGTGTAGTGTAGAGTAATGTCATGAAGTGTAGTGTAGTGTAGTGCAGTGTACTGTAATGTAATGTAGTGTAATGTAATGCAGTATAATGTTGTGTAGTGTACTGTACTGTAGTGTAGTGTAGTGTACTGTAGTGTAGTGTAGTGTAGTGTAGTGCAGTGTAGTGTAGTGTAGTGTAGTGTAGTGTAGTGTAGTGCAGTGTAGTGTAGTGTAATGTAATGTACTGTAATGTAGTGTAGTGTAATGGAAGGTAGTGTACTGTAGTGTATTGTAGTGTAGTCTAATGTAATTGAATGTAATGTAGTGTAGTGTAATGTAATGCAATGTAGTGTAGTGTAATTTAATAGAATGCAGTGTACTGTAGTGTAATTTAATGTAGTGTAATGTAGTGTAATGTGATGTAGTGTAGTGTAATATAATGTTGTGTAGTGTAATGTATTGTAGTGTAATGTAGTGTATGTAATGTAATGGGATGTGGTGTAGTGTAGTGTGATGTAATGTTGTGTAATGTAGTGTAGTGTAGTGCAGAGTAATGTAATGTAGTTTAATGTACTGTAGTGTAGTGTAATGTAGTGTAGTGTAATGTAGAGTACTGTAATGCTATGTATTGTAGAGTAGTGTAATGTAGTGTAGTGTTATGTAATGTAGTGTACTGTAATGTAATGTAGTGTAGTGTAGTATAGTGTAGTGTACTGTATTGTTTTGTAGTGTAATGTAATGTATTGTAATGTAGAGTAGTGTAATGTAGTGTAGTGTAATGTAATGTAGTGTAATGTAATGTAGTGTAGTGTAATGTAGTGTAGTGTAGTGTAATGTAATGTAGTGTAGTGTAATGTAGTGTAATGTAGAGTACTGTAATGTTATGTAATGTAGTGCAGTGTAATGTAGTGTAGTGTAATATAATCTACTGTAGTGTAGTGTAATATAGTGTAGTATAGTGTAGTGTAATGTAATGGTGTGTAATGTAATGTAATGTAATGTAGTGTAATGTTCAGTAGTGTAGTGTAATGTAATGTAGTGTAGTGTAATGTAATGTTATGTAATGTAGTGTAGTGCGGTATAGTGCAGTGTAGTGCAGTGTAGTGCAGTGTAGTGTAATGTAGTGTAATGTAATGCAGTGTAGTCTAATGTAGTGTAGTGTAATGTAGTGTAGTGTAATTTTATGTATTGTAGTTTAGTGTAGTGTAATGTAGTGTAGTGTAGTGTAGCGTAGCGTAACGTAGCGTAATGTAATGTAGTGTAGTGTACTGTAATGTAGTGTAGTGTAGTGTAATGTAATGTAGTGTAGTATACTGTAATGTAATGTAGTGTAGTGTAATGTTATGTAGTGTAGTATACTGTAATGTAATGAAGTGTAGACCTCGGCACTTAGCTCGCATCCACAATTGTCAGAGCTTTTGGCCTGAGTAAATCATGTAAATCGGTTCGGTCACGTCACACGAACATCTGCACTGGCCAAGACTGTCCTACAGGGAACACTACAAGGAGGGACCCGAAGAGACAGACAGAGGAAACGATGTGAAGACAACAACATCAGAGAGTGGACTGGTTTTGAGTGAAACGAATTGCTACGGAAGTAGAGGACCGTAGGGAGTGGAGGAAGCTGGTTTTAAAATCTTGATTAGTGACCCCACGGTCCACAGGACTATGGGATAGGTGAAGTCAGTTAATTTTCTCTTTACTTTCATTGACTAAAAGCTTTCAGCCTGAGTGGGTTAATTGATTCATCGGTTGACTGATTGACTGACTGACAAATCGATTGACCAACTGATCGACTGATTGACTCACTGACTGACCTACTCAATGATTGATTGATAGTCCTTTGGATGAGACTATTAACCGAGGCCCCGTGTGCAAACGCACTCAGAACATCTTGCGCACACGTTAAATGTAAGTGTAGTGTAGTATAATGTAGTGTAGTGTAATGTAATGTAGTGCAGTGTAGTGTAGTGTAGTGTAGTTTGGTGTACTTTAGTGTAGTGTAGTGTATGTAGTGTAGTGTAATGTAGTGTAGTGTAATGCAGTGTAATGTAGTGGTAATGTAGTGTAGTGTAGTGTAATGTAGTGTGGTGTACTTTAGTGTAGTGTAGTGTAGTGTACTGTAGTTTAATGTTATGTGGTGTATTGTGTGCAGTGTAGTGTAGTGCAGTGTAGTGTAGTGTAGTTTAGTGTAGTGCAGTGTAGTGTATGTAGTGTACTGTAATGTGATTTAGTGTAGTGTAATGTAATGTAGTCTACTGTAGTGTTGTGTATGAGTCTTGTGTGGTGAAGTGTAGTGTAGTGTAGTGTTGTGTAATGTAATGTAATGTAGTGTAGTGTAGTGTAATGTAATGTTGTGTAGTTTAATGTAATGTAGTGTAGTGTAATGCGGTGCAATGTAGTGTAGTGTTATGTTATGTATTGTAGTGTAATTTTAGTGAAGTGTAGTGTAATGAAGTGTAGTGTAATGTAGTGTAGTGTAGTGTAGTGTAAAATGTAGTGTAGTGTAGTGTATTGTAGTGTATTTGGTGTATGTAGTGTAATGTAGTGTAGTGTAATGTAATTTTATGTAAGGTAGTGTAATGTAATGTAGTGTAGTGTAATGTCATGTAATGTAGTGTAGTGTAGTATAATGTACTGTAATGTAGTGTATTGTAATGTAGTGTAATGTAGTGTAGTGTAATGTAGTGTAATTGAGTGTAGTGTAGTGCAGTGTACTGTAATGTAGTGTAATGTAGTGTAGTTTAGTGTAATGTAGTGTAATGTGGTGCAATGTAATGTACTGTAGTGTAGTGTAGGGTAATGTAGTGTAATATACTGTAGTGTACTGTAATGTAATATAGTGTAGTTAATGTAGTGTAAGGTAGTGTAATACAAAAATAATAATACATGGAACTTATATAGCGCTAAATCTTGAAAAGACAAATCAAAGCGAGTTTGAGAGTGTTGCTCAAATTACCTGACCAACACTGCAGGTGTCTGTATCTCTCGGGCCCGGTTGACGCCGGGATATATTATGATAGTAAGCGTAGAGTACAACCCTGTCAAGTAGTCTCAAAGCATATGCACTTCCACAGCAGCATCATTACGTCATACTCATTGTCATTGATCGTCATGCATTTATATAAAAAAATGTGTAGTGTACTGTTATGTAATGCAGTGTAGTGTAGTGTAGTGTTTTGTAGTGTAGTGTAGTGTAATGTAATGTTCTGTAATGTAGTGTAGTATAGTGTTGTGTAATGTAATGTTATGTAGTGTAGTGTAATGTAATGTAATGTTGTGTAGTGTATTGTAATGTAATGTAGTGTAGTGTATTGTAGTGTAGTGTAGTGTAGTGTAGTGTAGTGTAGTGTGGTGCAGTGTAGTGTAGTGTAATGTAGTGTATTGTAATGTAGTGTAGTGTCATGTAGTGTAGTGTCATGTAGTGTAGTGTCATGTAGTGTATTGTAGTGTAGTGTAATGTCATCATCATCAATGCCTTTTTGCCTTATTGGCACGTAGGGCAGCAACAAATATTTTCCACTCCTGTCTGTCCTGGGCCAGCTTCTGAATGGTTCCCCAGGTATGTTGGAAGGTCTTCACCTCTTTTTCGACAGTCCGACGCCAAGTGTTCTTTGGTTGTCTTCGTTTGCGTTTTCCCTGTGGTGTCCAGTGGAGGGCTGTTCGGGCGATGTTTCCCTGTTCCCGACGGCAGATATGCCCTATCCATCCCCATCGCCTATGCAATGATGATGGTGCCCATGCTTTCCTGGTTGCAACGGGCAAAAAGTTCTTTGTTGGAAATGGTCTCAGGCCAGAAGATGCGCAAGATTCTTCTGAGATTATTCGTGTGGAATGTGGATAGTTTGTCGAGGTCACTCTCAGTCATCCTCCAGCACTCCGAGCCGTACAAAAAGGTGGAAAGTAAACAGCTCTGGTATAGTCTTAGTTTGGTCCTGGTGCTGTACTGGGACGATTTCCACACATTGTTCAGATTTCTGTAAGC
Organism: Rapana venosa; assembly: GCA_028751875.1. NCBI lineage: Eukaryota > Metazoa > Mollusca > Gastropoda > Neogastropoda > Muricidae > Rapana > Rapana venosa. The sequence continues at coordinate 31,478,924 of CM054148.1, read as the reverse complement.
ATTTCTTGCTTTGCTAATCCGGTTCTTGATGTCGCTGCCTGCTCCGCCGTCATGCCTAACAGTTCTCCCGAGGTACGTGAACTCTTCAGTTGTGGGTAAATCTTCTCCATTCACTGTGACCGTGAGGGGTTCTGAACGTACAGTGTCATCACCTCTGTCTTCTTCTGACTGATTTTCAGGACTACTTGCTGTGCGAAAGTGCTGAGACGGGATGTCTTCTCTTGAATGTGATGGTGGGTATGTGAGAGCAGTGCCAGATCGTCGGCAAAGTCTAGGTCTTCAAGCGTTGAGAAGGGGGTCCATCTGATGCCCCGTGACTGGTCAGCTGTTGTCTGTCTCATCACCCAATCAATTGTCAGGTTAAAGAGTAGTGCTGACATGGGGCAGCCTTGTCTGACGCCGGTTTGTACACTGAAACTGGTTTTGCTGTTTCCTGCTCTGCACGTGAAGTTGTTGTAGAAGCTCTTAATGACTTGGATAATCTCCTGTGGAATTCCATATGCTCGGATGATTCGCCATACATTTTCTCGATGAATGCTGTCAAAGACTTATTCAAAATCTAATAGTGTAATGTAGTGTAGTGTAATGTAGTGTGATGTACTGTAGTGTAGTATAGTGTAGTGTAATGTAATGTAGTGTAGTGTAGTATAGTGTAGTGTAGCGTAGCGTAATGTAATGTAGTGTAGTGTAATGTAGTGTAGTGTAGTGTAGCGTAGCGTAATGTAATGCAGTGTACTGTAGTGTAGTGTAGTGTAGTGTAGTGTAGTGTAATGTAACGTAATGTAATGTAGTGTAATGTAGTGTAGTGTAGTGTAGTATAGTGTAGTGTAGTGTAGTGTTGTGTAGTGTAGTGTAGTGTAATGTAGTGTAGTGTAGTGTAGCGTAGTGTAATGTAATGTAGTGTAGACCTCGGCACTTAGCTGGCATCAATAACTGACAGAGCTTTTGGCCTGAGTAAGTCATGTTAATCGGTTCGGGCACGTCACACGAAAATCTGGACTGGCCAAGACTGTCCTACAGGGAACAGTACAAGGAGGGAGACAAGAGACAGACAGAGAAAACGATGGGAAGACAACATCAGAGAGTGGACTGGTTTTGAGTGAAACGAATTGCTACGGAAAGTAGAGGATCGTAGGGAGTGGAGGAAGCTGGTTTTAAAATCTTGATTAGTGCTCCCACGGTCCACAGGACTATGGGATAAGTAAAATCGGTTAATTATCTGTTTACTTTCATTGACTAAAAGCTTTCAGCTTGATTGGGTTAATTGATTCATCGGTTGATTGATTGACTGACTGACAAAGTGATTGACTAACTGATCGACTGACTGACTCACTGACTGACTGACTGAATGATTGATTGATTGATTGATTGATTGACTGACTGACTGACTGACTGACTGATCGACTGATTGACTCACTGACTGACTGACTTAATGATGGGATTCTGACTTTCGCTCACGTCGGGAGCGGACGTGTTTTCGGGAGCTGTGAGATGAAAGCGATTTTCTGAACTTTGATGTGTTAGCGCAGTGTTGACAGCATATGCTTTTTGTACTAAGTAAAGGGATAAGCCGGAAAGACAGTTACCAAATAGCAAGCCTGAGCACAGCGATAGCTTTCCTTAGTGATACATTTTGTTCTTTGCTGATGATTTTGGGGAGATACCTGGTAACACTAATAGTCTGGTGTTTGGGACGTATTGTGCAAACAAAAGCCAAAGCATATGCTGGGATGTATACCCGAACATGAAGGCTCACGGGATGGCAGAACGGTTTGCAGAAAATTTACTAAGGAATGGTTAGGGGTATAACCTGTGGGCGGGCGGGGAACTGGGATAATTCTATCAATAATCATCTATCTATAAATTATCGAGCTCTCTGGGGGGGAGGACGGGGGGGAATGGTGGAGGGAAGAAGTGCGACCAAAGTTTGGTTGTTGACTGCTCTGAGTGAGGTGACATTTAAAAAATAGCAAAGACTGTGTAGGGGCTTTGTGTCTTGGTATCGCCATCGAGAACCACTCCCCAGAAACGTAAACAGCCATCGTCTTCTTCTTCTTCCGTCAGTGATGCATGCGCTAGCCCAGAATCGAGAAAAGATAAGCTTCGTCAGGACAAGAAGAAGATGAGACAAGTCAAACATGGACACAGTTCGAAAGACAAGACATATGGACAATGCGGACATTCAAGAAATGCTGGCGGACATACATAAACAAATCGCCAAACGTTGCCACCAGAGAGGACATAAATAAATAACTTTCTCGTTTGGATCTGCGGATCGAGCAGGACAGTGGGAAGGTGTGTTTTGTTTTGAGCTCGGAGTGAGAAAGACGTTCTGGCAGCGAGGTGAAGGACTCTGAGGGAGGGAGAACAGAGATCTGAGAAAGAAACTAGACCAGTGTGTGAGAGGAGAAGAAGTAAACATCAAGAGGAGTTTTGATATGACCAAGAACAGCGATGGTCGACAATTTTAATGCTCGAGTGTACGGCAATTCGGAGTTAAGGGGAGAGAGGAGACGGTGGTATGACTGCATTGGAGTGCTGGAATGTTCACGCATAAAAGATCGGGCTACCAGTGACAAAAGGCCCGACATAGAAAATCGCGCACCGCACGGGGGAAACCTGGAGGGCCAAGACCAGCGGACGGATAATTGTTCGGTTCCACTCTCGGAGGGTCGGAATCAGTACTGGTACCGCCGCAAGCTGAAGCAATACTGGGGTGTCGGGCGGGAGAGGACTTGACCCAAACTCAATTACAAACTGTTGAGACGAGCAAGTCAAGCACTCAGCCGGTCCTCGCTGCCTGGTCCTCTAACGGCAAGGTTTGGCGAAACTAAGAACGGCAGGACTTGAAAACTCGATATTCAAATGGACATCGACGCGGAAATAACCAAAGCAATGTTGGAAAGAACTGACTGTGATTCGGAGTCATTCATTCTTTTCGATGCATTTGTTCCTTTTGTTGAGATCCCGGGTTTAGTGGAGTGGTGGTGTGGTGAATTCTCTTTCTGGTTACGGGGAGGGGTTGGGGCAGGGACATCCCCCCCCTCCTCCGGGGGAAAAAAAAAAAAAAGTTAAAAATATCGTTTGAGGAGGATTTGTTTTCTGAGTGGTGGAGGGAGTTGGCCGGCTTGGTCGGTCTCCGAAGGTCTCTTGTAGGTTGGTGGCTTTAGCAATAATGTATGCTTGTACAGGTCGTTATTAATTATACGTCTATTTGGTCCTTTGATTACTGTTAGATATCCATATTATTGTTACATTATGTGGTCCTTCTGTTTTGTTTTTCTTTTGTTTCTCTTTTTTCATCTTTGGGGGTTCTTTCTTTCCTTGCTGCTTGATATATTCTGAGTGGGTCAGCGCCCTCCCCTCCTTCACATTGTTTGTTCATGTGGTTAGAAAGAATGAGTCGAGCTGCTGGTCTTGTGGATTGCTGTGGGTTCGAATTCATGTTTTTGCACATGTGGAGAAATTGTTGGGATGCATGTTTATTGGTTCTGTTGGCTGTTATGGTGGCATGGGTCTTTGAATGGGTTTGATGTCTGTTGGTATGAGCTGGGAGGGCCAGGGCGTTCTGTCCTGCCCCTCCTCTTTTTTGCCCTCGTTTTGTTGTCCTTGCAAATCATTGTGCGTGACGGATTTGTTTGTTTGTCTGGTGCGAGGCGGGGCCAATTGTTTTCTAGTCTGGGGCCAAGTCTGGGACTTTGAAGAAAATGGACTCGGCCAGAGTGGCTTGCCAGTCTGCTGCGGCGGTGGCAGGAGGGGGCAGTGAGTGTTTGGCCAGTCAAGGCCTTGACAGCCTCAGGGGGGGGGCGGGGGTCGGTGGTGAAAGGGGGTTTTTTTTTTTTCCATTCCTTGGTCTCTGGTCAGTGTGGAGTCAGCTGATCTCCTGCCTTTGAGCCACTTTCATTCTACGTGCTGCTTTTGGGGCTTATGCTTGTTTCAAAATTGAAGGCGAGAATTGTGATGCCTCCCCCCTTACTGATGTGTGTGTGTGTGTGTGTGTGTGTGGTGTGTGGGCTGGTGTGCCTGGAATTGTGTGGACGCTTGCATGTAGGTGTTTATGTATGCGTGTGTGGAAGCGGGGCACAGTATATTGAAGATCTGAATCATACTTTCTAAAGAGCGGATGGTGGAGGTTTTAAAAATATATTATTTGGTGTTTTTGTTTGTTTTCTCCATCCGCACGTTTGTTTACTTTGATGCTTCACTCCCCTCCGGTGTGTAAGTGTGTGTGTGAAATGCGTGACATGGGGGCACATTCATTTGGTGACATCTGCTCACGTTCCCCTGGGCTTGGTAGTGTGAGTGTTGGTGGTGTACTGTCTTCCGTCCTTTTGGGACTGTCTTTCCTTTCTGGTGACCAATTGTACCTACAGTCTCCTCCGCCCCCTCCCCACCCTCACCTTTTTGTGTGTGTGTTGTGTGGGTTTTTGTGTTTTGTTTTTGTTTTTTGTCTTTGTTTTTTGTTGGATGGGGGGGTGGGGTGGACAGTTCAGAGGGAATAATGTCATCCGAAGGACATGGTTACAGTAACATTTCCTTTATTGATTTGTTATTGTCTTTTTGGGGCTTGGACCTGGGTATGGACAAGAGGTCTTGCTGGTTGTTGTTTTTGTGTGTTGTGTGTGGTTATGGTCTTTGGCGTTTTGAAATGTGCCTGCTTTTGTGCTGTCGTTTAAAAGACAGACAGACTTCAAGCAGCGCCTTGATTTGGTTGTAAACTTAAATGAAATGTTGTTATATTTAGTGAATCTTTGGCATATTGATGATACATGATGTTTGTGACGACCTTGGTCGATTTAAGTTTGAATTGAAATGGGTGTGATGGGAATGTTTTCAATGAATGACTGACAGCTTGATTGTGGTCATTTGTGGTCGGGGGGCTAAAGGCATCATAGAAGGAAAGGGAAAGAAAAGGAAAACAAAATACCTGTTTTTGGCGTGTGGGCTCAAGTGTATGCCTGCATCTGCACTGGTGGATTTTGTCATCCCCCCCTCCACCCACACCACACCCCATGCTAGCTGCACTGTTCAGGTTGTGGTGTATCAGTTCAACAAGGAATTATTATTTTTTAAATGGTTAGTTTGTGAAGGTTTTAGTGTGTTTTTTTTGGTTTTTATAGAATGGCCAGGTGCTTGCTGGTGCCTTGTGCTCTTTGGTCCCCACCTCTCCCACTGTTTTTTGATGGACATTGGCTGATGAGTTTTTTACTTTGATGTTGGATGGCACACTTCAGAACTGTGTGTGCATGGCATAGACTTGTGTGAATGCGTGTATGAGTGTGGTGGTGCTGCCTTTCTTGTTGCATTACACTTGCACAGGTTTTGTTGTTGTGTATGGCGTGTGTGTGTCGTGCCCATGGGGGAATCTGGGGGGGAATGCCTGGTGTGGTCTCCTGCTTCTGAGACACCCTGGGGAGGGAGTGTGGATGTCTGTGGGGCTGCACGGGGGTCTCTCATCTCGTGAGGTGCTTTCTTGCCTCAGGGTGATTCCAGGTGGCATGAGAGAGGTGGGAGGTGAGGTGTTCTGGATTGCTCCCGGTTTTGTGTGGGAGTGGGTGTGTGTTGTATGTTTCTGCTTCCATCTTATGCCCCTTTATGGTAGAATTTAGAATTTGGATGGGGTCTCCCATTCCTCTGGTGCCCGCCTCCCCCCCCCCCTGTGCCGCCTCCCCCCCCCCCCTCCTGTGCCCGCCTCCCCCCCCCCCCCCCCCCCCCCCCCCCCCCCCCCCCCCCCCCCCCGCGCCCGCCAACGCTCCTTTTCCCGCTTTTCTTTTAGTGTTTGCTATAAGCGAAAAAAAAAAAAAAGGTTGCTTCCTCTGATCCCGTGTTGGCGAACGACTGTCTGCTGAATTCTGCTATTTCCTATTTTTTTGTGTGTGTTTGTGTGTGTGGATTGGTGTGGAAAGCTGTGGACAATGTTGGTTTTCATTGTCCTTGTTTGTCTTACATTATTTTCTCGTGCAAAAGCCATGCTGTGGGACGTTTTTTTCCGAACAACTTTTGGATAGAATATATACATTTGTGATTTTTTGCCATGATCGAATTGTTGTGCAAATGTTTTTCAAACCATGTACGTTGTAATGATTAGTAATCTTATTTTGTCAGTAATGGACTCCTTACGTATCGCATCACTAACTGTCAAGGACTAGGGGAAACACGTAACGTAGAGATGTTTTTCATTATCTAAGACCAATAAAGAGTACTCTCAATTTTGCCTGCAAGATACACATTTTGATCATAAGCTGGAAAGGTATGTACATTCAGAAAGGGGTTACAAATGTTTTTTACCTCGTTTCGGGTCGAATTGTTAGAGGGGGTTGCTGTTTTGTTTGCAAATGATTTTGAATTTAAGGTAAACAAATGTAGACAAAGATGCAAATGGTAATTTCATATTGATTTTTCTTTTACTGCTTTTGAGAAAGACTTTTTTTGGTGAATGTGTATGTTCCAAACAGAGATGACCCTGCATTTTATGTAACTTTAAGGAAAGATAAAACAGTCAATTACAATAACCTCATTGCATCTGGGTGATTGGAATGCCCTTTATTTTTTTTTTCCATTTTTTTTTATTTTTTACCCCCCCCCTTCCCCTTTTTTTTATTTTGGGCATTAGTCCTGATTATTGATTGTCATAACTAATATTCATGACAATAATCCACGAGCGAGAAAGGAAATGAGGGCCGAGTAGAAGAATTTGGTTGCAGACGTTTGGAGATGAGACCAATCTGGAAAAGTAGGCGTTACACATGGCGTAAACCAACGCACCTGAAGCTAAGGCCCGGCTTGATTTTCTTTTTGGTGTCAGCTCACCATATATGGTATTTTAAGACGATGATATTGTTCCGGGCTTATCGCTCTGATCAATCACATGGTTACCTTAAACATTAAAGTTGTGGTAAAAATGAAAGCATCATACATTGGGAAGTTTAATCATCCGTACTTAAAAGATATACAGTACGTGGAGGAGTATTAATAAAGAGATCACCAATGTGTTATTAGATTATGCAGCGAATTCTTTTGATAAGGAAAATTCTAGATGAAATTGAAAGGGATGATATTGAAATTATAGATTTCCAGACAGGTGTTTTTGGTATTTCCTTGCTAATGAAAATTACGGGGTACAAACTATTGCATATGCCTTCAATGAAGAAGAAAAAGACTTTTGCAGTCCGAACATTATAACTTATCAGAGATATAGTGACATTAGAAAAAAATTGAAATAAAACAGACGAAAACCATTCAGCAGATTCAGGAAGAGCAGGAATTAAGAGCAATCAGAGACAAAAGAATGGGAGGAGTTTTATTAAGATCCAAGGCAAGATTGGATTGCTTGAAGGGGAAAAATTTCAAAGTACTTTTGCATTTAGAAAACTGAACTATGTTAGCAAAGCGCAAATGACAAAGTTGATAATTAGTGACGGGGAGTATTAGAGACCCCACAGACAAAGCAAGGGAAGGGAAAGCATTCTATGTAACATTCGTTATAAGAAAAGAAATGTTAGAAGGTCTGTGAAAATGAATAAGCGATTTGTCAAAAAATTCCTAGATTTATCCATGAGCAAAATAATTTAATGGAAAGGAATTATCCACTCTTGATGAAGCAACTCAGGCATTGAAAAAACATGAATAATGGTAAAAGTCAGGCACTGATGGGTTTACTGTCGAATTCTTTTAAATTTTTTTGGACGACGCTTAGGACCTTTGTTGTTCAGCTCTTTAAATGAAGCATACAGCCATGGTGAACTGTCGTGCCATACCATCAAAAAAGAAGGTGTTATTCACTTTGTTCCAAAGGTGATAAATCAAAAGAATTATAAAGAACTGCGTCCTATCTCTCTACTTATTTTGATATACAAAATTGGATTTCTTCTATTGCCAAGAATAAAACAGATACTGCCAATCCTTATCAATGAAGACCTAACTGGGTTTATCAGTAACAGATATATGGGCTGTTTAATGTAAGATTTTTATTGATATGATTAACTACTTAATGTTAAAAGTTGCAGAGGCTTGCTACTCTGTATTGATTTTGAAAAGCCTTGATTCCTTAAATTGGTGTTTTATGTTGGAAAAGTTTTTTTGAAAGCATATGGCTTTGGCATAGTACTTTTTCCGTTGGATTGAAACATTCTATAAGGATATAAAATCAACAGTGGTTGTGAATGGACAGAGGTGGGCAATGGTTTTAAAATTGATAGAGGCTGCAGACAGGGAGATCCAGTTTCACCCTATTTTTTTATCCTCTGTGCAGAAAAGTTTTAGGTACTATGATAAGAGAAGATAAAATAATTAAGGGACTTAAGTTAAATGGTAGAGAACATAGGATTCTACAGGTTTGGCGGATGGACACCCAACTGTTTAATTATTGGTGATTGGGTTTCTTTTGAACCCTATCATAGTCATTCTTGCAGATTTAGTTTTGAGTGTCAGGTTTATCATGAATAGAGATTAAAACACAAAGTTGTGTGGCTGGGAATTAAAAGAAGATCTTAGGAAGATAGTTTGTCTCTCATTTAAAAAATGATATGGAACCCATCTAAATTAACATACTAGGGATTTGTTTACTGATAATTTAGTTGACTGATGAAAATATAACTATAAAGATAAGTTAGCGGAGTATAAGTGTTGTTAGAATCTGGGCAAACGAACCATCACTCATATGGAAGAGTTGCTGTACTAATCTCTTATTCTGTCAAAGTGATTCCATCTTGGATTCTGCTTCCAGATCCACCTGACAGTTTATACAGAAGCTCCAAAAAAGTTATGCTTTCAGTTGTTTGTGGAACGGAAAAACGATAGATAGAATTAACAGGAAAAACTGCAGTTAAAACGTTTAAACAAGTTGGACTTAAATTCCAGTTATTAGAAAATACATTTTTGCTTTTAAAAATTTGATGGATAAGAATAAAGTAAAATAACAGGATCCACATGTGGAAAAATATTGCTCTATAGAAACACTACCATTTCTTGAAAACCTAGAATGATATGGGCCAACATATACCTTAAGATTTCAAGTATTAACTCGTTTTGGGCTCATGTATTAGAGCATATAGAATTTTTTGTACTCAAGTCATGACCACGTAAAACCAGTTACGAGCTTCTTGAGGAGCCAATTTCTATAATGAAAAATATTAAAGTAGGATTAAACGCTACAGTTAAACAAGATAAAATGATAAAGAAAAGGGGTATATTCTATAAAACCACTTTTTATTAAAGAAATGGAGAATTTGTTAAATACCAAGAATTTTTAATTGATTACAAGACTTTTGTATTGTCTTTATCACCTACAATGGATGGATATCTGCCATAAAAACAATATGTTAAAAAAAAACGGGAATTCATATAGATGATAAAAACTACTCAACATGGAGGTATGTTTTGTGCAATAAAGTGTATATTGAGCGTACATAAAGGAGCAAAAAAAGTACTATGAAATCCTAACATCCGATAACAATAAACCAAAATGTTGCTCCAAATGGTCAGAAAAAATAAATGCATGTATACCATGGGACAAAATTTTCAGCAAAATACACAGAACCAGAGATGTACAATTTAAATGGCTACAAATTAGAATCGTACATAGAATAATTGCTACTAATGTGATTCTTCATGCTATGGGTGTAACAGATACTGCACAATGTTCACTTTGTCAGAAGGAACGAGACTCTATTGAACATTTTTTATGGAACTGTGACTTTGTACGTTCTTTTTGAATGCTGTTGAACACTTGTTGAATGAAAAATGTCATAATATTCACTCTCTTAAGATGTCACGAGAACTTGTCATTTTTGGAGTTGATCAGTATCTAGAAACAAATGATATATTGGATTTTATTTTAATGTTTGGTAAACTATATATATTTAAGTGTAAAATGACTAGCAAAATCCCAAATTTGTTTGTATTTCAAAACCAGCTAAAAGCTAGATATGCAATAGAAAAATTTAATGCAAGAATAAGTGGCAAATTGACAGACTTTCTCAATGCTTGGAGTGCATTTGAACCAATTGTACTCGAAACGGATCAGACGTATGTATAAGAAAATCTGACAAACTTGTGAGAATATTGCAAACTCATTAGAGTATTTTTCATTGCTATGTTTACATTGAAGAGTTTGTGTACATCTATCCATAGTTGCTGATTGTTGAATGTCTCATGGCTTTAATGTTCCTTTGTGTGCGTATGTTGTATTATATATGTAAAATGTTTGCTATAAAAAAGATTTTTTTTTTTTTTTTTTAAAAAAAAAAATGTAGATTTACCTAACGGTGATGAAAACAATCGTGTATGATTCAGGTGATCGTGCATTAAAAAAAAAAAGAAAGATTTCCTTATAATGAATCTTTTAGGTTTGTGATTTGAGTGAGGTTGCTTTGATGAAGTAGTACCGTTTGCCTTATGAAAGAGTGGGAAAAAAACTGACTGACTCACTGACTGACTGACTGACTGATTGACTGATTGATTGATTGATTGATTGATTGAAATGCACGCGTGACGCGTACCTCCCCCGTTCCTGCTGCACAGGTAAGGAAAGCGCCAGATGTTGCCGACCCCTACAGTGAAGCCCACCAGGGCTAGCAGGTATTCTTTGTGGCTGATCCAGGTGTGACGCTGTTCACCCGGATTGTCCAAAGCCTCCCCCTCTAAAATCGCCACCTCCGGCTTCATCTGGTCCTCTCCTGACGGTTTGTCCAGCGTGACCGTGATTTGACATGGCTGGGGGGAGTAGAGGACGGACATTGTGAGGGGTGTCTGTGAGAGGGTTAAAAATAGAGTTGGGAAATGATTCCAATAGGAGCACAACGCGACATGATGATAAAAAGGTCGAATGGGTTGCAAGGTGCATGATTATATATATATATATATATATATATATATATATATATATATATATATATATATATATATATATATATATATATATATATATCGTATAAGAAAAACCATGTCAACATAATTTGTTCATAAGTGCGTGTGTGGGTCAATGGGTGGGTGTGGGGGAAAGAGAGAGAGAGATTTTTTAAAAATTCATTTATTTATTCCTTTATATCGAGGATAATGGAATAATCAATCGTGTGCTTTTTTACATCCAGTCCCCGTGTGTATGCGTTATGTAAATTCTGTCATCTGTTCCCACCGGCACACAATGGCCTACTCTTATGAAAATCGGAACAGGATTTAACGAGTGCGCAAGATGCTCTGCGTGCGTTCGCACACGGGGCTTCGGTTTATAGTCTCATCCGAAGGACTTTTGGGGAGAGTGAAGTCTGCACTGATGTTAACTCCAGGGGCAAATATCCCCTTGAACGGGGAATCGAACCCGGGTCGTCAGATCGCGAGCGCAATGTTCGGACCACTAGGTTATCCCGTCCCCCAGACAGACAGACAGACAGACAGAGAAAGAAAAGGAGAGAGAGAACAATGAGTAATCTTCTTTCTTTCTTTCTTTCATCTGCCGCTGGTGCCTTTCGGCGTCGCGGGGAGACACAGACGTCTGTCTGCAGCAAGGCGGGAGGCTTGATGTAGTGACAGGTCATGGGCTCGCAGGGTGTCAGCCACGGAGTCGCTCCATGTCTCCTTGGTCTACCTCTGGCTTTCCAGCCATTGTGTTTGGTGGTGTATGCCCGTAGGGCTGGTTGGTTGGGCGGCATTCTAGTGAGGTGACCAAACCACCTGATCCTTTGTTGTTCAATATGGTGGAGAATTGGTGTTACTCCAACCATGTCTCTGATCACCTCATTCTTCATCTTGTCGCGTCTGGTCTTGTTGACAGCTTTTCTCAGGCAGCGCATTTCACATGTGACCAATTTTCTCTCTAAGGCTTTTGTTAGGGCCCATGTCTGACACTGGTATGTGAGTGTTGGAACGAAGATGGCGTTGATGAGTTTTGCCTTGGTGCTCATTGGGATGCTGGAATGTTTTAGAAGGGGGGCGAGTTGGTAACTGACTGCGTTTGCTTTCTGGCATCTTGTTTCTATCTCTCTGTCCAATTTTCCATCTTCAGTGAAGAGGCTGCCAAGGTATTTAAATTCTTTGGTCTGTTTCAGCTGGGTGCCGTTGATGTTGATGTCCAGCTTTCCTGGATTTCTGCTGACAGATATAACTTCTGTTTTGGTGATACTGATCTTCATGTCATACCTCTCGCAGCTTGTGTCGAGTTGGTCTGTGTGTTCTTGAAGAGCTGCTTTGTTCTGATTCATCAAGGACTGGTCGTCAGCAAATAATAGTTCGTTCAGGGCCTCAAGATCTGGGTTGGCTTCCTTTGTAATCTGGTCCATGTAGATCACGATGAGTAATAATGACAAAATTTTATTCTTCAGGCCTTCAGCCCCTAGAATGGATTCAAACAAAGCATAGCAAAAACAAAACACAATTAAGGTGGATCGTTGGTCTAGAGGTAATGCACCTGCCTAGAATGCAAAAAGTCTGGGTTCAAAGAGCATGGTGGTTCGATCCGCGTTTGGGTCAGAAACGTTTCCCCCATCCACTAGACCGTGAGTGGTAGTCTGGGTGCTAGTCTTTCGGAGGAGACGATAAACAGAGGTCCACTGCGTTACACATAATTATTTAGCGCACGTAAAAGAATCCACGGCAACAAGGCAGTCGTCCCTGTCACAAATTCTGTAGAAAACATACCATTAGAGTGGCTTCCACTCTGATAGGGAAACAAATACAGTTGCAGACAGGAAAAGAAGAAGAAAGAAATGATGGGTGGTGCTGCTCTTGTAGCGACACGCTTGCTCTCCCTGGGAAGAGCAGCCTGAATTTCACGCAGAGAAACTTGTGGTGTCTTCAAGTGGTATACAATACAATACAGGGGGACGGGATAGCCTGGTGGTTGGCGTGATGGGCTCGTGATTTGCTGACCCGGGTTCGAATCTCGTTCAATAGGATTTTTTCCTCTGGGGTTAACATCAATGCCGACTCCGCTCTTCCCAAAAGTCCTTCGGATGAGACTATAAAGCGAGGTCCCGTTTGCGAACGCACGCAGAGCATCTTGCCCACACGTTAAGACCCGTTCCGCTTTTTGGAAGAGTAGACCATTGTGTGCCGGTGGGAACGGATGACAAAATTTACAGAACTGCATACACACATGGACTGGATGTATAAAAGCACATGAAAGCTTATTCCATTATCCTCGAGATGAATAGAAGAAAAATACAATACAATAGTTATAATACAATATGTGGCTACAGAATATATGCTGGCTATGTTCGTTTTCTATAGCCCATCAAACACTGACACGAGTTACAAGTCCTCTAACGGGCTTATTTGGTATTTTTGCACTCGTAAAAGAACCACGGCAACAAGAGAGTTGTCTCTGGCACAATTCTGCAAAAAAGGTCACTCATAGGGAAACAAATACACGTACATACGAGAAAAGAAAAAAATAATGGGTGGCGCTGCTCTTGTGGCAACGCGCTGTCCCCACAAAGGGCAACCCGAATTTCACGCAGAGAAATCTGCCTTGACCAAAAGTGGCATCCAATTCAACTACATAGGAAGCAAGGCACAGGAAAGTCGGTGGCTTATCACCCATAAAACTCCCCACCCTTAGTTCACCAGACAGGGCTGCCGAGATTTGAACCCAGTACCTCATGGACCCACGGGATGGAAGTCACACTTCTTACTTATCCTGCCACCTGTAGCGTCTGTCTTCTTCAATTTAACGTCTACTCACTCTTAGTGACAATTATTAGGCGTAGCGTCTGTATAGCGTACCTCCAGTACAGAGCTGAACAACATTAGACTGCACACCGGTATTAAAATATCCCTCTTTTCCTTCTGTTTTTCTATGTGACTCTTATATTCATACCGCACGTACTAAGGCATCCAAAGAAATAAAAACCACTTTTAGTGAACGACTAGCCTCTGACTCAAAACTCATGTGATTTTGAACAAATTTGGTAGGTTTGAATTTTTTGAATTTTTTAAGCAAACACTGTACCCCCTCAGTCCTTTTGTCGTCTGCTAGCTTTCTTACCGCAAAATGCATGCGCGGGGTCAACGCTGTAGGAATACAGGCAATCCTCATTTAATGATTATTTCCAATTTTCTCGTAACTACCTGGTATTGCTCTATGTCCTCAATCCCCAAAACAAGCGCACAGTCCATTTGTTTATGCTTAAAAAAAATCTGACCCCCAAATTAATACCGGTGTGTAGCCCAGCCTACCTTGCTCCGTTGTCAAGGGACGGACTCACTGGCAGGAGGACGAATGTGGCCAAAGTCAGCCCTACTGCCGCCAGCACCAGTTGTCTACAGGTCACGTGAATGTCTAAGAGTGAAAACGATTGGCCGACTTTGAAAACCGTTGAATGGGCAAGTCCATTGTTGCTTTGGCTATCTTCTCCATAAAAATTGAGCAAAATAACTTTACAGAAAATAAAGGGAGAGCGGGAGGAGGAATGGTACGAAACATGGAAAATTTTGTAGAATAGAATATTGCCATGACCTGTCCCAGCTGTCAGTTCCCCCCCCCCCCCCCCCCCACTTTCAGCTGCTCTCAACTGCTATCCATTCCATCCCAGCCCAGCTGGTGCTGATTACTGCAGGAACTGATGACACTTGGACAAGGTACAAGGAAGGGGCGCACTAAATTTATCACTCTTGACTGATCGGTGTTGCATTTGCGCGCTGTGCTAGCTATGATAATCATAATTTGCTTAACAATCATAAGGTTTTGCTAATTTTGCTCCTCGGCTAGAGCTCCAAGGTTCATCGTGAGAGACAGACAGACAGACCGAGAGAGAGAGAGAGAGAGAGAGAGAGAGAGAGGAGAGAGGAGAGAGAGAGAGAGAGAGAGAGAGAGAGGAGAGAGAGAGAGAGAGAGTGTGTCTCTATATGTTCTTTAACGATTATACTGAAAACATTTCAAAGCGAAAGTGTGCACACCAATAGACAGCTAAATGCACTTAGGTCTGAAACATGAAAGACAAAAACAAAAAGAAAACAAAACAACAACCTCACCCCTATCCCCAACACACACACACACACACACACACACACACACACACGCACGCACACACGCACGCACGCACTCACTCACGCACGCACAGCACCACACACACACACACACACCACACACAACACACACACACACACACACACACACACACACACACACACACACACACCACACACGAGTACTTCCTTGGGTAAAAAATCAAACAAAAAACTCACAGCTTATGAGAAGACCAAAGCTAGCATTCAGGATAAAATGCAACAAGCCATGATAGTTATCAATGTACACACTTTATTATTCATCATAATTCACAATCACAGCCAGAATAAAAGAAAAAGCAAGCCGGAAAATATGTATTATAATGTCTGTCACCACTTATTCCCCAGTATCATTATTCACAATGTGCTGTATCATTAGTCTGTCACCAGTTATTCAACAGTATCACTATTCACCATGTGTGTATTACTAGGCTGTCACCAGTTATTCAACAGTATCATTATTCACCGTATGTTGTATTACCAGTCTGTCACCAGTTATTCAACAGTATCACTATTTATCATGTATGTATTACTAGCCTATCACCAGTGATTCAACAGTATCATTATTTCCCATGAATGTATGCATTATTAGTCTGTCACCGGTTATTCAACAGTATCATTATTCAACATACGTTATAATCAGTCTATCACCAGCGATTCAACAGAACTGCTATTCACCAAGAAATTCTTATTACTAATCTGTCACCAGTCATTCAACGTTGTCACAAGTTACCTAATGGTATTATTATTTGCCATAAATGTTTTGTATTACTAGTCACCAAGTATTCATCGATATCGCTCTTTGCCATAAGTGTATAGTGTCATTAGTCTGTCACCAGTTACTTAACGCTATCATTATTTGCTATATATGTTTTGTATTACTAATCTGTAACCAGTGATGCAACAGTGTCACAGATATTCAACGGTATCATTATCTGCCATAAATGTATTGCAGTACTCGCCAGTTATGCAACAGTGTCACAGATATTCAACGGTATCATTACCTGCCATAAATGTATTGCATTACTAGCCAGTTATGCAACAGTGTCATCATTCACCATGATACCGCATCACGTCATCCACAGTGGCACAAATGGTAGGTATGATAATTCATGACATGTAACTGGCATTTATTCAATTGATCACATATCTACTGACACCATAATTATGCGATTATGTACAGTTTTGCATATACATTAATCATGATTCCCACCCCCGTCAACGAGTTACTTTGTTAACGTATAGAGTTTGGGGGTCACGTGGTAAAGCACTCCTGCCAGAAGTTAAGAGATCGGCAGTTCAAATCTTCTCTGGTTTTGTCTCCTTCACAATTGCAACTTGTTGTTGGACAGATTTTTTTTTTAGGATGAGACTGTTATCATGCCAGTCACGAATAGTCGAGTGATACATGAGATGTGGTCTTGCTCCTAAGTTTCACTGTACTTCTAGAGGTGTCTGGGTGCTTGTCTCTCGTTCGGGATGATCGAGTGAGATTCTGTGGTGAGTGGACCAAACTTGTGCACTAAGAAATTAGAATGCATGCACACAGATGGGTACAAGAAAAACAAATGGCGATATATCGTGGCAGAGTGCACTGCCAGAAGAATGCAATCAGAGTTTCACAAAGGAAAAAGTCAACTGTGTTTTGTATGCTATAAGATTGATGCAATGGAGTGTACCTAGAGAAAACTGAATAGACAAAGATCAAACCAGAACAAAACCGAAATCGAAACTCAACCGAAAAGATGAGAGATTAAAGAGTGTCTGACGATCTGCAAGAACTGGTAGCTGAACAAAATGTAAAGCAAGATTAAGAAAAGAGTAGCTGTGAACCAAAATTGATATCATCTTTGTCGTAACTGCTGTTCTGCCTTCTTTTGATCCCAGGTCCAATCCAATCCAATCCTGTTGTTTATAGCCCCGCCGATCACAAAGGCCATATCAGGGCGGTCATCTCGTCAATTTTTTAATCTCACTTTCAATCCCGGAATCATACCATACTTGAAAACTTTCAAATCATTACAAACACTGTGATTAAAGGATTCTTAACACTCTTTCCACCAGAAACTCAATAGTTCAAATACAATGTTACTTTTTCGATAGAACGCAACATGATAACTATTTAGAAAATGCTTGCTGCATTTGATGTGAAACGTATAGGATTGGAAGCTCGACTTTGAATCATGTACAGCACAGACGCTGTAAATGCATGATTTTTTATGTACACATGCACACATTCATACACGGAGACGCATGCGTGCACACACACACGCACTCGCACAGACACACATACGCACACGCGCACACACACTGACACACACACACACAGACACACACAGACACACACACACACACATATATATATATATATATATATATATATATATATATATATATATATATATATATATATATATATATATATATACACATACATATATATATATATATATATATATATATATATACATATACATATACATATACATACATACATACATACATACATACATACATACATACATACATACATACATACATACATACATACATACATACATACATACATACATACATACATACATGCGCAGGAAATATCATGGAAAAAGAATGTCTGGTTTGTGACTTGAAGACAAAATGTACAGTGAATGGTAATCTGAATAGATCAAGAGGTTAAAGGGAGAGGGAACGAAAATGTATCCACAAGAAAATCAGCAGTAAAAGGCTTGTAGGTGATAGTTTACATGTTGCATTTAAGGTCTAATGGAAGCGAGATTGGAAATCAGAAACCATCAATCAAATCGTATGCCTCATTAGCACAAAGCTAAAACAACAACAATAACAACAACAGCAACACACACTCACACACACAAACCAAGAGAAGATTCACATTCTGTCATTATGCAATGTGAAAATACATAGGGATTAGCAGGCTTATTTGACAAATGCATTCAGTTTAAAAGCATACCCTCACATTCATACATAACATTAGTTGTGTAACTCATGTAAAATAAAATACAAACAAACAAACAACAACAACAACGGAAAAAGTGGCAGTCGTTAGATTGATTTTACATTATAAACAACATGACATCAATGCTGGCCGATTAAAAAAAACCCAAAAGAACCTCGCAGATCATAACAAAATAGCTGTAAGCGTACATAATGTTCAACAGACCTCAGTAAGAACCAACCGGTTATTAGGGACACCAATCGAGTTAGGACATTTCAACATAATGTACAATTGTTCTGTTAGGGACAGCACACAAAGTAGTTCGGGGAAACCGATGTAGTCACAAGTACACAGCCTCATAGACTTGACAGAAGAACCATGGACATACACGGATGCTGTAAACCGCATATGCACGCACGCACGCACGTACGCACGCGCACGCACACGCACGCGCACGCACACACACACACACACACACACACACACACACACACACACACACACACACACACACAAAACAGGCCCTGTCGGAACTCTACTGATGCATAGCCCCCGGGCATTGTCTGGAGACTGTTGGGTTTTTGGCTTATCCAGAGACACCCTGCCACAGCTACAGCTGCTGACATTGTACACACTCTTTGGTTTTGGGGGGTGGGGGGGGATCCTCACAGACATGCAGACTGTGCCACGATTTCAACGGCAATACACACTTGGCCAACATGGCAATACAAACTTGGCCAGCATGGCAATACAACCTTTTCCGGGATCTCCGCAGTTATACATACAGACTTTGCTAGGATCCCAAAACAGCTAAACAAACTTTGCCAACACAGCAATACAAACTTTGCCGCAATCTCCATAGATATACAGACAAAACTTTGCCGCAATCTCCACAGTTGTACAAACTTTGCCAGCACAGCAATACAAACTTTGCCAGCATGGCAATACAAACTTTGCCAGGATCCCCACAACTATACAAACTTTGCCCACACGGCAATACAAACTTTGCCAGGATCTCTACAATTATACAGACAAAATGATCCTTGATCTCAACAGCTATATAAACAAACTTTGCCAGGATCTCCACAGTTACACAAACTTTGCCAGGATCTCTACAGCTACACAAACTTTGCCAGGATCTCCACAGTTACACAAACTTTGCCAGGATCTCTACAGTTACACAAACTTTGCCAGGATCTCTAATGTTACACAAACTTTTCCGGGATCTCTACAGTTAAACAAACTTTGCCAGGTTCTCTACCGCTACACAAACTTTGCCAGGATCTCCACAGTTACACAAACTTTGCCAGGATCTCCACAGTTACACAAACTTTGCCAGGATCTCTACAGTTACACAAACTTTGCCGGGATCTCTACAGTTACACAAACTTTGCCAGGATCTCTAATGTTACACAAACTTTTCCGGGATCTCTACAGTTAAACAAACTTTGCCAGGTTCTCTACCGCTACACAAACTTTGCCAGGATCTCCACAGTTACACAAACTTTGCCAGGATCTCCACAGTTACACAAACTTTGCCAGGATCTCTACAGTTACACAAACTTTGCCGGGATCTCTACAGTTACACAAACTTTGCCAGGATCTCTAATGTTACACAAACTTTTCCGGGATCTCTACAGTTAAACTTTGCCCGGATCTCTACCGCTACACAAACTTTGCCAGGATCTCCACAGTTACACAAACTTTGCCAGGATCTCCACAGTTATACAAACTTTGCCAGGATCTCCACAGTTACACAAACTTTGCCAGGATCTCCACAGTTACACAAACTTTGCCAGGATCTCTACAGTTACACAAACTTTGCCGGGATCTCTACAGTTACACAAACTTTGCCAGGATCTCTAATGTTACACAAACTTTTCCGGGATCTCTACAGTTAAACTTTGCCCGGATCTCTACCGCTACACAAACTTTGCCAGGATCTCCACAGTTACACAAACTTTGCCAGGATCTCCACAGTTATACAAACTTTGCCAGGATCTCCACAGTTAGACAAACATTACTAGGATCTCTACGGTTACAAAACTTTGCCAGGATCTGCATAGATATCAAACTTTGCCAGGATCTCCATCGTTACACAAACTTTGCTAGGATCTCTACAGTTACAAAACTTTGGCAGGATCTCCACAGTTAGACAACCTTTGCCAGGATCTCTACAGTTACACAAACTTTCCTAGGATCTACATAGATATCAAAGCTTTGCCAGGATCTCCACAGTTACACGAGCTTTACCAAGATCTCCACAGATATACACACAAACTTTTGTCAGGATCCCCACAATTATACAAACTTTGCTGGGAGCCCCAGCGTTGTACATACAAACTTTGCCAGGATCTCCACAACGATGCAAACTTTGCCAGCACGGCAATATAAACTTTGCAAGGATCTTCACATTTATACAAACTTTGCCAGGATCTCCATAGATATACTGACAAGCTTTGCCAGGATCTCCACAGACAACAGCCTCTATGAGTGCTCCCGTGTGTATATATATATACATGTTTATATATATATGTTTTATATATATATATATATATATATATATATATATATATATATATATATATATATATATATATATATATATATATATATACAAACCTTGCGAAGATCTCTCTAGCTATGCAGAATATGCCAGGATCTCCAATGACACATACAGACAAAAGCCTCTGTGAGTGTCTCTATAGATGTACAAACCTTGCCAAGATCTCTATACTATGCAGAATATGCCAGGATCCCCAGTGACATATACAGACAAAAGCCTCTGTGGGTGTCTATAGATGCACAAACGTTGCCGGGATCTTCACAGATACACAGGCCAAACCCCCTTGTCTTTGTGCCTAGTCTCTATACCTGATAATTATACAGATAATGCTGTCGCTAGTGCCGTCCCTACAGCTATGAAAACGATCTGTTTGTTTTCTTCTTTGACCTGAGAAGAGCCTAAACCAGTACTCGCCAGTGGTCACACAACAAGCCACTCTGATGGCTAGCTGTCTCCATAGATTATTATATCTATTTATTTCTTTATTCATTTTTTTATATCGATGATAGTGGAAGAAGCACTTATGTGCTTTTTCTTACATCCAGTGCCGTTTTGTAATTTTTGTTCATCCATTCCCACCGGCGCACAATTGACTACACTATCGAAAAGCGGAACGGGTTTTAACGTGTGCGCAAGATGTTCTGCGTGCGTTCGCACACGGGGCCTCGGTTTATAGTCTCATCCGAAGGACTTTTGGGGAGAGTGGAGTATGCACTGAAGTTAACTCCAGGGGAAAATATCCCCTTGAACGGGATTCAAACCCGGGTCGTCAGATTGCTAGCGTAATGTTCTAACGCTAGGCTATCCCGTCCCCCATATATATAAACATTATATTATACAAACATTGTGTCACTGTCATTTTTTCTCGTTTATTTTGTTGCCTTTTTTTCTTAGCAAAGCCACAAAGGATAACGTTGTTATACAAAAATGCAAAGCAAAGCAATATATATATATACATATATATATATATATATATATTATATATATATATATATATATATATATATATATATATATATATATATATATATATATAAAACAACAAAAAAAACCAACTACATAAATGATTATTCTGCAACAGCACAATCAGTCTCTCCTGCTTAGCCTACACCCACTCGCTCATGCGCCAGTGCGGGCAAACACACACACACACACACACACACACACACACACACACACACACACACACACACACACACTCATTCATTCTGCTCAGAATTCAAACAACAAACCTGGGAATAAACGCAAATATTATGCTGCACCAATATCAGTGATATTTCTCAAGGCATCCACGCAATATTTTTGCTTTGTTTGTTATAGTCTATAGCCATACAACTGATTATGAAGTAACTCCCAACAGTTATAATGATATAATGTGATCAACTCGTAATAAAAGAGTATATTAATAAGGCAAAGTCAGAACAAAGGCAAGAGTTGGGAGTGGGGGGGGGGGGGGGGACTCAATGCGTTCATACGTCTATAGGATATGTAACAACATAATATTATAGAGGTAGCAAGGGATGGAGAGAGTAAATGTTTTTTTTAGTTAAGATTTTTTTATGGGGGAAAAATCAGATTTCCCTCTGAAGACATCTAAACGCTAAGGAAGAAGACGAAGAATGCAAAGAAAGAGAATGCAAAGAAGGAGAATGCAAAGAAGGAGAATGCAAAGAAGAATGCAAAGAAGGAGAATGCAAAGAAGAAGAATGCAAAGAAGGAGAGTGAAAAGAAGAATGCAAAGAGGAAGAATGAAAAGAAGAATGCGAAGAAGAAAAAGAATGCAAAGAAGATTGCTATGAAGAATGCTATGAAGAACGCAAAGAAGAAGAATGCAAAGAAGAAGAAGAAGAATGCAAAGAAGAAGAAGAAGAATGCAAAGAAGAAGAAGAAGAATGCAAAGAAGAAGAAGAAGAAGAAGAAGAATGCAAAGAAGAAGAAGAAGAATGCAAAGAAGAAGAAGAAGAAGAAGAGAAAGAAGAAAAAGAAGAATATTAGAAGAAGAAGAGAAAGAAGAAAAAGAAGAATATTGCAAAGAAGAATGCTATGAAGAACGCAAAGAAGAAGAATGCAAATAAAGAAAAAGAGGAATGCAAATAAGAAGAAGGAGAATGCAAAGAATGCGAAGAATGCAAAGAACGCGGGGGAGAATGAGAAGAAGAAGAAAGAAGAAGAAGAAGAAGAAGAAGAAGAAGAAGAAGAAGAAGAAGAAGAAGAAGAAGAAGAGGAGAGGAGGAGGAGGAGGAGGAGGAGGAGGTCCGCGGGGAGCGCACTCACCAAGACAGCAAGAAATGTCAGGCTTTACCCCTGCCTGAACCCAAACTGTTTCCCATCCGCTACACCCTGTGTGGTGGTCTGGGTGCTAGTCTTTCAGTTAAGACATCAAACCGAGGCTCTGCGCGCAACATGCATTTACTTCCCGTAAAAGAACTCACGGCAACAAGAGATTTCTCCCGTGCAAAAATTCTGCAGAAAAAAACTCAATTCATTAGGAAACAAACGCGCATACAAGAGAAGAAAAAGTTTGATTGAAAAGAAAATGGGTGGCGCTGATCTTGTGGCGACGTACCCTCCTAGGAGAAAGCATCCTGAATTTCACGCAGAGAAATCTGCTGTGTCGTCAAGTGGTCTACAGAAAAAAACAATATGATGCAATACAATAAAATACAATGCAATACAATGCAATACAATACAATACAATATCATGCATTATAATACAATGCAATGTAATACAATGCCATGCAATGCAATACAATGCACCACGATGCAATGCAATACAATGTAACGCACTACAATACAACACAATGCATTACAATACAATACAATGCATTACAATACAATGCAATACAATACAGTGCATTACAATACAACACAATGCATTACAATACAATACAATGCATTACAATACAATGCAATACAATACAGTGCATTACAATACAATACATTAGAATGCAACGCACTACAATACAATACAATGCACCACATTACAATACAATGCATTACAATACAATACAATACAATACAACCCAGCACAAC
This sequence comes from Rapana venosa, assembly GCA_028751875.1. Classification (NCBI taxonomy): domain Eukaryota; kingdom Metazoa; phylum Mollusca; class Gastropoda; order Neogastropoda; family Muricidae; genus Rapana; species Rapana venosa. Next base: position 31,455,372 of record CM054148.1, on the reverse strand, counting down.
TACGTTGACAAGAGCTTTGACTGATCATGTTAAAGTCCGGACGCAATCAAACGCATGCAACTCCTCTTTCGTTCATGTCCTGCTCCACCCCCCACCCCCCCTCTCTCTCTCTCTCTCTCTCTCTCTCTCTCTCTCTCTCTCTCGCTCTCTCTCTCTCTCTTCCCCTCTCTCTCTCTTCTCTCTCTCTCTCTCTCTCTCTCTCTCTCGCTCGCTCCTCTCTCTCTCGCTCTCTGTCTCTCTCTGTCTCTCTCTGTCTGTCTGTCTGTCTGTCTGTCTCTCTCTCTCTCTCTCTCTCTCTCTCTCTCTCTCTCTCTCCTCTCTCTCTCTCTCTCTCTCTCTCTCGGGCGCATATGATTATTACATTCGAGGTTACTTCAAGTCATGCTCCCTCCATTCACCCCTTCCCCCCCCCCCCCCCCCCTTCTCCATGTCTTTAATTAAACAATGGCCTATGGCCGACGTATAAGAAACATCCGAGTTCCTGAAATCTCTGTTCCTGTGTGTCTATGTGTCTGTCTGTCTCTGTCTCTCTGTGAATAGTTTGGCGGATGGAGCATCATCATTATCATTATCATCAGCAGCAGCAGCATCAGCATCATCATCATCAGGCAGGATTCAGTGGATGAAGGGAAGATGGAGGCTGAGTGGGATGATGACCACAGCAAGCGGCAGTGACCACCAGTGTTTGCACATAACCACGCTCGTGCCTGCAACAACAACAACAAAATCAATAATGGTAACACACACATACATACACTCGTACACCGCTTTCTATTAAATCAAGGGCAGTTTCCATTTCACTCTCAGTTATGGATCTGTTTAGATCATGTGAACTGTAATCTGGAAGATACTCAAAAGCACCGCTATCGTCTGGAAGTTGGGAAACTTACTGAATTTACAACATTTAATTGACGTTTTTAAAAGAAAAACTTATTGGGCAGTCATCAAAAGAGGGCTCTTTTACTTCTTTCCGAAAATGTTGAGGATTGGTTTGGGTTTTTTCCAATGTTTTTAGGAGTTGCAAGCATTTTTTCTTTACTTGTTTTGGTGTTCTTGTACTCTCTATTTTCAGGAGGATGCGCGTTTCTGGAATATCTCTGCGTTTACCTCCAGCTTTACCTTTTTAGACAATCGTTTTCTTATAGAACAATCTGCATCAAGCACATTGTTTATGGCTCTTTACGGCTTTGTTTTATTCTGTGTACATATTTCGTACCAAAAGTAGGTTTTGCTGCAGTCAGACTCAGTGACGTGACGTCAAATCAGCATTAATTTCGTCAAGAGTGACACCTTGTTGCTGAAGATTAGGTATTAAATCTGTGACGTTAAGTTTTGATAGCTCAGACATGAATGTATCTTTACCATTTGGTTCAAACCTCTTCAGTTGATGTTTTCTTACGTGGTCATTTCTGGTATGTCGAGCATTTGAAAGAGTGCCTGAATCGACTTCTTCCTTCTATTTGTTAATTGTCAGTTCAACTGGACAGTGCACATCAGACATGACAGCATCAAAAGCTGCGACATAAAAATCACTTACAAATGAGACACACAAAAACAGCTGTACCAAGAACATTGTCAAGTATAGCGCAACCACAACTCGTATAATTAGCCACCCCCTCGTCCCTCCCATAACCATTATTAAACACACACGCGCGCGCATGCATGCACGCACGCGCGCACACGCACGTACACAGAAGATCTTGCGCACACGTTAAAAGCCGTTCCGCTTTTCGGAAGAGTAGGCCATTGTGTTCCGGGGGGAACGGATGACAAAATTTACAAAACTACATACACACGGGGGCTAGATGAAAAAAGCACATGAGTGCTTATTCCATTATCCTCGAAATAAAAGAATAAAACGAAATAAAAGAATAAAATAAAATCAATAAAATCATCCACACCCACACACAAACACACACACACGCACGCACGCACGCACGCACGCACGCACGTACGCACACACACACACGCGCGCGCGCGCGTGGACGGAAAAAGAATTGAATGAATCTTATTTAAAGAGGGTTAAGCGAGAGATAGATATTGACAGAGAGAGAGAGAGAGAGAGAGGAGAGAGAGAGAGAGGAGAGAGAGAGAGACAGACAGACAGACAGACAGACAGACAGACAGACAGACAGACAGAGAGTTACCATGATTTTTGTCTTTAGATGGACTAACTGTGACTCCGCCATTCGGCTTCTTGGTTCCTGAAACATCATCGTCGTCATCATCATCATCCTCGTCGTCATCATCATCATCATCATCATCGTCATCATCATCATCCTCGTCATCATTATCACCTTCATTTCGTCGTCGTCGTCATCATCGACATCATCATCGTCGTCATCGTCGTTGTCGTCATCATGATCATCATCGTCATCATGATCATAATCATCATTATCATCATCATCATCGTCGTCGTTGTCGTCGTCATCGTCATCATCATCATCATCATTAGCGAACCTCGGAGCTCTTACGGAGGAACGGAAACAATAGATTATTCACATGAGGTTATGAATATTGATTGATCTGAGTACTCCCGTGTGCACAGAACTCTTTGCATATAACTGCTTCTAGTGCGTCATGCAAATCTATTTATAGAATTTTTTTTTAATAATATTTTTGATTGGCACACATACACAGTTAAAAACAAACAAATTAACTTTTCATCCAGACAACATTACATCATGTCCATTTTACAGGCGTACAAGGCTACTAGCTACACAAAGTACAAAAAGAATCAATCATCATTTTCGTTGTCAAGTCAAGATTTATAGATTACATACAGAATGTTACTAATGTTTTGAAATGGTACTCAACTTTCTACTAAGTTTATGTACTGGAACCATTTTTTCTGAAAATTAGTAAACTGTATTTGTTTGCAGTGCTCCAGCTTTTCCATTTCATATTTATATTCTAGGTCATTTAGAAAATTACCAACATTAGGTTTTGTTTTACCAATCCGTCATATATAAACATAGAACTTTGCTAACAGTATCATTAAGTCGAACACTTCATCAGCTTTTGTAATTGTATCAGTGCCAAAAGGCACTATTTCCATATTATAGATCGTTTTTCCGTAAAACGTAGTCCTTAACCAAATATCAGCTATCTTTATTACTTGTCCATTATCAATAACAAAATACAATGTAAACATCACGTCGGTGCTCTGATAATAAGGATCCGCTATATTTTTTTCTCAAGGGTTTATTAAAGAGTCTCTAAAGAAGAAATGTAGTATAATTTCTATAGTTACTACACGAGCGGTACATAATGTGAATAATATAATATAATACAACAAAAGAAGATCAGACGGAATGTTTTGAGATTATCCAATAAAAAAAAGAGTAAAATCAAATATTTAAGAACATGCCGCAATAACCCCCCATCAGGACACCCCAAGTGAATACAAGATTGTTTTTTTGTATCTTCGTTTGGTATGATGTGAACATTTAAAAAAATCTTTTATATCGAGGATAATGGAATAAGCAATGAACTGCTTTTTTACATCCAGTCTCCGTGTGTGCGTTGTTTTGTAAATTGTCATCTGTTCCCACCGGCACACAACGGCCTACTCTTTCGAAAAGCGGAACAGGATTTAACGTGTGCGCAAGATGTTCTGCGTGCGTTCGCACACGGGGCCTCGGTTTATAGTCTCATCCGAAAGCCTTTTGGGGAGAGTGGAGTCTGCACTGAAGTTCACTCCAAGGGAAAATATCCCCTTGAACGGGAATTGAACCCGGGTCGTCAGATTGCCAGCGCAATGTTCTAACCACTAGGCTATCCCGTCCCCTATAACACATAAAAACAAGTCACAATACAAACGACTCGTAATACGTATAGTGAACAAAATACGTGGGAATAATTATACAGACTTAGTGTTGTCAATCAAGATCAAAAGAATGAGTTAGGAATTTTTTTTTTAATTAAAACATGATCACGGAAATGTATACACACACAGAGAGTAACTGCCGGGAAAATGGACGAAGACGTTTGTTTTTTCATTAGTCAAGTTATTCATGACTAAAATTCAGAACACAAGTGGATCACATGAATTAATACTCAGTGACGCAGCTTTTCAATCGATTTATCCTCAATATAAAAAAACCCAATAACTCCTCTGAACTGAATGGGCATGAAGAGTAGACACCCTTGTTGTAAAAACAAACAAAAACAAAAAAATGTCATCTGAGCGCTTTGATTTGCTGCTTTACAAGATTCAGCGCTATATAAATTCCATACGTTATTATTATTATTATTATTATTATTATTATTATTATTATTATTATTATTATTATTATTATTATTATTACAGAAGAATACCATCATTTGAACGCGTGAAGACGAACGTGTGAATGAATACACAGTGGTACTGATTGTTATTCAAATACTGGAGAGCATTCCCTGCTGTTTTATCTGTCGTAGTATTGGAGATCAGAATACGGGAAATATGTTGATATTAAGTGAAATACGGGAAAGACGTTGATATGAAGTGATACTCGATTATATTGGCTGTCCATACACCATGAAAATATTGTGGGTTTTTTAAATTTATACTTTGAGGTGGAGTGGAGCCCCGTGGTTTGACGGTCTTGTAGTATATAGGTCGAACCTGAGTCACTGAAAATGTACAAGCGCAATGTGTTATGTTTGTACATGTCTGTGTAGTACATGTACTTTAAGAATAGGTTCTGTTGATACAAGTACTACCCGTCTGTGGGTCTTATAATTATGCTAGTGCGTTAATCCCAATCACTGAAAAAAGACAGCAGTCAAGTCAGCTCAAAATGATCTTTATTGAGGGTAAAAGAGTAAGTTTTTTCATTCTACCCTCACCACACACACAAAAATCAAGAAAACTGACATATAAAAGCAGTCAACAAACAGTGTATAGTGTATCAGTATAATGTATGATGTGTATATGCGTGCGAGTTACAGACATCATGGAGAAGATTTGAGTTTGACAAAACCAATAATTATCATTCAAATATAAGATTTCCCCCCTCCTGTTTCATATCAAAGCTATCCCACCTTCACTAACCTATGTTTGTTATATCTGTTTGTTTAAACTATTGATTATTTGTCATTGGTTTCATGACTGTGTTAGATTAGATTAAATGCATGCGCTTTGATTTGTCTTTGCAAGATATAGCGCTCTATAAGTTCCATCATAAGTATTATTATTATTATTATTATTATTATCATCATCATCATCATTATTATTATTATTATTTTTATTATTATTATCATCATCATCATCATCATCATACTCATCATCATTATCTCCGTGGGCAATATTATACGTGTGAACCTGAACCGCTGAAAACGTCGTACAAGCACAGAGTGAGTGTGTGTGTGTGTGTGTGTGTGTGTGTGTGTGTGTGTGTGTTGTGTGTGTGTGTGTGTGTTTTGTGTGTGTGTGTGTGTGTGTGTGTGTGTGTGTGTCTGTGTCTGTGTGTATGGGTATGTGTGTGTTTGTGTGTGTGTGTGTTTGTGTGTCTGTGTGTATGTGTGTGTGTTTGTGTGTCTGTGTGTATGTGTGTGTATGTGTGTATGTGTGTGTGTTTGTGTATGTGTGTGTCTGTGTGTGTGTCTGTGTGTGTGAGTCTGTATGTGTGTATGTGTGTGTATGTGTGTCTGTGTGTGTGTTTGTGTATGTGTGTGTCTGTGTGTGTGTCTGTGTGTGTGTGAGTCTGTATGTGTGTGTGTGCGAGTGTGTGTGTGTCTGTGTGTGTGTTTGTGTGTCTGTGTGTATGTGTGTCTGTGTGTGTGTTTGTGTATGTGTGTGTCTGTGTGTGTGTGTCTGTGTGTGTGTGAGTCTGTATGTGTGTGTGTCTGTGTGTGTCTGTGTGTCTGTGTGTCTGTGTGTGTGTGTCTGTGGTGTGTGTGTGTGTGTATGTGTGTGTGTATGTGTGTGTATATGTGTGTGTGTGTGTTGAAAGTTGGGAGAGGGAAAGAAGATAGGTATTCGGAGCATATTCCTCAATTAAATCAAGAAACACACATACACACATAAACAACCATCCATACACACACACACACACACACACACACACACACATATATATATATATATATATAATATATATATATATATAATATATATATATATATATATATATATATATTATATATATATATATATATAATACACGCACGCACACATGCACTTACGGTCGGACACACACACACACACACACACACACACACACACACACACACACACACACACACACACACACACACACACACACACACACACACACACCGTTGATTGATCAGGTATGGATTACGAATCCTTGAATTTGACTTTGCGTCTGTATACAATATCCACAGTATTACAATAATTGTTCTCTTGTTGCAGAGACTGATAATTATGTATATAACTGCTTCTAGTATGTATCGTATATCTAAGCAGAAAACTGAGTAATGAAACGTTTAATGTCAATGTAATCCCCAGCAGAACATAATATTAATTTTGACTACTTGCCCATTATAAAAACTCAACTTCTTATAAACAAAACACATCGCCACCTTAACAATAATGATTGGCTGTATTCCGTCAAGGGAATATTAGATAGAGTTTATAAGATAAATTTAGTATTGCCACTGTAATTTTGTGAAAGTTGAGAAATGATTGTTAAAAAAACCGTATAAAAAGATGATAAAAATTAATACACACTCACAGTAAATATCACAGAAATTAATACGCACTTGACACTTTCATAATTATAACAGAGGTTAATACACACTCGCAGTACATTCAACAGAAATTAATACGCACTTGACACTTTCATAATTATAAGAGGTTAATGCACACTCACAGTACATTCAACAGAAATTAATACGCTCTCACAATAGATATAACAGAAATTAAAACGCACCCACAGTAAATATAACATAAATAAATACGAACTCACAGAAAATATCACAGACATTAATACGCACCCACGGTAAATATCACATACATTAATACACACTCACTGTAAATGTCACAGACATTAATATACACTCACTGTCAATATCACAGACATTAATAACACACTCACAGTAAATATCACAGACATTAATACACACTCACTGTAAATATAACAGACATCAATACACACTCACAGTAAATATCACAGACATTAATACACACTCACTGTAAATATAACAGACATCAATACACACTCACAGTAAATATCACAGACATCAATACGCACTCGCTGTAAATATCACAGACATCAATACACACTCACTGTAAACATCACAGACATCAATACGCACTCACAGTAAATATCACAGACATTAACACGCACTCACTGTAAATATCACAGACATTCATACGCACTCACAGTAAATATCACAGACATTCATACGCACTCACTGTTAATGTCACAGACATTAATACGCACTCACAGTAAATATCACAGACATTCATACGCACTCACTGTTAATGTCACAGACATTAATACGCACTCACTGTAAATATCACAGACATTAAAACACACTCTCTGTAAATATCACAGACATTCATGCACACTCACCGTAAATATCACAGACATCAATACACACTCACAGTAAATATCACAGACATCAATACACACTCACTGTAAATATCACAGACATTAATACACACTCACTCTAAATATCGCAGACATTAATACACACTCACTGTAAATATCACAGACATTAATACACACTCACTGTAAATATCACAGACATTAATACACACTCACTGTAAATATCACAGACATTAAAACACACTCACTGTAAATATCACAGACATTCATGCACACTCACCGTAAATATCACAGACATTCATACACACTCACAGTAAATATCACATACATCAATACACACTCACAGTAAATATCACAGACATTAATACACACTAACAGTAAATATCACAGACATTAATACACACTCACAGTAAATATCACAGACATCAATACACACTCACAGTAAATATCACAGACATTAATACACACTCACGGTAACTGTCAAGAAAATGAATGAGAATGTGATCCCCCCCCCCCCCCCCCCACTGCCAATCAGGTATTATGATTAGAATATAAAGCACAAGTGGACCACATGAATTAATACTCAGTGATGTAGCTTTTCAATCGAATACACAAGAATACCATCATTTCAACGCATGAAGACGAACGTGTCAATGAATACACAGTGGTACTGTTGCGCTTTGGTTTGTCTTTGCAAGATATAGCGCTATATAAGTTCCATTTATTATTATTATTATTATTATTATTATTATTATATTATTATTGTCATTCAAATACTGGAGAGCATTCCCTGCTGTTTTATCTGTCGTAATATTGGAGATCAGATTACAGGAAAGATGTTGATAGTAAGTGATACTCGATGATATTGACTGTCCATACACCATGAAAGTATTGTGTGTTTTTAAATTTATACTTTGAGGTGGAGTGGAGCCCCGTGGTTTGACCGTCTTGTAGTATATGGGTCGAACCTGAGTCACTGAAAATGGACAAGTTTAATATGTAATGTGTGTGCTATATGAATACTATGAGAAACTGTGTGTTAGACTAAATCGGAAATATCCGCTGGGACATATAGGCATACATCCACAAGAAGGTGTGTTTGACATGAGCATTATTGATACACAACTAGACATGTTCGTTATCATGCTTATGTGGAACCCAAGTCGCTGAAAGTGTTAAACTATCATGTATAATGCGTGTGTGTGTGTGTGTGTGTGTGTGTGCGTGCGTGCGTGCGTGCGTGCGTGCGTGCGTGCGTGCGTGCGTGCGTGCGTGCGTGCGTGTGTGTGTGTGTGTGTGTGTGTGTGTGTGTGTGTGTGTGTGTGTGCGTGTGTTTTGTGTAGTGAGTGTGTGTGAGTGTGTGTGTGAGTGTGTGTGAGTGTGTGTGAGAGTGTGTGGGTGTGAGTGAGTGTGTGTGTGTGTGTGTGTGTGTGTGTGGTGTGTGTGGTGTGTTGTGTGGTGTGGTGTGTGTGTGTGTGTGTTTTGTGGTGTAGTGCGATGTGAATATTGTGAGGATCTGTCTTTTGATACAGTATTACACATCTTTGTACCTGATGTGTCACCCGTGTGATTGAAAATACACAAGTATAATATGTAATGTGTGTACATGTGTGTTGCATGAATACTGACAGAAAATGTATGTTTGACATAGGTAATACACACTTTTCTGTCAGTATGCACAAGCACACTGGTGTGTATTGTGTGTGTGTGTTTGTGTGTGTTTTGAGTGTGTGTGTGGTGTGTGTGTGTGTGTGTGTGTGTTTGGTGTGTGTGTTTGTGTGTGTGTGGGGTGTGTGTGTGTGTGTGTGTGTGTGTGTGTGTGTGGTGTGTGTGTTGAGTGCGTGCGTGCGTGTTACTTGGAAGTCGTGGAGAGGGAAAGAAGGGTATTCTGAGCACATTCTTCAATCAAATCATCACACACACACGCACACACACATACACACACACACACATACACACACAAACAAACACACACACACACACACATTGATTGATCATGTATAAATTACTAAGCTTTGAATATGACTTTGTGTCTGTTTTCAATATCCACAATATTACAATAATTGTTCTCTTCTTGCAGAGACTGATATGTGTATAACTGCTTCTAGTATGTCTTGTATATCTAAGCAGAAAAATTAATAAGAAAAAATTTTAATGTAAATGTAATCCCCAGCAGAAGATAATATTCAGTTTTATTACTTGCCCATTATAAATGACACAACTTCTTATAAACAAAACACGTCGGTACCTAAATAATAATGATTGGCTATATTCCGTCAAGGGAACATTAGATAGCCTTTGTAAGATAATGTTAGTATTGCTCCTGTAATTTTGTGGCTAATATAAATACAGAAGTCATATCTTATGTCAGTTATGTACTCTCTTAGGCCAAAAAACCAAATGTTTGGGGATTCTCCAGTAAAACAATCAGTCAATCAAATTAATAAGAACTCGCATAATAAAACACCATCGTGATACTCCAATTGAATACGATAACTTTGTGTATTGTCAGTTGGTGTGATGTGAACATAAAAAAACTGATAATACAAGTGAATAGTAAATACGTATGGTAAACAAAATACTTAGGATTATATCAGGCTCTGAAAATGTGTTGTCATTCAAGATTTTAATAAAACAAAGTGAGGAAATGATCAGAAAAAAGTTTTTAAATGATAAAAAAGGTTGAGAAATGATAAGACAACCGTATAAAATGATCATAGAAATTAATACACACTCATAGTAAATATAGAAATTAATACGCACTTGACACACTCATATAACAGAAGTTAATACGCACTCCCATTACGTATCACAGAAATTAATACAAACTAAACACACTCATAGTAAGTATCACAGAACTTAATACCCACTAAACACACTCACATTACATATCACAGACATTAATACACTCACAGTAACTGTCAAGAAAAGGAACAAGAACATGATTTTTTCTCCTGTCAATCAGGTATTTGCGATTAGAATACAATAAGGATATCACACGAATTAATACTCAGTGACGTAGCTTTTCAAACAAATAAGGAAGAATACCATCATTTCAACGAACGAATACGAATGTGCCAATGAATACACAGTATTACAGATTTTCAGTCAAGTACTGGAGAGCATTCCCTGCTGTTTTATTTATCGTAGTATTAAAGATCAGAATACACAAAAGGTGTTGATATCAAGTGATACTGAATGCCAGTGACTGTCCATACACCATGAAAATACTGGGGGGGGGGGGGGGTGGTATATATCTATAATTTGAGGTGGAGTGGAGCCCGTGGTTTGACGGTCTTGTAGGATATGGATCGAACACGAGTCACTGAAAATGCACTAGTACAATGCAGTGTGTCATGTTTGTACGACCACGTCTGCGCTACATTGTATTGTACACACCACTTTAAGCCACGGCAGACTTACCGGAGTGAAATTCGGGCTGCTCTTCCCGGAGAGAACGCGTCGCCACAAGAGCAGCGCCACTCTTTTTTTTAAAAATTCCTGTCTGCATTTGTATTTGGTTTCCTATCAGAGTGGCTTTTTTTCTATAGAATTTTGCTAAGGACAACTCTCTTGTTACCGTGGGTCCTTTTACGTGCGCTATTCAAGTACTGCACAC
>CM054148.1:31426751-31439251 GCA_028751875.1 Rapana venosa | reverse complement strand
TGGGGTGTGTGTTTTTTTTTTTTTTTTTTTGTTTTTGTTTTTTTTTTTTTTTGTGTGTGTGTTGTAAGATTTTGTGTGTTGTGTTTTTTTGTTTTTATATTTTTTCTTGTGTGCTTTTTTTTTTTTTTTTTTTTTTTTTTTTTGCTTTTTTTTTTCCACCCCAAATTGCAAGTCGCTGTGGAATGTGGAAAACCTGGTATTCCTCTCCCTCCAACTCCTATTTTTTTTAAAAAACATTTTTATATATTTATATAATAAAAATTTATATTATATATATATTATTATTATATATTTTTTTTTTTTTTTTTTTTTTTACTTTGGTTTTAGGGGCCCTTTTTGCTTATTTAAAATTGAGGGAAGGGTGCGTGAAAAGGTGCCCTCCAAAATTAGACTGTAAACCCTGTGGGTTTTGTTTTTAGTGTGGTGGGTTTGTTGTTGTTGTTTTGGTTTTGGTTTTTTTGTGTGTGTTTTTGGGTTTTTTGTTGTTTTGAGTTGTTTGCCTATTTTTTTGGTTGGAGTTTTTTGTGTTTTTTTTGTTTTTTAAAACAACAGTTTTGACCATGAAACGGGTCTCAGCTTTGTTATGACACCCATGCAGTGAAGTGTGCAACACGGGCATCGACTGGGCTTTCGCTGTGTGAATTTTCGTGATGCTGGTGACATTTTTTCAGTCATGCTGAGGGGACATTATTCGGGGGGGGAAAATGATGGTAGCAAATCCCGGGGGACTAACTGCTGAGTGGCCTTTTTTCAGTAATAAAGAAACTGTCAGGAAGGTGCAACATGTGCACGAAAGGGCTATTCGCGTGTGGCTTTCCCCTAATCCTGGGAATTTATTCAGTTACTGCTGTGTGCATTATTCATGAGGGAATGAGCCTGCAGAAAACCCCCTGGCTATTGCTGAGGGCCTTTTTTCAGTGACAAAACTTTTGCTGCGGTTCCCTATCACCCCACCCCCTACTATTTGCTGGTGCTTTCATAACAATCCCGACCATCTCTCCCGAACACCTCAGTGCTCACGGTTGTTTTCAAGGGAGCGGCACTAGAAAATTTGGGGGGCCTTAGAGCCCTTTTCAAGGGGAGAGACTAACTGTAACCAGGCTAAAATTGAAGGGGGAACCCCTTTTGTATTAACATACAGGGTTATACAAAGTTACCTGAGCTTTGTTGTCACTTTTGTGAAGCTATAACTGAGGTTTCAAATTTCAGTACCTTATTGTGGGTTTAGTGTTATTTTGTTTTCCCTACTCAATTCTTTTTTCCTTGTTTTGTTCTACTTTTTTTTCCTCCTCCCCCCCACCCTATCTTTTCCCCCTTTGGGGGTTTGAGTTCCCAAAGTTACAAATCTTTTTCTTTTTTCCTTATGCCAGTTGTTCCTTTCTTGTTTTTTCCCCCTTTACACTACCCTTTCCTCAAAAACCAAACAAGAAAAATGCATACCAACCACAATAAGTGGCCCCTAAGGAGGGCCCTTTACGTATTTGCCACCAAAATATAAACCATGAAATTTAAAAAATCGAAAAATCTCAACCTTATCACTAAAAAAGGCAATCCTTTTCACATACGGGGCTACTGAGTCGAGCTTTAGACACATTTTGGGACATAAATTTTTATTTTCCAGGAAAATAAAATCCTGCGTAAAGATCAACAAAACCCACAAAAGAAACAGGATTAACTATATTAGTGAATCCAAACCCTTCAAGCGTCTTCTCCTTTAAACATTAATGGTAGAATAAAAGGGATTAGATTTCTAAAAAAGGTCCCCCCTTTTGTTTTGGGGATTCTATAGAACCCAAACAGAAAGAAAAAAACGGCTGAAAAATTGACTCCAGATGAATACAGCCTTTTTGAACAAGTGAAATAATTTTTTGGAACTTAAATCGATCTAACAAAATTTAAAAATCAAGGGGACCCAATTAAAAAATTCAACAACCCCACCAACAATTTAAGTCACCCAGAGAGTCACACCAAACTCAACACAAAAATTGCCCATATCTATATCAACCCCCAACAACATTGCGAAACTTGTATCCCAGTCTTCACTGAGCGATCCTACCCATCTGTATCACGTGTCAAAAAAAAAAAACCCCAAAAAACCCCCCAAAACCCGGGCCACAAACATAACTATCGTTCCTTTTCAAATTTGATGAAATCTTTTTTTATAGATTAAAACTCCCTTCTTTCGGGAAAAATTCAAAAATTTCTGATCCAGACTTAGCCATAGAATTTTGGATAAACACTTTTACTGCTATTTACAACAACATCCCCACAAAAATCTTTGAATCAAATTACCCCCAAACCACCTTGGGTCCTAAAACTAGAAGAACATGCATTTTAAGACCTTTTAAAAGAACATAAATTTATGAAGGGCAAAAAAAAAAAGAAAAAGCCATAAACTACAAAAACGGCGGAAAAAAAGAAAAAATTCCCAAAACTTACATCAAACCAAACAAAACTCAAAACTGTAGGGAGCCATAAATAAAAACTAACAAAAAAAGCATTTCCAAAACAAATGAATCAAAGAGTTATGTGAACAACTTAACATATTTCATTAATTTCCCATAACTTATTTAAAAATGATAAATCAAAGTCCAAAAAAACTCAATGAAAAAAAAACAATATTGAAAGGGGGAAACAACCCTTCAAAACTTCACATTTTCCATTTAAAATCTGTTCTTGAGGTCTATGGTTACTAACTCACTCAAACAATCGAACGCGCGGTCTTGATGGAATAGCAGCAGAATATTGAACTATCACTCCATTATCACAACCACTAACTATTATTTACCTTTGTCTTGAAAAAAACCCCTTTCCCCCAAAGCCTTCAAAACAGCTAAAGTAATCCCCATCTACAAATCTGGTGACACTTCAGACCCCTGAAACTATAGACCAATTTCCACATATCTACCTTTCCAACCCTTTGGAAAAATAAAAAAAACTAGTCCGTCATTTAGATACTCCAACTTTTTTCACCCTAATCAGTTGGATTTAGACAAAATCACTCTGTCATACTGCACTGTTAGCCTCGTAACAACGGCTATCAAACATTAATGACATTTAAAATTTTTTGGGAGTACTATTTGTAGATCTCAAAAAATTTTTACACAATTGAAACCCCAAAACTTCTCATAAAGAAACTAAAAACCCGTACCATTTCTCACAAAAATTTACAATACTTGCTTCCCATCTAAAAAACAGGGGAACAGTGTGCTCAATAGGCACAACTACATCCACACTACAACCCATTATGGAGTACCAAAGGTCCATACAGGCCCCATTTCCTTCTCAATACATAAAGACCTACCTCTCAAAAACAAATCCAAATGCGAATATTTGCGAAGACACAACATTATACGAGCCAAATAAACCCATCTCTCACAAAAGCTTACAAAAAAGTGTTTTATCACTTATTGAATGGGCCGAAATAAACCATATGTCTATCACCCCCCAAAAAACAAAAACATGCTTATCACCACTAGACAAAACGCAAAACTTAACCCCCAAACTTACTCCCATCAAAATTAAAAAGGAAGTAATTGAACAAACCTTTTACCCAAATTTAGGGGGGAACAATTGGGGAATCTCAGTTGGTTTTACACATATCTAACTAGGGAAATACATGGGCCCAAAGGATACCAACTTTCTAAAACAACACTTTCTTTAATTTCATTTAAGGAAACTAAATTTTCCCTCTTATAAACAATCCTCAATAGACTAGCTTCCCCCCTGGGATTCTGCAGTGCAAACACTAGAAACCGTTACTGAGTCTGTACAAACGTGCTTCAAAATGGTCCTTTAAAAAAAAAACAAAACACTAGAAGCTGACATACTCAATTAAAAATTTTTCCCCTTCGCCCCAAAGACTAAATATAACAAAGGATCATATGTTAAGATCATGACAGGAACGTTTCCTCAACTTTAAAAAACAAATTCCCCCCCAAACCAATCCCAAAAAACTATAAACCCCGCGTCCCTATTTCCGAGAATAGATTATTCAAATCTATTACTTATCAGGCCCTATGCTGTGGGAAATCCCTTCCCGATTCTTAAACAACATCAATCAAATAACAACTACAAATCAAATTTTCAACCCTTGATACATCAAAAATAACAAACCCCAGTCCAAACCTCAAAACAAAGTTTTTCATATCCTCCCCTTTCCCCCTCCCTTTCCATCCACCTATCTGCCCCTTTCCCTTTTTCCCTTTACCTGTTTATTCAGACTGTTGTCCTCTCTCTCTCTATTCTCTCTTCTCTCTTTTCTCTCTCTCCCCCCTTCTCCTCTCTCTTCTTCTCTCTCTTTCAAATTTTATTTTCAAATTTAAGAGTGATTTTAAGCAAATGTAAGTTTTTTTCCTTTTTTTTTTTTTTTTAATTTTAAAAATAAAATTATTTTTTTATTTTTTAAATATATTTTTTTTTTTTTTTAAATACACTTTAGTTTAAGAAAAAAAATCTATCATAACAATATTATGTTTAAAACGTACATTATAAGAAAAAGAGTGTTGACAGTGAGACTTGGGTTTTTAGAATGATATTCGTTTTTTTTTCCATGTTTTTTTGTTTTGTTTGTTTACAAACAAAAGCATTAAACTTTAACACACAACCACACACACACACCACTCCCCTCTTATCATTTCTCACCCCCCCCCCCCCTTTCCCCCTCTTTACTTACTATTTTAGATGTTTTAATTTTTGACTTTAGCGATTTTTTTCTCCTTTTTGTTTGGGTATTGACGTTGGGGTTTTTTTTTTTCATGGCGTTTTAATTTTACAGTATTCGAAAAAATATTGTGTGATCCTGTGCTGTCTCGGAAAATTATTTAGTATTATCCTTGAAACACGCACGCACACCACACACCCCTCCCCCTCTCTCTCTCTCCTCCTCCCCTCTTCTCCTCTCTCCTTCCCTGCCTATATAATTGGCTTTTATCCCCCCCCCCCCTTTTTTTCCTCTTCCTTATTTTTTTTGTATGAGTTAAAAGGGATTGAGTTTATTTCATTACTTGACATTAATCTGCATGGTAAATCAAAATTGGTGTTGACGGATGTGCCTGTCTTGAGAATTATTATTTAGATTACATGAAAAACACACACTCTCTCTCTCTCTCCTCTCTCCCCTCTCTCCTCCCCCTTTTCCTCTCTCTCTCCCTCTCTCCTCCCCACATGACCTTATGACGGCTGGGTTTTTGTTTTGTTTTTTTTTTTCTTTTTTTCTTTTTCCTTTTGTTTTTTTTTGTGTGAAGTATGGGTATTGAGGTTTTTTTTTATTTTTTTAATTTTAGTATTTTTTTTTTTTTTTTTTATTATTTTTTTTATCATAACAATTTTTTGTCTAATAATCAAAATAAGGCAAAGGTGATCGTGTACTGTTTTGAGAATTTATATTTGTACCACTCTGACACACACCACACACACACAACCAAACACACCACACACACACTCCTCTCTCTCTCTCTCCTCTCTCTCTCTCTCTCCCTCCTCTCTTTCCCCTGTGTTTGTGGCCTAAAACCATATGCAATTAAATTTATTCCCCTCTCTCTCTCTCTCTCCTCTCCCCTCTCCTCTCCCCCCCCCCCTCCCCCTCTCTCTCCTCTCTCTCTCTTCTTCTCTCCTTCTATTGTTATTTGTATTTAATAAAGGGCATATTCAACTTTCGTTTAATATTTTTTTGGATTTTTTTCTGTACTTAGCTCCGTGAATTCCTTTTTAATTCTTATTTCCACGTGTAAAACATGTGTACTATTCTACAAATGAAGTGTTTAATTTTTTTGTCTATAAGTTTGGTTTCTCTCTCTCCTCCTCTCCCTCTTTTCTCCCCTCTCTCTCTCTCTTCTCTCTCTCTCTCCTCTCTCTTCCCTTTTCCCCCTTCTCTCTCTCTCTGTTGTTATTGCTTGTTGTTACTTTTTCTTGTTGGTAAATTTTTTTTGGGGGTTTTTTGCTTGTTTGTTTTTTTTTTTGGTGTATGCACGTGGTGGTGTGGGGGTGTGTGTTGTGTGTGGTGTTTTGTGGGTGTGGGTGTGTGTGTGTGTGTTGTGTGTGTGTTGGTGTGTGTTTGTGTTTTGTGTGTTGAGTGTAAGGGGGGAAGGTGTTTTTTTTTTTTTTTAATTGTTTTTTTTGTTTGTTTGGGGGGTTTTTTTTTTGGTTTTTTTGTGTGGGGCTAATGTGTTTTTTTTTTTTTATTTGTTTGTTTTTTTTGTTGTTTTTTCTTGTTTTTTTTTGTTTATTTGGAAGGGTGTTTTTGTCTGCTTTTTTTGGGTTTTTGTTGTTGTCTTTTTGTGGTGGGGGGGGGGGGTTTTGGGGGTATGTTTTTGTTTTTTTCGTCGGGGTTGTTTTTTTTTTGTATGTTTTTTGTTTTTTTTCTTCTCTCTTTTTCTTTAAAAAAAAATTTTTTTCCCTTTTCTTCTTCTCTTGAAAGTATGAGTATGGTGCATTTTTAAATGTACCCCAGGGCGGGGGCTGGGTTAAAAAAAAAACATGAAACTTATTCATTATCCCAAAAAAAATATTTTGTTTTTATTACTTTCAAATTTTAATGTTCTTTTTTTGATTTATTGGGTTTTCCCCCTCTTTATTATGTGAGTGTATGGGTATTGCACTTATTTATTCATCATTTAATTGCAAGCATAATTTAAAAAATGTTTGTGTTGATCTGTGCTATGTGATATTACATATTTAGTATTATCCCTGAAACACCCCCCACCCCCCCCCCACCCCCCCACACCTCAAACAAACACAAACACACACACACACCACACACACCCACACAACAACACCACTCACCCACTCACCATCATATTCTTTTCCCTCAAAGACTGTATTTTTTAAATTTTCTTTGGGTTTTTTCTTGTTTTTTATTGTGTGGGTGTATGGGTATTAATTTTTTTTTATCATGACATATAATTTTAAACGATAAATCAAAATGAGTGTTGATGGGATGGCATATGTTTGGGATTTATATATTGGTATTACTCTGAAATACCACACACACTCTCTGTCTCCTTCCCGTCCCACCTATTATCGTCCGCTTTAGTCCCTAGTATATCCCGATAAGGTTCAATTTTTTATTTTCAAAACTTTATTGGACTTTCCTCTGTACTTAAATTTTAATGAGTGCCCTTTAAAATCTTTTATTATAACAAATTGGTACCCTTTTACAATGTGTATGTTTATCTTTTTGATTATTAATTTGGGGTGTATTTTTTCTTGGGTTTGTTGTTTTTTCTTTTTCTTTTTGTTGTTTTTTTGTCTGTTTTTTTTCTTTTTTTAACTTTTTTTTTGGTTTGGTTTTTTCTTCTCTTTTGTTGTTTTTTGTTTTGGTTTTCGGTTTTTTTGGGGGGGGGGGGTAGGGGTGGGGGATTTTTAGGATTTTTTTTTAAATTTTTTGCTTGGGGGGGGGGGGGGGGGTTTGGGGGGGGGAGCTGTTTTTGAAAAGGGTTTTTTCCCCTTGTTTTATGTGGAAATGTTAAGTTTGGGTTATTATTTTTAAGATGTTCCCCAACGGGCGGGACTGGATGTAAAAAAGCAATGTTCTTATTCATTATCCTCAAATAAAAGAATTTGTCTTTTCCATTGTCATGTCATTGTCTCTTCTCTCTCCCCTTCTTTCTTTTCTCCTCCCCCTCTCTCTACTCTTTCCTTCTCCTCTCTCTCCTCTCTCCCCCTCTCTCTTTCTGTGTACGGTGTCTCTAGTCTTTGTGTTTTTTTTGGGTTAAAAGCTGAGATTCTTGTTCTATTATTACAGAGGGACTTTGGGTTTTCTTTGATAAATCCCCCATGGTCCTCAATTTTCATAATTTTTTTTCTTTAACTGATTGTTTTTTTCCTCGGAAAATCGTCACATAACACAACCTTTTACGGGTAAAAGAACCAAAACGTTTTAAGCTAAATGTTCGGCTACATTTTCTATCAACAAATTAAAATTTTTTGCTTGTTGCTAAATATTTGTAAGACAAGTCTGTTTCTGTCAGCTGTTTGCAAAATAAGTCTTGTTTATCCAAAGATATGAAAAGGAATAGGTCTGTTCTTACAATATATTCAATCTAAGTATAGCTTTTGGCTCTGAGCATGCGATTGAAAATTTGAACTTTTTTTTATTAGGGTTTTTATATTGCCATGCTTTTTGTTTGTGCTGTTGTTTTAGTTATGAAAATGACAAAGGTTCTATATGGTACCTTTTTTCTTTTAGTGGTCAAGTTTTTCCCCAACATCTGTGTTAATTCTTAATAAAACCCCCATTAATTTCAAGCGACACCTTTCACATTGGGAAACTGTTTTCAATTTTTCCCAAAATATGTTTTTTTTACCCCACTTTGTACAGCGTTCTAAAGTAACTGAAACATATGATAGACTTTAAAATGATTTTGAACTTTTAAATGCTGAGGGTATTTTTTATTTATTTTTTTAAAATTGTTGAATTCTTTATATCGGGGTAAGGGAAATGGACTTGTGTGTTTTTACATCCACCCCCGTTGTATGCAGTTTTGTAAATTCTGTTATTTTTTCCCACCTCCAAAGGCATATTTCTTACAAAAAGTGGAACGGGATTAACCGTTCGCACAGGGGGGCCTCGGTTTATTGTCTCACCCGAAAGATTTTGGGAGGTGGAGTCTGCATGATTTTAAAACCCCAGGGGAAAACCCCTTGAAGGGGAATCGAACCCGGGTCTCAGATTACACGCGAATTCACCACTAGGTACCCGCCCCCACACAAGCAGGCAAAATTGCGCAGTTATTATCGTTGATTTTTTGCTTTTTGGTTTTTGGTTTGGTCCCACATTCAGTAAAACCTAATTCATACCCATAAAAAGTAACAAATCTAGTTTACATCGACTTTGCAATCAAATGTTCATATCTACAACTTTTCCATCTTTAAGCCTGAAATTCTCTCAAAATGTGCCTTTTTTTATCCATGTTTTTTCTTGCAGTACATTTTCAAATCCTGTATTTTATACTACAAAATTGGGTTTTGCTAGAATTTTTATATGAGAAAACTCCAATTAACTTTTTAGGGGAAAAATTTGTGTGCGCTATAAAAAACTCCGTCCAAACACATTGGTTTTTGGGCAACCTGAACCCCCAGGTTACCATGGTTATTACAGACAACAGGAAGGGCAACAGACAAACGACAGACAGACAGACAGAGACAAAAAACAGACAGAGAGGCAGAAGACAAAGAGACAGACAAACAACAGACGACAAACGCAGACAGACAGCAGACAGGCAGCAGGCAGACAAACAGGGGGCAACAACAGACAGGCAGACGAGACAAACAAAAGAAGACAGGCAACGACAGGCGGCAGGAGGCAGAAGACAGGCAACGACAAACAAACAAACGACATGCTAAAAACAAAAGAAGACAGCAGACTAACAAACAGGCAGACGACAAAAGAGAGAGACAGACAGGCGGTTGAAGACAAGCAAACAGACAGACAGGCAACAGACAGACAAACAGACAGACAGGGAAACAGACAGACAGACGACAAAAGACAACAGCGACAGACAGCAACAGAGAAAGACAGACAGACAGGAGGCAACAGACAGACAAACAAAAAAAAAGACGAGAGACAGACAGACAAACAGACAGAAAAGACGGGGGGCAGGCAGGCGGCAGACAAACAGAGACAGACAGACAGACAGGGAAAGGGAGAAGAAAAAACAGACGGACAGCCCAAACAACAACAGAGAGACAAACGACAGACAAAAGCAGACAGCAGACAAACAGGAGGCAGGGAGCAGACAGGGAGAAACAAAAAACGACATGCATCAGACAGAAGACAGACAGGGAGGCAGACAGACGAAGGCAAACAGACAAACAAAAAAAACAGACAGACAGACAAACAAACAGACAGACAGAAGACAACAGAAAAACAGACAGAGAGCAGGCAGACAGACAGACGAGACAGGCAGGGAAACAAACGACAGACAGACAGAAAGCAGACAAACGACATCAAGCAGACGGACAAAAAAGCAGCAGACAGACGGACAGACGCTACCTTACCTCTCGCTGCAATCGTTGGCCTCTGAAAGACCGGCCTTCAGCTGATCAGGGAGGGCACATTCCTCCGCTGTTCTCGCAACACTGCTCCCGTGCGCAGGTACCTGCCTTCGCATCATCGTCGTCACGTTTTTATCATCGTTTCATCATCGTTACGTCGTCAAAATCATCATCATCATGTCGTTACATCGTTATCATCTCTTTAGTATCGTTTTTTTGACATCATCATCGTCATTATTGTTTTCACCATCATTACAAAGTAATTATAATTTTATCATCGTGTCATTTATCACGTCGTCGTCACGTCATCATTATCATCGTCTATCATCATCATTGTTATCACTCTTATCATATTACATCGTCGTCATTATTTCATCGTTATTAATTCATCGCCCCGTGTTGTTATCATCACATTATCTCTTTGTCGTAAACGTCATTATTATCATCACGTCATTATTGTTATCATCATCATACACGTTTTTATCTTTAATCATCGTCGTCGTCATTGTTATCACGTCATTACACGTCATTACCATTATCAAAATCACGTCATTATATCATAACGTCGCGTCGTCATTGTCGCCCATCGTCATTGTTTCATCGTCATCGTCCTATCGTCGTCATCTAGTCCCCTTTTATCGTTGGCTCTTTATTCTCACTTGTTTCTTTCCTCTACTACTGTAATTTCTTTTGGCGGGGCTACCAGCATCGCCATCCACTCCTTCAACGCTACACAACCTGCAGTCGACTAGCCAAGAAAGAAAAATCTGAACACACACCCCCTTTTGCGATCTATTCCCCTGGCTGGGTGTCTACAAAGAGTGAAGTAAAGATTAATTTCCCCCGTTTCAAAAGTCTCCACAAATCTGCACCCTTTATCTCTTAACGTTTCACCTTAACCCCCCGTTCCTTCCTTCAGCCGCAGATACTTTTTGCTTTTGAACCCCCAGATTAAAATCATGAGGGCCTCGTCTTTCTTGTTTCTGGCCCATAAACAGGGAAAATACTCCCTCTCTTCGCCAAAAATTTACTTTAAATTTTTGATATTTTTAAAACCCCCTTTAAAAACCGCACTTATTTGTGCTATGTGAAATTTCCCTCAATTTGCCCTAATTTTCAACACCATTTTCATCCCCAACATGCGTCGTGCGTGCGTGCGTATTGATGTGTGCTGCTGCGCGCGCGCGGGGCGGTGCGTGTTGTGCGTGTGTGGTGGTGTGGTGTGGTGGTGTGTGGTGTGTGTATGGATGTTGGGTGTGTGGAGAGAGAGAGAAGTAGAGGGAATAAATTTGTCCCTGTTAGTTCTTTTTTGGGGGCGGCTGTAACTGTAGCCTACATAATTTGTATGCAAGCGTTTCGATTTTTTTTTTTGTTTTTTGAAGTTCCGCGCTAATAAATTCCAACTTTATTATTATTATTATTATTATTATTATTACATCTTCAACACATCACTTTATCTATTATAACACTTTTTTATCTTTTTTTATATTATTTTAATTTTTTACACAACACAAACAAACCAACACCCCACACCACAACCCCTACCACAGTACAACCAAGCCTGAACACAATTTTCCTAGAAAAACATGAAGATTCCAACCAAGCCCTAAAGGAATTTTGAACCTACAACCTCAAATACAACCCGGGGGTGTCGGGGTTTAGGAGCTGGCCGAAAAAAGAAGGGCCATGATCATGGATACACCGGGCCGCCACCGTTTGCTGAAGGGGAAATAAAAGCTTTCCGTAGTGTTAAGATAGAGATTAACCCCTTACAACAGCCGGGTCGCGAACAATTTAATTTAACTTGTCTTCCCAGTGTCCATCCTGTCTTCTTTTTGTCCTGTCTATTCTTTGTTGTGTGTGTGGGTGGTGTGTGTGTGGTGTGGTGTTGGTGTGTGTGTCTGCTGTCTGTCTTCTGTGTGTGTGGTGGTGTGGTGTCTCTTTATACTATTTTTTGTTTTTTTTTTTTTTAAAAAAGATCACACAGTAATGTCTTTGGTTTTTTCAAAAATGCGTTTACTACAAAAAGACAGTTCTCACCCTTCAAATATGCAATTTTTCTGAGAAAAGAAATTTAACTACGTTTTATATATATATATTTATTATGCCCTAGAATACCAATATGCAATGCTACACCTTCCAAAAAAGTGATAAGTCATGTCAGCGTCCCTTCCCTTCCCCTTCCTCCTCCCTTCCCCTCCCCTCCCCTCCCCCTCCTCTCCTCCCTTATCTCCTCTCCTCTTTTCTTCTCTTCTCTTCTCCCTCTCCTCTTCTCTCCTCTTCCTTTTTCTTCTTCCTCTTCTTCCTTTCTCTCTCTTCCCTTCTCTTCTCTTTTTTCTTCTTTTTTCTCTTTCTTCTCTTCTCCCTCTTCCTTCTCTTTCCCTTTTTTTCTTCTCTTCTCTTCCTTTTCACCTCTTTTTTCTTCTCTCCTCTTCTCTTTTCTTCTCTTTCCTTCTCTTTCTCTTTCTCTTCTCTCCTCCCTCCCTCTCCCCTTTTCCCTTTCC
>CM054148.1:31395241-31426251 GCA_028751875.1 Rapana venosa | reverse complement strand
CAACAATACACAACACACTCTTCACAAACAACACACATACACAATACAATACGCACACACATACACACACACAACAACAACACATACATACACACACATACACATACACACACAACACATACACACACAACACATATACACACATACACATAAACACACATACACATAATTATACACACACACATATACACATCCACATCCACATGCACCCTACACATACACATCACACACACATACACATACATATACACACACATACACAAAATACATACACACACATACACATACCCACCACACAACACATACACACATACAACATACAAAATACGCTATTGTCTTTATAATGGCTATACTCAATTTCTTACACACACATACACAAAAAACATACATATACCCATACACACATACAAATACACATACACGTACACATACATACACATACAAATACACACACATACACCAACACATACACATATGCACACACATACACACACATGCAAATACACTTACACATACACAAACACCACACATACCAATACACATACATACACACCCCATACACATACTCATACACACACATACACATATACACATAAACATACACACATACACATACACATACATATAAAACACACACATACACATACGCACACACATACACACATACACATACAGATACACACTCATACACATACACATACATACACATACACATACACAAAAACATACACATACACAACATATACACACACATATACACATACACATACGCACACAACCCCCACACAAATACACATACACATACACACACATACACATAACACACACATACAAATACACACATACACATCCACATCCCATATACACACATACACATACACCACATACCCATACCTATATCACATACACGTACACATACACATACACACATACACATCCACATCCACATATACACATACACACACCTATACACACATATACACATGCACATCCATATACACATAAAAATACACACACATACACATATACACATTTACACATACACTGACACATACACACACATACACATATACAAACACACACATACACATTAACATACACACACATACACATACATACACATGCACACTCATACACATACACATACATACACAAAAATATACACATACACATAACACACACACACACACACATACATACACATACACATAGACACATAGACACATACACATACACATAAACACACACATACACACACCAATACACATACACACACAAACACATACACACACATACACATACTTATACACACACATACACATACACACATACACATACACACAGATACACACACATACTTATACACATACACATACACATAAACATACCCACACATACGCACACACATACACATAACACACACATACACATACACATAAATACAAATACATATATACATACATATACATATAGACATACACATACACACCATACACACACATGCACATACACACACATACACATGCACATACACACACATACATATACACACATACATAGACATACACAGACACATACACATACACACACATACACACACACATACATTAACATACACACACATACACATACACACATACAGATACAGACACATACACATACACATACACACACCCCACACACACATACACACACATATACACATCCAACCACATACACTGCACGTACACATACACACACATACAATACACATGCCCCTACACATACACATACACATACATAACATACAACATACACAACACACAAAACACAGACACATACATACACATAAAAATACATATAAAACGTACAAATACACATACACCCCACAAAAATACACACAAACATACACATAAAACATACACACATACAAAGACATACGCATACACAAAAGACATACACATAAACACACATACACATACACATACATTTACACACATACACATACACCCTACCACACCAAAATACACACACATACCAATACACATACACATACACACACATACACATACACACACATACACACACATACACACACATACACATACACTTTCACATATATACACATACACATACACACATACACATATATACACATACACATATATACACACACATACACATACACGTACACAAATATACACAACATACACACACATACAAATACACATACACACATACACATACACCCATACACATACACATACACGTCCACATCCACATATACACACATATACATACACACATATACACATACCTATACACACATATACATATCCACATCCACATCACATACTAACACAAACACATACACACATTTACACATACACATATACATACACACATACACATACACACACATACAGATACACACACATACACATACGCACACACATACCACACATACACATAAACATACACACACACATACACATACACACACACATACACACACATAGACATACACATACGCACACACATAACACGCATACACATACACATACAATAGCCACATACAAAGACACATACACACACATAAACATACACATACATACACACACATACACACACACATATGTACACTTATACACACATACAAATACACATACACAAACACACACATACACATGCCCATAACACAACACACACATACATACAACACATACACATACACACACATACACATACACACACATAAACATACACATACACACAACATACACACACATACACATACCACACATATGTACACTTATACACACACATACAAATACACATACACAAAACACACACATGCCCATACACAGACACACACATACACACACATACTTATACACACACATACACATACATACACATACACACACATACACACACATAAACATACACATACACACACACATATACATTCACACACACATACACATACACACACATTACACATACACATAAATACACATACATACACATAAATACACATACATATATACATACACATACACATACACACACATACCCATACAAATACACATACACACACATACACAAACATACATACACACACATACACATACACACACATAAACATACATGATGACGTCACAACATGGCGACAGTAAGCAGCTGCTGAAATTTCGCTGTGTGCTAACACGAGTTTGATGTACAAACATGACCAAAACGCGACGTCTACGATCAGCATCGGGCTGCTTTGAGAACCATTCAAAAGAAAAAATCAGGGAGCCTACTGATCAAGACAGCAAAGTCGGCCCTACAGCCAAAACCAAGGACGGCAAAATAAAAATCGTTCAGTCAGGATCGGTAACTAATGACAACAAAAGTAACGTTCCTGACCACCAACCTGACAGCTCCATGGCAGAACTCAAGCAGGTGATTATGTCCCTCTCTGAGAAAATCACCTGCTTAGAGAAGACTGTGTATGACCAGGGGCGCCTTCTACATACCTACTGCGCTGACCACAACCCTAGAGGGCCTGGAGGAACGCCCAGCATGGTGACCCGAGGAACGCAGACAGACTCACCAGCTTCCCACCCCTCCTCTCCTGTCAGCACTTACGCTGAAGTGGTGAGAGGACTGCCAGCGACACCCAGCACCCATGGGCTTCAAAAGAGGTCAGTGAAGCAAGGGACAGGGAAGAACACTATCCAGAAGCCTGACCAGTTACGTCAAAAGACCGGTATGATGAAAAAGAATTGGCATGACGTAAAATCAAGTTCCAAGATGGAGGAGGATGTTCCAAATGTATTTCTAGCTCATGACTCTATTCTACAAGGAGTCAATAGCAGTCGGCTAGGCCTATGGATTCAATGTTAAAACATTTAAAACACCTGACATTGGCCACATCTCCCAGTTAGTGGAAACAAAGTCTGATGCCAAGGCACCACAGTGTATTGTTATCCACTGTGGTATCAATGATCTGAAAAAGACCGATCCACAGGAGGCCAGTCAGAAAATGGTTCAACATGTAAAAAATGTAATGGCCTCA
This sequence comes from Rapana venosa, assembly GCA_028751875.1. NCBI lineage: Eukaryota > Metazoa > Mollusca > Gastropoda > Neogastropoda > Muricidae > Rapana > Rapana venosa. The sequence continues at coordinate 31,422,209 of CM054148.1, read as the reverse complement.
TTCCCTGACACCAAAATTGTCATCAGCAAGATTGCACCTGTCAGGGATACTAATCTTCAGATGAAAGCAGATGTGTTCAATGCCGTGACTTGTTCTGACATGTTTGGTTTGAAAAATGTCTCCTTCATTTCACATGTCAACATAAAGTCTCACTACAATCACTTTAAAGACTCTCTTCATCCAAATACCCAAGGGTCCAGCATTCTTGCCAAAAACATCGGCAGGCATGTGCATGCTTTAGTCTGGGAAAAGCCCAAGAGAAAACCAAGACGTGGATTTTACAAAAAAAATGGTTACCAGTTACCTAGATCTTCTACCCTCCTCTCTGAAGATTACCAGCTACAGCCAGCCTACAACCAGTGGCCGTTTCTTGACCAAGAGTACCAGTTCCCATGGTGGAGACGACAGAGACAGCACAATTACTTTGATGTGCTGAGAAACTGTGACTGGTAGTTTGTACATCAACTTGTAGAGCACTAGCCTAGCTGTGGTGTTGTTTAGTTTTTGCTTATATCCACAGTAGATCTAGCTATTTTACTTGACTCAGTGTGTAGTTTATCTTTCGCTTAAAAAGAGCCAAGATTTTGGGACACATAATTGTTAATTTTAATTTGTTTAATGTTTTGCTTTTTTGCAGTTTAGAGTTGATTGTTGTCTTTTTCTATCTTTTTTAATATTTAAAAAATTGATTTCGTATTTAAAATGCCTAACCGATCTAAATCTAAAAAGTCCAACGTATTGAAACTAATGCAGTGGAATGCTAGATCTATTTCCACTAATTTACATTATCTAATCCAACATCTTTCCAACAATAAATACCAAGTGCTTGTGTTACAATCCCTGAATGTAACCAGGAACAAACTACCTAAGCTGCCTGGTTACTATTATCCACCTGTCCATCAACAGGTGGATGTTGCTACCAAAATCAGTGCAGCTATATACATCGAAGAAGGGGTAGATTACTGCACATGTCCCTCACCAGTGCCTAACCATGTCCTAGATATACACTCATGTGCAGCACGCATAAAATTTGGGGAAAATTTAATAATAAATACTGTATCTGTATACCTACCTAGGGGACCTAATGATATAAACACTGAATGGATACACAACCTTAAAGATAATGAAAAGTGGTTTATAGCAGGAGATTTTAATGCACATGCTCCTTTTTGGGATAAAGACTGTACAAAAATATCTCACAATCGCTTTGTAGAAAACATAGTTGATTTCTGCCTGTACTTACTAAATGATGGCAGAGTTACTAGAATTCCCGACATTGCTAGTCACAGAGCATCAGCCTTAGATCTATCGCTTATATCTCCTACATTAGCTCCAGAATGTGAGTGATCAACGCACAATGACACCCTTGGCAGCGATCACTTGCCTGTCATTACAACGCTTAGTGGACTAACAGCTTCATGTGATACCCAGGAAGACAAAATTCCAAAATTTAATTACAAAAAAGCAGACTGGAAAAAGTTTGAAAGCATCCTTGAAACTTACAACACAGACAGCTTTGACACTGACAACATAGACCATTTATATTCCAGTTTTACTGAGACAATTATTCATGCTGCCACTTTGTCTATCCCCAAAATAAATACCCTAAAAACAAATAAACATCTGGGAAATATCTGGTGGACACCAGCATGTGAGGAAGCAGTAAAAAACATGCTTAATGTATAAAATTTATTTAAAAGATAAAACGTCAGAAAATAATGCAAAACAAAAACAAGCAAAAAATTACTGTAACCTTGTTGTAGCTCAGGCTAAGAGAGAATTTTGGACTTCTTTTTGTGCCACTGAAATTTCAAATCATAAAGATCTTTAAAAAGTTTGGGATAAATATCATGAAATGAAAAAAGGTGTTAGTTTACCAACTTGTCCAGTGCAATTGGAGAATAAAGAATTTCCATCAAATATAGAAAAAGCAGAGGCATTTGCAGACATGTTTTCTGAATCAATGCGTCTTGAAGGCCTGTCACTTAAACGCAGGAACTACAGAACAGATGAAGAAAGTAAAACAGAACGTACTGACCCAGTCTTTGACAACTGTTCGTGCATTAATGCTCCAATATCACTGGACGAGGTAAGAGATGCATTGCTATCTCTTTCTAACAAGAAAACGTCTGTCGGGTCAGATGCAGTTTCTAATGACATGTTGAAACATTTACCAACAAATTTCATTTATCTACTCCACAAACTATTCAATAATTGTTGGATTGAGGGAAGTATACCAGTAAAGTGGAAGGAGTCCATTGTCATTCCAGTTCATAAACAGGGAAAGCCTAAATCTGACAAAACCAGCTACAGACCAATTGCTTTGACCTCTCACACTGGCAAGCTAATGGAAAGAATTATTCTAAAAAGGCTGATGTATTTCTGCCATAAAAATAAAATAATTCCTGTCAATCAAGCAGGTTTTCAAAAAAAATAGATCCGCCATAGATAATTTGGTTAAACTATCAACACAAATAAAAATGCAGTTTGCAAGAAGAAAGAATGTTCTTGCAACATTTTTTGATATTAGAAAGGCATATGACCCAAGTTTGGCAAGCTAAGTTATTAGGTAAACTTAAGATGTGGGTGTTTCTGGGCACTTGTATTTTAATATCAAAAGTTTTTTAACAGACAGAAAAATTCAAGTAAGAGTAGCTAAATCATATTCAAGTGTTAGATCGCTTCATATGGGACTACCGCAAGGTTCTGTGATAGCTCCTATTCTATTTAATATCTTGCTTCATGATCTCCCAATGAATTTATCAAAGGATATCATCTTAGTACAATATGCGGATGATATATGCATGTGGATGAACGTTACTATGAAACGTAATACACCAAAAAGAGCGTTAAATTACATAAAAAGGGTATATCAAAGCCAGCTTGATAACATCGACAAATATATGCTTGAAAATGGATTTACTTTGTCCACAGAAAAAACTCATGTTGTGCTTTTTAATAATGGCAGTAATCCGGAGGAGCTACCAAGATTTAAGATTGGGTCTGAAATAATTGAATACAAAAATACAATAAAGTTCTTAGGTGTTATTCTAACTTCAAAGTTAACTTGGAATACACATATTGAGCACTTATTAACAAAGCAAGAAAGTGCATAAACTTACTGAAGATAATTAGTAAACAGTTTGGGGACAAGACATATTCAATCTAAAATGTTTAGCTACATCTCTTGTTCGTTCGAAATTATCATACGGACAAGAAATCTTTTTCAGCGCTCCAAAATCTTTACTTAAAAAGCTACAGAGTGTAGACTGCAAAGCTTACAGGCTTGCACTTGGAGTTCCGTATCATGCATCAGCTCTGGGAACGTACAATGAAGTTGGTACATTGCCTTTGGATGATTACCGTCAACTGGCATGTGCTAAATATGTTCTTAGAAACAGAACGACTGAAAATTTCATTTCTGATGAAGTAGAAGTAAAATCTGAACTACAGTTTCCTAAAAGAGCAAAAGATATATCTTCCTTAATGCCCATTAACACATATGTGTCCGATCTAGTGGAAAATTTCAATGTCAATCAACACAGAATGGACAAACGAGAGGCAATATTACCTTACCCATCGTGGAGATGAACAGAGCACACTTCGATAAGAGGTAACTAATGTAAAAAAGAATGAAAATCGAACATTATGGTTTCTGATGTTCGATCCCACATCCATCATAAGTATTTTCATCATTTACAAATTTATACAGATGGATCACGTCTGGATAATCAAGAAACAGGTTCAGCTTTTGTTATACCATCTTTAAAAATTGAAAAATCATTCTATGTTGGTAAACATCATTCGATTTTTACGGCGGAATTAGTAGCAGTCTTAATGGCTCTAAATTATGTTCTTGATTTGCGATTGTGTATATTTCAAATTCTTATTTGTGTTGATTCTAAGTCGGTATTGTATGCTTTAAAATCCTTGTGGTACAAGAAAACTTCAAACATTGCATTAGAGATTAATCATGTCATACACCTTTTAACCTTAAAGGGCACAAATGTCACTTTCTGTTGGGTGCCTTCACACAGTGGATTCTTTCCAAATGAGTGGGCTGATAGAGCTGCTAAAAGAGGTGCAAAGCATGAACGAAAATCAGCAACATTGCACGTGCATTTATCATTACAAGAGGGCTACCACTTATTAGAACAAACATCATGGAAAAGGGTCACAGAAACGTATCACCTAAAAGAGAGATTTCTAAACAGATCTGTCATCAAAGCTGATAAAGCAAGTGTCGTGAGCCATTCTAAGGCTTGCCCAAATATCTCAACAGCAAGAAGAGTGAATAGTTTGTTTTATAGAATAAAACTTAATGCATTCGTAACCAAATTCAGTACACAGTAAATGTATATGTGGTGAGAATATTTCTAATACTCATATAATATTTGAATGTAAGAATACAAAAGCTTTTTTACCCCAATTTTCTGAAAACTCCCTTAGAAGCATATTCAATAATTTGAATTTGGCATTTGATATTGCAAAAGGTCTCTGGCATAGTCCTATAGGACATTTGTTATAGTTTCATTAACGTTAATCACTTTTTATGTTTGTTTGTTTGGTTGTTTTTTTTATTTATTTATTTATTTATTTTTAATTGTATCTTTTGCTTTGTGCGGTTTCTTTTCATGATTAGACTACTTTTCCCACCTCGCATTTTTACAGTAGGGCCTCCACCACCACCTCAATTCTCATACACCCCATGTATATATATATATTTTTTTCTCGTCTAATATCACTGAGAGTGAACAGACGAAAAAATCGAGGACAACAACAACAACACACATACACATACACACACATACACATACACTTAAATACAATCCTTATAAAGCCATACACATACACATACAAATAGGACATACACACACATTAAACATTACTCACACAATTACCACATTCACATTTACACTACACACCATAACATACACATTGACATACACCACATCATACATATACACTCACATACACATCACACACATACAATACTACATACTAACATACACTACCCATATACACACATATACACACATATACATACATTGGCTCTACACACACACATACACACATACATTCACCCATACATTACACATACTCACATACACATACATAAACATTGGATTTTACACATACACATAACAAACACATACACATACACATACTCACACATCTACACATAACATACACAATACATTCAATAAACAGATGATAAACACACATAATTAATATACAATATTACCACACATACACATACACACACCACCCCCCAAATTTTTACCAAACCCCCCCACACATAAACACACTACACATACAAATTACATCTCGGCCAATTAGATTCTATACACTTACACATACACACACATACACATAACACATGCACATACAATACTTATACACTACACATTTACACAATGCACATCACTACGCACACATATAATACACACACCATACACTACGCATACACATACAATAAAACACATACACCTAACTTACACACCATACACATTCACTACACACAACACATCCACATCCCATCTAAAACATACACATTAAACAACATACTCATACCTATACACCACATATACAAATCCACATTCCCATTCCACTACCACACACTATCACACACACACAATACACACAATACACATACACACACAACACATACACATAATTATACACACAATATACACATACAAATACACAACATACACACATATACAACTACACCTTCACATACACACACATACAAATAACTACACATATACCATACACATACAATACACACATACACATACCATCCACATCCACATATACAAACATACACATACACAAACAACATTACACATACCTATACACACACATATACAAATCCACATCACGTACACATGCACATACACATACACATACACAACACATACACATGACACACATTTACACTTACAATACACTACACACAACACATACACACACACATACACATACACACATTTAACATACACAAATAAACACACAACATACACAGACATACACACCATAAAATAACATACTTACACATTACAAATACACAAACATACACATACACATATGCCACACATACACCTCACATACATATACACATACACATACAATTCACAAACACACAAAATCACTGCATACACATACTCAATATACACATACAACACAACACACATACACTACTTACACACACATACACATACACACATACATACTCACACTTACACATACACTATACAACACACATTTGGCATAAACATAAACACACATACACATACACACACCATTAGAAAATTATTAAAAAAACATCACATACACATGCCACCTACACATACACTCACAACACATACACATACAAACATTTACACTACACATACAAATACACATTACACCACACACACATGCACATAACATACACACCTACACATACCTCTACACAAAAAAACACAACTACCCAGACATAAAAACCCATACACATACACATTTCACACACATTACAATACTCTAGCTCATACACACTACACATACACTACATTCATACACATACACATACACATAACCCACAAATACACAGACACATACACAATACATACCATACACACACATACACCACACCATACACATTTACTCATACACACAATTTACAACATACACATTACACAACACACCAATTCACTTACACTTTACACATATTACACAACACTTAAAAATACACATACACATACGCACACACTTACACACACACACACACTAATACACTTACCATACACATACCATACACACACCATACACATACCATCCAAATATACACATACACATACATCACAACCCATCCAAATCCACAATACACACAATACACTTTACACAAATTACACATACCTATACACACAATTTACACATTTTACATTCAACATACTCATGCACATTACATACCACATACAAACAATAACATATACACATTTACACATACACATACACACATACACATATCTGATACACACATAACACATACACAATACACATACAACAATACACATTTACACATACCACCTCTTATCATACACATACGCACACAAACAAAAACTCATAACGTACACATGCACTACCATACACATACAGACACTTTACACATACACACATTACACATACCACTTACAACACATACACTACACACACATAAACATACACATACAAAACATACACACACATACACATACCCTTACACACACATACACATATATACAAATACATTTATGCATACACATACAATACACAATAGACATAACACACATTCACATACACACACAAATACACATACATTACACATACACAATACACATACATACATACACTCAACAATTACACATACACATTGCTTACACACCATTCACATACACAATATAACATACACACACATACACATACACATTCTCATACACTTTCACATACACCACATACCACATACACATTCACATATAAACACATTATACAACATATGCACATACACCAAACATACACACATAACAAAACACATACTCACATACACATACACATTTACCTACACATGTATGTGTACAATACACTACACACATACACATACATAAAATGATTTTACACATACACATACACACACATACACATACACACATCATATACACATACACTATCATACATACATTCACATACCAGACTGATAACACACATACACATACATATACACATTACACACACATACACATACACACACACATTACACACACTCTACAAACATACTCATAACATACAAATACACGTACAAATAGATTCAAACATTACCACATACACATACACACACATACACATACACATCAACAATACATAGAATACTTATACACATACACATATAACACATGCACAACCAAACGGCACACACTACACAACAAACACTACACATGGCACATACACATACACATACAATACACACCATACCATACTTATTACACACATACACATAACATACACACATACACACACACATCCACATACACCTACACATACACACACATACACATACACATACACATCTACAAAAAACACAACATACACAGTACTTACACACCTATACACATACACATACTTACACATACACATACTCATACACATACTCAAACATACACATAACATACACAATACACAACATTAACTTACACTACACGTACAAATACACACATACATTTCCACACAATACACATATCACTTAACACACAAATACACATTTAAACATACACACATACATACACATACACACACATACCCATACACACACGTTTACACAATACACATACACACATTTTACACATAACAAATACACTACACAACACATACCACATTACACACACACATACACATACACACACAAATAGAATACTAGATACACAAATAAACACACTTTTTACAAATTACCAATACACATCCGCACACTATACACACACAAACACACACAAATTACACATACACATAATCATTCACATACACATACACACAACTAACTTAGAACACATTTACACATAACATACACACACATTACACATTGTACATATACACACATACACATACACATACATATTACACTTACACATACACACAATAACATACCAACATACACATACGCACACATATACAACATACACAATACACACTCATACAATACAATACAAACACATACACCATACACAAAACATACACATAAGTACATATACACACAATACACAAACACATACACATACACACACATACAACCATACACATATACACTCACAATATCACATTACACTTACGCCCACACTCAAACACACTACACAAATACACATACACAAAACACATCACATTACACACACATTATACACACACATATACACACACTTTATACAAATACACATACATACCCACACACACACACACACAAATCAACTTACACATACACATACTCACACATCATCCACATCCACATTATACACACATACACACACATACACATACCTATTTAACACACATTATACACATTTACATCCACTACTCCATGCACATACACATACTCATACACAACATACACATATACACATGTACAATACACATACAACATACACTTATCATATACACACATTACACATTAGACAAAACACACACTTACACATACACACAATACACAAACACATACACGTACACATGCATTCACGTACACATACACACACATACACATACACACACATACTCATACACATACACACACATACACATACACATACACACACATAAATATACACATATACCATAAACACACATACACACACATATACATTCTCACACACATTACAAGACACATACACACACATACAATACACATAAATACACATCTTATATCATACACATAAACATTACACATACTCACACATACCATTCATTACACATACACATACACACACCTTACACAAACACCATACACATACTACACATAGCATACCCATACCACACACATACCAATCTCATAAATACAAATACATATATGCATAACATACACTTACACATGAGACATACACACACATACAATACACACACAAATACCATACACCTAACACATCACTATACCATACACATCACAACATACACATACACATAGACATCCAACATACACATACACATACAGATATCACATACACACAATTACCTTACAATTCACATACACATACTCAAACACACACATACAATACACATACACATATACACACATATACACAATATGCACATTACACACCATATGGCACATACACAACATACAATACCACATACACTTACATACATTTACACATTAAAACATGTATGTGTACACATACACATACCACACATACACATAACATAAAAATAAATATACACCATACACAACATATACACATACACTATACATACATAATACATTCACATAACAGACTGATAAACACACATACACATAAATATACACATACAAACACATACACATACACCCACACATACACACACCTACACACACATACACATAACATACAATTAACACGTACAAATAGATTCACATACACATACACATTACTACCACACTTACACATATACATACACACAAACACATAGATCATACTTATACACATTCAAAATAACAATGCACATAACAAACGCACACCACATAACAACAAAAACTACACATGCACATACACATACACATACAACATACACACTTATCACATAAATATACACACATACACCATACACATGCACACATACACCTCATACACATACAGTATACACATACCACACCACCATACACATTACACATATACCACACATACACATACACACTACATACACAAACACACACACACATACACTTACACTAAAACAAATATTACACTGTTTACAATACACATACACATACGCACACCACTTACACACACACACACACACACACAAATACACATACACATACTCATGCAACATACACATACACATACACACACTACACACATACACATATATAAACATTTTACACCATACACATACACATACCACACAATACACATGTACATATACACACATAAAAGACACATACACACATACCACATACACATACACACACATAACATAACATACAATACGCACAACATACACACATACACATACACATAAACACTATAACATTCACCATACAATACAACACTACACATACACAAAAACATACACATACACATACTATAAACACACATTCACAAACCACATACACATACAAACACATACTACACACATTACACATATATACGCACATATACACGATACACTTACACATACGCAACACACTATACACACACACACAAATAAACATACACAAACACTGACACTTACACACAATACACATACACACACATACAAAATACCACACATACAGATCCACATCCACATATACACACATACAATAACATATACACAACTTATACAATACACATACACATACCGACCACAAATAACACACACTCAGATCACGCAAATACACATACACTACACATACTGCTACACACATATACAATACACATCCAAACATACACATACATTACACCTACAAAATTACAATAACAACCACATCTACACATATACACATAACACACATTCACATACCTATACACACACATATCACATTTACATCCACCTACTCATGCACATACACATACACATACACACACATTCACTTACACATATCACACTCATTAACAATGTACATATACACACATACAATTACACATACACAATACACATAGACTTATTTTACACATAACAACATACACACATGCACATACACAAAAGCACACACCATACACACACAAAAAACACACACATGCACATACACATTTACAGACACCTACACACACATACACATACATTATACACCATACACATTAATACATCATACTCACAATTTCACATACATATACACACATACACATACAACATACACACATAACACTCATACACATACACATACACACACATACACATACATATTACACACACCACACAAAACCACATACACATTACAACACACACACATAACATACACATAAAAAAATACTTACACTTATACAAAATACACATAACATACGACACTCACACATACACACCACACACACACCAAATACACATACACGATTACTCTTGCACATACAACTTACACATACACACACATACACTCCCATTACACATAACATTTACACATACACATTCACACACATACACATGTACATATACACACATACAAATACACATACACAAAATACACATACACATACCACACTTTAACATACACATACACATACCGCAACACATTACACAATACACATAACATAAACACTCATACACATACACATACTCTTACAAACAACTTTACACATAACAAAAACAACACCATACAAAACATATGCACACACATTCACAAACACATTACACATACAACACAATACCACACATACACATATCCTTAAACACACATATACACATAACACATACACATACGAAACACTTACACACAAACAACAAATACACATACACAAACACATACACACACTACAATACACACACAAACAAATACACACATACAGATCCACATCCACTATACACAATACACATACACATATACACACACTTATACAAATACCATACACTATACCGCACCACCATGACACACACACACAAATTACACATACACATACACATACCATACACACATATACACATAACACATCAAAACATACACTCCCTACACATACACATACAAACATACACTTAAAACCACTTATACACATATACACATACACACAACATTCACATACCTATACACACACATATACACATTTACATCCACATACTCATGCACATACACATACACATACACACACATACACATATACTCATTTACAATTACACATACACACATACATATATAGACATTTACAAATAGCACATACACACACATACACATGTGTACATATACACACTAACAAAATAACCATAACACACATACACATACACATACACAACACATACAACATACACATACATATGCACACAGTACACCATACACTTTACTCATAAAAAACACTCATACACATACACATACAACATATCATACACCATACACATACACAAAAAACATACACATACACATAACATATTCACACAATTCACAAACACATACACATACACACACAACAGCACCATACACAGATAAACATCACATATACACATATACATTCGCACACACATACACACACACACAAAGTACCAATACACAACACATACACATACCACACCATACACATTCACACACATACAATAAACACAGTAAGATCCACATCCACATATACACACATACACTTTCAATTATAAACCTATTATATACAAATTACACTTACACATACGCAACACACATACTCACACACACACCACACAAATACCATTCACATACACATACACACATATACACATACACATCCAAAACATACCACATACACATAACAATTACAAACATAACATAAACAACCACTATTACACACATACACATACACACACATACACATACCTATACACACACTTGTTCACATTTACATCCACATACTCTTGCACATACACATACACATACACATATACACATACTCATATACACATTTACACATTACACGTACACACATTCACATATACATATACACACTACAATCACAAACACCACACATACACATACATACACATACACAAAAACATACGTACACATGCCACATTACCACATACTCATACACACAATACACCTTTAACACACTTACACTACCACATACACTCACATAACATCACATACACACACATAACATACACCTACACTTACACACACAAACAACACACATATATACATTCACACAATATACACATAACACATACACAAACATACAACTACACTATATAACATACATTATACATAACACATACACTACACACACATACAATCTCATACTCATAACATAACAAACGTAAAACAAACATCACATACCATACCACACTTACACATACCAAACACACACATACACATACACATAAATACAAATACATATATGCATACACATACACATACACATAGACATACACACACATACACAGGACACACACAAATACACATACAAATACACACCAACATACACATACACTACATACACTACACATACAATAGACACACACACATACCACATCACCATAACCTACACACTCATACACATACTCATTCACATACACATACACATACACATACACACAATACACATTACACATATACACTCATATACACTAGCACATAACACACACACATACACAAATAAATTACACACATACACATACACACATTTACACTTTACACATGTATATGTACACATACACATACACACATACACATACTGAAACATTAATATACACATACACATCCATACTCACACTTACCCATACACTTACACACAATATAAACATACACATAATTCATACATTTCACTTACAAGACTGATATACACACATACACATACATATACACTTACACACACAATACAATACACAACAATACACATACACAAACACATACACACACATTACAACACTTACACATACACTACAATACACGTACAAATAGATTCACATACACATACACCTCACATACACATCACATAAACTAACACCATACACTTACCAATACAACACACACACACATACACATGCACAACATATACACATACACATCCATACTACACATGCAAATAACGTACCCATTACACACATATACACAGACCATAGACACACATTCCCATACTCATTACACATACACATACACATGCACACACATATACATCATACACATAGCACACACATCACACTTCACATACACTTACACATACACACTCAGACACAACAATGCATACACATACACATCACAAAAAAACATCACATACACATACACACATTCACATACACATACACACCACAATACACATACACATACTCATTACACACACTAAACATACACATACACATACAATACACATAAAACACCACCCATACACTACTCATAAAACACACACATCACATATCTAGGGACACATCCATACACACACATACACAACAACACACTTACACATACACACACAATACACATACACATACACAATACACATAACATAAATAGCACATACATATATACTTACACCTACATTTAGAATACACATACACATAGACATACACACACATTCACATACACACACATACACATTACAATACACACACATACACATTACAATACACATACACAGAATACACTACAACATTTAAACATACACTTACACATACACACATACCAAACATTAACATACACATTACACGAACACATTACACCAACATACATTTCCACCACATACCATACACATTCTCATTACCCACACACCACACACATACAATACACACATAAATTACACTTACACATACTACATACACTACACATACACGTACAATAGATTTCACATACACATACACTTACCACACATACACATACAACATACACACATACACATACACATTACTTATTACACATACACATATAACTTGCACATACACAAACGCACACACATACACACAACAAACACATACACATGCACATACACATACAAATACACAAACTTTACACATACATATACACACATACACTACACATACTACACATACCACATACCACACTCTATACACTACACTACACACAAATACACATACACTTCATAAACTAAAACACACAACATCACCAGACAAACAACCCATACACATACCCATTTACACATACAAAATAACATCACATTACAATTTCATACACATAACCACAAACATTAAATACTCATACACGTTAACTTACACACATTTACATTCCACAAAATACACAACAACATACCACACAATACACATACCACATACACACATTACATACACATAACTACACAACACATACACATCACACACTATTTCACATACAATACACCATTTTACACATACACATAACTACACACACATACACATACAACACACATTCACTACACATACACAATTTACACATACACATACACTACACACACATTTACTCATACACACAACATACACTACACCACACACTACACACAAACCTTTACACTTACACATATACACAAACTTATACAAATACAAATTACGCACACACATACACTCACACACCAAATTCACTATAACACATAACTCATGCACAATACACCTACATACTACACACATACAATATACACATTTTAACATACACATACACATACACACAAATACACATGTAATATACACACATACACATACACATACACAATACACATACACATACACACACAGTACACAGACACATTACAATACGCACCACACATACAGACATGCAAATACACATACACACTCATTTCACTTTACAATACAAACAATACACATACACAAAATCATAACATAACATACATATACACACACATACACAACACTACAACATACACACACATATGACACCACATACCCACCTTATACACACAACATAATCACATACACATACGCACACACATACACACAACACTAATACTCATACACAAACCACATTCACATACACAACTTACACATACACTCTCATTACAAATCACATCATCCACTTCCAAATTTACAACATACACATACACTCACATTACACTACCTATACAACACACATATACACATACACATCCACGTACAATAACATACCTACTCATACACATACACTTCCACATCACACTTTTACACACATACACATACCATACATACACATAACTAGACACACATAAAAACTTTACACATCCACTTATCACTTGCAATACACATACACATACACACAGATACTACATTTACACATTTAATACACACATACACTTACACATACACACATGCAATACACATACTAATACACAATAACATATACACATGCCATTACACAAACGCACACACATACACCTCAACGCATAACACATAGACATGCAATACAATACACATACACACACATACCTAAATATACCACACTACACATACACATACACATACACACTCACATCACTATTACACATACACATACACACACATACACATACACATTACAATACACAAAAACACACAAACATACAAGTACATGCACACCCATACACATACACATACACATAACACACATACACATACACAGTTAACAATACACATACACATTCACATACAAAAAATACACATACACATACACACATACATACACCATACACATACACACAATACACATATACACAATTTACACATACACATACACAACATACACTGTACTATACACACATACACATACACTTCACACAGACACATACACATACACACACATACCACATAAACATACGCACACACATCACACCTACTCATACACATACACAACTCATTCACATACACATACAAACACATACACATACACAAAAAACATACACATACACATACAATATACCACACACATACACAAACACAAACACATACTACAACATAGACACACCTACACCTATACACACACTAATACACATCACATACCATAACGCAACCCCATACAGTACACACCCCACTATACACATACAGAAACACATACAATACACACACATTACACCATACACACAACTACAAATACACACATACACATCCACATCCACATATACACACATACACAACACTCACATACACTATACCTATACCACACACATTATACACATACACATCCAAATACACTACACACATACAATCCACATATTCACATACACATGACTCATACAACACCCCATTACCTCGACACACATAAAACATTACACTCACATACACATGGAAAAACCATAACATACACACCCATACACATATACACATTTACACATACACATACACACACATTCACTACACAAATGCACATAAACATAACTTATACACTTACACATATACACATGCACATACACAAACGCTCACAATCATACACACAATACACCATACGCATACACATACACTACAATACACACACATTACACCTACAACATACACACATACACATACACAGACACATACACACCATACACATCCACTCCATATATCCACCCATACCATAAACACACATAACCACACAACACACACAGTACACATACACACACACACATAAATACATTATACACACATTTTATGACACATACACATACACACCACACTATAACACACATCAAATACACATACACATACACACAATACACTTTACATATTATACATACACTTACACATATTTACACATACACATCCACATCACTTATACACACATACAATACACAAACACAACATACACATACTTTACACAAACTATACACATCCACATCCAAGTACTCATGCACATACACATACAACATACACACTCTACACAACACACATTTAACTTACACATACCATTACACACATACACATACATACACACACATACACATATCACATACACACTCTTACACATACACAACACATAAACACACAACATACACAGACATAACACCCATACCTATACACATACTCACACTACACATTCACATAACAATACACAATACAAATACACATACATTTCCATCACAAACAGACACAATACACACAATACAACATACACATACACCACATACTACACTACACACACATACACATACACACCAAAACATTTTTTATAACATAACTCATACAACATTTTCAATACACATACACTACACACCCATACACACACATCCCACAGCACATACACTACACACACACCTGCACAACACATACAAATATACACCACACTTATACAATACACATAACATACGCACACACATACAACACACACACAAATCACATTAACATACAACCTACACACACATTAAATATACAACATCCAAAATAAACACTACACATAACACGATACACATCCACATCCACTATACAACATACACATACACACACATACACCATACCTATAAAAACACATAACACTTGTACATCACATTCCTCATGCACATACAATACTCTACACATACCATATATACACATTGACACATACACATACACACATAACATTTCAACATTATACATATACACACATTACACTACACATAACTCACACATACACATTCACACACATACACATACAATTCACGTACAATGCACATACACATCCAACATACACCACATACACAGACACACACATACACATACAGCACACATACACATACACATTCACACTCATAAAAATAACATACACATACACACACATACACACACAACATATTACATTCACACACACATACACATAACATACACACAATCATACACATACACATAAATACAATTTATTTATATATACTTCTCATACACATACACCTCATAACCAATTCTCATACACATACACACACATACACTAACACACATACACATACAAACACAATACCCTACTACACAATACACATACACATTATACATAATACATTTATGCATACACTTACACATACATTTAGACATACAAAACATTACACCATACACACCAAATACATATTACAATTACACATACACACATACACATACACATACACACATCATACACATTTACACATAGACATAACACACACATACAAATCACACATATTACAGATACACACACATACACTACACATACATTACACTTACCTCATACATACACACATTCACATTCACACTATACACAGACATATACGCAATATACAAACATATGCACATACACACACATAACTTATACACTTACACATACACACATACACTTACACACATTTACAATACACATGATGTCTACTCATACTCTTCACTCCATACACATATATAAACATTATAATATACACTTAAATCATACACATTACAAACACCATACACATACACATACACACAACATTATACACATACCACATACATTACATAATTTCATTAACAGACTGATAAACACAAATACTCATTACAATCAATTCCACACACATACACATACACACACACATACACAAACAATACACACACAACATACACATACACATACAAATACACGACAAATTGGTTCACATACACATAAACATACACACACATACACATACACATACACACATACACATAGACATACTTATTACACATACACATTTACAACATGACATTAACAAACGGTTCACACATACACACAAAAAACACATCACATATTACATATACACATAAACATACACACACATACCACATACAATACAACATACACATTACACATACACACTTACACACACAAACACATACACAACACATACACTACACAATACACATACAATACACAAAAAACACACAACATACAAGACATACACACCCCATACAAATAAACATACATACACAATACACATCACATACACATTACACTACACATACACACACATACACATACACACATACACATACACTAACATTAACATACACATACAACGTATAATTACACTCATACTTTCCACACACATTCAATAACACAAATACACATACACATACAAAATATACATACCACATACACTTTACACACACAGACACATACACACACATACCATGCACACATTTACACACTACACATTCAAATACAGACATTACACTTAACACACACTACACATACACACACACACACACATTACACATACACATACACAAAAACACACACTTTATACAATTCAAATACGCACACCACATACACTACACACACACACAAATACACATACACATACTCATGCACATACAAATACACAGACAAACACATACACATATTATCACATTTAACATACACACATACACACACATTACACATGTACATATAACCACATACACATACACATACAACAGAACATACACATGCACACACATACAATACACAAAAACATTCACGATACAATACATATACACACACATTACACTAAACACATACACATACACACACATAGACACACATACACATATACACACATATACATACAAATACACATACGCCACAAATATACACACACAAATACACATACACAAAAACACATACACATACACACACATTACACATACACACACATACAAATGACACACATACACATCCACATATTACACACATACACATACACATACACTCACATACACTTACATATACCACTCACATATACTCATAACATTCCACATACACATACACATCACACATACACATCCACATCCACATATACACACAACACATACACACTCATACTATACACTACATATACACAAAACACATCCACTTACACATGCATATACACATACACATACACACACATTACACATATACACATTTACACATACACTTACACCAACACATTACACAAATACAAACACACACATACACAACACACAATGTATATATATATATTTTTTTCTCGTCTAATATCACTGAGGATGTGAACAGACGAAAAATAAGCGAGGACAACAACAACAAACACACATACACTTACACACAAATACACATACACTTAAATACAATCCTTATAAAGCCATACACATACACATACAAATAGGACATACACACACATTAAACATTACTCACACAATTACCACATTCACATTTACACTACACACCATAACATACACATTGACATACACCACATCATACATATACACTCACATACACATCACACACATACAATACTACATACTAACATACACTACCCATATACACACATATACACACATATACATACATTGGCTCTACACACACACATACACACATACATTCACCCATACATTACACATACTCACATACACATACATAAACATTGGATTTTACACATACACATAACAAACACATACACATACACATACTCACACATCTACACATAACATACACAATACATTCAATAAACAGATGATAAACACACATAATTAATATACAATATTACCACACATACACATACACACACCACCCCCCAAATTTTTACCAAACCCCCCCACACATAAACACACTACACATACAAATTACATCTCGGCCAATTAGATTCTATACACTTACACATACACACACATACACATAACACATGCACATACAATACTTATACACTACACATTTACACAATGCACATCACTACGCACACATATAATACACACACCATACACTACGCATACACATACAATAAAACACATACACCTAACTTACACACCATACACATTCACTACACACAACACATCCACATCCCATCTAAAACATACACATTAAACAACATACTCATACCTATACACCACATATACAAATCCACATTCCCATTCCACTACCACACACTATCACACACACACAATACACACAATACACATACACACACAACACATACACATAATTATACACACAATATACACATACAAATACACAACATACACACATATACAACTACACCTTCACATACACACACATACAAATAACTACACATATACCATACACATACAATACACACATACACATACCATCCACATCCACATATACAAACATACACATACACAAACAACATTACACATACCTATACACACACATATACAAATCCACATCACGTACACATGCACATACACATACACATACACAACACATACACATGACACACATTTACACTTACAATACACTACACACAACACATACACACACACATACACATACACACATTTAACATACACAAATAAACACACAACATACACAGACATACACACCATAAAATAACATACTTACACATTACAAATACACAAACATACACATACACATATGCCACACATACACCTCACATACATATACACATACACATACAATTCACAAACACACAAAATCACTGCATACACATACTCAATATACACATACAACACAACACACATACACTACTTACACACACATACACATACACACATACATACTCACACTTACACATACACTATACAACACACATTTGGCATAAACATAAACACACATACACATACACACACCATTAGAAAATTATTAAAAAAACATCACATACACATGCCACCTACACATACACTCACAACACATACACATACAAACATTTACACTACACATACAAATACACATTACACCACACACACATGCACATAACATACACACCTACACATACCTCTACACAAAAAAACACAACTACCCAGACATAAAAACCCATACACATACACATTTCACACACATTACAATACTCTAGCTCATACACACTACACATACACTACATTCATACACATACACATACACATAACCCACAAATACACAGACACATACACAATACATACCATACACACACATACACCACACCATACACATTTACTCATACACACAATTTACAACATACACATTACACAACACACCAATTCACTTACACTTTACACATATTACACAACACTTAAAAATACACATACACATACGCACACACTTACACACACACACACACTAATACACTTACCATACACATACCATACACACACCATACACATACCATCCAAATATACACATACACATACATCACAACCCATCCAAATCCACAATACACACAATACACTTTACACAAATTACACATACCTATACACACAATTTACACATTTTACATTCAACATACTCATGCACATTACATACCACATACAAACAATAACATATACACATTTACACATACACATACACACATACACATATCTGATACACACATAACACATACACAATACACATACAACAATACACATTTACACATACCACCTCTTATCATACACATACGCACACAAACAAAAACTCATAACGTACACATGCACTACCATACACATACAGACACTTTACACATACACACATTACACATACCACTTACAACACATACACTACACACACATAAACATACACATACAAAACATACACACACATACACATACCCTTACACACACATACACATATATACAAATACATTTATGCATACACATACAATACACAATAGACATAACACACATTCACATACACACACAAATACACATACATTACACATACACAATACACATACATACATACACTCAACAATTACACATACACATTGCTTACACACCATTCACATACACAATATAACATACACACACATACACATACACATTCTCATACACTTTCACATACACCACATACCACATACACATTCACATATAAACACATTATACAACATATGCACATACACCAAACATACACACATAACAAAACACATACTCACATACACATACACATTTACCTACACATGTATGTGTACAATACACTACACACATACACATACATAAAATGATTTTACACATACACATACACACACATACACATACACACATCATATACACATACACTATCATACATACATTCACATACCAGACTGATAACACACATACACATACATATACACATTACACACACATACACATACACACACACATTACACACACTCTACAAACATACTCATAACATACAAATACACGTACAAATAGATTCAAACATTACCACATACACATACACACACATACACATACACATCAACAATACATAGAATACTTATACACATACACATATAACACATGCACAACCAAACGGCACACACTACACAACAAACACTACACATGGCACATACACATACACATACAATACACACCATACCATACTTATTACACACATACACATAACATACACACATACACACACACATCCACATACACCTACACATACACACACATACACATACACATACACATCTACAAAAAACACAACATACACAGTACTTACACACCTATACACATACACATACTTACACATACACATACTCATACACATACTCAAACATACACATAACATACACAATACACAACATTAACTTACACTACACGTACAAATACACACATACATTTCCACACAATACACATATCACTTAACACACAAATACACATTTAAACATACACACATACATACACATACACACACATACCCATACACACACGTTTACACAATACACATACACACATTTTACACATAACAAATACACTACACAACACATACCACATTACACACACACATACACATACACACACAAATAGAATACTAGATACACAAATAAACACACTTTTTACAAATTACCAATACACATCCGCACACTATACACACACAAACACACACAAATTACACATACACATAATCATTCACATACACATACACACAACTAACTTAGAACACATTTACACATAACATACACACACATTACACATTGTACATATACACACATACACATACACATACATATTACACTTACACATACACACAATAACATACCAACATACACATACGCACACATATACAACATACACAATACACACTCATACAATACAATACAAACACATACACCATACACAAAACATACACATAAGTACATATACACACAATACACAAACACATACACATACACACACATACAACCATACACATATACACTCACAATATCACATTACACTTACGCCCACACTCAAACACACTACACAAATACACATACACAAAACACATCACATTACACACACATTATACACACACATATACACACACTTTATACAAATACACATACATACCCACACACACACACACACAAATCAACTTACACATACACATACTCACACATCATCCACATCCACATTATACACACATACACACACATACACATACCTATTTAACACACATTATACACATTTACATCCACTACTCCATGCACATACACATACTCATACACAACATACACATATACACATGTACAATACACATACAACATACACTTATCATATACACACATTACACATTAGACAAAACACACACTTACACATACACACAATACACAAACACATACACGTACACATGCATTCACGTACACATACACACACATACACATACACACACATACTCATACACATACACACACATACACATACACATACACACACATAAATATACACATATACCATAAACACACATACACACACATATACATTCTCACACACATTACAAGACACATACACACACATACAATACACATAAATACACATCTTATATCATACACATAAACATTACACATACTCACACATACCATTCATTACACATACACATACACACACCTTACACAAACACCATACACATACTACACATAGCATACCCATACCACACACATACCAATCTCATAAATACAAATACATATATGCATAACATACACTTACACATGAGACATACACACACATACAATACACACACAAATACCATACACCTAACACATCACTATACCATACACATCACAACATACACATACACATAGACATCCAACATACACATACACATACAGATATCACATACACACAATTACCTTACAATTCACATACACA
Source organism: Rapana venosa (assembly GCA_028751875.1). NCBI lineage: Eukaryota > Metazoa > Mollusca > Gastropoda > Neogastropoda > Muricidae > Rapana > Rapana venosa. Next base: position 31,396,082 of record CM054148.1, on the reverse strand, counting down.
TACTCAAACACACACATACAATACACATACACATATACACACATATACACAATATGCACATTACACACCATATGGCACATACACAACATACAATACCACATACACTTACATACATTTACACATTAAAACATGTATGTGTACACATACACATACCACACATACACATAACATAAAAATAAATATACACCATACACAACATATACACATACACTATACATACATAATACATTCACATAACAGACTGATAAACACACATACACATAAATATACACATACAAACACATACACATACACCCACACATACACACACCTACACACACATACACATAACATACAATTAACACGTACAAATAGATTCACATACACATACACATTACTACCACACTTACACATATACATACACACAAACACATAGATCATACTTATACACATTCAAAATAACAATGCACATAACAAACGCACACCACATAACAACAAAAACTACACATGCACATACACATACACATACAACATACACACTTATCACATAAATATACACACATACACCATACACATGCACACATACACCTCATACACATACAGTATACACATACCACACCACCATACACATTACACATATACCACACATACACATACACACTACATACACAAACACACACACACATACACTTACACTAAAACAAATATTACACTGTTTACAATACACATACACATACGCACACCACTTACACACACACACACACACACACAAATACACATACACATACTCATGCAACATACACATACACATACACACACTACACACATACACATATATAAACATTTTACACCATACACATAC
>CM054148.1:31393567-31394741 GCA_028751875.1 Rapana venosa | reverse complement strand
TAAAACGAGTATAATCTAAAATGAGTGTTGATGGATCGCATACTGTTTTGGGAATTATATATTGGATATTATCTCTGAAATAACACACATACACTCTTTTGTCTCTGTCTCTCTCTCTCTCACACCTTTTATCGTCCTGCTTATAGTCATAGTATATCCTGATGAAGGATTCATATTTTTATATTTTCAATACTTTATTGGACTTGCCTCTGTACTTAATGTTTTAATGAGTGCCCTATTTCAATATCTTATAATTATGTGTAACAAGTATGTGTACCATTTGACAATGTGTAGATGTTTATCTTTATGACTTATTAAGTTTGGTTGTGTTATTTTTTCTTGGCTTTGTTGTTGTTCTTGTTGTTGTTGTTGTTGTTTGTCTGTTTTTCTCTTTTTTATCATCTTTTGTTGGTTTTAGTTTTTTCTCTCTTTTGTTTGTTTGTTTGTTTTGGTTAGGGTTTTTTGGGGGGTGGGGTATTTTTAGGATTTCTTTTAATTGCTTGCTTGGGGGGGGGGGGGGGGAGGGTTGTTGGGGGGGAGCTGTTTTGAAAAGGTTATTTCCCCTTGTTTTTATTGTGAGACTGTATAAGTATTGGGTTATTATTATTAAGATGTATCCCTAACGGGCGGGGACTGGATGTAAAAAAGCACATGTGTGCTTATTCATTATCCTCGAAATAAAAGAATTTGTCATTGTCATTGTCATTTGTCATTGTCATTGTCCCCCTCTCTCCCTCCTTCTCTTTCTCCTTCCCCCTCCTCTCTCTTTCTCTCTCTCTCTCTCTCTCTCTCTCTCTCTCTCTCTCTCTTCTCTCTCTCTCTCTCTCTCTCTCTCTCTTCCTCTTCTCTCTTCTCTCTCTCTCCCTCCCTCCCCCCCTCTCTCTGTCTCTCTCTTCCTCCCCCCTCTCTCTTTCTCACTCTCTATCTCTCTCATATTATATATATTGGTCTAGTATCGCTTAAAATGAAAAGATATTGAATTGAAGAATGAAAGAACGAACGAACGAAAGAGCACACACACATACACACGGGGACTGGATGTAAAAAAAACCATATAAGTGCTTATTCCATTATTTTCGATATAAAAGAATAAAAAATAATAAATAAACACACACACACAACACACACACACACAGAGCGAGAGAGAGAGAGAGAGAGAGAGAGAGGAGAGAGA
>CM054148.1:31376067-31378567 GCA_028751875.1 Rapana venosa | reverse complement strand
AAAATCTTTAGGTTTGCTATTTTCGCTTTCAATGTCTTCCTTTGCTTTTCGGAGTGTTTTTCTCATGGTGTTTTTGTACACTTTACTTGCTATTTTCAGGATAGGTATGCGTTTCTGGAATATCTCTGCGTTTACATACAGCTTTAGTTTTTATATACAATCTCTTTTATGGAGCAGTCTGCGTAAAAGCACATTTTTTCATGGCCTTTTACGACTGTATTTTAATCTGTGTATAGGTTTCGCACCAAAAGTAGGTTTTGCTGCAGGCAGACTCAGTGACGTGACGTCAAATCAGTATTAATTTCGTCAATACTGAAGTTTAGGATTAAATCTGTGACGTTAACTTTTGATAGCTCAGATATGAATGTATCTTTATAATTTAGTTCAAACCTCTTCAGTTGATGTTTTCTTCCGTGGTCATTTCTGGTATGTCGAACATTTGAAAGAGTGCCTGTATCGACATCCTGCTTCTATAATAATATGTTAATTGTCAGTTCAACTGGGCAGTGTGCATCAGACATGGCAGCATTTAAAGCTGTGACATAAAAATCACTTACAAATGGGAAACATAATCAGCTGTACCAAGAACATAGTCAAGTATAGCGCAACCACAGCTCGTATAATTAGCCACCCCCTCGTCCCTTTCAAAACGACCATTAAAGATGTAGAAACACTAGGCTTTACACGGATCAAGCAGCCGATACCTATGGTTATTGATTCGGTGCTCGTCCTTTGAAAACCTGGACTTTGGGTTAACACCATAATCTTCTCGAATATGAACTATTTGATCTGTTTCATCTGGATCTGTTTCAACATAAATCGTTAATACTTTTTTTATTTGAAATTAAAATCACCCCCTTAACAGCAACACGGGGAAAATTATCATGTTTACTTCAAAGGGTTTTAAAAAGAGCATTCTCTCCCCCTCTCTCCTCTCTCTCCCTTCTCCACCCCCCTTCTCTCTCTCTCTCTCCTCCTCTTTTCTCTCACTCTCTCTCTGTGACTAAATATTTGTGACTAAACTAAAGAAAACATTTATATTATGTAAACCCCCAAAGTTTTTTGTGAAACACAAAAAGAAACATTTAAAATTTACGCTGTAGTCTCCACCAAAAAATTTTTTTTTTAAAAATTTTTCACATAAAAAAGTCAATGGAGGGTCAAAAATTTTACTTTCCCTAGAATGTTTTTTTTTCATTATTTTATTTAATTTGGTTTTATTGGTTCCTTATTGTTAAAACCTTTTGATTTTCCCGGGGTTTCATTTTAAAAACTTAGTTTCCCGGGAAAACAGCTTAAAGTCGTATCCTTTCCCATAAGAGCTCATTTTTTTTTTTTTTTTTGGGTTTTCGTTAGGGTTAAAAATGCATCATTTTGTTTTTTTCTTGTTTTTAATTTTTTTTAAACAAAGAAATCGTGTAAAACCCCCCCCTTGTCAATGGGCCCCACTTTGGGCAATGAAAAAAATTGGCCCAAAAGCGCCCAAAGCGTCTCCTCTCTCCCTCACACACACCACACACACACACACAAACACCCCCAACACACACACACCACACACACACAAAACACACACCCCACACTTTTTTTCCCCCACCACCATCTCCCTCCCGGGGAAACCCCCCCCCCCAAAAAAAAACAAAAAAAAAACCAACCAACATAACCACCCCCCCCTCCCCCTCCCAAAAAACAAAAAAACAAAAAACACCCAAACCAAAAAAAAAAGTTCCAAAAAGGAAATTTCCAAAGTCGAAACCACCGTTCCAAGCAACCCTTTCCCCTTTCCCCAAAAAAACCCAAAAAAAAAACCCCAAAGAAAAAGAAAAAAATTTTTTAAAAAAAGGGGAAAAATAAAGCCCAAATAACGGGCAAGATCTCAAGTGCCAAAACCGCCCTGTCTCACACGGAAACCTCCAGTGACCCAGACAAAAAAACCTGTTGCTGAATCAGTGGGGGCGAATGGGAATGGGCGGACAACGATGACCGTGTTCCCCCCTGTTTGGGAAAGAGGGGGGAAGGGAAGGGAGGGAAGGGGGGGAGGGGGGGGGGGAGGGGGAGGGGAGGGGGGGGTTAAACATGGTAACGAAAAAGGAAAAGGGGAAAGAAGAGAAGAGATTTGCAAAAAAACCTGGTAAACAGGGGTAGTGGGTTTTTGGTGATTTTTGTGTTGTTTTTTGTGTGTGGCAGGGAGTTTTTGAGGTGCAAAGGGGGGGGATGGGGGGGGGGGTGGGGGATGGGGATGGGGTTGGGGTTTTGGTGTGTGTGTTGGGTGTACTCTTCTTTTTCTGTCTGTCTGCCTTCTGTCTTTTCTGCCGCTTCTGTCGGGTCTGTCTGCCCTGTCTCCCCCTCTCTCTCTCTTTTTCTCTCTCTCCCCTCCTCTCCTCTCTCCTCTCTCTCTCTTCAGCTCCTTGGGAAAACAAAAATGAAGTATAAGTCCAAACCACAAACAAGCAAAAAAAAAACCCAAAGAAAGCAGCAACAACAACACAACGACACGACAACG
>CM054148.1:31366067-31368567 GCA_028751875.1 Rapana venosa | reverse complement strand
CTTAAGAATAAAAAAAAATTCTGGTCTACGAGTGGGTATACTAACACACTTTATAATATATAATTTATTCCCTTTTCCAATCTATAATTCCAGATTCTTTACATGAAGACTTCAATGCAGCCCAATCAAAAAGAATATGTTCAACAGATAATAAGGAAGAACGAATGCAAACCACATTTTGGGAGTAGGCTTACTTCGTTTTCCAAGAGTTAAAACATAATTTATAAATAAAATATTTATAAGATAACAAAAAGAGCTTCAGATTAAAAAAAAAAGTGTGAAGGTTGCTGCGTTAATTAAAAAACCCACTGTGTGTTATCTTATTGTGGATCGGTGGTCTAGAGGTAACGCGCCTGTCTAGAAAGCGAAAAGTCCGGGTCTGAAGTGTGCGGCGGTTCGTACCCCGTTTGGACCGGAAATTTTCCCCCCATCCATTAGACCATGAGTGGTGGTCTGGGCGCTAGTCTTTCGGATGAGACGATAAACCGAGGTCCCGTGTGTTACACGTAATTATTTAGCGCACGTAAAAAACCCCACGGCAACAAGAGAGTTGTCCCTGGCAAAATTCTTAGAAAAAAGCCACTCTGATAGGGAAACAAATACAGCTGCAGAAAAAAAAGAAAAAAAAAAGGGTGAAAGGGTGGCGCAGCGCTAAGTGGCGACGCGTTCTCCCGCTCTCCCCGGGGAGAGCAGCCCGAATTTCACGGAGAGAAATCTGCCGTGACTTAAAAGTAAAATCTGAGCGCTTTGATTTGTTGCTTTACAAGATTCAGCGCTATATAAATTCCATACATTATTATTATTATTATGTGATGTTCTTCTCTTGATGACGTAAAATTTTGTCCTGAAATGATGTCATTACCTTCAGCATGTATGTGTCTCTGTATCAAGAACATTCCTGACTAAGCCTAGGCCTATTCGGTTTTCTTTCATTAGTCGTTTGCCCCATGATTCTTGCGAGTTCCCAGAGTTTCTGAATGTTCTCACAGTTTTTACTAAATACCAGTGGCGAGGAGAAGGTACCCAAAGCTAGCGATAAAAAAGCTACCATTGCATCAGGGCAGAAGGAGGGATGAAGACTGCAAATAAAGAAGCGAATATTGATCTAGCTCCTGATTAGAGTTAAGCAATCAAAGAACTGTGGTTAAAGATCTACTGTAGTATTTGTTGGACGAACTGTTTTGAAGTTTGATCTGTATCTTTTTTTGCGGGACTACTGGGGGACGGGATAGCTCAGTGGTCGGAGCACTCGCTTTCCCCCAGCCAAGTTAAGCAGCGTCGAGCGTGGTTACCAGTTGGATGGGTGACCGTTTGCGCGCCTTGGCTTCAGTACAGTTTCCCCAGTTCACCCAGCTGTAAATGGGTACCTGCCCTCATTAGGGTCAGGGAAGGTAAAGCAGCTAGGGAGAGGAGATGGGCACCGCCCTCAAGATGCTGGCCCCTAGAGAAGTGAGGTCTCTGACACCTCGCTCCTCTACGACCTTATAGGTTATGGGACACCTTTAGGCCTACCTTTACCTTTTTATTGTGCGAAGATGAGACTGTGGAGATTGTTTATAGACAATGCAGTGAAGTTAAAGAAATCAAACTGGATTCCGGAGTCAACTTGAGCTCTTTCGGGATGTGATTCACCGAGGTAAAGAGCTCTACGTTCACTGGAGTGTTTTCAAAGGTAAATGGTTTCGTCCTGAAGTCTTGAACATGGTAAATTTATAGAATCTATTATGATTCTGTACATTAGGCTTGTCACAGAATGGTAGTGTGCGTGTCTGTTTGAATGTGTTGAATGCAAAGACGTGTTCACATTCACCCACGCAACAAATATGTAATACTACACAAGAACAATTATAAAAAAAAATACCCCCCCCCCCCCCCCCCCCCCACCCAAACCGCAAGCACGCTGGTGTCATGTTGTAGACATCAAGCCCCGAAGTCAGAATGCGGCTACCTTATTGGTATAGGCAAGAGCAGTCACACACGCAAAATATCACCCTTGGTAAACCACCACGGAACTTGAGTAAGACACGAAAAACCCGACAAATAAATTTAAAAAAAAAAGCCCCAGCCCAAATATGGTAGAAGGTCAATCAACACACCAGGTTCAGCAGAAGCTTCCATCTCTGCTGAGAAAACCAGCTCCCAAACCTAGCAGAGCAGCCCCAGCATCCTGATGTGTGTGTGTGTGTGTGTGAGAGAGAGAGAGAGAGAGAGAGAGAGAGAGAGAGAGAGAGAAGAGAGAGAGAGAGAGGAGGAGAGACAGAGAGAGCGAGAGAGAGCGGAGAGAGAGAGCGAGAGAGAGAGAGAGAGCGCGCAAGAGAGAGAACTCTGAACTCTGAACGTGTTTAATATGTACATTGGCCTTAGGCCACAATACAAGGAGTTTAGGGGAAGGAGGGGAATCAACATACTGGTATATACAGTACCATAGTATATGGAAGAAAAGAAAACAAACAAACCAACAACCGTTTCAAGTGAATCATGACAACAGCGGGGGGGAGAG
>CM054148.1:31358567-31361067 GCA_028751875.1 Rapana venosa | reverse complement strand
AGAACATCTTGCGCACACATTAAATCCTGTTCCGCTTTTCGTAAGAGTAGGCCATTGTGTGCCAGTGGGAACAGATGACAGAATTGACAAAACCGCATACACACGGGGACTGGATGTAAAAAAACCATATAAGTGCTTATTCCATTATCCTCGATAAAAGAAGAAAATTAAAAATTAAAATTAAAACACACACACACACACACTCTCTCTCTCTCACACCACACATCCACATCCACACACACACTACAAAAATGGAAGTAAGGCAACATTATTTGTGGTTTATTTATGATGATGATGATAATCATGACGATAATGATGATGATGGTCATTATTATTATCGTCGTCATCATCATCATCATCATCATCATCATCATCATCATCATCATCATCATCATCATCATCATCATCATCATCGTTGTCATCATCATCATCATCATTGAATGATCAAAATCAAAACAATTTGTTTTTAAAGTGGCTTTCCCCCCATGATGTTTGTGTAAAGTTCGCTGGAAAGAAAGACTATGCCTAGCTACGCTTGTCTGATTTTGGTTGATGTGTATTTTCCACACTCAAGTCATATAGAAGACTTTTCAATACACTGACACATTCATCTTTCAGCAAGATTGCTGCAGACGTGATTGCCAGTAGTCTGATGTATTGCCAGGAGACTTAGACCATCTAGACAATCTACACACACACACACACACACACACACACACACACACACACACACACACACACACACACACACACACACACACACACACACACACACACACACACACACACACATCAACTAATCAAGCCAGACAGTCAGACACACTCAACACTCAGCTGGATTTTGTGCTGTTCATTGTTCACTGTACCGGCACTCTCAACCGCCAAATAATGAACGAAGCCCTGCGCACGCATGCGCTGTAATTGTGCGCACTCTCAGCCACATCCGGAACACGTGCAATCAGACGACGCCATCGCTATCCCAGCAGGCTTGGGTTTCAGGCCTGAAGCACGCGACAATAGCAGCGCCGCCTGTGTTTCTCTGAAACAGTTCCCCTCACTCTCTGTAGATTCCTATCGGAGTTGTCCCCCTTCACTACCTGCATGATTGGGAAAATGAAATCAACGTTTTCTATCAGGAAAGCGTCAACATTGACTCAAGCATTCAACGTTTTCCATCAGCTACAATACAACAGGGAACTGATGTTACCTTCTGACAAGAGCAAATGGTCACAACAACGAAAAACAAACAAAATAAAAGTCAGCCAGACAATAATTATTTCCACCTTACAGACATCATCATGGAATAAACAAGTCAAAAGGTAAGTACCCAATAACCAGACAGACAAAAGGTGTGTGTTATATCTCAGACACGCTAGATATCTATAAAACCAAGCAATCTGCAGCAAAGTGTGTTAAACAACCTGCCAAGCAAACTCCAAAAAGATGGACCATAAAAAACTCAAAAAAAAAAAAAGAGAGGAGAAGTGAGGAGAGGAGAGGAGAGGAGAGGGGAGAGGAGAGGAGAGAGAGAGAGAGAGAGAGAGAGAGAGAGAGAGAGAGAGAGAGAGAGAGAGAGAGAGAGGAGACAGAGTTCTTAAAAACAAGCTTTTCGAAGTGTTTTTTTCCTAATGGAGAAAAAAAACAACCTGTCCAGAAGACTGATTTACAATGTAACAGATTCAATCTTAGACACCACCACCACCACCACCACCACCACCACCACCACCACCACCACCACCACCACCACCACCACCACCACCACCACCACCACCAGGTATACAAAAAACTATTAGAGAAGGTTAGGCTATGCTCTTGACTTTTCCTCTCCCTCCTTTGCTGACGTAAGTAAAACGTAACTAAGCATGCATGCACAACTGGCGATAAACATGATTAAAAGGGGGGGGGGGGGGGGGGGGGGGGAAAAGGGGGTAGATCATCGAAAACTCTGCTCTGCTGTTAATGTGAACTCCAAAGAACGCGACATTTTTTTTTTCAGCAAGCATGCGGGCATAAGGGGAGAATCATTGACCATTATCAGAAAGCTGTCCTGAAGGCTAGCTACGGCGTTCAGAATATCTACCCTTAAAACCTGATCCGCTTTTGGGAAGAGCAGGCCATTGTGTGCCTGTGGGAACGGGTGACAAAATGTACAAAAACTACATACACACGGGGACCGGCTGTAAATTTATTTATTTATTTATTCTTTTATATCGAGGATAATGGAATAAGCACTTAATGTACTTTTTTTTACATCCAGTCCCCGTGTGTATGCGGTTTTGTAAATTTTGTCATCCGTTTCCACCGGCACACAATGGCCTACTCTTCCGAAAAGCGGAACAGGATTTAACGTGTGCGCAAGATCTTCTGCATGCGTTCGCACACGGGGCCTCGGTTTATAGTCTCATCGGAAGGACGTGAGTGTTCATTCCATTGTCCTCGAAATAAAAGACTAAATAAAATAAAATCAAATCTGTACCTGCCGACATAAGAGACCAGACAG
>CM054148.1:31331067-31353567 GCA_028751875.1 Rapana venosa | reverse complement strand
TTGTGATACTATCAATATGAATAAAGACACTAACAACGACAATGATATTAACAAAGATAGAGAGGTAACAATAATAAAAAAATAAAAACAACAACAATAATAATAATAATAATAATAATAATAATGCGCGTATACGATGCATATGCTACCCTAAATCGTCTTCCTCTGGCTATCCTCCAAAAAGTAAAAGCAAGAGCAGAACCGAGCCAAAGAAATAAGGGGATCGGTGGTCTAGAGGTAACGCGCCTGTCTAGAAAGCCAAAAGTCCGGGTCGGAAGTGTGCGGTGGTTCAAATCCCGTTTGGGCCCGAAACTTTTCCCCCATCCATTAGACCATGAGTGGTGGTCTGGGCGCTAGTCTTTCGGAGGAGACGATAAACCGAGGTCCCGTGTGTCGCACAAAATTATTCAGCGCACGTAAAAGAACCCACGGCAACAAGGGAGTTGCCCCTCGCAAAATTCTTAGAAAAAAGTCATTCTGATAGGGAAACAAATATAGATGCAGACCAAAAAAATAAAAAAATAAAATAAAGGGTGGTGCTGCTCTTGTGGCGACGTGCTCTCCCCGGGGAGAGCAGCCCGAATTTCACGTAGAGAAATCTCGTGACTTAAAGTGGTATAAATAAATAAATAAATAATCACTGCAGCCTTTGCAGCCCAGTGTCTGAGTCAGCCACCACCACTGCCACATCCTGCGCTGAGTCAGAAATTCCCATTGCGAGTGTGTGTCAGGGTTGAAAGTTCAGCACTATAGAGGCACCATAGCTTTAACACTCAGCTGGATTTTCCAGCCGTTCACAGTGTACTCTGTACAGCGCTGTCCCTCATTGCACCATGATCAGATCGAATTCTATCATAATCATCTTTCCTACTTTCGGTTTAATTAATTAAAGCCAGCATTTGACTTTTCTAAGTTTGTTTCTATCAAATCGACTTTCTGTTGTTCATTCAGCCACGTGGATCGGTGGTCTAGAGGTATCGCACCTGTCTAGAAAGCAAACAAGTAGGGACTCGAAGTGTGTGGTGGTTCGATCCCCCCCCCCCCCCTTGCCCTCTCCCCCCCCCCCCCCCATTAGACAGTCTGGGTGCTGTGAGTGGTAGTCTGGGTGTTAGTCCTTTGGATGAGACAATAAACCGAGGTCCCGAGTGTTACACATAATCATTTTAGCGCACGTTAAAGAACCCACGGCAACACGGAGTTGTAACCTCTGGCAAAAATCTGTAGAAAAAGGCCACTCTGATAGGGGAAACAAAACAGTTGCAGACAGGAAAAAAGAAAAAGAAATACTGGGTGGCGCTGCTCTTGAATGTGGCCCACGCACTCTTCCCAGGGGAGAGCAGCCCGAATTTCACGCAGAGAAATCTGCCGTGACTTAAAGTGGTATACTGTGCTATTAGTATAGTATAGTACAGTATAGTATAGTATAGTATAGTATGCTGTACAACACTGTGCTATCCCAGCATTTCTCAAGCACTTCTTTTTCAAGTGGTGTTCATCCGCTGTATTCTCAAGCCAGTTTAGCGTTTGAATAAAAAACATGGAATAAAGCTTCCAAAAAACGAAACAAGACCTAATATCTGCTTTCCATGAGCCACTTTCGCTTTTATTGTTTTTACCATTAATGTCTACTGCGGCTTAGTAGAAAATTCATTCAGCCTCTCTTCCAGATGATGGAAAGTGGTGCATTGAAACTATACGCCACCGAGTTTCGTTGATGATAAACAGGATAAGGTGTTGATGTGGAAGGTGGGAAAGCATCGTCAGTGTAACAAGTGAGGAAGTGAGTGGGAAGATTAAACAGGGGAAGGACGCATTAATACGGAGGTGGTACGGACACGCGTAACGAGTCAAACTGGCATCAATATCTCTACTGGATTTTTCTTTCTTTTGATTAACAGAAGAAGAAAGAAAAAAAGAACACCCTCCTCCATCCCCCTTTCCCAACTTTTTCTTTGAAAAAAAGGATTTCAGAAACAAACTTGCCTACCACGTTTCTGTCTCACCTTCTGTTCTTTTCCTCTCTCTCTCCCCCCCTCTCTCTTCCCCCCCCCTCTCTCCTCCCCCCCCCTCTCTCTCTCTCTCCCCCCCCCTCTCTCTCTCTCTCTCTCTCTCTCTCAGCGTCCATCCCTTAACAGGATTACCAAGGAGACCAGGAACCAAGCAGGTGGGGGGGGGGGGGGGGGGGGGGGGGAGGATGGGAGGGGGGGGGGATCCCACGATTTGGAGCTGGCTGGAAAACCGTCCATGCAACCAACCAACCAACCAACCAACCAACCAACCTTGCGGTTCCAGCCGACCCAGCAACCCAGACTTCTTGAGGCAGGCAAGACAGCGCTCATTACCCGCTGCTGGCCCGAAATGACCATCCGCAGCAGTCATAAAACTCTTGTCTGTCAGCCGCGGACAGATCGTTAGCGGCCATATAACGCGGTAAGGGCTGCAAGGGAAGGGAGCTAAGTCTGTAAAGCTTCTCCCTAGGCCTTTCATGACTTAGCCTAGCGCCGCGGATGCTCTCTCCTGCCCGCTTCTTCTGTCTCTCTCTTTACCAAGGAGGACAAGGGAGGGGGCTTTAGGGTCGTACGGGTAATTACCGATTTCGGGGACTTAGGTCGGTGTCCATTGGGGAGACAGTTAGAAACAGTTGTTTTGGAGCGAGATTGGGAGGCCAGGACAGTTTTAAGGACCTCTCTTCATCGCGGGGATTAGCTGACCCCCCCAAAAAAAGAGACCAGGATGCTGTCGCTGAAGGGAAAGAACTCGGGTCTCTCTCTCTCTCTCTCTCTCTCTCTCTCTCTCTCTCTCTCTCTCTCTCTCTCTCTTTCCCTTCCCACGCGCCAATCCACGCCTCCTCTCCACATTAACCCTTCGATGTCTCACCTTTTCTTTTTCTTTCTTTTTTTTCTTTTTGAGGTGCTCCTGGTTCCTGGATTAATCACTCGCTGGCCCTGAATGATCCGGCCAGGCTGGAGAGAATTAGCGGCAGAAGTACAGTGAATTTTCACCGCCTTTCCAGAATAGCCGAGGCTTTGTCGAGGGCAAGAAAGTTGCTATAATGCCAAAGCTTTGAAGAAGAAGAAGAAGAAGAAGAAGAAGAAGAGCCGAGCCAAGAGCGTGGAGAAGGGCTTTGCGGGAGAAAAAACCCCCCGACTGAAGCTGATTTAAGAGCGGGAAGAGAGAGAGAGAGAGAGAGAGAGAGAGAGAGAGAGGAGAGAGAGAGAGGAGAGAGAGAGAGAGAGAGAGAGGGGTGGGGATCAACCTCTTTTCCTCAGGTCTTCATCACCAGACAAGGAGGGGGCGGGGAGCGAGCGAAGGTTCTGGTAGCGCTGGGATCTTGGTCTTACACGTTTCTGTGGAGGGCACTGTCAGGTCACTGTGGCAATTTCCTTTATGATGATGCCCCCAGATCGCGCCAGACCAAAAAGAAATTTTTGTTTGTTTGTTGGTTGTTGCTGATAATTTGCTTTGTGACTGTTATGAGTCAAGTTTTGTTGTTATGCGTTTAACGGGCGTAAAAATGCTCTTTAAAGTGTGTGCGTGTTTTTATTGTGATGGCTATGAAATGAACACGGGTTTGTTTGTTGTTGTTTTATTCACCCCCGTTCTGTCTCTGTTCGTCTGTGTGCCTGTCGGTGTGTCGGTGTGTCTGTCTGACTGACTGACTGTCTGTCTGTCTCTTTCGCTCTCTTTCTCTCCCCTCCCTCTCTCTCTCTTTACTTTAACAGATTTCTATATTGACGTGCATTTGTATTGATATTACTGTGCAACTGAATTTCTTTCAGATTTATATGCTGCTTTAAAAAAATTATTACTATAACTATTTTTAGATTGAAGGCTGGATGTAAAAAAAACCCTATCATGTGCGTTTTTTCTTTTCCCTCAATAAAGTCTCTCTCTCTCTCTCTCTCTCTCTCTCTCTCTCTCTCTCTCTCTCTCTCTCTCTCTCTCTCTCTCTCTCTCTCTCTCTCTCTCTCTCTCTCTCCAGAGTGGCTTCCCTTGCTTGGCTGCCAGCAAGACGCTTTCTCTCCAGCTGTGTGTGAGTTTTTGTGGTTTTCAAGTTGTTTGAATTCAAAATGCCAGTGTATGGACTGCCAGCAACACTAGAATGCATGTTGAACGCAGCACTTCATGAACACACGCTGTCTTCCTTCAAGGTGGAAGGGAGAGGACATCAAACTGTTGTCATCCTTCGTTTGACAGGTAATATTACCGACCATTCCCCTGTCCCACCAGTTCAACATACGACATATAGGAAAAAATGCCCATCTCCTCTCCTCTGTTTTTACCCACCCCACCTAGCTTATATTACGATGCTGCCAGTCACTGTGATAGCAACGCTCCTATCAATGTGTTTGAGTGTGATGAACATTACCCTCCCTCTTCGGGCAGTTGTTGGAATGAAGGTTGTATTGATATGAAAGAGCATGATATAGACAGACAGAGAGTGACAATTTCGTGCGGTAATGATGCGAGAGAAATGATAGATTTTGCCTATACTTGTGAAAATGAAGTGAAAGACAGAGTGTGTGGTGAAGGGAATGGGTGTAAGGGGGAAATGAATGTGCAAAGAATGACACTGAAGAAGAGCGTGCAGAAAATAAGAGTGAGGAAGAACGTGCAATGAATGAGAGCGAGGAAGAGTGTGAAGAGAATGAGACTGAGGAAGAAAGTGGGGAGTGTGCTGAACATGTGCAAAATAGCAGTGAAATGCGAGACAGTGATGATAGTGTTCCTGTCAGTGATGTCTGGGAATATTTACAAGAATTTACAAAAAATGTAGACAATACTAGGTCCATGCTGCAAGAACTGAAACAATGCATGGTTGATGGAGCCACTGCTGTACCAAAAGGAAAGCTTTCTACAGATGTGCCTTGATGACTGTGTGAAAGACTTCTACACAAACTTAACGTAAAGACAATGTAATCGGAATATCCAACAGTATTTATAGACAATATCAATATTCTGGTATAATATCAAAGCCATGGTTTGGAATCCATGCCATGTGGACCATTTTGGGTTTGATTAATCATGTTGTTAATTATATATGTGTGTTGTGCCCAGTCCTCTCCCCACTGTCCCCATGTGAATGGGCATAATTGCTTAACACATTAAACCTTTGTCATATTGTCATTGTCATTGTCATTGTCTCTCTCTCTCCACTCAGGTTTTTAAAGTTGTATGTTTGCAATAATTACGTATTTTACATTTTGAATGATTTGATTTTTTTCCCTTTTCCTTCGAACAAAATGGTGTTCTTTGTTGTTTGGCCGAGAGATTTGTTGTTGTTTTTCTGTTCTTTTCCCCAGAGGGCTGGTTGTAAAAAAAAAGCCTGTTTGCTTATCCCATAACCCTCTTTAAATAAAATTCATTCCATTCAAATCAATTCAATTCTCTGTCTGTCTCTCTCATAAGTTGCAGTTCTGGTAGCTGAGATGATGATGATAATAATAATAATAATAATAATAATAATAACAATGATAATACGTGAGAGTTTATATAATAATAATAATAATAAATGGAATTTATATAGCGCTGTATCTTGCACAGACAAATCAAAGCGCTTGCACTCAACTCATTCTTACACAGTCATGCAACCAATAGCAAGTAATAGTTCTAACAAGTCCAAATGCGCGCGCCACACACACACACACACACACACACACACACACACACACACACACACACACACACACACACACACACACAATATTTTAGAATAAAATTAAATGCATTTATAACAAAATTTTGTAAAAATGTCAGGTTGCCTCTATGGGGAACATATTTCCAACTCTCACATCCTATTTGAGTGTCCAATTGTAAACCTTTTTTACCCACATTTTGTGAGCAGTCTGTGGAAACTGCTTTTAAAAATCCAAAATTAGCCTTTGCCATTGTTAAATGTCTATTGCACAGCCCAGTAGAGTATTTGTTGTAGTTACTTTAGAATTGTTTCATGTTAACAATCTGTTGAATTTAAATTTTTGCTCATGTTTAAGATTCCCTCCCCCCCCCCCTTTTGATTGCATGAAAATTCCAACACACTTTTTACCTAATCAGTCTTTTCTCTGTCCATTCCCTTCTAGTTCCACTACATTTTCACATCCCTCGTCTAATATCACTGAGTGTGAACAGACGTTAAATTGAAGACAACAACAACAACAACAACAACAACAACAACACACACACACACACACACACACAACGCACACACACACACACACACGTCATACACTTTGGCAGGGTGATAGAAGCCTATATCTCGTGAGAACAAATCAAAGCGCTTACATTCAACTTGTACATACATCCAACCAGTGACAAATAGATTTAACAAATTAAAATACATGCACACACACACATACACACACGCACACACACACGCACATGCACGCACGCACGCATGCACGCACGCACGGAAACTGATACATTCTGGTGGAATTAGGGCTGTTGGAAGATAAGGGACACAGATATGAGATGAGACAGTAGAGGAAAATCTTGAAGATGTTAGGTTTCTCATGACTAACCTGGCATTAGTCTATGCCCTCCGCCCCCTCAACAATGACATAGTGTATTTTTCTTTACATCCTTTAAGATGTTTTCAAATGAGCAAAACATTTTGGGAGTAGCACACTACTTGACCCAGAAGCTAAAACTGGAGTGTAGCCTAAGGGGTCAGACTCAGCGTGCAAAAAACACACACCTGAGCTCCGTTGCTCTGACTGTAATGCTCGTGCAGTATTTTGCGCAAAGAGACACGCTCTAGGCAACGGCTTCGCTTCCATACCTCGCCCAAGGTGTAGACTGAATGATTGCGAAGATATCTCGTGTTTCTCGTACCTGACAGTCGCGGAATATAGAATGAGGAAGTTCGGATTCAACTGACGATTAAGGATGATTGAGCAACGTAAATGATACACAAATGATTTATCTTATGATTGCAACATTTATGAAAATGAAATTTTATGACAATTTTGTGCTGAAAGGGATGGTGTTAAGTAGTGGTTGCATTGCATTGTACAATATTGTATAATGTTGTATTGCATAGTATTGCATTGTATTGTATTGTGTTGTATTGCATAGTATTGCATTGTGTTGTAGTGAGTTGCAAGCCACTTTCAGTCACGGTAGATTTCTCGGCATAAAAATCAAACTTCTCTTCACAGATTTCTCTGCATGTAATGGAGCTGCTCTTCCCCGGGAGATAAAAGCATCGCCACAGGAGCAGTGCCACCCATTTATCCCTGTCTCTTTGTCCGTGTGTTTGTTTTCCTACGAGAATGGCTTTTTTCTACTTCATTTTGTCAGTGACAACTCTCTTGTTGCCATGGGTTCTTTTACGTGCGCTTACCATGCGTTGCACGCGGAACACAACTTATCGTCTCATCCGAAAGACAAGCACACAGACCCCACCACCCCTCGTAGTCTAGAGGATGGGTAACGAACTCGGGTTCAAGCAGGGATCGAACCCAGGACTTCTCGTTTTCTGGATGGGTGTGCTACATGCAGACCACGGGCGATCAGTGTACAAGAAGAAGACCAGTCATTAGCAGGACTGGACAGTGTGCCCGTTTGATTGCTCCGTCTCCACACCTTTGACCGTTCTGGGTTTCGTTTTTACTGTCCTTCTTTGCAGAAGTCACAATACCAAATGTTCCAGTCGATTAATCAGTAAGAGTGTCCTATCAGATTTTGGCTTTCATATCTTAGAATGTGTGGAATGATGCTCACCAGGAATGGATTCTGATCGTTTGGTTTTCATATTTTCTGATGGTCTTTTATTTTATTTTGGGATCACATTATCAAATAAGCTGGCAGAAAAGTTATTCAGGTGTTCAGACGAATAAGTATGTACACTGATTCAATACGGTTAAGAAAAGTAAAAAAGCCATCAACACTTTTCCATCGTTGAGATTCTGCCACAAACACAGTGCTTCAACTGTTGCAGGTAATTGACATGGACTGGGCCTTGACTTGATTTCACTTCTTCCTTATTTATTTATTTATTTATTTATTATTATTTAGTTTAAATTTTCTTCTTTTATTTCGATGATAATGGAAAAAGCACTCATATCCTTTCTTGCATCCAGTCCCCGTGAGTATGCAGTTTTGAAAATGTCATCCATTCCCACCTTCACCCTGGAGGAGTTTTGGGAGCCCTGCAGGGAAATTTTCGGGAAACATGTCGTGTGGGAAACTGAACGTAGCGGACCCATCCCTTTCCAGGTAGCACCGTGCATGCTGGGTATGCTCGTGCCATCGTAACCGCAGGCCATGGCTAACCTGCTCCTCTACGAAAAATGGACCGCGTTTTAAAGTGTCCACACAGTGTTTTTTTTTAGAACCGCGTAGAGTGGAGGAAGCTGGTTGCAAAATCTTCGGGGGTGCCCCAACAGTCGACCAGACTATGGGAGAGGTGAAAGCGGCAGACACGATGTTCTGCACACGTGTTTGCACGCGGGGATCTCTGTGTGTGGTCTCACGGGAAGCACTTTCAGAGGTTCTCAGTTAGTACCAACGTAAACTTCGGAGGACAGAACAAAAATCTCCTGGAAATGATAAGGGATTTGAACCCATGCTCTTAGACACTGTCAGATGAGACTTCGACGTTCTAACCCCCTAACTTACTAGATACAAAAGATAAAGGTGCCCCATAATCTATGTGGCCGTAGGGGAGCGAAGCATCAGAGACCTCAACTTCTCGAGGGGCCAGCACATTGAGGGCTGCGCCTATCTCCTCTCCCTGGCTGCTTTACTTTCCCTGACCCTAAAGAGGGCAGGTACCCATTTACAGCTGAAATCACTTACTATAGGTAGGGGGCTAGAAACCTTTGGTAACCGTCACGCAAGGTAACCCAACCCTTTGCTTTTAGCAGGTACATCCATCTCTCTCACCTGAGTGGTCAGAGCAGCCTCAGCTTCCCTCTCCCTCCCTCCCTCCCCTTCTCATCCCCTCCCTCCCTCCCTCGCTCCCTCCCTCCTCTCCTGTGGCCCCCTTCCCCCCTGGTCCTTTTCCTTGTTAATCCCCTCTTTGCTCATAAATTTCCCCATCAGTCTTTGGGTTCAGAACTAACGATCACTGCACGCGACCACCACGTGCTCTCTCTCCCCGCGTGCTGGGGATGCATTATGGGTATGTAAGTAATACGGCAGGGCGGCTTGTGTTTACAGTAGAGCTGGCTAGTTTACGAGCCAGGCTGGCAGTCGAAAAGGTCTCGCTTTACCTTTTATTTTCGTACGTCTTGCAAAAATAGGGAGTATTGATTTTTGAAGGGGGATTTTGTAAGGGGGTGGGTGTGTGTTCTAGGCAAGGAGGCGGGATGAACAGTTTCTGAAAGATGTGGGGGTTTTACTCATTTTTTTTGTTCTTTGTTTTAAAGATTTCATCATTTTTCAAATTAAAAAAAAACTTTTTGAAAAAAAGTGATTGAAGATTCAGTGTTTTGAGCTTATCATCACTTCTTTTCAGAGAGAGAGAGAGAGAGAGAGAGAGAGATGGCAAGCATGCACTTACTAAAGCTTGCACTTTTCAAGTAGAGAGAGAGAGAGAGGAGGGGGGGTGGGGTGGAGGGGGGGGGGGGGGGGCGGGCAAAAGGCCTTGACCTCATTTGAAGGGGAAAAATGCACCCAATGTAATAATGCAAGCAACAAATTACCATACAAAAATCAGTTCACAAAACATATTTCCAGCAAAATAATGAATCAAGAATTCATGAGTATCCCGCAATGTCAATGCTTTATATAGAAAAAAGGCTAAATGTTTAAGAGAGGTAATGAGCATGTTTAGCTTTTTGGGAGGACAAGGTCGATGTAAAATCTTTTGAGGTATTAAATGTTGTCTTAATTCTGAAAGTTGTGAACAAGCAGATAGGAAATGTATTTCGTCTTCAATAGATGGAGACAAATCTTGATACTGAGAGAGAGAGAGAGAGAGAGAGAGAGAGAGAGAGAGAGAGAGAGAGAGAGAGAGAGAGAGAGGAGAGAGAGAGAGAGAGAGAGAGAGAGAGGAGAGAAATTCAGACAGACAGTGACAAAGTGTGAACTAGTATAGACAGTTGTATTTTTACAGTGAATGTATTCTTGCACTGGGAACGAAAGAAACTAATTAAAAATGGATGTTACACATTGCCTTCTTACCCAAAGCTCCCCAAACTGTTGTTTTTTGAATCTGTATACAAGCAAGGAATGAGAATTGAAAACAACAACAACAACAACAACAACAACAAGAAGACAGGTGTGCTCCAGTGATCTTGTTTTGTTGAAAAAAAATCTATTTTCCTTATCCATTGTCACCGAACACAGTTAACACGTATTTGAAAATGCTTCAATTCATTCTGTATTATGAGTGTTTTTCTATGCAACAGTGACAGTAAAAGAGGTTTTTGGATTGTTTGAAACATGCTCTACAGAGCTTTTAATGTGTAGTTTGAGACAGTTACAAATTTTGGTTAAATAGTCTTTTCCTAACTTTGAAAAAAAAGAAAGAAAACGGAGGAGTGAATAGAGAGACACGAAGAAACAATACCACACGCACACACACACACACACACACACGCACACGCATACACACAGACACACGCACACGCATACACACACACACACACACACACACACAAACATCCCTACACACCCTCACACATACCCACCCTAACCATAAAAATGCATCAAACAAACATGTAAAATGACGATTTAAACCACCAGTTAAAAGGAATTGAAGAAATATTTAAAAAAACATCCTCAAATACTACGAATGGCAGAAATATAAGAGAAAAAGTAAACAACCCACAAACAAACACGAAACAGCACAAGAAAAAGAAACCCACTGGAAAGCGCAAGCAAGCAAACATGCAAGCGACCGTGAAAGCCAGCACACTTCAACTGTCAGCCCACCTGTCACTGCAGTGTGGCACTGCCCTGAAATTATACTTCCTCGTGCTACCTTCAAGGTAATGGCCTACCTTTAATTACTCTAACCATCATTGACCCTTCCTAACCGCCCCCCCCCCCCTCTCTATCTCTCTCTCTTTCTGTGAGGAAAAGGGGGTGGGGGAGGGGGGGATGTGGGGGGCAGCAGCAGAAAAAGAAAAGACAAAAAGCAACACACACACACACACACACACACACACACACACACACACACACACACACACCCCACACACACGTACACACACATACACACGTAATAATAATAATAATAATGTATGGAATTTATATAGCGCGCGCACACACACACACACCACACACACACACACACACACACACACACACACACACACACACAAACAAGATATAAAACAAAGAAAGAGAAGAAAAAACCCCACACCAAAATCCTTCATAAAACTTAACCGCTTTTTTTTTCCTTCTCTTCTTCTGTTCTTCTTCTTGTTCTTCTTCTCTTCCTCCTCTCCTTATTTTTTCCCCCTCCCTTCCTAACGCTTGTTCTCTAAAACCAGACGAAGCGAATTAGAGATTCCCTCTCTCCATCCTGAATAGGCCGTGTGATTAAAATGGCCGTCGACTTGACGTCACGGGTCCCTGACGTTCACAAGTGACGTTAATGGCACGTGCTGTCACGTCAAGTGTCGCGCGAGATCTCGTTTGATCACACCTCTCTGCAAGTCACTATCGACCAGGACGGGAGAGGAGAGGTTAGGTGAGGGGGGGGGGGGGGGGGGGGGGAGGGGGAGGGGGGGGGGGGGGCATGAGAAGGAAAAGAGTGAGAGAGGGGTGGGGTGGGTTAGTGTCCGGGAGTGAGGTCGGGTGGGTAATACGAGAGGTTATGGGGTGGATGATGTGATGTTGTGTTAATAATATGGGAAGGTTTTTAGTTTGGGGTTTGGGTTTTATAGTTTTTTGTTTTTGTTTTTGTTTATGGTCCTAATGTGCACATGTTGTTACACTGCTGTTGTTATAATTATGTAACCTAAGTTCTCTCTAAAGAACTTTTAAGAGAAAAAAATATTGAACACGTGACTGTGTAAGCTGTGTAATAGTATTGGAAGACGAGGATCGTTTTCTTAAGTGCTGCATTATTTATAGTACTGATTTAAGACATAAGTATTTGGATCCTAGTAACCAACCATACGTGAGTTTGCTGAAACATGGTTGTTTCTTCCATTGGCAATCTCAGCTTTTATCTTTTCAGTGCTTTGATAGTAGGGCAGGAATATGTTGAAAATTTGGAGAATGGATATTGAATAACTGTTTAATGTACACAACTGTTTAAAGTAGATAATTTGGTCTTGTTTTTGGATAGTCCCATGTTACATTAGTTATGTTTTGGCAGTTGCCATATATGTCATGTTTTGTTTTGGCTTCGTTTTGATATGTTTGATTCGACCCCATTCTAGGCGCTAGTGGCCTGAAGAATAAACTTTGTTCATTGTTCATTGTTCGTTAATCTCTGTGTCTCTATCTCTCTCTGTCTCTCTCTGTCTCTCTTTCTGTGTCTGTTTGTCTCTGTCTCTCTCTCTGTCGTGGTGTGTGTGTTTTGAAACTTTGTTATAGTAGCCTTCTTCTTTTGCACATTTTGTTTAACAATAAAACGGAAGAGATTAAAAAAAATGTTTCTCACACACACACACACACAAACACACACACACACACACACACGCGCGCGCGCGCGCGCGCGCGGCGCGCACGCACGCACGTTCATACACACACGCACATGCAGAGACACGCACACACGCACACACACACAGACACACACACTCATACCACACACACACACACACACACACACACACACACACACACACACTACAAACATTGTACCGTATTTTTGTCTTCTTCGTCCTCTTCACCCAACGCTCAGACAGCATCTACTGTCGTCTGTCACATGGGCGACCCTTTGCGCGCCTTGGCTTCAGTACAGTCCCCCAGTTCACCCAGCGGTAAATGGGTACCTGCCCTCTTTAGGGTCAGGGAAGGTAAAGCAGCGAGGTAGAGGACGCTGTGTATGTGTGTACGTGTGATCGTGTGTATGTGTGTGTTAGTGTGTAGGGGGGGATGAGAGTGTACGCACGCATACACGTGCGTGCGTGTATATATTTCATGCGCGCGCATGTGTGTGTTGGAGCGTGGAGGATGGGGACCATGTTAAAATCAAAGACAGTTTATCTCTTAGTACTTTTGTTCAGAAAGAGTAATAAAGGAAAACAAGTGCAGGTACCCACTTACAACTTCTCAATCATTTTTGAAAATGATTTTCAAAGATTCATTTTAAAAGAAAAAACCCACCGAGATAATAAAATCTTTCAATGACAGCATTTTAGTCATTTTTTGGTGTAAAAACCATGCCTTTGGCCTGACCTGACTGGAGTTACGGCTCCTGGATGAGCCTTCGTCAGAGGTCCTGGCGGTGATTGAAGCTTCACCCGCTGTGGTACCTTACAGCCAGACACTTTTCAGAATTGAGAAGTGCCAACCGCATTCAGAATAATGTTTGATATTCCTTGTGGCTTTTTACAGCTGCCATCAAAAAAGACTTCTGTTCGATATTCCGGCATGGGACTGTGTCCACGTGCTCTCTCCTTGCGCGCTTTGTTGGAAGTTTGAGAATGATTCGGGTCATTCCGGAATGGCACGTGTGTTGTCTGTGTGTGTACACATGTATTGCTCTCTTCCTGTCAGTTCGAGGACTCATCGTAAAGAGGGCGAGGATGGGTGACGATCCGAGGTAGCATGTCTGAATGCATGCTGGGCTGCGAATCACCGCAAATCCGTAGACAACGCCTGTCTACACAAAGGGACATATAATTTTGTCATTTCCTGCGATAAAACAATAAATTACTCTGCTTTTCTTTCCTTCTCCCCCTCCTCCCCACACCACACTCTCCCCACGGGGGATACCTTTTCGTCTTAACACCTCCCCCCCCCCCTTATCATTTCAATGTCTCTTTTAAAGCCCCCCTGTGTTTTTCAGATTCTCCCATTCCCCATCATCACCATCCTCACCTCGCCCCCTTCCCCCACCCCTAAAAAAAAAAAAGGAAAAAAAGAAGAAAAGAATCTCAAGCGGAGGAGATTGCCGCGATCTCCGCCACCTCTCATTGTCGTGTCCTTCTTGCAACACTAATGACGGGAGTGTCTTCGAGTTCTCTCCCCTCTTCCCTTCATCATTATCCGTGAAAGCGAATTGGAAGCCGGCTGAACAGGCAGACGCCAGAAGAAGCAGACGACAGCCTCTACAGAGCCTGATTGCAGGGTGTGGTGGCCGCTGGGTGGGGCCTGCCTGTCCACGCTGCTACAACTGCACATTCATTACCGCCCCTGATTAGCGAGAGAGTAACGGTGGTGGCGCTGGCAGACAATATGGCGGCCAGTGGCAGTGGCGGGAAGAGCGGCGGCAACTTCATCGCCCGGCTGTGATTAGCAAAGAGAGGGAGGGGATGGGGGAGGTTAGGGAGGGAGCCCCGACTTTGTTTGAAGGTCGTGATGATTTTCATAGCAGAAATTAAACGGTACCCCTGCAAAGGCAGAGAGGAGAGAGAGAGAGAGAGAGAGAGAGAGAGAGAGAGAGAGAGAGAGAGAGAGAGAGAGAGAGTTCCTTTTGGCTTGAGTTTGGAGGGGGTCTGTCTTTGTCAGGGATTTTTTTTTTTTAAACTCAGGGACATCAAGGAGTTCAGGACAGGCGTTATTAGCGAAGGCGTGGCTAAGGGAAAGAGAGGACTGGAAGGATGATCGTACTGAAAGCGACAGTAAACTTTTGTATCCCTCAACTAACTGCTGGTTAGTTTCAATTATTCCGCTGACCTGAAGTGGGTTGAAGAATGGGAGGGGGGGGGGGGGGGGGGAAGTGATGTGAGAAGGTGGAGGAGTGGGGGGGGGGGAAGGAAAGGGAGGAGTGGGGGGGGGGGGGGGGGGCAGGAGACGTGGAGAGAGAGGGAAGGAAGAAAGGAGAGAAATTCTGAGGAAATGGGGGGTACCTCACTGACTACTCACGTAATTATCATCATTGTGATCGATGTATCGACTTGGCTATCAGAAGGGGAGGTTATCATTATCACAGGTTAGCCCCTGTTTATGAGAAGCTGGAACGCGTTATGAGCTACAACAACAACAAAAAAGCATGAATTAAGGTTTTTGTTTGTTTGGTAGGGATGGAGAGAGTGTGTGTTATAAATAGAAAGCATGAATTAAGTGGGCTTTTAAAAAAAAATTGTAGTGATGGGGAGAATGCCTGTTATGAGCAAAAAGCGTGAATTCAGTTTTTTGTTTGTAGGGATGGTGAGAGTGTATTGTGAGCAGAAAGCGTGAATTAAGTTTTTGTTTTTAGGGATGGTGAGAGTGTATTGTGAGCAAAAAGCGTGAATGAAGTTTTTTGTTTGTGGGGATGGGGAGAATGCGGCAAAGTGATTTCGTTTGTTTGTATTTTTGATGGGATGGAGTAAGAAGGACATAATATACTCTGTGAAGGAAGGTCTCAAAACAAAAAGAAAAAGACCCTCTGAAAATTTTGTGTGTGTGTGTGTATGTGTGTGTGGTGTGTGTGTGTGTGTGAGAAAAGAGAGAGAGAGAGGAGAGAGAGAGAGAGAGAGAGAGAGAGAGAGAGAGAGAGAGAGAGAGAGAGAGAGAGAGAGAGAGAGAGAGAGAGAGAGAGGAGAGAGAGAGAGAGAGGAGAGAGAGCAGGGTGGGTTGGTTTTTGCAGTTTTTGCTTATGGGAGCATATGTTTTCATGTTTCGAAAACCCAGAAGTTTTCATAACTTTCTTCATTTGTTGAAAAATTTTAAGTGAAGACTTTCGACAGTGACAACTTGAACTGTAACAAGATTGTTTTGGAAATGTTGACTGACAGTTCCCAATGCATTTTATAATAATGATGTTGGCATCCTCATCATTCAGCAGGACGGACACTATAACCAAGTGGTTAAGACCGTTTAACTGCAATCCCACGGGCCCATGAAATCCTGTGTTGGAATCTCGGCAGCGTCGACTCGTGAATTATGTGAATTACGATCTCCCAGGTCAACCTGGAGCACAGATCGGCCAGTGCCTTAATTCCCTCCGCGTACAGAAGATGAAATATGCACGTTAAAGATCCCTTAAGCCGTGTGAGCGTCCAGTGTGTTACGGAAACACGAACATACCCAGCATGCATCCTGCACCAGAAATGAGCTGCTGTGAAGTTAGAATGTGTGGGCTGAGGCCAGCAGGCAGACAGACGTTCTGCAGAGTGACAAGGACAGGAGAAGACCAGGCACTGCACACTCCCACCCTGTTACTGTAAGGGAGCAGGGAGAAGATTTTGTAGTTGCCCTGTTCTGGGTTTTTATTGTTTGCTTGCTTGTAGCTTTGTGTGTGTGTGTGTGTGTGTGTGTGTGTGTGTGTGTGTTTGTTTGTGTGCGTGTGAGTATGTGTGTGTGTGTGTGTTGTGTGTGTGTGTGTGTGTGTGTGGTGTGTGTGTGTGGTGTGTGTGTATGTGTGTGTATGTGTGTGTGGGGGGTGGGGGGGGGTGGTGGGGGAGGTTGCTTTTTTAACTTTGAAAGGAGAAGAGTTGTTGTTTTGTGTGTGTGTGTGTGTGTGTGTGTGTGAGTGAGTGCGTGCGTGCTTGCGTGCGTGCATGTGCGTGTGTGTGTGTGTGTTCTTTCTTTCTTTCTATGTTGTTTGGTTGGTTGTCTTGTTGTTGGTTTTGGGGTGTTTTTTTGGGGGGGTGGGGGTGGGGTGGGGAGGGGATGGTGTCTCATTTTCCTACTATGAGTATGATAACACTGATTTTCAGTTTCTTCTTCCTTGTCATATAATCACACACCAGTTTTTACGTATTTTTGCATATTCATATCTGCCTCACTGTGTCCACGCGCGCGCGCGAGCGCGTGTGTGTATAACTAGGGACCAGGGCTGTCAAAGTGGGTACCGAATTTAATCCTAAAGAATCACATCTATCGTTGCTTTCAAAACAAAATGGGCAAAACTTACGATAGTGTAAAATGTTGATGGGGAGGAGGGGTACGTACCTTAGTGGTTTACAGCCTTGAACTCGTGATCTGAGGGCCCGGGATCGAGCCACCTTGCAGGCGCCCGTTTTAGGGAATCTGACCCTGAAGTTAACACCAATGCTGACTCCCAGTCCCCCCAGGAGTCTTTTGGGTGTTCGAACGGGGACGGGATAGCCTAGTGGTCAGAACATTGCGCTCGCAATCTGACGACCCGGGTTCGATTCCCGTTCAAGGGGGATATTTTCCCCTGGAGTTAACATCAGTGCAGACTCCACTCTCCCCAAAATTCGGAGGAGACTATAAACCGAGGTCCAGTGTGCGAACGCACGCAGAACATCTTGCGCACACGTCAATTCTTGTTCCGCTTTTCGTAAGAGTAGGCCTTTGTGTGCCCGGTGGAAACAGATGACAGAATTTACAAAACAGCATACACACGGGGACTGGATGTAAAAAAGCACATAAGTGCTTATTCCATTATCCTCGATATAAAAGAATAAAATTTAAAAAATAAAATAAACACACACATGTAACACAAATGGGAAGGATGGAACGACTAGGGTTAAAATAAAAGTAAAATCTTTTTTCCTGAGATCGATTTAGCCCCCAAATTCTTTTTGTCATCCCTGGAATCCACTGTTGTTGTGTTCTAAATATTCACCAAAGATGTAAAAAACATCTTGAACATCTGCAGTCGCTTTTCCTCCGACAATCATTTTTTTTTAGAATGTCACATTCTACTTGCGATGATATATGGGATCCTAAAACAACGTTATGTAAGTAACGGTAACAAAACAATAATAATAGTTTTTGTTTATCCCCAGTAGAAACACACACAAGAAAATCCCAACTAAAACACAAAGAAGGTATGGAAGACATTGAGTCTGTAGTTGAGATTTGCCGGCTTATGATTCAAACTCATTATCTGTTCCTTTTTATATAAAAAAAAATTCCTTTTTTTGGGGGGTTAAAACCTGTTTACCAGCAAATTGGCTGGTTCTCAATAAGAATGGATCTTCTCTCTTCTCTCTCTCTCTCTCTCTCTCTCTCTGTTTTTTGTTGTTGCTTGTTTTCTTTTCTTTTTAGCTCCCCATGTCCCTCATTGAAATGTCCCTACTTTTCAACAGTATCTTTCATATCCTTATTGTGGTCGCAGGTTTTGGGGTGTGTGTGGTGTGTGTGGTGTGTGGTGTGTGTGTGTGTGTTTTGCACGCGCGCGTGGGATAAATTTGAAATCTGTTATTTATCATATTTGAGGAAAGTTGCATACGTGTAAATGATTTGAGTGATAGCGCTTCGATTTGTTTGTTTTACGAGATTCAGCGCTATATAAATTCAATTATTTTTTATTATTATTATTATTAAAAGTTGACTAGCAAGTCAGTTCATTACATGACTCCAACAACATCAACCAAACCAAAGCAACCAAACCAACCAACGGACCAAACCTTTTCTTGGTTTGGCAACAACAACGTCAACAAAACTTCTTCCAAGTTCATATCATCTACTTCCACGATTCAACTTATACACAGTCAGTAAATGAACAGAAACAATCAGGAATTAACATTTTCTTAAAACAGGCCACTAAAGATTATTATTACCCCTGCGGATGGTATTAAGCAAACATCCTCTTTCGTTTCCTACAAGAACCAAAAAATTAACCCGGACGAGGGGGAAGATGTATGGGGGCACAAGTTTCCCGTTTTAAAAAAGGGCCGAAATAAAAAGCGGGGGTTGAGGGGGGTGTTTTCCTCCCCCCAAAATAAATTTCGGTAAATCCGGCCCGCATAAAACCTTGGAGGGTTAAGGGTTTGGGGTCGTTAGTGTTGTCTGTTTTTTGCTGCTGCCCCTTTTTGGGGAAGAAAGATCTCTTGGCTTTGGGAAGAGATTAAGAGCTTTAGCCAATCTTGTCGTGATTAGGTTTAGGGCTAAAAAGAAAAAAAAAATGCGCGCTCGTGGCAACCCATTCGTTGGCGTCTGCTTTTGGAAATGGGACTGTTTTGTCATGACGTCATTGTTGGACCTTGCGCTAACCCTCCTCGTCTTTGTGTGACCCAGTGACGTCATGAAAAAGGGTGTGGTTGTTTTTAAAGGGTGACTTTATTTATTTATTTTATTTTATTTTTATTATTTTATATCGAGGATAATGGAATAAGCACTTATTGCTTTTTTACACCCAGTCCCCGTGTGTATGTGGTTTTGTAAACGCTGTCATCTGTTCCCACCGACACACAATGGCCTACTCTTACGAAAAGCGGAACAGGATTTAACGTGTGGGCAAGATGTGATTTGGGTCTGTAGCTACACCCACCACCATTTCTCTGTCTGTCTGTCTGTCTGTCTGTCAAGTCAAGTCAAATTTTTATTTCCAGATGGTATATTGAATAAGCAATGCATTTGTGTTTTCTCCATCAAGCCATCTTTGTGTGTGTGTGTGTGTGTGTGTGTGTGTGTGTGTGTGTGTGTGTGTGTGTGTGTGTGTGTGTGTATCCCTCTCTCTCTATGTCCCCATCCCCCCCTCTCTCTCTGTCTTTGTTTTACTCTTTTAGTCTCTGTCTCTTTCTCTGTTTCTCTGTGTCTCTGTCTCTCTCTGTCTCTGTCATTGTTTCCAAGGTCTATTTTGAGGGCTTCAAGATAGTGAAAAAAAAAAAAAGGAACTACGTTCATCAGTATCATTGTTGACATCAGCGTCAATGTCAATGTTACCCTGATCGTCATTATCATCATCACAATCATCGTCATCATGACCAGCCGCCATGACGCAGTGGTTAGCGCCTTGGGTTACGGACTGGAAGGTCGCGGGTTTGAATCCCATAAGAGTCAAAGGGATTTTTTCGGACTCTGGCCGGCTCCTACCCTGACTGAGTGTGCTGGAGGCTCATTGGGAAGACTGGGACCACACAGTCGAGCTTCATCCACTTTTCCTCTTCCAGCTGTTCCCCTATTGGGATGTCCTCTTGGTATTTGACCCACACATGGGGGCTGGTTCGTAGGCACCAGGGTGTATAAGCCACACACCGGTAGGCCTGCGTGCCATGCCCACAAGTAAAGGGGGTCAGGTTTTCTCCCTCGGACAAAGGGCAGGAGAATGGACCAAGAAAACCACCCCCCAAAAAACCCAGACAAGGAGGAGGTGACAGGAAGAAAAGGAAACAAGGAAAGAAACAAAAGAGAGAGGGGGATAGAAAAGAGGGAATTCCTAGCACAACATTTCCAGAAGGTGGAGACGCTATTTTGTACTGACAGGTCCCCCGGCAGGCATCCCTCCCTCCCCACGTGTTAACACGCATGGGGTTGTTTTTTCAATGTATAAAGGATTCTAGCTGAGAGACACCCTGAGGGCGGCTGAGAGACGAGAGGACTGGAGAAAGGTGGTTGACAAAGCTTCGAAGGCGCCCCAAAGGATTCGGAATCTGAGGTATCGGTGACGGTGACGGTGGTGACGGTGATCAAGGATTCATGCAGGCACGCAATGACATACTCTTCCGAAAGGCGGAGCGGGCTTTTAACGTGTGTGCACGATGTTCTGTGTGCATTTATTTATTTATTTATTTATTTATTTATTCTTTTATATCGAGGATAATGGAATAAGCACTCATGTGCTTTTTTTTACATCCAGTCCCTGCGTGTATGCGGTTTTATAAATTCTGTCATCTGTTCCCACCGGCACACAATGGCCTACACTTACGAAAAGCGGAACAGGATTTTAACGTGTGCGCAAGATGTTCTGCGTGCGTTCGCACACGGGACCTCGGTTTACAGTCTCATCCGAAGGACTTTTGGGGGAGAGTGGAGTCTGCGCTGATGTTAACTCCAGGGGAAAATATCCCCTTGAACGGGAATCGAACCCGTGTGTGTGTGTGTGTGTGTGTGTGTGTGTGTGTGTGTGTGTGTGTGTGTGTGTGTGTGTGTGTTGTGTGTGTAAGTGTCTGTGTAAGTGTCTGTGTGTGTGTGTGTAAGTGTCTGTATGTGTGCGTAAGTGTGTGTGTGTGTGTGTGTGTGTGTGTGTGTGTGTGTGTGTGTAAGTGTGTGTGTAAGTGTGTGTGTGTGTGTAAGTGTGTGTGTGTGTGCGTAAGTGTGTGTGTGTAAGTGTGTGTGTGTGTGTAAGTGTGTGTGTAAGTGTGTGTGTGTGTGTGTGTGTGTGTGTGTGTGTGTGTATCTGTGAATGAATCGAATGCAAGCGCTTTGATTTGTTTGCTTTACAAGATTCAGCACTCTAAAAATTCCATCTAGTATGATGAGGATGAGGGTGATAATTATGATAATAATAATATTTATTTTAAAAAAATCAAAAAAAAAATCATCATCATCATCATCATCATCATCATCATTAGTAGTAGTATTGTTGTTATTATTATTATTATTATTAATGTTATTATTATTTTCCTTGCTTTCTATCACACAGCAGGCATGTAAAGTATACGGAATCCTCATATAATTTATATGTAGCACAACCCCTCTTTGTTATTGCTGTTATTGTTGTTGACGATGTTAACACAATTTGTCGTTATTCACGGAACTGTGATCCCTAAAGTTAGTGAATCAGTACTATGATCCAGAAACAGTACAGTGCAGCAGGCTGAAAATGCTGATAATAAAACACACTCACACACACACACACTCACACACACTCACACACACTACACACACACACACTACACACACACACTACACACACACACACACACACACACACACACACACCACACACACACACACACACTACACACACACACACTACACACACTACACGCACACACACACGCACGCACACACACACACACACACACACACACACACACACACACACACACACCACACACACACACACACACACACACACACACACACACACACACACACACACACACACACACACACACACACAGCGACACTAACAACAAACAGTATCAACAAACATAATGAGACAAACATCTGAACAAACGTGTTTATTTCTGTTCGTCGACGTTTCTGCCTTGCAGAAAGAGATAAAGAAAGGTGGGGGAAAAAAAGGATGTCATAGTCATGATAATGTTCGCTTTCAATCAAAGGCTGGAATATACTTATCCGTAACAAAAAGACACACACAGGTATTTCTGTAGGATTTGTTCCCCCTTCTCCCCCCCCCCCCCCCCCCCCCCCTTTGTTTCTTGGGTAGAGCTCCGAGGTTCACCAGTGGTGAGATTTGGCGTATGCAACCGTTTATGCCCACCATGTAGGCATCCGCCTTCCGACTTCCGGGATGAATAATGGGTATGTTCGTGTTTTTGTAACCCACCAAGCGCTGACACGAACTACGGATTCTTTAACGTGCGTTTTTGATCTTCTGCGTGTGTATGTATATACATGAAGGGAATTAAGGCACTGGCAGGTCTGCACTTGAAGTTGACCTGGGAGATCGTAAAAAAAAAAATCCCTACCCTTTAACTCACCAGGCGCCGTCGAAATTCGAACCCACGACTTGATGGATCCATGGGATTGAAGTCGAATGGTTTTAACCACTCGGCTATAGCGTCCGTCATTGCAGGAATGTAAGTTCATATAATGTATGATACAATTCGTTACAATGAAAGG
>CM054148.1:31323567-31326067 GCA_028751875.1 Rapana venosa | reverse complement strand
AACGAACATCTTGCGCACACACGTTAAATCCTGTTCCGCTTTACGTAAGAGTAAGCCATTCCGTGCCGGTGGGAACAGATGAGAAAATTTATAAAACCGCATACACACGGGGACTGGATGTAAAAATGGACATAAGTACTTATTCCATTATGACACTTTTAAATCCAGTACTTACAACAACATTGGAGAATGGTTTCGAACAACAGTTGGAGTAAGGCAGGGCTGTCTACTCTCACCCACTCTTTTCAACATCTTCCTTGAGAGAATCATGGCTGATGCACTGGAACATCATGAAGGATCAGTCAGCATCGGTGGCAGAACGATCACAAACCTCCGCTTCGCAGATGACATTGATGGAATAGCAGGATCAGAAAAAGAGCTTGCC
Source organism: Rapana venosa (assembly GCA_028751875.1). Taxonomy (NCBI): domain Eukaryota; kingdom Metazoa; phylum Mollusca; class Gastropoda; order Neogastropoda; family Muricidae; genus Rapana; species Rapana venosa. The sequence continues at coordinate 31,325,682 of CM054148.1, read as the reverse complement.
AGCCTAACAGAACACTTGGATAAGGCCTCCAAAACATACGGCATGGAAATCAGTGCAGAGAAGACCAAACTGATGACTAATAACACCAACGGCATTAGCACTGATATCAGGGTTAACGACCAGAAGCTGGAAACAGTTCAAAGCTTCAAGTACCTGGGAGCCATTGTATCCGACCAGGGATCCAAGCCAGAAGTAGTATGCAGGACTGCACAGACAATAACAGCTTTGTCAAAACTAAACACCATCTGGAGAGATAAGAATATCTCACTTATCTCCAAGATCAGACTAATGCGCTCCCTTGTCATATCCATATTTCTGTATGCCTGTGAATCATGGACCCTGACTGCAGATTTGGAGAGAAGAGTACAGGCAGTGGAGATGAGATGCTTTCGGAGACTCCTTGGCATCTCCTACAAAGACCACATAAGCAACGAAAGCGTGCATAACAGAATCCAGCAAACCATTGGACCCTATGAGAACCTTCTAACGATCGTGAAAAAGCGTAAACTTAAGTGGTATGGGCATGTCACAAGATCCAAAGGACTTGCAAAGACAGTTTTACAAGGCACTGTCCAAGGAGGAAGAAGAAGAGGCAGACCAAGGAAGAGCTGGGAGGATAACATCAGCGAATGGACAGGCCTAGAACTCAACAAAACCCTGAGAAAGGCAGAACAGAGAGAGGAATGGAGGGAACTGGTTGCTGAGTCTTTGAGGGTGCCCCCACGGTCGTCAGACTACGGGACAGATAGATAGATAGATAGATTCCATTATGACACTTTTAAATCCAGCCTCAAGACATATTTATTTCAAACCTAAGATTTCCCCCTCCTGTTTCATATCAGAACTATCCCACCCTTCACTAGCCCATGTCCTATCACCCAGCTAAAGTATATGACCTGTGTGAGTGTGTGTGTGTGTGTGTGTGTGTGTGTGTGTGTGTGTGTGTGTGTGTGTGTGTGTGTGTGTGTGTGTGTGTGTGTGTGTGTGCTTTAAAAACAAACAAACACATTTTACTATTGCAATTTTATTTCATAGATTTGGTCTGCAGCGTACCATGTTTGTAATATCTGTTTGAACTATTCATTATTTGTCATTGGTTGTATGACTGTGTAAGATTAGGTTGAATGCAAGCGCTTTGATTTGTCTTTGCAAGATATAGCCCTTTATAAGTTCCATTTATTATTATTATTATTATTATTATCATTATTATTCTTATTATTATACTCGATATAAAAGAATAAAATCAGATAAAAATAAAATCTCCTCCACACATCAGACAGAGACTGTTCTCTCGCTAATTAAAGTCAGCGACGTTGCAAACAGTGGGAGGAAAAAGGGCCAGGGAATGAGCTTGACCCCTAAGTCAACACGGCGCCTACTGGCTTGATGGCCCTCCCTCCAGTTTGCCTCCCAGGGGAAAAAATAATCATTTTCATCCGGGGTCATATTTTGCTTCTCCGACGCAAAGATGGTGGCCAACATTTTTTTTATATAATCCTAGCACACACGTGAGGCAAGACAGCTCATTCGTGGGTTTGTGGTACTTGATTCACATAATAATGCCTTAATGAGCAAAACCCAAGGCAAGTTAAAGGTGAAGGTATTCCCATAACCTATGCGGTCGTTGGGGAGCGAGATATCAGAGACCCTCAGCTTCTCCAGGTGCCAGCATATTGAGGGCGGCGCCCATCTCCTCTCCCTCGCTGCTTTACCTTCCCTGACCCTAAAGAGGGCTAGGTACCTATTTACAGCTGGGTGAACTGGGGGACTATACTTGAAGCCAATGCGGCGCAAACGGTCACCCATCCACTCGGTAACCACGCTCGATGCTGCTTAACCTTAGCTTGGGGAAAGCGAGTGCTCTGACCACTGAGCTATCCCGTCCCAATGGAAGGTTATAGCAATGCAAAGCAAAAACAACAGCAACAACAACAACAACAGCAGCAGCAACAACAACAGCAACAACAAAGCAAAGGTCGGCAGACTGTATACACATCACAGTACAGTACAGCACAAAATGACACTTATCACAATGTGTGTGTGTGTGTGTGTGTGTGTGTGTGTGTGTGTGTGTGTGTGTGTGTGTGTGTGTGTGTGTGTGTGTGTGTGTGTGTG
>CM054148.1:31313567-31318567 GCA_028751875.1 Rapana venosa | reverse complement strand
CTTTTTCGTAAGAGTAGGCCATTGTGTGCGGTGGTAGCGGATGAGAGAATTTACAAAAAGTCGCATACATACGAGGACTGGATGTAAAAAAAAAGAAGCACATAAGTGCTTATTCCATTATCCTCGATATAAAAGAATAAAAGAAAAAAAAATGTAAAAAGCACATAAGCGCTTATTCCATTGTCCTCCATATAAAATAATTTTTTTAAAAATATGGCGGAGACCTGGCTTGACCAATCAAATGGTGCCCCAGGACTGCCCCAGAAGCTCAGGGCCAAGACTGAGTGCATGCTGAGCTGATTTAAAATAAAAGATTCAAGATTTTATTTCAAGAAAACCCGCCAAGGGGTACATGAAATTGAACAAAACCACAACTTGCCGATGTGGGCCTGTGAAAAATACTCACAACACAAATTCGCTCCAAAATGAAGAGCACAAATCATGGACATGAAAAGTGAAAGAGCATTTACAATACAGGAAAGGCACAGCAAATTAACATGATGCCTGAATACATTTCCTGCAACCAACTGCATACTCTCTCTCTCTCTCTCTCTCTCTCTCTCTCTCTCTCTCTCTCAGCACATCACTAGCAAGCAAAGGCATTCACAAGCACACACACATATACACGCTTGGATTTGGAACATGCACACGCCAAGAAGATCACCCCCTCCTGGTCACACACACACTCATGCACCCACGCACGCAGGAAGCATTTCAAACAAAACGCCAGGCAAACAATTCAAATGAAAATACAAAAGTTATCGCGAGGCAGCTGTATCAAGGTGAGTTTGAACACCCGATGCTAGAAAGCACTACCATAACAGATATGGCGCGCACTATGCGCACAAAATCGGGGCACACACACACACACAACACAACATACACGCGCACAAGGGGATGCTAAGTGTGCTCACACACAATGACATTGCCATTCAAATCTATACCACAAAGAAATTAACAATCCCTAACAAAAAGCTGCCGGTCCAATCATGTCTTCTATAGAAAGCTGCCCAGGAACAAAAAACACGTCTTCTCATTCAAAAAAGAATTCAGGGAGCTAAAAAATCGCGCCGTGCGATATTGTTTTCGTGAGAATGAGGAAATAGAAAGAAAGCCAAGCAGTTCAGTAGAACGTTTGGTCAAGATATCCACCACCATGAGGCTGCTTTGTCTTTCCTACGGCGATTTTGAATTGAAATTTGGATGGGGGGGGGGTTAGTGATTGGTTATGCGCTTTGAATTAGTCTTTGCAAGATATAGCGCTATATAAGTTCCATTATTATTATTATTATTATTACTATTATTATTATTATGTTATTATATAGTCCCAGCGGAAATATATCCCAGTGAGGGGACTGTGGTGGCGAGTCTTCCCTCTTCAGCTCCTCGGGCCACCCTAAAAATAGTACAACACTAGTATTCTATAATATATATGCAGCTGTGCCAGGCCCGTGCATGCAGACCATTGCAGCCCAAGCCTCATTAAAATTATGTCTTCCTACGCCAATGACTCCGCGCATGTATATCGTGGCCTGGAGACAAGCAGACGACAAGGAAATGAGGAGGTATACTGTTTGCTGAAAACTACAGACCCCCCCCCCACCCCCCTATATAACCAAGCCTACCCCCAGAGAAAGAGAGAGAGAGACGAGAGCGACTACAAACAGACAGACAGACAGTATCAAACACAAAGATACCGAAACAGTTGTTTGTAAAATGTGTATTCATCTCACCTGAGGAAAAGAAAACTAAGACTACAATGAACATTTTCCCCACCGACACACACACACACACACATGCACACACACACCACACAACACACACACACACACAGTTCTTTTTTTCTTCTTCATTTTTTTCATTTTTTTTCGTACTGTCGCAATCACACAAAGGCTGAATGACGCCAAAGGTTGAGAAGTATATAGAAAATCGCAGGAAAATAGGCCGGAAAAGTTTTAACACTGGATCACTAGCCAAAAGTGTGGGGGCGACGTTTTATTGGACTACACACCGATTAAAAAATCCATCTTTTCCTTCTGTTTTTCTATGTAACTCGTATATTCATACAGCACGGCACTAGGCATCCACATAAAAAAAAAACCACTTTGTGAAAGTACAGCCTCTGACTCAAACTCATGTGATTTGAAAGCAAATTTGGTAGTTTGAAATTTTTTTATTTTTCAGCAAACAATGTAACCGACCTCAGTCCATTGTCGCTGCTAGCTTCTTACCGCAATATGCATGCGCGGATCAACGCTGGTAGGAATACAGGCAAACCTCAATTTGATGTTCTTCCAACTTTCTCGTGACACCTGGTATGCTCTATGTCCTCAATCCAAAAACCAAGGGCACAGATGCATCTTTCAATGCTTTAAAAAAATCTGTGAAAAATCACCAACAGTTTTTTCCACTCACAACTCGATAGAAAGATCTACTTGACCCCACACATTAATAACGTGTGTAGCCTGTTACAGAACTGAAATTTTTGTTTCCTGGCAATATTTCTCTTGATGTTAACTTCTAGAGGCAATTCGAGTACAAGCACACAACCACAATGTTCGCAAGCCAGTAGGCACCTGAGCTATGGCTGTTTTGAAGATTACACACCTATGAATGCTGCCAGGACAGTATTCAGAGCTGCTTTAAACAAATGGCAACATAACTACTTATTGGATCACAAATGTACAAAGTAAATGTAAACATACAGACAAAAGTTTTATACAGCACTCTAGCCCTTGTAAATGGGGCAGCAACAGAGAATTGTATTGCAAAAAGCTAAATAATAAGGGCAGTATTTTTTTTTTTTTCTCAACCACCACCCACAAACAGGCAATTTATAACCTGTTGCGGCATCTTTGGTACACTACCATGACCAACAAATGCACTCCAAACTTGTTGAAATTAAGTCAGGTATCACTCCAAACACTTTATAACCCAAATATTAAAAAAAAGTCTATTATTTTACTTTTCATCATGGAAAAGGAGCCTTTTTGATACCAAACCCCCCTTATTTGGATTCTCTCCCTTTGCGACAGTCCAACCGACGTTCTATAGTGATTCAAGCACCCCACATCCACAGCCAATATCTGCATGAAATGAGGCAAATGCAATCCACAGTTCAATGTCTACATGTCTCCAACCTATTCATAACTGAAATTTATTACTTACTCCTATTTATCACTTTTGAAAAGTGGTACAGTGAAAAAACTGTTTTCGCATGTGTACGTCTACTCTCTTTGAACATAGCTGTACTTTAGCAGATGTAGGTAATGGATCTTTTTCATTTTAATAAGAAAAGGAGGATTCAAAGGTGTTCATGGAAAGCTAAAAAAACCTAACCCAGTGGTGCCTCATGGCTCACATTTTACTTCTTCTGACAGTATGAAAAGCTTCTCGACTTAGTAAATACACTGTTTATAGGAGGTTTGCATGAAACATCAGTTGAGGCTATCAAACCGACTCCAAAACAATGCCCACAGCATAGTTTTTGTTATTTAAAACTATATCAATACTTAATCTGTCTAGCCATTAATCATCCAGGGGTCTACTCCACCCAGGCTGCATTGTCCTCACCACCACCCCCCCCCCCTCCATTTGCATGCGTGGGAAATACATTTCATATACAATACATACATTCATATGGTTGATACAAAGATCAATACAGTAAACCTGCATTGTTTTGTGAACTACACTCACCCTACGACACACTTTTTTATGTTCATACCTTCTAGCCCCTCCCCCTTCTTTCCGCCCTCCCCCCATCCCCCTCCAACCTCACCCCTGTGGCTGATTTTATGGATCCACACCGAATTTCTCTTGGCCACAATTGGGCATACTTCATCATTCTGTGCAGAAAGACAGGGGGTAGGGGTGGGGGGAGGGGGGATTGGGGACTCTTGTTGGAGAAGGAAAAACCATCAAGCAAACCAGCATGACAACAAAGGCAATATAATATAAATTTTAAAAAAAAAAAGAAAAAAGAATCCCCCAAATGACATTTTCAGTTCACTTACAGAAGACATAAAATGTAAACAAGGAACCGCTCTCTCTCCCCACCCACCCCTCACCCTTTTCCTGCAGTTTTATTGTAATCTTTTTTTATCTACAGTGAAGCTGTTTGACTCAAAAACAATATGAAAAACTGAAATATGCATGCGATGAGCACACACACGAGGGAATGAATAATCCACCCTGTTTGACATCAGCGACTCAACACACCACTACAATCTTTACTGAATGTACTTTTCAATGCCCAAATCGTACTAAAAAATATCCAATGTACAGAAATACATTACAATAACTTATCTACCATCATTCTGAAGGTGCCAGTATGCTTAAGATTGGCTCAAACTTCCTCGCTCACATTGTTGCTATGGTAAACAGTCCTAGAGAGGTTTTCATTAAAAATGAAAGAATAGCTGACAAACCACATTTTCAATTATTATGATGCTCTAAAAACTTACAAAGCAATGAAACTGGCCCCAAAACTAAGCCGCAGACATTCAAATACCCGCTTGCAAAACACCTGATGTATACAGGCTAACACACCGGTATTAAAAAATCACTCTTTTCCTTCTGTTTTTCTATGTAACTCTTATATTCATACCGCACGCACTAAGGCATCCACAGAAATAAAACCACTTTTTGTGAAAGACTAGCCTCTGACTCAAAACTCATGGATTTTGAACACATTTGGTAGGTTTGAAATTTTTTTATTTTTCAGCCAAACACAGTACCCGCTCAGTACCCTTTGTCGTCTGCTAGCTTCCTTACCGCAATATGCATAGCGCGGGGTCCATCGCTTAGGAAATACAGGCAAACCTCATTTGATGGTTATTTCCAACTTTCTCGTGACTAACCTGGTATTGCTCTATGTCCTCCATCCAAAAACCAAGTGCACAGTGCCATCATTTCAAGCTTTAAAAAATCTGTGAAAATCAACACAGTTTTTTCCAACTCGCACTCTATAGAAGATACGACTTATGAACCCCCAAATTAAT
>CM054148.1:31303567-31306067 GCA_028751875.1 Rapana venosa | reverse complement strand
ACCAACCACCACCACAACCACCACCACCACCACCAACCACCACCACCACCACCACCAACCACCACCACCACCACCACCACCACCACCCACCACCACCACCACACCACCACCACCACCACCACCACCACCACCACCACACCAACCACCACCCCACCACCAACCACCACCACCACCAACCACCACCCACCACCACTACCCACCACCACCACCAACCACCACCACCACCACCACCCCCACCACCAACCACCACCACCACCACCACCACCACCACCACCACCAACCACCACTAACCCCCCACCACCCCACACACCCCAAACCACCCCCCCACCCACCAACCACTAACCACCACCTACCACCAACCACCACCACCACCACCACCCACCACCACCACCAACCACCACCACCACCACCACCACCACCACCACCACCACCACCACCCACACCACCACCACCACACCACCAACCACCACCACCACCACCACCACCACCACCAACCACCACCACCACACCACCACCACCACCACACCACCACCAACCACCACAACCACCACCACCACCAACCACCACCACCACCACCACCAACCACCACCACCAACCACCACCACCACCCACCACCCACCACCAACCACCACCACCAACCACCACCACCACCACCACCACCACCACCAACCCACACCACCAACCACCACCACCACCACCACCACCCCAACCACCACCACCAACCCACCAACCACCACCACCACCACCACCACCACCAACCACCACCACCACCAACCACCACCACCACCAACCACCACCCCACCACCAACCACCAACCACCACCACCACCCACCACCACCAAACACCACCACCACCACCACCACCACCACCAACCACCACCACCACCAACCACCAACCACCACCACACCAAACACCAACCACCACACCACCACCACCAACCACCACCAACCACCACACCACCACCACCACCACCAACCACCACCAACACCACAACCACCAACCACACCACCACCACCACCACCACCAACCACCACCATCACCACCACACACCACCACCACCACACACCCACACATCTACCAACCACCACCACCAACCACCACCACACCACCACCACCACCACCACCACCACCACCACCACCACCACCACCACCAACCACCACCACCACCACCACCACCACCACCACCACTATCACCAAACGAACAAAGTAATAATTGATTCCGTCTGTAATGATAACAGTTATTGGACTAACAACAACTGGCTCTGCTTCATTTCTACGAGTCCCATCCCTCCCTCCCTCCCTCCCTCCCTCCCAACACATCACATCACATCCACATCACATCACATCACATCACATCACATCCACACATCACATCACATCCACATCACATCACATCACATCACATCACATCCACACATCACATCACATCCACATCACACAAACAATCACATCCACATCCACATCCACATCCACATCCACATCACATCCACATCACATCCACATCCACATCCACATCCACATCCACATCACATCACATCCACATCACATCACATCACATCACATCCACATCCACATCACATCACATCACATCACATCACATCACATCACATCCACATCACATTCACTGTCTTACAGCCATGCCTTGGTTAATAGCGGTTCCATAGCTTTTCCCCCTTTCTCCTCCTTCCCTCCACCCACTTCTGTCAACAAAATGTCAGGCTGTAGCCCTGTCTCCGGTCTTTAGTTTATCATCATGTTGTCCACACTGTCTTTTCTTTTTTTTCTTGTGTTGTCTTGTCTTGTCTTTTCTCTTTTTTTCTTTTTTTTTCTTTCTTTCTTTTCTTCTTTCTTTTTTTTTTTTTTTTTTTTTTCTTTTTTTTTTTTTTTTTTTCTTTTTTATCCTTTCTTTCTTCTTTCTTCTTTTTCTTCTTTCTTTCTTTCATTCTTTCTTCTTTCCTTTCTTTGTCTTTCTTTCATTCATTCATCTTTCTTCTTCCCCCCCTTTTTTCTTTCTTTCTTTCTTCTTCCTTTCTTTTCTTTCTTTCTTTCTTTCTTCTTTCTTTCTTTCTTCTTTCATTCATTCATTCTTTCTTTCTTTTTCTCCCCCCCCTTTCTTTCTTTCTTTTCTTCTTTCTTTCTTCTCTTTTCTTGTCTTTGTCTTTCTTTTGTTTCCTTTTCCTTTCTTCTTTCTTCCTTCTTTCATTCTTCCTTTCTTTTTTTTCTTCCCCCCCCTTTCTTTCTTTCTTCTTTCTTTCTTTCTTTTTTTTCTTTCTTTCTTGTCTTCTGTCTTTCTTTTTCTTTCCTTCCTTCCTTCTTTTCTTTCTTTTTCTTTCTTTCTTTCTTTCTTCCCTTTTTCTTCCTTTCTTTCTTTCTTTTCTTTCTTCTTCTTTCTTTCTTTTCTTTCTTTTCTTCTTTCTTTCTTTCTTTTTCTTTCTTCTTTCTTTTCTTTCTTTCTTTCTTTTCTTTCTTTCTTTCTTTCTTTCTTTCTTTCTTTCTTTCT
>CM054148.1:31296067-31298567 GCA_028751875.1 Rapana venosa | reverse complement strand
AAATCAACAGCAAATTAGCGTACTGTTCTGTACAGCCTTTGGCGGGTGCTATTGGCTTTATTGGTTAAAAGCTCACCGTGGCAATTTGAGGCCCCTAAAGCGGACTGTCATTATTTGATGAAGATGATGATGATGAACAGTAGCGTTCAATGGACCCTCATTTCCACGCTCAATTAGACATGATGGGCGTTCTGTTAGCACCAAGCAAAGCAACACGCTTTGTTTTCTCGGAAATAATGGAGGGGTGGGGGTCGGGGGGTTCGGGGGTCGGGGGGAGAGGGGGGTGGGGAGGGAGGGGGGGGGGGGATGAGGGGAGGGGGGGATGGACAGAAAGGGGAGGGTGGGGGTGGGGGGATGGAGGGGATGGAGACCAAGTTGGAGGGTAGGCCAAGGGTAGAAAAAAAAGTTAGAAGGGTTAAATAAGAGAGAGGCGTTGCTGCGTCCGTGTGTTTATCGTAATTTTTTGCCACGTTAAAAAAACCCACGCAACAAGAGAGTTGTCCCTGGCAAAATTCTTAGAAAAAAGCCACTCTGTAGGGATAACATACAGCTGCAGAAAAAAAAAAAATAAAAAAAGGGTTGAAAGGTGGCGCGCGCTAATGCGACGCGTCTTCTCCCGCTCTCCTGGGGGAGACCGAATTTCACCGACGAACATCTCTCCTGCTTAAAGTAAAATCTGAGCGCTTTGATTTGTTGCTTTACAAGATTCAGCTATATAAATTCCATACATTATATTATATTATTATTTGCTTTTGTGTGGGTGGGGGGGAGGCGTGAGGGGGTGGGTTATTAGTGTTAGTCTTGACGATTTTGTTTTCATCTCTCTCTGTTATCTTGTTTCTGTCTGTCTGTCCTCTTTTTTCGTCTGTCATACTGTCCTGTAACTGTCCTGTTCTGTCTTCATACTCTCTCTCTACCTAAAATTTCATTCTTTCTATGTCTGTCTGTCTCTGTCTGTCTCTCTCTGTGCTGTCTGTCTGCGTCTCTGTCTCTGACTCTCCCCCTCTCTCTCTCTCTCTCTCTCTCTCTCTCTCTCTCTCTCTCTCTCTCTCTCTCTCTCTCTCTCTCTCTTTCTCTTCCTGTCTGTCCGTCTGTCTGTCTCTCTCAATAGGTGTGTAAGTAGATAGATAGATAGATAATTTCTTTGCCAGTTAATTTTTGTTCTCTATTTTTTCCAACAGCGATCGACTGTCCAGATGTAAAAACTACCACAATTATAAACGTATAGGTAAACAATAGAAAAGAAATAACAAAAATTACAGTTATACATAAATCATACTACTACTACTACTACTACTACTACTACTACTACTACTACTACTACTACTACTACTACTACTACTACTACTCCTACTACTATTCCTACTCCTACTCCTCCTCCTACTCCTACTGCTACTACTACTACTTCTACTACTACTACTACTACTCTTCCTACTCCTACTACTACTGCTGCTGCTGCTGCTGCTGCTGCTGTTTCTGCTGCTGCTGCTGCTGCTACTACTACTACTACTACTACTACTACTACTACTACTACTACTACTACTACTACTATATGGAATTTATATAACGCTGAATCTTGTAATGCAAACAAATAAAAGCACCTGCATTGAAATCATTCACGGGCATGCAACCATTCATAAATAAGATTAACAAACACACACACACACACACACACACACACACACACACACACACACACACACACACACACACACACACACACACACACACACACACACACACACACACACACACACACACATTGTTTGATTTGTATAGTTTATCATAGATTAGATTTTTTATTCTATGTCTGCATATACACTATTTTTATTTCTCGCTTTTTTTTTCTTTAGATAGATGGCTTGATGAAAAAAAGCAAATGCACTGCTTATTCAATGTACCATCTGAAAATAAAGTTTGACTTTGACTTTGACACGCACACTCACAAACACACACACACACACACACACACACACACACAACACAACACACAACACAAACACACACACACACACACACACACACACACACACACACACACACACACACACACACACACCACACGCACACACACGCACACACTGAAATCAACAGCAAATTAGAGTACTGTTCTGTACAGCCTTTGGCGGGTACTATTGGCTTTATTGGTTAAAAGCTCCGTGGCAATTTGAGGCCCCTAAAGCGGATGAGACTATAAACCGAGGCCCCGTGTTCGAACGCATGCAGAACATCTTGCGCACACGTTAAATCCTGTTCCGCTTTTCGGAAGAGTAGGCCATTGTGTGCCGGTGGAAACAGACGACAACATTGACAAAGCCGCATACACAAGGGACTGGATGTAAAAAGGCACATGAGTGCTTATTCCATTATCCTCGATATAAAAGAATGAATAAATAAATTAATAAATAAACACACACACACACACACACACACACACACACACACACACACACACACACACACACACACACACACACACACACACACTGTAACGCGCTAG
>CM054148.1:31266067-31291067 GCA_028751875.1 Rapana venosa | reverse complement strand
TTCCATACCAAATTTTGTTGATTTTTCTTCTACGCGGTTCACTAAGTCTGTTAGTTCTTGCTCGTGGCCAGCTAATCCGTCAATATCATTAGCGAAGCGCAAGTTTGTGATTGTTCGCCCTCCAATACTCACTGTTCCTTCATGCTCTTCTAGTGCTTCTTCCATGATTCTCTCAAGAAATAGATTGAAGAGAGTCGGGGAGAGCAGGCAGCCCTGGCGCACACCGACCGTCGTCCGAAACCAATCACCTATGTTGTTGTTGTGAAACACTGCACTTGTTGCATTCTCATACAGGCTCTGTACGTCTGTTACCACATTCAAAATAATTATTAGACGAGGTCCCGTGTAACAACCGCTCTCCAGACAATCCTGTATACACGTTGTATAATTGCACGCTGTAATTGCCCTTCATGGGATGATTAAAGCGTTTTTGACTTTGACTTGACATAACCAGGTTTGCCTTTGGGAAGAGTAGGCCATGGCGTGCCGGTGGGAATGGGTGACCAAAAAAAATAAAAAAATAAAAAAATTCCAACCAAAATTAAGTTCACAAATGTAATCCCACAGTCGGAATGTAGCTACCTTAATGTCGGGCAAGCGGTTGCGTAAGTAAAATCTCACCATGGATGAACCTGGAGCCCTGGTCTATCTATTTATTTATTCCTTCCTTCCTTCCTTCCTTCCTTCCTTCCTGGTCTATCTATTTATTTATTTTCCTTCCTTCCTTCCTTCCTTCCTTCCTTCCTTCCTTCCTTCCTTCCTTCCTTCCTTCCTTCCTTCCTTCCTTCATTCATTCATTCATTCATTCATTCATTCATTTATTTATTCATTTATTTATACCACTTTAAGTCACGGCAGATTTCTCTGCGTGAAATTCGGACTCTCCCCGGGGAGAGCGCGTCGCCACAAGAGCAGCGCCACCCTTTTTTTTTTTTAGGAGGGGGGGGGTGTTGTTGTTTGCAACTGTATTTGTTTCCCCTATCAGGGTGGTTTTTTTCTACAGAATTTTGCCAGGGACAACTCTCTTGTTGCCGTGGGTTTTATTTTTTTTATTTTTACACGGGACCTCGGTTTATCGTCTCATCCGAAAGACTAGCGCCCAGACCACCACTCATGGTCTAATGGATGGGGGGGGGGGGGGGGGGGGGAGTTTCGAGGCCAAACGGGGAATCGAACCACCGCACACTTCCGACCCGGACTTTTCGCTTTCTAGACCTCTAGACCACCGATCCACCTTGGAAGGAAGAAAAATTCAAACGGCGCTAAGGTGATAGATAGGCAATTAACAGGGTATGAGCTGTTAAGAAGGTGGTTCAGTAACCTGACGTCACCAGCAATGTCCACTTTTTCTTTAAGGGGGAAAAAAGGTACACGTTCTCCCCCTCCCCCTCCCTCCTTTGTACTGAAAAAAAGCTTGTAAATGTGAATTCTTCATTGTAATTTATTTAAATATTTATACATATATTTATTTATTTATTTCAAGAATAATGGAATAAGCATTCATGTGGGTTTTTTTACACCAGGTCACTGTGTGTCTGCAGTTTTGTAAATTTCGTCATCCATTCCCACCAGCAAACAATGGCCTACTCTTCGGAAAAGCGGAACAGGTTTTAACGGGTATGCAAGATGTTCTGCGTGCATTCGCACACAGGACCTCGGTTTATAGTCTCATCCGAAGGAAGGACTTTTGGGGGGAGTGAGTGGTGTCAGCACTGATGGGAAAAACCCTCTTGAACGAGATGAGAAGCTGGGTCACCTGATCAGGAACATAAAGCACAATGCTGTAACCAGCCATACTGCCACCCCCCCCCCCCCCCCCTGTCCTGTTACCTGTATAGTGGTTACCTGGTCCGAGAACAAGGGGTAAAAAAAAATTGTATGCAACGCCGATGACGTCACCACCACCACCCCACTTCAGGAGGATTGACCATAATTATAATTTCTAGTATAAATTTCTGTCAAAAGACGTCTTCCTACACATTTCAACCTGTTCACAAACAGAAGAGCTCCCGCCCAAAGTGTGTGTGTGTCTGAAAACAGAAAACATTCGATAATTCGGAACATCCCTGTTACTGTCTGCATGCTGACTTTCCAGTCTTGTCTGAAGATAGGGCTGATGTCAAAGTCTGTATCCCTCTTCCTCTGTACCTTTTTACACATTTTGGGTTTTACCCATTAACTTGTTGCACTGCAATGTATCCCACGAACACTTACAGCCGCGGGGTTCTGTCCCTCAGATCCATGGAGTCGTGGGTTCCAATCTCGAAAGCGCAGCATTTGGGGAATCAATGATGCCGAATTTTCCGCTTTTTTATTATTTATTTATTTATTTATTTATTCTTTTATATCGTGGATAATGGAATAAGCACTCATGTGCTTTCCGAGGTCAAGGTAGGGAGTGGAGGAAGCTGGTTGCAAAGTCATCATTGGTCCCCCCTCGGGTTTACAGGACTACAGGATAGGTGAAGGTGAAGGGAAGAAGGTCTATGAAATTGCAGACCTGGTTGTGTACTGATTTCCTTTTGTGGGATGGAAGATGGAGGAGATCCAGTGTACCCACTAAAGATCTCGTAATCCATGTCAGCTTTTGGTCAGATAGACAGAGGCGTTTCCATAACCTATGCGGTCGTTAGGGAGCGAGGCGTCAGAGACCTCAGCTTCTCCAGGGGCCGGCATAATGAGGATGACACACATCTCCTCTCCCTTTACCCTCCATGACCCTAAATAGGGCAGGTGCTCATTAACAGCTGGGTGAACTGGGGGAGTGTGTTAAAACCAAGATGCGCGAAATGTCATTCATTTAAGAGGTAACCACGCTCAATGCTGCTTAACCTTAGCTTGTAGTGAGTGAGTGCTCTGACCACTGAGCTATTCCAACCCTGTGACTGTAACAATTTAGGTGGATGAGCTATTACCAAACAGATATCTTCTTGTTTTTAGCGGGTCTTTCGAGATCCTTGTCAGAATACAAAAAAATTAAGAAACTCCTTACTAAGTCACGTCCAGTCAAGTCAAAGTAAAATTCTTTAACAAAAAAGCTACCTATTTGGGGACATGGGTAATCATAGGTAAAACCAGTCTAACTGTGATCAGCAATCAAGATGGCGGTCCTTTTGTAATTCAAGCCATCATCTCAGTTTATCTATTGCATATATTGTTTAAAGCATGTTGTGTAATTTTAATATGCCACTCATAATTTCTCTATTGAGATAATAAAGTATTCTTGAGTTTAAGCCATGTCTTTCATTTCTTTGATTTGTTTTCAAACTGAAAACATTTACAGATGGATCTACATTGTTACGGATTGTGTGGAACTGTGCAAATCGAACGTAACTATGGTATTCAAATGCAATATACATGAACAAACTCCACAAATGCTCGCAAGAACCAAAACAAAATGTTAGCGTAATCAAGTGATAAAAAAAGAAAAGAAAAAGACTAGCACACAGCCTGTAAGACTCTTTCACTGAAGATTCTCAACACACAGTTCTGTTCTTTTATTTGAAAGCTTGAAAAATTCGGACAAGAAACCAAAAAAATCCAGTTCATAATTAGAGACAAACGAGCAAGTAGAAGGAAGATTCGCATCATGGCTTTTTTCCCTCTTCGCGGCATTAAGAAATGAGACTAATAAATTATGCCGCACATTTTTCCTGTCTTCTCGTGGAAAAGATATCGGAAACCTTGCCTTGTTTTCCCTACACAAACTGTCATTAGTTTGTTTTTGTTTTGTCCAGTCTTGTTTGCTTGTTTGTTTGTCTGTTTGTCTGTTTGTTTGCTTGTTTGTTTGCTTGTTTGTTCGTGTGCTGCACGCGCGGAATTACGTAAGTTGCAGGAGATCGATAAACAGAGGCGGAAGGAGAAGAAGGACAAGAGGAATTTTTTGGTTGTTTGGTTGTTTTTTGTTGTTGTTTTTTCGCTATTCATTCGTTTGTATATTTCCCCCAATTTTTACCCATGATGCGGAAATGTTGACACTTATACACTCAACTATATTGCAAGGCTCTGTCACGGAACAGGATGAGTGCAGCTACGCGTTATATCTCCTGCTTAACATCAGTGTACATTTCGTTTACATAGGCTTTTTATCAAAAATAACTGAGTGCTCTCTCTATATATATTTATTTATTTATTCTTTTATATCGAGGATAATGGAATAAGCACTCGTGTGCTTTTTTTACATCCAGTCCAGTGTGTATGCGGTTTTGTAAATTTTGTCAACTGTTTCCACCGGCACACAATGGCCTACTCTTCCGAAAAGCGGAACAGGATTTAACGTGTCCGCAAAATATTCTGCATTCGTTCGAACACAGGGACTCGGTTTATAGTCTCATCCGAAGGACGTTTTGAGAGCCGTAATAAGCTAATAGCTTACGACATGCTCAATACGAAAATATTATTAGAATCATTTACTTTGGCAGCACGTAGTGATAAAATTAAATCAACGTAATTATAAAGTAGTGCTTTCCAAACATCATTTTTAGATCAAACACTGAAGACCGTGAATGCTTCTTTAGGTTTGCTGCAATCATGTTCATATAGATAACAAGATAAAGATTTGTTTTAGCGTAATGCCCTCCCCCCAACAAAAAAAACAACAAAAAACCACCACCAACAACAACCAAACAACAATAACAACAGAAACCAAACGAACAACATCAAGAACAAGGAAATAAGCATTCACAAAAAGGAGAAAAAAAACAAGGACACTCGGAAAGAGCCCATATACTGCTTCTGTCATTTTTTGCACTGGTTCTCTATGCGACATTGCATTAAGTGATTGTAATGTGTACATTTAGGTGATGTACAGTATACACATTTGTTAAACAAAAACAAAAAAAGAAAGAAGAACGTAGTCCAAATCCCCCTTGAAGCCAAACCGCTACTCCATCCTCTTAACCATAAGTATTTTCTTTTAATTTAATTCTTTTATATCGAGGATAATGGAATAAGCACTCATGTGCTCTTTTTTTACATCCAGTTCCCGTGTATGTACGGTTTTTTTAATTCTGTCACCTGCTCCCACCGGCACACAATGGCCTACTCTTACGAAAAGCGGAAAAGGATTTAACGTGTGCGCAAGATCTTCTGCGTGCGTTCGCACACAGGGCCTCGGTTTAAAGTCTCATCCGAAGGACTAAGTAGCGCCATCGAGGTGGCTACTCTCTCCATTCAGACGATAAACCGAGGCTGCTTCTGCTGCTGCTGCTGCAATCCGTATTTTTATGCAGTTAAGAGAACCCACGGCAACAAGAGAGTGGAATTTGACAAAACTCCAGGAAATGAACGGGCTGCTTCGGCCCAAGCCAACAGCTAGCTGTGTCAGTTACTGCTGTCAGCTATACGGACCAAGCCAACAGCTAGCTGTGTCAGTTACTGCTGTCAGCTATACGGGCCAAGCCAACAGCTAGCTGTGTCAGTTACTGCTGTCAGCTATACGGGCCAAGCCAACAGCTAGCTGTGTCAGTTACTGCTGTCAGCTATACGGACCAAGCCAACAGCTAGCTGTGTCAGTTGCTGCTGTCAGCTATACGGACCAAGCCAACAGCTAGCTGTGTCAGTTACTGCTGTCAGCTATACGGGCCAAGCCAACAGCTAGCTGTGTCAGTTACTGCTGTCAGCTATACGGACCAAGCCAACAGCTAGCTGTGTCAGTTACTGCTGTCAGCTATACGGGCCAAGGCAACAGCTAGCTGTGTCAGTTACTGCTGTCAGCTATACGGACCAAGCCAACAGCTAGCTGTGTCAGTTGCTGCTGTCAGCTATACGGGCCAAGCCAACAGCTAGCTGTGTCAGTTGCTGCTGTCAGCTATACGGGCCAAGGCAACAGCTAGCTGTGTCAGTTACTGCTGTCAGCTATACGGACCAAGCCAACAGCTAGCTGTGTCAGTTACTGCTGTCAGCTATACGGGCCAAGGCAACAGCTAGCTGTGTCAGTTACTGCTGCAGCTATACGGACCAGGCAACAGCTAGCTGTGTCAGTTACTGCTGTCAGCTATACGGGCCAAGCCAACAGTAGCTGTGTCAGTTACTGCTGTCAGCTATACGGGCCAAGCCAACAGCTAGCTGTGTCAGTTACTGCTGTCAGCTATACGGACCAAGGCAACAGCTAGCTGTGTCAGTTACTGCTGTCAGCTATACGGGCCAAGCCAACAGCTAGCTGTGTCAGTTACTGCTGTCAGCTATACGGGCCAAGGCAACAGCTAGCTGTGTCAGTTGCTGCTGTCAGCTATACGGGCCAAGGCAACAGCTAGCTGTGTCAGTTGCTGCTGTCAGCTATACGGGCCAAGGCAACAGCTAGCTGTGTCAGTTGCTGCTGTCAGCTATACGGGCCAAGCCAACAGCTAGCTGTGTCAGTTGCTGCTGTCAGCTATACGGGCCAAGCAACAGCTAGCTGTGTCAGTTGCTGCTGTCAGCTATACGGGCCAAGCCAACAGCTGTGTGTCAGTTGCTGCTGTCAGCTATACGGCCAAGCCAACAGCTAGCTGTGTCAGTTGCTGCTGTCAGCTATACGGGCCAAGGCAACAGCTAGCTGTGTCATTGCTGCTGTCAGCTATACGGACCAAGGCAACAGCTAGCTGTGTCATTACTGCTGTCAGCTATACGGACCAAGCCAACAGCTAGCTGTGTCAGTTGCTGCTGTCAGCTCTACGGACCAAGCCAACAGCTAGCTGTGTCAGTTACTGCTGTCAGCTATACGGACCAAGCCAACAGCTAGCTTTTGTCAGTTACTGCTGTCAGCTATACGGACCAAGGCAACAGCTAGCTGTGTCAGTTACTGCTGTCAGCTATACGGACCAAGGCAACAGCTAGCTGTGTCAGTTACTGCTGTCAGCTATACGGGCCAAGGCAACAGCTAGCTGTGTCCAGTTACTGCTGTCAGCTATACGGACCAAGCCAACAGCTAGCTGTGTCAGTTGCTGCTGTCAGCTATACGGACCAAGGCAACAGCTAGCTGTGTCAGTTACTGCTGTCAGCTATACGGACCAAGCCAACAGCTAGCTGTGTCAGTTACTGCTGTCAGCTATACGGACCAAGGCAACAGCTAGCTGTGTCAGTTACTGCTGTCAGCTATACGGACCAAGGCAACAGCTAGCTGTGTCAGTTACTGCTGTCAGCTATACGGACCAAGGCAACAGCTAGCTGTGTCAGTTACTGCTGTCAGCTATACGGACCAAGGCAACAGCTAGCTGTGTCAGTTGCTGCTGTCAGCTATACGGACCAAGGCAACAGCTAGCTGTGTCAGTTACTGCTGTCAGCTATACGGACCAAGGCAACAGCTAGCTGTGTCAGTTGCTGCTGTCAGCTATACGGGCCAAGCCAACAGCTAGCTGTGTCAGTTGCTGCTGTCAGCTATACGGACCAAGCCAACAGCTAGCTGTGTCAGTTGCTGCTGTCAGCTATACGGGCCAAGCCAACAGCTAGCTGTGTCAGTTACTGCTGTCAGCTATACGGACCAAGCCAACAGCTAGCTGTGTCAGTTACTGCTGTCAGCTGTACGGACCAAGGCAACAGCTAGCTGTGTCAGTTACTGCTGTCAGCTATACGGACCAAGGCAACAGCTAGCTGTGTCAGTTGCTGCTGTCAGCTATACGGGCCAAGCCAACAGCTAGCTGTGTCAGTTACTGCTGTCAGCTATACGGACCAAGGCAACAGCTAGCTGTGTCAGTTACTGCTGTCAGCTATACGGACCAAGGCAACAGCTAGCTGTGTCAGTTACTGCTGTCAGCTATACGGACCAAGGCAACAGCTAGCTGTGTCAGTTGCTGCTGTCAGCTATACGGACCAAGGCAACAGCTAGCTGTGTCAGTTACTGCTGTCAGCTATACGGGCCAAGCCAACAGCTAGCTGTGTCAGTTGCTGCTGTCAGCTATACGGACCAAGGCAACAGCTAGCTGTGTCAGTTACTGCTGTCAGCTATACGGGCCAAGGCAACAGCTAGCTGTGTCAGTTACTGCTGTCAGCTATACGGGCCAAGGCAACAGCTAGCTGTGTCAGTTACTGCTGTCAGCTATACGGACCAAGGCAACAGCTAGCTGTGTCAGTTACTGCTGTCAGCTATACGGGCCAAGGCAACAGCTAGCTGTGTCAGTTACTGCTGTCAGCTATACGGGCCAAGGCAACAGCTAGCTGTGTCAGTTGCTGCTGTCAGCTATACGGGCCAAGGCAACAGCTAGCTGTGTCAGTTACTGCTGTCAGCTATACGGGCCAAGGCAACAGCTAGCTGTGTCAGTTACTGCTGTCAGCTATACGGGCCAAGGCAACAGCTAGCTGTGTCAGTTACTGCTGTCAGCTATACGGGCCAAGGCAACAGCTAGCTGTGTCAGTTACTGCTGTCAGCTATACGGGCCAAGCCAACAGCTAGCTGTGTCAGTTACTGCTGTCAGCTATACGGACCAAGGCAACAGCTAGCTGTGTCAGTTACTGCTGTCAGCTATACGGGCCAAGGCAACAGCTAGCTGTGTCAGTTACTGCTGTCAGCTATAGGGGCCCAAGCCAACAGCTAGCTGTGTCAGTTGCTGCTGTCAGCTATACGGGCCAAGGCAACAGCTAGCTGTGTCAGTTACTGCTGTCAGCTATACGGGCCAAGGCAACAGCTAGCTGTGTCAGTTGCTGCTGTCAGCTATACGGGCCAAGGCAACAGCTAGCTGTGTCAGTTACTGCTGTCAGCTATACGGGCCAAGGCAACAGCTAGCTGTGTCAGTTACTGCTGTCAGCTATACGGACCAAGGCAACAGCTAGCTGTGTCAGTTACTGCTGTCAACTATACGGGCCAAGGCAACAGCTAGCTGTGTCAGTTACTGCTGTCAGCTATACGGGCCAAGGCAACAGCTAGCTGTGTCAGTTACTGCTGTCAGCTATACGGCCCAAAGGGGCAACAGCTAGCTGTGTCAGTTACTGCTGTCAGCTATAACGGGCCAAGGCAACAGCTAGCTGTGTCAGTTGCTGCTGTCAGCTATACGGACCAAGGCAACAGCTAGCTGTGTCAGTTACTGCTGTCAGCTATACGGGCCAAGGCAACAGCTAGCTGTGTCAGTTACTGCTGTCAGCTATACGGGCCAAGCCAACAGCTAGCTGTGTCAGTTGCTGCTGTCAGCTATACGGGCCAAGGCAACAGCTAGCTGTGTCAGTTACTGCTGTCAGCTATACGGGCCAAGGCAACAGCTAGCTGGGGTCAGTTGCTGCTGTCAGCTATACGGGCCAAGGCAACAGCTAGCTGTGTCAGTTACTGCTGTCAGCTATACGGGCCAAGGCAACAGCTAGCTGTGTCAGTTACTGCTGTCAGCTATACGGGCCAAGGCAACAGCTAGCTGTGTCAGTTACTGCTGTCAGCTATACGGGCCAAGGCAACAGCTAGCTGTGTCAGTTATGCTGTCAGCTATAGGGCCAAGGAAAACAGCTAGCTGTGTCAGTTACTGCTGTCAGCTATACGGACCAAGGCAACAGCTAGCTGTGTCAGTTACTGCTGTAGCTAAAACGGGCCAAGGCAACAGCTAGCTGTGTCAGTTGCTGCTGTCAGCTATACGGACCAAGGCAACAGCTAGCTGTGTCAGTTACTGCTGTCAGCTATACGGGCCAAGGCAACAGCTAGCTGTGTCAGTTACTGCTGTCAGCTATACGGACCAAGGCAACAGCTAGCTGTGTCAGTTACTGCTGTCAGCTATACGGACCAAGGCAACAGCTAGCTGTGTCAGTTACTGCTGTCAGCTATACGGACCAAGGCCTACACATCAGCATGGTGGTATGCCTGGAAAATAATGGGATGCTGAAAGTTAACGGTTTTTCAGCCATGACCAGCTCTAAACGCAAACAACCTGGTCTCTCCTTTCGAGGAGAACCTTCTCGTGAAAAGAGTGAATGATCATCTGAAGACGGTAGTGCGGCTGCCTATATTGGGGAAGATGCTTGAAAAAAGAATCATACGTCATTTCCCGCTCAGTGTGTAGCGTCAATCTCACAGCGATTCCCAGGTGTGGGGAGTGAGGCAGAGGGCACATTCTGGGTGATCCCCCCCCCCCCCCCCCCTCGGTTTTCAATCAGGGAACGTGCTGCAGCAGCAGCAGCAGCATATTCTGGGAGAACCTCCCCCCCACTCCTCCTCGGTTTTCAATCGGGGAACGCGCAACAACAACAATAACAGGAGCAGCAAGAACAAAACAACAATAACAGCAGCAGCAGCGACAACAGCAGCAGCGGCAACAACAACAGTAGCAGCAGCAACAACAATAACAGCAGCAGCAGCAACAACAACAACATGACAGCATCAGCAGCGACAACAAACAGCACCCAGCAACAAGAACAGCAACAAGAACAGCAACAAGAACAGCAGCAACAACAACAACAACAACAACAATGCCAACGCGCCCTTCCCTATAAAGAACCCCCCCCCCCCCCCCCCCATGGGAATTTCACTCCAGAAAAATTTGCCACTACTACGAATGCTATACAAAATGTGTCATATCATTCCATCATGTTGTGTTAAGATCGCCCTCAGCCATGACAAGTTTTTAACCTAACAACCTGCACTCTCCTTTAAAGGAGATTAAAAAAAAAAAATTCCTCTAAAGTCGTAGTACGGCTGCCTTTAATATATGGCGAGGTACTCGTAAAGAGTCATGATAAACGCAAACTTCTCATCCACCTGTGTGTACCTGACAATCTCACAGGGATTCATTCCCAGGTGGGATGATGAGTGAGTCAGAGTGCTTGTTATTCTGGGTAACCCCCCCCCCCCCCCCCCAGGGTGTAATGCTGGGGAACGAACGAACGAATTAACGAACGAAAAACAACAACAACAACAACAACAACAACAACAACAACATTCCATTCTATTTCATTCCAGTCCTTCCACTCAATAGCGTAAGACAAAAAAACAAGGGAGACAGACAGACAGACAGACAGACAGTACATACATATACCCTGCCGGTAAGGTAGGGTACGTTAGGGTACGTTAGGGTACGGTAGGGCAGGGTACGTTAGGGTACGTTAGGGTACGTTAGGGTACGTTAGGGTACGTTAGAGTACGGTAGGGTACGTTAGGGTACGGTAGGGTAGGGTACGTTAGGGTACGTTAGGGTACGGTAGGGTACGTTAGGGTACGTTAGGGTACGTTAGAGTACGGTAGGGTACGTTAGGGTACGTTAGGGTACGGTAGGGTAAGGTAGGGTACGGTAGGGTACGTTAGGGTACGGTAGGGTACGGTAGGGTACGTTACAGGTACAGGGAGGTAGCTGTTGACAGAGGATGCTTTGATCCACGTCTCCTTTGTCTTTCTTTCAATGCAAAGGATTTTACGTCAGAAGGTACCTACCTACCTACCTTCCTTCCTTCTTTCCTTCCTTCCTAGTCATTCCCAATCGTTCACAAAAACAAATCACACACACATACACACACACACACACGCACGCACGCACGCACGCACGCACGCACGCACGCACGCACGCACGCACACACACACACATCCCCGCCTACGTTCGTTGTTTGTTCCGTTTGTTTGAAAAAGAAAAAGAGAAAGAAAAAAAGAAAACAGAAACAGAAACAAGAACACAAAAAAAGAAAAAAAGAGAAAGAAAAGAAAAAGCGAAGAAAAGAAGACAGAAGACAACCAAAACAAACAAAAACAAAAAGAAAAAAGAGAAAGAAAAAAGGTATAAAGAAAAGGAAAGAAAAGAAGACATAAGACACAACAAAACAAAAACAAAACAAGAAAAAAAGAGAAAGGAAGAAAAAGGTATATAAAAGAAAGAAAAGGGTATAAAGAAAAGAAGACAGAAGACAACAAACCAAAATTTAAAAAATTAAAAAGACGAAAAAAAAGAAAGAGGGGTAGCAGGAGAGACTATCGAGTGCGGTAGACCCATCACTGTCACCAGCAGAACTCTTTGCAGATGGTTGAAAATACAGCTGATGTCAAGATCTGCCTTGCATTTCCGTTTGTACCTTTCCAACCACCGCGCTGGATGTTTCCTTGCCCCCACTCACTCCCCCATCCCTCCTCCTCCCTCCATCCAGCGCTCCCCCCCCCCCCCCCCCCACACATATATATACACACACGGTAACGAGAGAGAGAGAGGGAGAGAGAGAGAGAGAGAGAGAGAGAGAGAGACAGACAGACAGACAGACAGATAGACAGACACACACACACACACAAAGAGAGAGAGAGAGAGAGAGAGAGAGAGAGAGAGAGAGAGAGAGAGAGAGACAGACAGACAGACAGACACACACACAAAGAGAGAGAGAGAGAGAGAGAGAGAAAAAGAGAGAGAGAGACAGACAGACAGACAGACAGACAGACAGACACACACAAAGAGAGAGAGAGAGAGAGAGAGAGAGAGAGAGAGAGAGAGAGAGAGAGAGAGAGAGAGAGAGAGAGAGAATTAAAAAAAGATATTTTATTTCGAGGATAATAGAATAAACACTCATTTGCTTTTTTTTCATCCAGTCCCCGTGTGTATGCAGTTTTATCAATTTTGTCATCCGTTCCAACCGGCACACAATGGCCTACTCTTCCGAAAGCGGAACGGGTTTTAACGTTTACACAAGATATTCTGCGTGCGTTCGCACACGGGACCTCGGTCTATAATCTCACCCGAAAGACTTTTTGGGGGGAGAGTGGAGTCAGCACTGATGTTAACTCCAGAGGAAAAATCCTCTTGAACAAGAATCGAACCAGGGTCAGCAGATATATACGAAAACATTACTCTAACCACCAGAGAGAGAGAGAGAGAGAGAGAGAGAGAGAGAGGAGAGAGAGAGAGAGAGAGAGAGAGAGAGAGAGAGAGAGAGAGAGAGAGAGAGAGAGAGAGAGAGAGAGAGAGAAGAGAGAGAGAAAGAAAGAAGAGAGAGAGAGAGAGAGAGAGAAAGAAAGAGAGAGAAGAGAGAGAGAGAGAGAGAGAGGAGAGAGAGAGGAACGTTTGGCCCAAACATTTGGGCGTAAAAAAAGTTATGTATACCCTCCTTATGTCAAAACACTGGTCACTTTGACTTACTTGACTTATGCCTCTTGGTTCCTTGGGGAACATAGGGCTGCAACAACACCCCTCCAACGAACTCGGTTTTGGGAGATCCTCCTCAGCTCGGCCCATGTCATTCCGGCTGCCTTCGTTTCTTCGTCAACACTTCTGCGCCAGGTCTGCTTTGGTCGACCAACTTTCCGCTTCCCTTGTGGATTCCAGTCAAGGGCCTGCTTGGTGACACTTGACGCAGGTCAACTGATGGTTAAAAAAATAGAAAATAGGATCTACACATAGAGGTGAGTACATCTCAAACAGTGATGTTATTTCGTACATCAACATGTAGTTGTTCTGAAAAAAATATACAGTCCCCTCCCCCCCCCCCCCCCCCCCCCCCCCCCCCCCCCCTGCTCGCTGTTTTATGTGCAGATGGAACTTTTCTTTTTCTTTTTCGTTTGAGAAAATAATCAACCAGTAATTATTTTGTTTAGGTGATCGCATTGAAGTGTCGACACACCTTGTTAGTTTGTTTGTTTGGGTTTTTTATTTGTTTGTTGTTGGTGGTGGTAGTGGGTTTTTTTGTTTTGCTTTATGGGGTTTGGTTTATTTTGCATTAGGAACTCCTGACCAGTGATAAACGGCTCTTTAGCAGCAAAGGAACAGCGCTTACATCATTAATTTTGAATTCTTAACTTTTAAATCAACACGATAATAATTATGATAAAATATAACAGAAGGAAAGAGAACAAGAAAAAGGAAAAACAAAAATGAAACGTACCACTCGATTTACATATGATTATCTGACAGAGAAGTGTAGTTGCTGTCTGAGCTTTCGATGACGAAGAACAAGCCTCTCCATTTTTTTAAAAATACAGCAGAGTGTGCTATGGCCAGTGGTGTGGATGACAGGAACACACGGGGCATGCAAGGCAGTCTACGATTTGAATAGTAACGATCCTGCCTTGCTCAACTATCCTTACAAACTGTCTATGGCTAGTGGTGGGGATGACACGAACACACCGGGCATGCAAGGCAGTCTACGATTTGAATAGTAACGATCTTGTCATGGTCAGCTGTTCTAAAAAACACTGCCTTAAAAACGGTTTTGCCGTTGCCCCTTTGGCTCTTTGAGGAGTTAAACTGCTAGTCATCATCAGAAATGTGAAGCTGTGTTGGGTTTGTTTTGTTCAAGGAAGTGCTATACTGAGAGCAATACATGTTTCCTGCTGATTCTGGTGATATCATTTACAAGTCTCTATCTATCTATCTATCTATCTATCTATCTATCTATCTATCTATCTATCTATCTATCTATCTATCTATCTATCTATCTATCTATCTATCTATCTATCTATCTATCTGTCTGTCTGTCTGTCTGTCTGTCTGTCTCTCTGTCTGTTTGTCTGTCTCTCTGTCTGTCCGTGCGTCCGTCCGTCCGTCCATCCATATATATATATATATATATATATATATATATATATATATATATATATATATATATATATATATATATTATATATATATATACAAAAGAATTTCTAAGACAGAAAACGAAAGTTTTACAAAACAAAAAGAAACATCTATTGATGTTTTGTGCAAATAAGTAGCTACAAGAATGTTTTAACCTTACACACACACACACACACACACACACACACACACACACAAACACACACACACACACACACACACACACACACACACACACACACACACACACACACACACACACACACACACACACACACACACACACACACACATAGAGACACAGGGGACGGGATAGCCTAGTGATTAGAACATTGCGTTGGCAATCTGACGACCCGGGTTCGATTCCCGTTCAAGGGGATATTTTCCCCTGGAGTTAACATCAGTGCAGACTCTACTCTCCCCAAAAGTCCTTCGGATGAGACTATAAACCGAGGCCCCGTGTACGAATGCACGCAGAACATCTTTTGCGCACACGTTAAATTCTGTTGCGCTTTTCGTAAGAGTAGGCCATTGTGTGCCGGTGGGAACAGATGACAGAATTTACAAAACTGGATACACACGGGGACTGGATGTAAAAAAAGCACATAAGTGCTTATTCCATTATCCTCGATATAAAAGAATAAAATAAAATAAATAAATAAACACGCACTGGAGCAAAGAACAGAAATAAAATAAAAACCACACAAAAAAACTCCCAAGCAGAAAAGAGGAGAGAAACACAAGCCCCCACCCCGTCCCCCACACCCACACTCTCTTCGGTCTTACTCCCAAAAGCGCACCATTGATTTATATTTTAACATTGAATCCTTCCAAGAAAACATATCTCTGTCAGTTGTAAGGCCTGCTCTGAGACAGAAAGACTCACAACACAGCTGTAGCTTATCTTTCGTCCAGAAGCAGTTCAATAAACGAGCAGTGCTAATCAGGAATGAATCATTAGGCCTACGTGATCTTCCAGATGCTGTCAGAACATTATTCGATCCATGTCAGCTCTTTTTTCTTCTTTTTCTTTTCACTTCATCGTCATGATTTTCTGTCAAAAGACGTCTTCCTACACATTTTGACCTTTCACAAACAGGAGAGCTCCCGCCCACAGTGTTGACTCTGTGTGTGTGTGTGTGTGTGTGTCTGAAAACAGAAAACATTCGATATGACGGAACATCCCTGTCACTGTCTGCATGTAGACTTTCCAGACTGTCTGAAAATAGGGCTGATGTCAACATTTGTTTTCATATTCATGAGTTTTATTTATGAGTGGGGATTGTAAGCTCAAGAAATAAGAACACTCTCTTAACATAATCTATGGGGCTTTTAAGTTGAGTAGTTTTTAAGACATGTACGTATTTTGTGCGAAATATTTTCACTTATTGTTCTAGTTTATATTAGGTCATGTTGTGTTATATAACGAGTCATGTTGTGCAGAACCCATACCGTGTATGTTACATTGGGTAATATTGATAAACGCTGTGAGCTTTGTGGTAGTGCTGTGCGGTGTGGTCTGTTATATAATTTTTCTCTAATAAAGCATTCTGTGTCAAAACTATTGAACAGTTAAACAGTGCTCTGTAATATATTGTATTCTGTAGTGCCTTGCTGTGCTGGGTAATATTGTATTGTATTGTACTGTTGTGTTTTATACTGTACTATACAACACTGTGCTATGCTGTGCTTTGCACTGTTACATAGTACTGCACTGTACTGTGCCATACTGTATTGTGCTGTACTGTACAATACTGTGCTGTACTGTCCTGTACTATGCTGTGCTATACTGTATTATGTTATACCTTACTGTGCTGTACTGTGACATACTGTACTGTATTGTGGCATACTGCAGTGTGCTGTACTATGCTGTACTGTGTCATAGGTACTGTGACATTCTGTACTTTGCTGTATTGCATTGTGGCATACTGTATTGTGCCATACTGTACTATGCTGTACTGTACTGTACTGTGGCATACTGTACTATGCGATACTGTGTCATACTGTATTGTACTGTACCATACTGTGCTGCACTGTGCCATAACATACTGTGCCGTATCATACTGTACTGCGCCATACTGCACTATGGTGTATTGTGCCATATTGTACCGTGCTGTACTGTGCCACATAGTACCGTACTATACTGTACTGTGCCGTAGGTACTGCAGTGTGCTGTACTGTGCCGTAGTGGACTGCACTGTGCCATATTGCACTGTACTGTGCTATATACTGTACTGTACTGTGCTGTACTGTGCTTGTGCTGTAGCCTTTAATACCTGTAAAGGCGTTACTCATCGTTTTTCACCTGCGTGTGTAAACTTAATCAGTAATCAGACGATGTGACTAGTTACAAATGCAAGTGTCTGTCCTTTCCCACACAGTTTTGCTTGCATGAGAAAAAAACCCTGACAAGCTTACGCTTTACTTAGGCTGCCCTTCTGTGTATTGTTGTTGTGGTGGTGATGTAAGTATTAGGTATGTGGGAAATGGGTGGTTTCTATGGTGTGTGTGTGTGCGTGTGTGTGTGTGTGTGTGTTGTGTGTGTGTGTGTGTGTGTGTGTGTGGTGGTTTGAGTATGTATGTGTATGTATGTGTGTGTTTCTCTCTCTCTCTCTCACTCTCTCTCTTTCTCTGTTCATTTTGTTCTCTCTCTCTCTGTGCATGTCTTTGTCTCTGTGTCTGCGTCTGTCTGTCTGTCTGTCTGTCTCTTCCCCCCCCTCTCTCTCCCCCCCCCCCCCCCCCCCCCCCCCTCCTCTCCCCCTCTCTCTCTCTCGCAGTCTTTATAGTCCTACAAAGTCATAACCAACAACAACAGCAAAGCCCCACTAAAAACTTGAACATAAAGTTGCAGGCCGTTACTTTAAGTTCAGGCATTCATTCCCCTTTTAGGTTTTGTCTCTTCTTCTTCTTCTGACGATGATGATGAAGATCCTCCTCCTCTTCCTCATCCTCCTCCTCCTCTTCCTCCTCCTCCTCCTCTTTCTCCTCCTCCTCATTCTTCTTCTTCTTCTTCTGATGAAGATCCTCCTCCTCCTCCTCTCTCCTCCTCCTCCTCCTCCTCCTCCTCTTCCTTCTCCTCCTCCTCCTCCCTCCTCCTCCTCCTCCTCCTCCTCCTCCTTCTTCTTCTTGTTCTTCTTCTGATGATGATGAAGATCCTCGTCGTCCTCCTCCTCCTTCTTCTTCTGGCAGTGACCTTTCGAGTGCCATGCCTGTCTATCGAACATCAGTACACAACCTTTTTTTTAACCTTCGTGACATTCCTGACAATGCTGGTCGATGACCCCTTTCCCCCCAACATGATCAGCGAGCAATCGATGCCAGAACTCGCTACCGTTTATAGCCCTGCTATTTTAGAAGTTTGTGTGCAGTACGAATATGAAACTGTTTTTAAAGCATCGCGTTGATTCGGTTTTTCTTTCTTCGACTTACACTGATTGTCTCGTCAAGAAGGTGGGAGGGGAGGGGGTGGCAAGTCAGAATAATTGTAGACGAGAAATCTTTTAATGTTAATGTTGTTGTTCGTTGTTCGTTTTCGAGAGTGGTTTTGTCCGTCAAAGTTCGGGAGACAGTGAAAAGAAAGTAAATTTAGCGGTGAGTATGTTATGGCTATTGATGGTAAGAGTTTTCAGAGAGAGATGGATGGTAGGAAGTGGGAGTAAGAGAGGTGGGGGGGAAATGGAAGGGAGGCGGGATGTTAGAGATGAGAACACTGATGTCGTAGAAGGTGGGAGGGAGAGGGAGAGGAAAGAGGAGTTCTATATTTCGAAAATAGTAATGAGCATGAGTTGTGACTATAAACCGAGTGGTCCCGTCGAATCGGCATGCAGAAACTTGCACACGTTAAGATCTGTTCTGCTGTTCGAAGGTAGAGATTGTGTGCGGTGGAGAAGATGACAAAAGTGTGAGAAACGCGAGAACACAGCAGTTGAAAAGAAAAAGTCATCTGGAGGCGTTGATGTGCTTTACAGTTTCAGGGTATAGAAGAGCAATCAATTATATGAATAATAATAAGATTTTGGGTTTTTTTTTAACATCCAGTGCATGTCCTTATCAGAGATATTATTTTTGTTCATGTTGGATGTTTTAAAATAAAACAGTATAAAAAGACACTATAAGATTATCATAAAATGGATAGTAAACCCCAACCAATATTTCCCGTTACAAGAGAAACAAAACAAAACAAAAATACAAGAGAGAGAGAGAGAGACAGAGAGACAGAGTGACAGAGAGACAGATAGTCAGTCAGACAGACAGGCAGACAGACAGACAGACGGACGGACGGACGGACTGACAGACAGACAGACAGCGAGTCCATACATGCTCACACTCACTCAAAGGCAAAAAGAGGTTTTGAGAGTAGAATTAATTACTTGATTGATTTTGTATAGGCCGAAACTGAATCATTAAAAATCCCTTTTTCTTTTTTTCTTTTTCTTTTTTTCTAAACAAGCTAGGCACAGCTTAGAAACAAAGACAAAGATTTCTTCGTGACAAAAACAAAAGACTGAAAAAAAAAGAAAATCGGGAAAGACAATGAAAGTGAAAACAACAACAAAATGTCTTTAACATGAAGTGTAAGTCGCCGTCTCTTTATCTCTCTCTCTCTCTCTCTCTCTCTCTCTCTCTCTCTCTCTCTCTCTCTCTCTCTCTCTCTCTCTCTCTCTCTCTCTCTCTCTCTCTCTCTCTCTCTCTTATCTCTCTCTCTCTCTCTCTCTTCTCTCTCTCTCTGTCTCTCTCTGTCTCTCTCTTCTCTCTCTCTCTCTCTCTCTCTCTCTCTCTCTCTCTCTCTCCCCCTCTCTCTCTCTCCCAGTTAGTACACATACACACACCCACCACACAAAAAATGTTTGTTTGGTTTTTTTTATAAGTGTAAAAGCCTCCCAAGAAAAACTATCCCAAAAAAAAATTAAACAGGAGAAAGTCAAGCTGACAATTAGTGACTGAAATGAGCCACCACAGCAGAGCAGTAAATTGACTCCAGGGGGAAAAAGTGGGGTGGGGGTGGGTGGGTAGGGGTGGGGACCACAACCATTACTACACGTACTCTTTGCACAAAGAAATGAGACTAATTAGTTGTGCTCCACATTGTGTGTGTGTGTGTGTGGGGGGGGGGGGGGGGTCTACCCCCACCCGAACACAGTGGAAGTCTCAAGATGTCGACACACCCTTTCTTAGGCCTGTCGTCTGTCCGCTAACTATTTCTTTCTTTCTTTCTTTCTTAATTTCTTGTTCTTGTTCTTCTTGTTTTTCTTGTTCTTGTTCTTCTTGTTCTTGTTCTTCTTCTTCTTTATTATATGCATGGCATCAGGCAGTTTGATGAGAAGAAGAAAGAAGAAGAAGAAGAGGAAGCAGATGAAGAAGAAGAAGAAGAAGTTGAAGAAGACGAGGAAGAAGAAGATAAAGAAGAAGAAGAGGAAGAAGAAGAAGACGACGACGAGAAGAAGAAGAAGAAGAAGAAGAAAAGAAGAAGAAGAAGAAGAAGAAGAAGAAGAAGAAGAAGATAAAGGAGGAGAAGAAGAAGATGACGATGAAGAAGAAGACGAAGAAAAAGAAGACGAAGAAGAAGAAGAAGAAGACGACGACGAAGAAGAAGATGAAGAAGAAGTAGACGAAGAAGCGATGACGACGACGAAGAAGAAGACGAAGAAGAAGAAGAAGAAGAAGAAGAAGAAGATGAAAGAAGAAGAAGACGACGACGACGAAGAAGAAGATAGAGAAGAAGAAGAAGTGGCAGACAGGGATGATGATGATAATGATGATGATGATGATGATGATGATGATGTAGAGGAGGAGGAGAAAAAGGAGAGGGAAGAGAATGATGATGATAATGATGCTGCTGATGATAATGATAATAATAATGATGATGATGATGTGATGATGACGACGACGACGAGGGAGATGATGGTGATGATGATGGGGAAGAGGAGGAGGAGAAGAAGAAGAAGATGAAGATCGTAAGGAGGAGAAAAAGGAGGAGGAAGATGATGCTGATTATGACGACGACGACGAGGAAGATGATGGTAGGGAGGAGGAGGAGGAAGAAGAAAATGTCGATGATAAGGAGGAGCAGGAAGAGAAATATGATGATACTGATGGTGAAGAGGAAGATGATGATGATGATAATAGGGAGGAGGAGGAAGAGAAGGATGATGATAATGACGACGACGACAACGAGGAAGATGGTAATGATGATGATGATGAAGCGGAGGAGGAGAAGAAGGATAATGTTGGAGGAGGAGGAGGAGGAGGAGGAGGAGGAGGAGAAATGATTATATTGATGAGTAGGAAACAAAGACGAAGGAAAAGTATTTTCTTTCACTAAATAGCAGGACAGGACAAAACAAATCAGGACAATGCAGAACGTGTAAATATAACAAATAACAAAAAATGACAAATGACATATAAAGCAGAGTATTACCACACACATCATGTAAAAGTATTCAACGTCAACGCTTGATATGCCCAACAATTTATAACTTAAACGTACATACCATATCAAGCGGAAGGGTTTTCAAAATAAACGTCTTCTTTTTCATAGGCCAGTGCCAAGCTAACTTAGCGTTTTTGGGTAGGATTTCGTTTCTCTGTTAGAGCTCCGAGGTCCACCGATGGTGAGATTTTGCGTACGCGACCATTTTCTCCAACCATTAAGGTAGCCGCATTCCGACTTCGGGGGATACAGTTGGAAACTGAACCTACCAATTTTGTCGGGACTGTCGAGAGATATCTTGCTAATTTTTTCCCAATTTTCGGCTGTCGTAGATTCTTTGGTCGTGCACACGTGTCTGGCTGGTTTAGAGTCACCTCAGAAAGGCTTGACATTCAGTTTGATTTTTGCAGTCAAACTGGGAAGAAATAGCAAGGCTGGCAATCGAACCCAGAACCTCACGATTTACTTGTGTGGCAGGTTAATGTCTAAACCGTCCTGCCACCTTCCTTCATAACTCTGAGTATAAAACTGTAAAATTAAGGGTAGCACCTATACTAAAATGTTAGGAGTTGTTTTAAGTTCAAAGCCAGAATTTTGGGGACAGCTATCTACATTTTTTTTGTTTCAAAAAGATATTTGGAACAAACGACATACATGTATATCATAAGTGTTGACCGATCCTTTGTGCATTTCCAGAGTCAGCGAATTCAGGGCAAAATAATATGTCTAATCAGTTCTCTGGAATCTGCCTAAACTTTAGGCACCATTCTGAATAAGTTACACAGTACCCAGTGCTAAAAAGAAAATCTTCTGGACTTCAACTTCTCCAACAATAAATATAAGAAACTTTATGCTTTAAGCTAACTGAATTCTGTTTCAGATAAACCTCTTCTAAGTTTTGTTGCTGATCTGTACCAATAGTTCCACCCATTCAATTGTGTTGGCATCCCATATATATATATAATATATATATATATATATATATATATATATATATATATATAATATATATATATATATATATATATATATATATATATATATATATAAAGGATAGGTCATGAATATTCATCCACCCTGCTGAAGAGACGCCATAATCAGAAGGATTGCACGTAACCCAGGGAAAAAACCCAAAAGAAGCTTTGATCTATGTCACCTAATTTCTGTCAAAAGACACCTTCCTACACATTTTGACCTTTCACAAACAGGAGAGCTCCCGCCCACAGTGTTGACTCTGTGTGTGTGTCTGAAAACAGAAAACATTCGATATGACGGAACATCCCTGTCACTGTCTGCATACTTTCCAGACTGTCTGAAAATAGGGCTGATGTCAAAGTCTGCACATTGGCGTGTGTGTGTGTGTGTGTGTGTGTGTGTGTGTGTGTGTGTGTTTGTGTGTGTGTGTGTGTGTGTGTGTGTGTGTTCATGCACGCGTACGTGCGCGTGTGTTACAATTTCTTCCTGTTGCTCATGTTTCAAGAGCTTGTCTGGTAGGTATTTACAGTACGAAACAAATCCTTTTGTAATGAACACCAAAGGAGAAAATACATACTGCTTACACCTGACCCTTTGCATTACAGAACAACTTCTGTGAAACACTCTGTAAATCTCAACTCCCACAGTCATCACAATGCAATATGATGCGACACGCTAAAATCCTGTGCGACACAGTTTATCCTACTCAAAAGCCACGCAGACCAATACACTAAAACACAATGCGAAAAATAGCAATCAGGAATCTGACAAGACTGGGCAGCACAAAACGCAATACCATATAAAAAAAAATGATGGTATAAGACTTCAGCCACAGATAGACAGACCAATAAACACATTTCGCAAACTATATCACGTGACAGTATTTTAACGTCAAAACTTGGGATTCAGGGTGATTTATAGCTGAAGTTTTTGCCAAGCACGTACAGCAGACAAGCTTTTTTTTTGCAGAGTCAAATGTCACCTCTTACTTTGAGCCTGACAGCCAGGGAGCTCTGCATCACTAATGTGTGTGTATGCATCTGCATACACGCGGGGACTGGATTAAAAAAGCACATGAGTGCTTATTCCATTATCCTCGATAGAAAAGAATTTAAAAACCCAAAAAAACCCCTAAGCTGTCATTGATAAGTGTGTACAAGTGTTTAGAGCTCTCTCTCTCTCTCTCTCTCTCTCTCTCTCTCCTCTCTCTCTCTCTCTCTCTCTTCCCTCTTCTCTCTCTCTCTCTCTCTCTCTCTCTCTATCTCTCTCTCCTGGAAACTGGATGGAAAAAAAAGCACATGAGTGCTTATTCCATTTTCCTCGAAATAAAAAAATACAGTAAAATAACGTGTTGTTGTTTTTGTTTTTGTTTCAAACTTCAACACCATCCGAATTCCATGGTATGTAGGCCAAAGGTAAAACGAGGTTTAAAAAAACAACCCCAAAACCCCACACCTGAAAACAGATCTAGCTCAATACTGAATGTCAAGAATTCTTTTTCAGTTTCAAGCAGCTTTTGTTTCTTTGTTTGTTTTTATTTTGTTTTGTTTTTTGTTGTTTGGGGGGGGGGGGGGGGGGTCTGTCTGTAGGGTGTGTAACGGTTTCTCTGTTTCTAGAGGTTCTTTTAACAACAACAACAACAACAACAAAAAATGTATGCGACATATGGAGAAACAGTAGTTTTCTGTCTGTAGATGTAGAGTTTGTACAGAATACAGTAGTCCAGGGGTTTGAACATCTGCTTGACTGACGCTATAGCCGAGTGGTTAAGACCGTTTGACTTCAATCCCGTGGGTTCTTGAAGTCCTGGGTTCGAATCTAGGCAGCGGCGGCAGGGGAATTAAGGGTGGGGAATTAAGGGTGGAGAATTAAGGGTGGAGAATTAAGGGTGGGGAATTAAGGGTGGGGAATTAAGGGTGGGGAATTAAGGGTGGGGAATTAAGGGTGGAGAATTAAGGATGGGGAATTAAGGGTGGGGAATTAAGGGTGGGGAATTAAGGGTGGGCAATTAAGGGTGGGGAATTAAGAGTGGAGAATTAAGGGTGGGGTATTAAGGGTGGGGACTTAAGAGTGGAGAATTAAGGGTGGGGAATTAAGGATGGAGAATTAAGGATGGGGAATTAAGGATGGGGAATTAAGGGTGGGGAATTAAGGACGGGGAATTAAGGATGGAGAATTAAGGATAGGGAATTAAGGATGGTGAATTAAGGATGGAGAATTAAGGATGGGGAATTAAGGATGGGGAATTAAGGACGGGGAATTAAGAGTGGGGAATTAAGGATGGGGAATCAAGGATAGAGAATTAAGGATGAGAATCAAGGATGGGGAAGTAAGGATGGGGAATCAAGGATGGGGAATCAAGGATAGGGAATTAAGGGTAGGGAATCAAGGCTGGGCAATTAAGGATGGAGAATTAAGGATGGGGAATTTAGGATGGGGAATTAAGGATGGGGAATTAAGGATGGGAAATTAAGGATGGGAAATTAAGGATGGGGAATTAAAGATGGGGAATTAAGGATGGGGAATTAAGGATGGGGAATTAAGGGTGGGGAATTAAGGGTGGGGAATTAAGGCTAGGCAATTAAGGATGGGGAATTAAGGGTGGGCAATTAAGGGTGGGGAATTAAGGATGGGGAATTAAGGGTGGGGAATTAAGGGTGGGGAATTAAGGATGGAGAATTAAGGATAGGGAATTAAGGATGGGGAATTAAGGATGGGAATCAAGGATGAGGAATTGAGGACCAGGAATTAAGGATGGGGAATTAAGGATGGGGAATTAAGGGTGGGAATCAAGGATGGGGAATTAAGGATGGGAATCAAGGATGGGGAATCAAGGATGGGGAATTAAGGATGGGAATCAAGGATGAGGAATTGAGGACCAGGAATTAAGGGTAGGGAATCAAGGCTGGGCAATTAAGGATGGGGAATTAAGGATGGGGAATTAAGGATGGGGAATCAAGGCTGGGCAATTAAGGATGGGGAATCAAGGATGGGGAATCAATGATAGGGAATTAAGGGTAGGGAATCAAGGCTGGGCAATTAAGGATGGGGAATTAAGGATGGGGAAATTAAGGATGGGGAATTAAGGCTGGACAATTAAGGCTGGGCAATTAAGGACGGGCAATTAAGGATGGGGAATTAAGGATGGGGAATTAAGGATGGGCAATTAAGG
>CM054148.1:31258567-31263567 GCA_028751875.1 Rapana venosa | reverse complement strand
AGATCGATAGTGTGCGAATGCCTAAATTCATTAACTGTAAACATGTCTCTTAGTGATGGTGGAACAATGCCATGAAAAATTTTATGCATAAGAATTCCTTTGTTGAACAGGAGTTTGGAGTTTAACGGTAGGAGGTTGTTATCTCTATAATCAGCATCAGTTAAAGAAAAGGACCTATCTAATACAAGTTTAACAGCACGTTTATGAAGTCTAGTAATAGATTTAGTTAAGTTGTTGCTTGCCAGATCCCAAAGAGTGGAAGCATAATCAATGCTTGACTGAATATATGAATGAAAGAATATTTTTCTTGCATGCAGAGACAGAAAATGTTTTATTTTACGCAGTTGAAATATTTTTGAGGCAATGTTTCTTGATAAACTTTTGATGTGATCTGACCAAGATAAATTGTTATCAATAGTTAATCCTAATAGTTTATGACTTGAAATTTCTTCTATTATATCATCAATTATATAGAGTGATGGTTTAATTATGTTAAGATTTTGACGTTTTTGCCTAGATGAAATAAGCATGAATTTTGTTTTGTTGGGATTGAGTGCCATGTGATTCATATGTGTCCATTTGACAAGAATATCTATGTTTTCTTGCATTACTCGAAACACCTGGTATGGATCCCTATCGGTTGTGTCTATGGTGGTGTCGTCTGCAAAAAGTTCACAGGATGTTGTAATAGATAAAGGTAAGTCGTTGACATATAGAGAAAATAGCAGAGGACCAAGAACAGACCCCTGAGGAACACCGTAAGCATTTGGAAGGTACTTAGAAAAGCAATTGTTGAGATAAACTTTTTGCTGTCTGTTAGATAGAAAGGAACAAATAAGTTCGAGGGTATTGGGAGATATGTTATAGATGGCTAGTTTCTTTAAGAGGAGATTGTGATCAAGGACGTCGAATGCCTTGGCAAAGTCGACAAATAGAACTCCGGTAAATTGGTTTTTGTTTGTATTGGATAGCCATCTTTCGGTGAGTTTTAATAATGCTGTATTACATGAATGGTTGGCTCTAAATCCAGATTGGTTGGGATGTATGAGATTATACTTATTCAGATGAGCAAGAAGACATCTATATATGTGCTGTTCTAAAGGCTTTGAAAGTGTTGACAGAATAGATATTGGTCTATAATTGGAAGGGTCAGCAGTCTTTCCTGATTTGAACAATGGAATTACTTTGGCTTGCTTTAATATTTTTGGAAATGTGTTTTTACTTATACAAAGATTATAGATATATGTCAGTGTGTCTGTTATTACAGGTGCAGCAAGTTTTAGAATACCATCCAGTCCATCTAGACCACGTGTTGCTGTTTGTTTTAAACCTTTTAAAGAAATAAACACGTCGTGGACGCTAACGGGTGTGATGTTGAGCTTTGTATAGATGTTATGGTTAGAACAAAAGGTTTTTAGGTCTCTTAAATCATTGCTATCTGAATTGTCGTTAATGATTATCTGAGATGACACTGTTGAAAAATGATGATTTATTGCATCGGCTGATATATCTTTTTATGTTATTTGAAGTATTACTTATATTTTTATTTGTTAGTTTATTGATGGCTTTCCAAATGGTCTTACTATCTTTGTTTTTATCAACTAGTTGTTCAAAGTATTTCTTTTTTTCTGCTCTTAAAAGACTAGTAACATAATTTCTTTGCTTTTTATATTCTTCTTGAGATCCTCTTTTTAACAGGTTATCTCTTAAATGAATATTATCTTGAACTTGTTTAGTGAGCCAGGGTGGTTTAATTCGGTATTTGACTCTTTTTGTCTGAAGAGGAGCATGTTTATTGTAAATGCCACAGAAAATCTGATACCATAGATCAAGAGCATGATCTGGATTGGTCAGCTGATATACACTGTTAAGGGGAGAGTTTATAAGATCTTGCAAAAAATGGTTAGTGTCGAATTTAGAAAAGTTTCTATACGTAATAGTCTTATGATTAAGATTGGGTACTTTTATTCCTTTTTTGGACCAAGTGATACAGACTGGAAAATGATCGCTACAACCAAAAACTGGAACAGCTATCTCAACAATAGTTTTAGGATTGGTAGTATAAACATGGTCTATTACAGTTTTCGAAGTCTTAGTGATACGTGTTGGTGTGTTTATCAACTGTTTCAAATTGAATAACTCGACTGTTTGCGTCCATTGGTTATTTGTTTTAATCAAGTCAATGTTAAAGTCCCCTAACTGTATTATGTCCTTTGAATCCTCATTGATATTTTCTATCATATCTATATATCGATTTATCCAGTTAAAATTTTCAGCAGGATTTCTGTACAAAAAACACAAAAGAAGGGGTTTAGAATGCTTAATTTTGATTTCTATCCAAATCGTTTCTACTGCATGCTGCTCTAAATCTATTAACCTTTTAAACTGAATAGAGTTGTGAATATAGACCATTAAACCTGTTTCATGAACACTATGGGGGTCTCTACGAACAACGGTATAGCCTGGAATGGAGATGTCATTAT
Source organism: Rapana venosa (assembly GCA_028751875.1). Taxonomy (NCBI): domain Eukaryota; kingdom Metazoa; phylum Mollusca; class Gastropoda; order Neogastropoda; family Muricidae; genus Rapana; species Rapana venosa. The sequence continues at coordinate 31,261,084 of CM054148.1, read as the reverse complement.
CCGAGATATGAGGATTTAAATGTGTTTCAGAAAAGCCAAAAACATGGAAATTTTTTTCAGAATTTGATAGAATTGCAGGTATTTCTGTCAATTTGTTTATCACATGATTGATATTTAAGTGTCCTACACGAAAACCTTGTTTTGTTAGCCAAGTACTATTGTTTCCAGACATGACATTTGTAAACACTTGTATTATTGTACACAATTCAATGAATAGCAAATTTATAATAATAAACAACTGAAAAATAACTCCTAAAGACGGTAATTAAAAAAATCTTCAAAGTACAAAACACAAAAAGGCCAAAAATGGCTATTTGCAAACTTTGCAAAACAATAATCAAGGGGAAAAGACAAATACAAAAAAGTTCAAGAAAAATCTGCAAAACTGACTCAAAAAAAGCTAATTCACAATTTACCTTCTCTGTCAGTCAAAAGTTCCGTTCGCCAAGGCCAATAATCCAATCCCTCCAAAAAAATACAACAATTTTTTTTTTCTCTCTCTCTTTTTTTTCAAGATACGCCCAGCCCGGTTATTCTTTCAGATACACGTCCATGCACACTCCATTCACTTTCCATGTGTTGTGTTTACAAAAACAAGAGAGAGAGAGAGAGAGAGAGAGAGAGAGAGAGAGAGAGAGAGAGAGAGCGAGACAGAGAGACAGAGAGACAGACAGTCAGAGAGAGAGAGAGAGAGGGAGAGAGAGAGGGAGAGAAAACAGAGAGACAGACAGAGAGACAGACAGAGAGAGACAGAGACAGGACAGACAGACAGACAGACAGACAGAAGAGAGAGTGAGAGAGAGAGAGAAAACAGAGAGAGAGACAGACAGACAGTCAGAGAGAGAGAGAAGAGAGAGAGAGAGAGAGACAGAGAAGACAGACAGACAGACAGACAGACAGACAGACAGACAAACAGTCAGAGAACTCGAACACGAAATGGTTTATTCAGTATTGCCTATGGCCCGTACTGAAGGGGGTACATACATCACTTTCAAAGCGATGTTGAACTGAACTATAATTAAAAGTGTGGATGAAACATGGCAGTGATATAAAAAAAAACACACCAAAGAATAGGTTATCAGAAACACGATTTTGGGGGATTATGTTAGTCCGTCGTGTCCGACGATGACCTCCAAAACAGCAGAAGAGGCAGCTGCTGTTTTGGAAACTGGGCAGAAATTTGATTATAGTGGAGATGCCTTGCCCACAGTACATCCCCACTCTCTCGGCCAAGTGGGCATAAGGACAGTCAGCGTTGGAGATGTTCTCCAAAGGCCAACCAGCCTTTTGGGGGATAAAAATTTAGGTAGATCTGATCCCTTAAAGCTTAAGCACTTATTCTAAGCTTGCAAAGAGCTTGTTTATGGGATGGATCGATTTCGGTAGTTAAATAATTTTCTAAATTATAGTCATTTTTTAAAATATTTTATCATATGCTCATATGATTCTTGTTCTGTTTGTTTATTATATTTTGCTGTGTCCAGAACTGTATAATTTTGTTTCTGTTGACGCAAAGCTGACTTAAGTCTGTTTTTACTGAATGTTGATTGATTGTTCCATACATGTCCAAACCCTAATTTATAAGAATTTTTATAAATAAACACTATCCCCCCCCCCAATTTATTCTGTCCTTTTTTTGTTCAGAATATCATTGTAAGCTTATATGGAAGTGCTAATATGTGCATCTGACATATGGCTCGAATAATCAATAACTGGACACGCAATAATGTTATAAATTCTCACAGGAAATCTACCTTATTCTGCCAGTGTTGGCAGATTCTTTGATTTGGACTGTAAACCTAAGTTATATTATACATTTTCATGACTTCTCATGTAGATCTTTAGAAGAACGGCAGTTTAAAAACAAACAAGCAAAAAAACAACAACAAAAAAACCCGACATGTGTGAGTCAATGAACACAGTAGCGTATTTTCAACCCGCAGAAACCAGATTTCAACTCCATAATTATGTTGCGATAGGCATAATCAACGCGTCGAAAAGCTTGATTATCATAGCGCAGCGAATATTCTGTTCCTCGATGACTCGTCTCAATGAACATACTGCTTTATTTGCCTGCTGAGCTAAATGTTCTTGGGTAAAAGGAAATCTCCCGATTTGTGAAAAAGTACACCTAAGTATTTGAGCTGGTCGCTAGTTTTGATTATATGATTACATACCTTGAAATGTATGGGTACTTTTGGACTGTGTGAGTAAATATGACTACTTTGGTTGTTGTTTTTCTGTGTTGATATTTAACCCGAATTTTTCACGATGCATATTCATGGTTATCTAATTTCGTTTGTAGTCCTACTTTTGTAGTAGATACGATTGTAAAGTAATCGGTTTACAACAGGCATGAAATAATATTGGTTATTCATTATCTACGTATGGTGAATCAGCACCCACCAAAAACCCCGAGGGATATCATTAACAAATGCATTGAATAAAATGGGACTTAACACATTTCCTTGTAGTTCACCTTTCAGTACTCGTATTTCAGAAGAAAAACTACAGAGT
>CM054148.1:31251067-31253567 GCA_028751875.1 Rapana venosa | reverse complement strand
ATCGTAGGTTATAATAATGATAATATATATACATCACTAGCAAATCTATGAATACAATCATCTGGCTGCTGGTTTCAATGTCTCCATGTCACTCTTACTTCCCCCTGCTCAGAACCCCCCCCCCCCATCCCCCCCCCCCCCCCCCCCACCACCCACACCTCCCACCTCAGTCTCTCTCTTTGTCTGTCTCTCTGTTTCAGTCTCAGTGACTATTTCTCACTCCTTTTTTTCCCTCCTCTTCCATCTCCTGCCCCTTTCCCTCCAACCTCTCTTATCTTCTTTCTTTCTGTCTCTCTTTTTCTTTCTTTCTTCTTTTCGTTTTTTTTTTTTTTTTTTTCTTTACTTCTTTGGTCTTTCTTTCTTTCTTTCTTTCTTTCTTATCTTATTCTTTCTTTCTTTCTTATCCTTCTTTTCTTTTCTTTCTTCTTTTTTTTTCTTCTTTCTTTCTTGTCTTTTTTTCTTCTTTTTTTTTTCTTTCTTTCTTCTTCTCTCTTTTTATTTCTTTCTTTCTTTCTTCTTTCTTTTTTTTTCTTTTTCTCCTTTTGGTTTTTCTTTCTTTCTTTCTTCTTTCTTATTCTTTCTTTCTTTTTCCCTCTTTCCTTTCTCCCCCCCCCCCCCTCCCTCCCCCTTACTTCCCCCTTCCCCCCCCCCCCCCCCCCCCCCCCCCCCCCCCCCCACCCCCCCCCCCCCCCCCCCCCCCCCCCCCCCCCTCTCACCTCTATCTCTCTCCCTCCCCCCTTTTTCCTCTCCCCCCCTTCTATCTCCTCTTCCTTCCCCTCCCCGCTCCCCCCCCACCCCCGCTATCCTCCCTCGCCCTCCCCCTCCCCCCTCCCCTCCTCCTCCCCCCCGCTCTCCATCCCCCCACCCCAACCCACCCCCTCTCTCTCCCTCCCTCCCCTCTCTTTCTCACTTTGCTCTTTTCTCTCTCCCTTCCCTCATCTCTCTCTCCCTTCCCCCCCCGCTCTCTCCCTCCCCTCCACCGCTCCCCCCCCCCCCCCCGCTCTCTCTCTCTCTCTCTCCCCCTCACCCTCCTCCTTCTCTCTTCTCACTCGCCTCTTTCCTCCCCTTCCCTTCTATCTCTCCTCCCCCTTTCCCCCTCCCCCCCCCCCCCCCACCCCCCCCCCCCCCCCCCCCCCCCCCCCCCCCCTACCCCCCCTCTCTCTCCCTCCCCCCCCCCCGCTCTCTCTCCTCTCCCCCTCCCCCTTTTCTCCCCTCCCCCCCCCCCACCCTCTCCTCCCCCCCCCCCCCCCCCCGCTCTCCCCCCCCCCCCCCCCCCCCCCTCTCTCTTCTCTCTTTCTCACTCTCTTTATTCGTGCAAAATACTGCAGACGAGTAAAAGGGGAGCAGAAAAACCGGACAGTTAAAAAGAAAAAAAAACAACACAACAAAATCCCCCAAAAAGACGAAGGAAAGAAAGGAAAGAAAGAAAAAGAAGAAAAGAAAGAAAAAAGTCTTTAGGTTTCTCAGACAAGGACTTTGATTGACTGAAAAGAAAAGCAAAGGAGGCAGGCATAGATAGTTAAACTGGACAGCTAAGGAGAGAGGGAGGGAGGGAGAGGACGACAGACAGAGATAGAGAGGACAGAGAGAAGGGAGAGAGAGGGGGGAGAGAGACAGAGAAAGAGAGAGACAGAGAGAGAAATGAGAGCTAGAGAGGGGGGGAGAGAGAAGAGAGACAGAGACACAATGAGGCAGAGAGACAGAAAGAGGGGGAGAGAGAGACGGAGAGAGAGAAACAGACAGGACAGATGCTGACAGACGCTGACACAGGGAGAGAGAGAGAGAGAGAGAGAGAGAGAGAGAGAGAGAGAGAGAGAGAGAGAGAGAGAGAGAGACAGACAGACAGACAGACAGACAGACAGAGAAACACAGAGATAAGAGACAAGAAAAGGGAGAGACAGAGACAGAGAGAGAGACAGACACACACAGAGAAGACAGACAGAGAGGACAGAGAGAGAGGAAGAGAGAGAAAGAGACACACACACACACACACACACCACACACACACACACACCACACACCACACACACACAACACACACACACACACCACACAACACACACACACCACCAAACAGAGAAGACACAGAGGAGGAGGAAGAGGAGGAGGAGGAGGAGGGAGATAACTGGATGAGGAGGTATCGGACATATCTCTCTGGCAATGGGTCGTTCCCTAAGACATCACCCAAGACTCCTTCTCCTTTCTTCTGCCCTCCCAGGGCCGCTCGTCAAGTCATCAGACGACGCCGAATGCCGCTGTAAAAATCTAGAATGGTTCTGCTCTTGGGGTGGGTGGGGTGGGGGAGGTGGGTGGGGTAGGGGTGGGGGTAGGGGGTGGGGAGGGGGTGGGGGTAGGGGGGGTGGTGTGTGTTGATCGGGTAGTTGGTTTTTTTCGGGGACTTTTTTGGTTGTTTTATTTTTTTTATAGTTTTCTTGCTATTTACTTGTTTTGTTGCCTTTTAAAACTACAAGTAGTGGTGGAAGGAAAGAGGGGTGGGTGG
>CM054148.1:31241067-31246067 GCA_028751875.1 Rapana venosa | reverse complement strand
AACAACAACAACAATCAAATAAATAAGTAATAATGATTATTGTATTGCACAGATTATTATTATTATTATTATTATTATTATTACTACTACTACTACTACTACTACTACTACTACTACTACTACTACTACTACTACTACTACTATTAATATACCACTTTAAGTCACGGAAGATTTCTCTGCGTGAAATTCAGGCTGCTCTCTCTGGGGAGAGCGAGCGCGACGCCACAAGGGCAGCGCCACCCATTATTTTTTTCTTTTTCCTGTCTGCAACTGTATTTATTTCCCAGCCAACAACAACTTAACACACCTACACACACACACACACACGCACACACACACACACACACACACACACACACACACACACACACACACGTCTAATATCACAACTGTGAAAAGACGTTAAATGAATTTGAACACACACACACACACACACACACACACACACACACACACACACACACACACACACACACACCACACACACCGCACACACCCACACCCACACACACACACACACTACACACACACGCACACACACACACACTACACACACACACACTACACCCACACCCACACTACACACACACTACACACACTACACACACACACTGCACACCCACCCACACTACACACACACTACACACACACACTACACACACACACATACTACACCCCCACACACACACACCACACACACACGACCACTCACCAAACAATGTATGTCACTCTTAGGCCAGAACCGTTCGATTTCTGAGCTACGAGGACTGCAGGTCACAAAGATACACACCTGCACCTGACTTCCTCTGCACGTGCTTCTTCTTCTTCTTCTTCGTCGTCGTCGTCATCGTCGTAGCAGAACGCTCAGACAACAACTATTGTTGTCTGTCATATGAGCGAAAATGCCTTGCGCTACCTGGCAAGTCAGGCCCAGCACATCCAACTTCGGGGATGGGACAGACTTGTTTGTTATTTTTTTATAAAAGGCTTTTTTCTGGAGCGAAAAAGGCAGGAGAAAGGACTAAGAAGACAGAAATTAGACAAGAAGGGGGTGACGGGAAGAACAAGAAACAAGGCAGAAACAAAGAGAGGGATAGAAAAGAGGGAAGTCCTAGCACAGAATTTCTAGAAGGTGGGGATGCTAGTTATATTGACAGGCCTCAAACATCCCCGAGGGGCGTTTGCACATGGAAGCGCACGTGCACTTTTTAAAATTTTTATTATTTTATTTATTTATTCTTTTATATCGAGAATAATGGAATACGCGCTTATGTGCTGTTTTTACATCTAGTCCCCGTGTGTATGCGGTTGTGTTAATTCTGTCATCCGTTCCCACCAGCACACAATGGCCTGCTCTTACGAAAAGCGGAACAGGATTTAACGTGTGCGCAAGATGTTCTGCGAGCGTTCGCACACGGAACCTCGGTTTATAGTCTCATCCGAAGGACTTTAGTGGGAGAGTGGAGCCTGCACTGATGTTAACTCCAGGGGGAAAATATCCCCTTGAACGGGAATCGAACCCGGGTCGTCAGAATTTGACCACTAGGCTACCCCGCCCCCCCACACCAAGAACCAAGAAGACAGAAATTAGACAAGAAGGGGGTGACGGGAAGAACAAGAAACAAGGCAGAAACAAAGAGAGGGATAGAAAAGAGGGAAGTCCTAGCACAGAATTTCTAGAAGGTGGGGATGCTATTTATATTGACAGGCCCCGGGCATCCCCAAGGGGGCGTTTGCACATGGAAGCGCACGTGCACACGCGGACGCGCGCGCGCACACACACATATACACACACCTGACAGTGTTTAACCCCCAACATTATAGACGTGCTAAAAACGGTGACTGTTTATTAAGCGCTCTCTCTCTCTCTCTTCTTCTCTCTCTCTCTCTCTCTCTCTCTCTCTCTCTCTCTCTCTCTCTCTCTCTCTCTCTCACACACACACACATCTGACCAGCGTTTCAACTCCCAAAAGCTACACGAACAGTTCAACAACTGCGACTGTTTGTTGGCCTGTCCCGATGCCCCATTGAGTTTCAGTTTTACAAACAAACCACACTAAAACTTTCAACTGAAAACTCATCACATCTCTTCAATATGGATCGAGAGAAGAGAAGAGAAGCCACCATCCCAACAACAATAGCAACACCACCACCCACAGCCTAAGAAAGGACGCAGGCCATACCCCATCCAGTCCTCTCGCAAAAGCTCCTGCCACTGCGCATGCGTGAAGGTGGGATGAATTAAGGTAGTTCCGGCTCTAATGGCAGAGAAAGCGGAGGGCGGAAGTGGCCTATTCTTCTGCCACAATGGCGCCATTGGCACGTGCTTTCTGAACCCTCCTCACCCTCCTCACTCACCCTCCTCACCCTCACCCTCCTCCTGCTGATTGCCAGCTATGGGCTGTACGTACGTACGTGTGCTACTCAAAGCAGTGAGTGTATGCTGCACACGCGCGTGCTCGCATGAGCGTGCAGACAGTTACACACACACGTTTGGGCGCGGGCACACATACACGCGCACATACTGACATGTAGGCAGCCCAAGGCACGCACACGCGCACACACACACTTACACACACACACACATACACACACACACACACGTGCGCGTGCGCACGCCCAGCCCAAGCCTTAACTCGCACGCGCGCGCGCGCACACACACAGACACTAGCAGTCTCTCTCTCTCTCTCTCTCTCTCTCTCTCTCTCTCTCTCTCTGGATACATGGATTACACACAATATGAATAACGACAACACACACACACACACACACGCGCACGCACGTCACATAATTATGAACATCTCACACACACACACACACACACACACACACACACACACACACACACACACACACACGCACACACCACACCACGTCGCGACGTCACATATATGAACACACACACACACAAATAAACACACACACACACACACACACACACACACACACACACACACACACACACACACACACACACACAGAGTAAAAGAACAACACACAGTATAGTATAAACCAAACATTATCACCCTGAGCAAAGGGTACGTGCCTGTAAACAGCATGCATGCCACACAGTAATACAACACGCCTTGCATACAATACAAACAAGCGCTGAACTACCTTCTGCAATAACAACCTTCCGTATAACAAAAACAACCCAATCACACAGTGTAGAGCAATACAAACACACAATATTGCGCTGTGTTGTTTTGTAAAAGATGTTCCCATAATTATAATTCAGCGCGATCGTTGGGGAGCGATGCTTCGTCAGAGACCTCAGCTTCTCTAGGGGGCCAGCATTAATTTTGAAGGCGGTTCCCATCTCCTCTCCCTCGCTGTTTTACCTTCCCTGTCCATAAAGTGGTAAAGTAAAGGTAAAGGTAAAGGTGTCCCATAACCTATGTGGTCGTTGGGGAGCGAGGCTTCAGAGACCTCAGCTTCTCTAGGGGGCCAGCATTCATTTTGAGGGCGGTTCCCATCTCCTCTCCCTCGCTGCTTTACCTTCCCTGTCCCTAAAGTGGTAAGGTAAAGGTAAAGGTGTCCCATAACCTATGTGGTCGTTGGGGAGCGAGGCGTCAGAGACCTCAGCTTCTCTAGGGGGCCAGCATTAATTTAAAGGGCGGTTCCCATCTCCTCTCCCTCGCTGCTTTACCTTCCCTGTCCCTAAAGTGGTAAGGTAAAGGTAAAGGTGTCCCATAACCTATGTGGTCGTTGGGAGCGAGGCGCCAGAGACCTCAGCTTCTCTAGGGGGCCAGCATTTATTTTAGAGAGCAGCGCCCATCTCCTCTCCCTCGCTGCTTTTACCTTCCCTGACCCTGAAGAGAGCAGGTGCCCATTTACGGCTGGGTGAACTGGGGGACTGTACTGAAGCCAAGGGACTCGATGGTCACTCATCCACTTGGTAACCACGCTCAATGACGCGTAACCTTAGTTTGGGGAGAGACAGTGCTCTGACCACTGTGCTATCCCGTCCCCTGAGTGATTTTGTTTTTATTTTAATTTATTTTTCATACCACTTTAAGTCACCGCAGATTTTTCTACGTGAAATTCGAGCTGTCTCCCCAGGGAGAGCGCGTCGCCACAAGATCAGCGCCACCCATTATTTTTGTTCTTTTTCCTGTCTGCAGCTGCATTTGTTTCCCTATCATGGTGGCTTTTTTTCCTACATAATTTTGCCAGGGACAACTCTCTTGTTGCCGTGGGTTCTTTTACGTGCGCTAAATAATTTTATTTAACACACGGGACCTCGGTTTATCGTCTCATCCAAAAAGACTAGCACCCAGACTGATCTCAAGGATGGGGGAAAAGTTTCGGGCTTAAACGGGAATCGAACCATCGCACACTTCCGACCCGGACTTTTCGCTTTCTAGGCAGGCGCGTTACTTCTAGACCACCGATCCACTTGAACAGTTGTATTGTACAATAGGCTAGTTAGAGGAAATGGAGATTTCTGTGCGAGGAAGTCTTCGTGAAAAGAATTCGTCATCATGAAATGCGCATTACCTTCAGCGTTTTAGTGAGCGAACAGCAGTTTTAAAAATCACTCAGGATAGACTTCGGTGCATCAGGGGATATAGAATCTTACACATGGACTTGATCTAAAACAAACAACAACAATAACAATAATAATAATAATAATAATAATAATAATAATAATAATAATAATAATAATAATAATAATAACAATAATAATAATAATAATAATAATAATGGAATGTGTATAGCGCTATATCTCGCAAAGACAAATCCAGAGGCTTGCATTCAACATATTCGTACAGAGTCATGCAGCCAGTAACTATTAATAGCTTAAACAAACTCAAACGTAACACACACACACACACACACACACACACAGGCTATACTCTTTGGCAGGGTAGAGCAGGGACAGTTTTGAGATGAAAGACGAGGGAGAAATCTTAGAGAACAACTAAATATGTCTTGAGGCTAGATTGAAATGTGTCATAGTATGTTCCGATACTCTTAGCCACTTTCGCTATTGGGGT
>CM054148.1:31231067-31236067 GCA_028751875.1 Rapana venosa | reverse complement strand
AAAAACCAACCAACCAAACAAAACCTAACACCCGGGCTGCCATTCCAAGATCTAGGAGATTCGGAGTGGGGGTACTACGAACGATGAAGGGCTTGGGGGGTGAGGGGTAGGGGAGTCTGGCTTGGGAGAGGAATGGAACCCTGGACATTTCGCTTTGTGGCTGGGTGGTGTTACCCGTGGGCCACCAGTCTCTTGGTCACGATGACTCGCCCGCTAACTCTCCCGCTGACGGACGTTAGGGGGACGGGATAGCCTAGTGGTTAGAACATTGCGCTCGCTATCTGACGACCCGGGTTCGATTCCCGTTCAAGGGGGATATTTTCCCCTCCGGAGTTAACATCAGTGCAGACTCCACTCTCCCCAAAAGTCCAACGTATGAGACTATCAACCGAGGCCCCGTGTGCGAACGCACGCAGAACATCTTGCGCACACACGTTAAATCCTGTTCCGCTTTTCGTAAGAGTAGGCCATTGTGTGCCGGTGGGAACAGATGTCAAAAAAATGCATACACACGGGGACTGGATGTAAAAAGCACATAAGTGCTTATTCCATTATCCTCGATATAAAAGAATAAAATAAAGTTTAAAAAAAATAAACGCTACAGCCGAGTGGTTAAGACCGTGTGACTTCAGGCCTGTGGGTCCATGAAGGTGTGGGTTCAAATCTCGGCAGCAGCAGCAGCGGGGTCTGGTGAATTGAGGGTGTGGGGGTGGGGGTCTTCTGATGCGGAGGAAGAGATAGCTCAGTGGTCAATGCACTCGCTTTCCCCCAAGCCAAGGTTAAGCAGCATTGAACGTGGTTACCGAATTGGATGGATGGATGACCGCTTGCGCGCCTTGGCTTCGGGACAGTCTCCCAGTTCACCCAGCTGTAAATGGGTACCTGCCTCTTTAGGGTTAGAGAAGGTAAAGCAGCGAGGGGGAGGAGATGGGCGCCACCCTCAATATGCTGGCCCTAGAGAAGTGAGGTCTCTGATGCCTCGCTCCCCAACGACCGCATAGGTTATGGGAACACCTTTACCTTTACACTTTTATTCTTATGTTCTCCTGGATCAACTTGAAAGTGCTAAATTGCCAGTGTTTATATAAAAGTAAAGGTAAAGGTGTCTCATAACCTATGTGGTCGTAAGGGAGCAAGGCATCAGAGACCTCAGCTTCTCTAGGGGCCAGCATATTGAGGGCGGCGCCCATCTCCTCTCCCTCACTGCTTTACCTTCCCTGACCCTAAAGAGGCAGGTACCCATTTACAGATGGGTGAAGTGGCGGTGGGAGGGGGGATTAGTACAATCCCCCCCCCTCCCACCCGCCACTTCACCCAGCTGTAAATGGTTACCTGCCCTCTTTGCGCGCCTTGGCTTCAGTACGAAGCCAAGGCGCGCAAACGGTCACCCATCCACTTTGGTAACCACACTCTCGATGCTGCTTAACCTTAGCTTGGGGAAAGCGAGTGATCTGACCACTGAGCTCTAATCCCGTCCCCTATAGATAGGGAGAAGATCAAATATCAAAGACTCCGCCATTGGTTTAAACATGGTTTATTCAATATTCATACAACATAAGCACTCATGCCAGCATTCGATGGGTTACAGAAACACGAGCATGAATATAGCCAGCATGCATCGTACAGGGTCCCCATATCAGAAATCTTCGCTGGGACGCTAATATATCACAATAACATAAGCAGGAACGAGTCTCCCGCTTCTCCCTTTACGCGTTAGATTACCTTTCAGTGCTCTGCAGTCACTATCAGCCATTAGCATCGGTGGTAGTGTGTGTGTGTGTGTTGTGTGTGTGTTTGTGTTGTGTGTGGTGTGTTGTGTGTGTGGTTGTGTGTGGTGTGTTTGTTGGTGTTGTGTGGATTGTGTTGGTTTTTGTGTGGTTGTGTGTGTGTGGGTTGTTTGGTTGTGTGGTTGTTGTGGATGTTGTGTTGTGGTGTGTGTTTGTGTGTTATGTGGTGTGTGTGTACTGTGTGTGTAGTGGTGTGTGGTTGGTGTGTGTGTGGTGTGTGTGGTGTGTGTGTGTGTGGGTGGTGTGTGTGGGTGTGGTGTGGGGGGGGGGGGGTGTTGCGGTGGTGTGGTGTGGGTGGGGGGGTGTTTGCGTGCGTGCGTGGTGTGGTGTGGGTGGGGGTGGTATGGGGGGGTGTTGCGTGTGTGTTGGTGTGTGGTGTGTGGTGTGTGGTATGGTTGTGGTGGGGGGGGGGGGGGGTTGTTGGGGGGTGTGGTGTGGGTGGGGGGTGGTGTTGGTGGTGGTGTGTGGGGGGGGGGGGGGGGGGGGGTATGGGTGTGTGTGTGTGTGTGGTGTGTGTGCGCTCGCGTGCGAGTGTGGCGTGTGTGTTAAAGTTGGGTTGTTCTCTCTGCGTCTGTCAAAGTTGGAATAAGGGAGGAAACGCACTCGAGTTTTGGAAGATATGGGGCGAGAGAGGGTGAGGAGCGAGAGACAGAGACAGAGACAGAGAGAGACAGAGAGAGAGACAGAGGCAGAGACTGAGAGAGAGACAGAGGCAGAGAGACAGAGGTAGAGAGAGACAGAGACAGAGATACAGAGATAGAGAGAGACAGAGACTGAGAGACAGAGACAGAGATACAGAGATAGAGAGAGACAGAGACAGACAGACATAGGCACAGACACAGATAGAGACAGATAGACAGAGACAGACAGACAAAGGCACAGAGAGAGAGAGAGAGAGAGAGAGAGAGGAGAGAGAGAGAGAGAGAGAGAGAGAATACCAGATAGAGAGATAGAGACTGAACAGACAGAGACACAGACAGTCCGACAGATCGACAGACTGACTTAACAGAGAGACAGACAGACAGACAGACAGACACAGACACAGACAGAGACAGGACGATCTGTGGGAGAGGAGAGGAGAGGAGAGGAGAAGAGAAGAGAGGGGAGGTGAGGGATTTGCTCAAATGCATGCCCTGCAGCATAGCCTGCCAGGCCCAGAGACCAGCCTAGACCGAAGTTGAACCCCAAACCCGGCACAGGCGGCCTGCTGGAAGGAGCCTGTAATGACATTAACCACTTGCAGTTTGCCACCTCTGGAGAGCCCAGGGCCTTGCACTTAACGCCTGCTGCATCATCCCCGACCCCCCCCCCCCCCCCCCTCCGTCCCTGTCCGGTTTCTCCCCCCTTCACAACCTCCCACACCCCTCCCTCTGATAGAAACGGGTTCATGAAGCATCATCTTCCCTTCCATCATCTCACCCCCTCTTTCAAACAGGAGCTTAGGTGCTGGAGTTAGGCTAGGATAATATTATATATATATATATATATATATATATATATATAATTATATAATATATATATATGTGTGTGGTGTGTGTCTGTGTGTCTGTGTGTGTCTGTGTGTGTGTGTGTGTGTGTGTGTGTGTGTGTGTGTGTAGGTATGTATGTATGTATGTATATTTCCTTCATTTGGTCTTTCCTTTCCATTACAATATATATAAGTTCCAGGGATTTTTGAAGGGACAGTTTAAAGTAGAAATATCTTTTGTCTCTGGCGGTTTTTTGTTGGTGGGTTTTTTGTTGTTGTTGGGGGGGAGGGGGGGGGGGTGTAAATCCACTTTTACAGTTAGAACAACTTGATGTCTCATCTCATCTGCGCCCTTAACCTCCTCCGGGGGTCGTAGGGGCACTGCAGTAGTGACGAACTTTGTTGCACCAGTTGGCTCCCTTTGCGGCGGTTGTGGGCAAGTGCCTGGGTCGTGGAGAAGCTCTTCCCTTGATGTCTACCGGCTGCCAAATGTAAAGTGTGACACTTTTCATTGCTGTTGAGCACACTGTGAGCTTTTAGCTAGTCGTTGCTCTAGTGTAACTGTGTATATGAAGGAAGGTGGCAGGATGGTTAAGACGTTCGCCTGCCAACAACTAAACCGTGAGGTTCTGGGTTCGATTCGCAGCCTCGCCCTTTCTTCCCAGTTTGACAAAAAAATCGAACTGAATGTCAAATTCCTTCGGATGGGACTATAAACCGAGGCCCCGTGTGCGAACGCATGCAGAACAGCTTGCGCACACGTTAAATCCTGTTCCGCTTTTCGAAAGAGTAGGCCATTGTGTGCCGGTGGGAACAGATGACAAAATTTACAAAACCGCATACACACGGGGACTGGATGAAAAACAAGCACGAGTGCTTATTCAATTATCCTCGATATAAAAAAAAGCACTTTGATTTGTTGCTTTACAAGATTCAGCTCTATATAAATTCCATACATAATAATAATAATAATAATAATTATTATTATTATTATTATTATTATTATTATTATTATTATATGTATGATTTTCTTATGAATAAACTGTCGTTTAAACCAGGAGGTGGGTGGACAAGGTCCACTAAGCCCAAGAATTAAATTTTGAAAACTGCAGGTCAAGAGTTCCTATCTCTGTAGCGCCTATACTACAAAATAATGGGGGCAAGGAATGGAATTTTTACCATCTACAGCGCAACTGTTTGTGCAAACCTGCCAGTGCCTTTACTTCTCTTCATATTACGTGTATGGAACCCCCCTCCCCTGCCTCCCTCCTCCAATAAAACCCCAAACAAACAAATAAAAACCCAAACAAACAAACAAAAACGAAGAGAGTATATACGCTCACCTTCACCTTTATCCATCCCGTAGTTGTTAGACCGTTGGAGCAGCGCTGAAGATTTTTATGCGACCAGAATTGTGGAAAGTCGTGTAAGTTAGGGCAGGTGTGTGAAGACACAAGTATATCCAGTGTGCAGGTGTGTGAAGACACAAGTATATCCAAGTGTGCAGGTGTGTGAAGACACAAGTATATCCAGTGTGCAGGTGTGTGAAGACACAAGTATATCCAGTGTGCAGGTGTGTGAAGACACAAGTATATCCAGTGTGCAGGTGTGTGAAAACACAAGTATATCCAGTGTGCGCGCGCGCACACACACACACAACAAAACAACACAACACGCAAGAGAGAGAGAGAGAAGAGAGAGAGAGAGAGGGGAGAGAGAGAGAGAGAGAAGAGAAGGAGAGAGAG
>CM054148.1:31204163-31229163 GCA_028751875.1 Rapana venosa | reverse complement strand
GGGCGGCGCCCATCTCCTCTCCCTCGCTGCTTTACCTTCCCTGACCCTAAAGAGGGCAGGTACCCATTTACAGCTGGGCGAACTGGGGAACTATACCGAAGCCAAGGCGCGCAAACGGTCACCAATCCAGTTGGTATCCACACTCGATGCTGTTTAACATTGGCTGGGCGAAAGCGAGTGCTCTGACTACTGAGCTATCCCCTACCCATCTAGATCTAATATAAAGCGGAAAGATGTTAAAGTGAAGAACATCAGGAAGCGACTTCATGACATCAATTCTACACAGGGGAGAATCGCGGCAAACAGTGGCGGCATTACAATTCCACTAGTGGGTTAACTGGACAGCATTTTCTTGTTCAACAGGGTTCAAACCTCCAACAGGGCCTATGTGGATAATACAGTGCCTATGTGGATAATACAGTGCCTATGTGGATAATACAGTGCCTATGTGGATAATACAGGGCCTAGGTGTATAATACAGGCACTTGATCTATAATACAGGGCCTAGATCTATAATACAGGGCCTAGATCTATAATACAGGGCCTATATTATACAGGGCCTAGGTGTATTATACAGGGCCTAGATCTATGATACAGGGCCTAGATCTATAACACAGGACATAGATCTATAACACAGGGCCTAGATCTATAATACAAGGCCTAGATCTATGACACAGGGCTAGATTTATAATAGAGGTACTAGATCTATAATACAGGGCCTAGATCTATAACACAGGACCTAGATCTATAACACAGGGCCTAGATCTATAACACAGGGCTTAGATCTATAACACAGGACCTAGATCTATGATACAGGGCCTAGATCTATAATATAGGGCTAGATCTATGATACGGGGCCTAGATCTATAATATAGAGCTAGATCTATAATAGAGGTACTAGATCTATAATAGGGTACTAGATCTATAATAGGGTACTAGATCTATAATAGGGTACTAGATCTAGATCTATAATAGAGGTACTAGATCTAGACTGATGACGCCAATTATTTCCATCGTATGCAGAGCTGTCTGTCGAGCAAACCTCAGAATAATCCACGAGGAAGACTCTTGGCAGCAGGTGTATAGTTTTGTTTGTTTTAGGAGCAGTCCTTAGATGGATGTTACTTCTTTCACTTATAGGGTAAACGGGATAACCTGGTGGTTAGAGTGATGCGCTCGTGATCTGCTGACCTGGGTTCGTATCTCGTTCAAGAGGATTTTTTCCTCTGGAGTTAACATCAGTGCAGACTCCACTCCCCCCAAAAGTCTTTCGGATGAGACTATAAAGCGAGGTCTCGTGTGCGAACAAAACGCAGAACATCTTGCGAACACGTTAAATCCTGTTCCGCTTTTTCCGTAACATATGGCCATTTTCATTCTGGTGGGAACAGATGGCGAAATTTACAAAACCGCATACACACGGGGGCTGGATATAAAAAAGCACATGAGTGCTAATTCCATTATCCTCGAAATAAAAGAATAACTAAATAACTAAAATAAATAAATAACATAAATAGATAAATACAGTCTTTAACAGCTCTCCAAATATTTCCAGATTTACCAATGTTTTGCCTCCCCTTTGTTCAGCATTGTGTGTCCCTGAAGGGTTTGGTTACCACACATGAAACAATATCACCCTTCATAACTGACCCTTCACAACTCCGGTTACATTCTCTGTTTCCTCCCTCCCCCATTCCTTGTCAAATTTTGAAATGATGTCTTATTCAATATAATATGTACACTATTCGTTACTGGGGACGGGATAGCTCATGGTCAGAGCGCTCCCTTTCCCCAAGCTAAGCTTAAGCAGCATCGAGCGAGGTTACCAAGTGGATGGGTGACCGTTTGCGCGCCTTGGTTTCAGTACAGTCCCCCAGTTCACCCCAGCTGTAAATAGGTACCTGCCCTCTTTAGGGTCAGGGAAGGCAAAGCAGCGAGGGAGAGGAGATGGGCGCCGCCCTCAATATGCTGGCCCCTGGAGAAGCTGAGGTCTCTGACATCTCACTCCCCAACGGCTGCATAAGTTGTAGGACACCTTAACCTTTATACCATCACTTGATGAATGTGAAAACGTTTTTTTTGAAATGTATTGTAGCCTCTATCGTCTGATACTAGCATAACCTAGCATAGAGTACTACCCAGTATGGAAGCATGTTTGTGCGTCTTTTTCCTTTTTTTTCTTTTTCTTTTTCTTTCGAGGAGAATGGAATAAGCATTGGTGTGCTTTTTTTTAAAAAAAAACATCCAGTCCCGGTTTGTATGCAGTTTTTGTAAATTTTGTCATTCGTTCCCACCGGCACACACTGGTCTACTCTTCCGAAAAGCGGAACGGGTTTTAACGTGTGCGCAAGATGTTCTGCGTGCGTTCGCGCACGGGACCTCGGTTCATAGTCTCATCCGAAGGACTTAATGTGAGAGCATGCGCTTACGCTTCCTCCGGCACGAAGACAAGCACACATACTCGCTCGAGCACGCACGCACGCGCGCAAACACCCCCCCCACACCCACACACGCACGCACACGCGCGCGCGCACACACATCACACACATCACACACACATCACACACATCACACACACATCACACACACACATCACACACACACACACACACACACACACACACACACACACACACACACACACACACACACACACACACACACACACACTATCTAATACCACTTTCACTGAACAGATGAAAAAATTGAAGACACATACACACCCACCCACGCACCCCCCCCCCCCCCCCACACACACACACACCACGCACGCACACACACACACACACACACAACACACACCACACACACACACACACACACACACACACACACACACACACACACACACACGCCAACACATTAACACTAGCATAGATGAGCACTCGCGCACCCAAACGCGTTGCTACAAGTACCCGGAATAGGAAATGACCAGGGGAAAGGGAAGGGAAGGGAGGCAAGCAATCACATCATCAACCAACCAAGCATGACGGACCAGCCAAAAATAATAGCAACATCCTATACACCTGTCTGCCTGCCTGCCTACCCCCTCGCTGTGTGTGTGTGTGTGTGTGTGTGTGTGTGTGTGTGTGTGTGTGTGTGTGTGTGTGTGTGTGTGTGTGTGTGTGTAGTGTGTGTGTGTGTGTGTGTGTGTTGTGTGTGTGTGGTGGTGGGTGGTGTGTAGATGTGTGTAGTGTGTGTGTGTGTGTGTGTGTGGGGTGGGGGGTGGGTGGGGTGGGTGGTGTGTGTAGTGGAGAGTGTGTGTGTGTGTTGTGTGTGTAGGTGTAGTGTGTGTTGTTGTGTGTGTGTGTCTTTGTTTGCAGGCTTGTATGTATAGATGTACGTCTGTCTGTCTGTATGTTTATGTCTCTGTCTGTCTGTACGTACGTACGTACGTACGTATGTATGCATGTATGTATGTTGTATGTATGTATGTATTGTTGATATGTATGTATGTATGTATGTGTGTGTTGTATGTATGTATGTAGGTAGGTATGTGTGTGTGTGTCTGTGTGTATGTGTCTGTGTGTCTGGGTAGGTACGTGCGTGCGTGAGTGTGTGTGTGTGTGTGCGTGCGTGCGCGCTTACCGTACTGCTTGCACACGTGTGCTGCGTGTGTGTGTGTGTTGTGTGTGTGTGGTGTGCGATCGTGTGCGCAAGGGCGTGTGTATGTGTGTATGTGTGTGTGCGTGCTTGCGCGCTTGTATTTCTATTTGCTTGCATTGAGTGTGCGTGTGCGTGCGTGCGTGCGTGCGTGTGTGTGTAGTGTGTGTGTGTGCTTGCGCGTGCGTGCGTACGTGCGTGCTTGTGTGTGTGTGTGCGCGCGCGTGTGTGTGCGTATGTGTGTGTCTGTATGTATGAATGTGTGCATGCGTGTGTGTGTTTTTATAAAAAAATAAATTTTATTCTTTTATATCGAGGATAATGGAATAAGCACATATGTTCTTTCTTTTACATCCAGTCCCCGTGTGTATGTGGTTTTGTAAATTCTGTCATCTGTTCCCATCGGCACACAATGGCCTACTCTTACGAAAAGTGGAACAGGATTTAACGTGGGCGTAAGATGTTCTGCGTGCGTTCGCACACGGGGCCTCGGTTTATAAACTCATCCGAAGGACTTTTAGGGAAGCGGAGTCTGCACTGATGTTAACTCCAGGGGAAAATATTCCTTGAACGGGAATCGAACCCGGGTTGTCAGATTGCGAGTGCAATGTTCTAACCACTAGGCTATCCCTATGTACGTATGTATGTATGTATGTATGTATGTATGTATGTATGTATGTATGTATGTATGTATGTTGTATGTGTATGTGGTGTGTAGTGTGCGTGTGTGTGTGTGTGTGTGTGTGGTGTGTGTGTGTGTGTGTGTGTGTGTGTGTGTGTGTGTGCGTGCGCGGTGTGTGTGTGTGTGTGTGTGTGTGTGCTGTGTGTGTGTGTGGTGTGTGTGTGTGTGTTTTATTATTTTTTTAATATTCTTTTATATCGAGGATAATGGAATAAGCACTCATGGGCTTTTTTTACATGTAGTCCCCGTGTGCATGCAGTTTTGTGAATTTTGTCATCTGTTCCCACCGGCACATTATGGCCTACTCTTACGAAAAGCGGAACAGGCGTGCTTATGTGTGTGTGTATGTGTATGCGCATGTGCGCGCGTGCCTGCGTGAGTGTGTGTGTGTGTGTGTGCACGTGTGTGTGCCTGCGCGCGCGCGAGCGTGTGTGTTTATTTATTCATTTCTTTTATTCTCTTATATCGAGGATAATGGAATAAGCACTTAATGTGCGTGTGTATGCGGTTTTGTAAAATTTTGTCATCCGTTCCCACCGGCACACAATGGCCTACTCTTACGAAAAGTGTATGTGTGTATGTGTGTGTGTGTGTGTGTGTGTGTGTGTGTGTGTGTGTGTGTGTGTGTATGTGTTATGTGTGTATATGTATGTTGTATGTGTGGTATGTATGTGTGTATGTGTATGTGTGTATATGTTGTATATGTATGTTTGTATGTGTGTGTATGTATGGTGTGTATGTATGTGTATGTATGTATGTATGTATGTGTATGTGTATGTGTGGTATGCGTATGTGTGTGCGCGCGTCGCGCGCGCGCGCGCGCGTGTGTGTATGAAGCCAGCAGGAGACAGGCCGCCACTCAATCACCGTTATGCTTGCTCACGCACTCAGACGAGAAATTGGATAGAGTGGCCTCCCCTCAGCAGTACTCTTCTCTTCCTGGCGGATCCAAAGGGTAAGCCTTGGGAGTAAGGAGGGGGGGGGGGGGGGGGGGGGGGTGAGGGCAGAGGGGGAGTGAGGGGAAGATGGAGGAGGGAGACAGGGAGTGAATTGGGGAGTAGGGTAGGGGGGTGGGGGGTGGGAGGAGGAGATATCTTGTCAGGACAGAGGAGGGTTTTGAGGGGTGGTGGAGGAGGAAGGGGAAGGGTGGGGGGGGGGGGGGGGGGTTCGTGAAGGGGGGTGAGGGGGTTAGGAGGTAGTGGTTAGGGGGGGGTGGGGGGTGTATAAGGATGTTTTGGGTGGAGAATGAGTGTGGGGACTTGTAATGTTTAAAGAGATGCTCCGAGGACCAGATTTAAGCGGGGTTTTTTTGTGTTAAAAGTAGATTAATTTTTTGGTTGTGGGGTGTTTGTTTTGTTTGGTTGGTTGGTTTGTTTGTTCTTCCAGGCTTCTGACTGTATTGTCGGTTTTTTTTTTTTTTGGAAACGTGGTTTTTACCAACACACAGAGACACAGACACGCAAACATATACAGACACAGACACAGACAGACACAGACACACACACATACAGACACTGACCCACTCACATACAGACACACACATTTATTTTATTTATTTATACCACTTTAAGTCACGAGATTTCTCTGCGTGAAACTCGGGCTGCTCTCCCTGGGGAGAGCGCGTTGCCACAAGAGCAGCGCCATCTTTTTTTGTTTTGTTTTGTTTTTGGTCTGCAACTGTATTTGTTTCCCTATCAGAGTGGCCTTTTTTCTACAGAATTTTGCCAGGGACAACTCTCTTGTTGCCGTGGGTTCTTTTACGTGCGCTGAATAATTTTGTGTAACACACGGGACCTCGGTTTATCGTCTCATCCGAAAGACTAGCGCCCAAACCACTACTCATGGTCTAATGGATGGGGGAAAAGTTTCGGGCCCAAACGGGATTCAAACCACCGCACACTTCCGACGGACTTTTCGCTTTCTATACAGGCGCGTTACCTCACATACACACACACATGCACGCACACACGATTTGTTTGTTTGTTTCTTTCTTTCTTTCTTTCTTTCTTTCTTTCTTTTTTTCTTCCTTTCTTCCTTTTTTTCTTTCTTTCTTCCTTCCTTCCCTCCCTCCCTACTTCCTTCCTTCTTTTCTTAAAACTTGAGTCAATTCTTTGAATAGTTCTCTGTCCCGCACATCAGTTTGCATGGGTTATGAATTTCCAGAATGTTGATATCTTCTGACACATGTCTTTCAATATGCACATTAAAAACGGAAGTATCTTCCAAGACTCCTATTTCTTTCTGATAATGATGTACTTCATGCTGTTTTCTAAGATCTATTCAATGGTCATAAGTCTTACATAACTATTTATTTTATTTCATTTCATTTCTATTCCGAGAATAAATGGAATAAGCGCTCGTGTGCGTTTTTACACTAGTTTTGTAAATTTTGTCATCCGTTCCCACCGGCATACAATGGCCTACTCCTCCGAAAAGCGGACCAGGTTTTAGCATGTACGCAAGATGTTCTGCGTGCGTTCGCACACGGGACCTCGGTTTATAGTCTCATCCGAAGGACTTTTAAGGGGGAGTGGAGTCGGCACTAATGTTAACTCCTCAGGAAAAATCCTTTTCAACAAGATTTGAACCCGTGTCTTCTTAAGTGTACGAGTATGACTTTTTTGGTCTTAAGTATGGGATTAATGATTTTCGTTCTATAGGCTGTATGAATAAACATGAGCATCGTTTAGTAGTCTGATACTAAAGTGAAATTACAACTGAATGACACATTGGCATCAGAGTACCTGTCATTCCTTCCAGATTCAGTTTTTATCCACTAGAACTAGGATCAAAATAAAGCTTAAAAGCTTGAAGTCGTGACTCATACAAAGCTTCTGAACATACTTGTTTTGTTTTGTTTGTTTTGTTTACTGACTACAGACATAAACCAAACAAAACCATCAGTGATTACAATCCTCACCTAAACAATTAGTGACAATAATATCCACCACCAAGAAAAAAAAGCAGCTATATAAAGCTTGGGTCAAGACCAAGACAGAAGAGGACTACGCCAAGTACAGAATCGCAAGAAGACATAGTAATCGTGTTGTGAAAGCCTCCAAAGAAAAATCTTGGGCGATTTATGGAGAGAAGTTAAGTGAAATTTGCAAGAACTCCCCAAGAGAATTTTTTCAAAAGTGTGAAGACGATGAGAGTAAGAGATGAGCCAATTTTCCAATCCCACAACAGTAGTGAAAGTTTGCAAAGGGAGAGGCACTGCACAAAGAAGAGAAATTCTGAAACGATGGAAGATTATTTTAAAGATTTTTTAAAACCCACTGGAGTACAAGCTCTCCAGCTCTCATTTCTCACCACGCTATAAAGACCATTAGAGCCCCCAAAACCTTGAAGCTGAAACAAGAAAAGCAATTAGCCCAAAGCCCAAAGGGCAAAGCGGCAGTGAATGACGGCATAACAACTGAAGCCATCCTTGCATGGGGAGAAACGGGAGTTAAGGGGCTCACCATCATCTTCCAGAAAGCATGGAAAGAGGAAAGTACCAATGGACTGGCAAAATGCAATAGTTGGTGCCAATTTGGAAGAAGAAGGCAGCAAGAGAGACTGCCCGCACCTACAGAGGCATTTCACTTTCTCGCCATGTAGGGAAAATGAAAGCAAAGATTCTAGAACAACGCACAAGAGCCAAAGCAAACACCTACTGAGCAATGCCCAGTTTGGCTTTCGGAAAGGAAGAGGGTGCACAGTGCCCTTTTCGCACTCCGACAGCTGGGGTGAAAGAAACCATCGAATACAACCAAGACCTGCATACATATTCGTGATCATGAAAAAAACTTTCGAACCGAGTCAACGGGGCAAGCTCTGGAAGATCCTGGAGCAGTACGAAAGTGAAGGGCAGTTGCTTGAAAAACACAAGCAATCTATGCCAACAGTAAAGAGCGCAGTCCGAACAGCCAGTGAACAAACCGACTGTTCCCGGTTACATCAGGTCAGGGAAGGCTGCGTACTCTCTCCCCCTTTTCCCTTTGTGAAACTACATGGACCAGATTACAAAGGAAGCCAACCCAGATCTTGAGGCCCTGAACGAACTATTATTTGCTGACGACCAGTCCCTGATGAATCTGAACATGCTTTGCTCTTCAAGATCACACAGACCAACTCAACACAAGCTGCGAGAGGTATGACATGAAGATCAGTATCACCAAAACAGAAGTTATGTCTGTCAGCAGAAATCCAGGAAAGCGGACACCAACACAAAACGGCACCCAGCTGAACAGACCAAAGAATTAAATACCTTGGGAGCCTCTCACTGAAGATGGAAAATTGGACAGAGAGATAGAAACAAGATGCCAGAAAGCCCAACGCAGTCAGTTACCAACTCGCCCCCCTTCTAAACCATTCCAGCATCCCCATTGGGGCACCAAGGCAAAACTCATCAACGCCATCTTCGTTCCAACACCCCACATACCAGTGTCAGACATGGCCCTAACTAAAAGCCTTAGAGAGAAAATTGGTCCCCATGTGAAATGCGCTGCCTGAGAAAAGCTGTCAACAAGACCAGACCGCGACAAGAATCAAGAATGAGGTATCAGAGACATGGTCGGACTAACACCAATTCTCCACCAATCGAACAACAAAGGATCAGGTGGTTTGGTCCACCCTCACAGAATGCCGCCCAACCAACCAGCCCTACGGGCATACACCACCAATACAATGGGTGGAAAGCCAGAGGTAACCAAGGAGACAATGGAGCGACTCCGTGGCTGACACCCGCGAGCCCCTGACCTGGGCACTACCCTCAAGCCTCCCGCCTTGCCTGCAGACAGACGTCTGTGTCTCCCCGCGACGCCGAAGGGCACCATCGGCAGATGAAAGAAAGAAAGAAAGAAGAATATCCACCACAAAAACCTCACCCAACCATCAACGACTACAATCATGTCACCCAAGAAAACCATCAATGATTACAGTTTTGTCACCCAAGCAAACCACAATGATTACAGTTCTGTTACCCAAACAAACCATCAATGATTAACAATCTTCATATATATAATATATATATAATATATAAATATATATATATATATATATTATATTATATTATACATAATATATATATTTATAATAAAATATTATTATATATGTGTGTGTGTGTGGTTGTAATTACAGTAATGGTTTTACAGGGAGAATAATGATCATCAACGACCAATGAATTGCTGAGAGTCATATAAAACTTCTTGACTAGTGGCATTTCTTATGAAAAATCTAAACCTCTTGTTGTTGGTTGTTGTTTGTTGCTGTTTTTGTTGTTGGTTCTTGTTGTTCTTTTTCCCTTCTTCTTCTTCTTCTTCTTCTTCTTCTTCTTCTTTCTTCTTCTTCTCTTCTTCTTTCTCCTTCTCATTCTTTTTCTTTGCATTCTTCTTCTTCTTTGCATTCTTTCTTTTTCTTTGCATTCTTCTTCTTCTTCTTCTTTTTCTTCTCTCTTCTTCTTCTTCTTCTTCTTTTTTCTTCTTTCTTCTTCTCCTCTCTTCTTCTTCTTCTTCTTCTTCTTCTTCTTCTTCTTCTTCTTCTTTCTTCTTCTCCTTCTTCTTCTTCTTCTTCTTCTTCTTCGCTCTTCTTCTTCTTCGCTTTCTTCGCATTCTTGTTCTTGTTCTTGTTCTTGTTCTTGTTCTTCTATCTTCTTCTTCTTCTTTGCATTCTTCTTCTTCTTCTTCTTCTTTCATTCTTCTTCTTCTTCCTTCTTCTTCTTCTTCTTCTTCTTCTTCTTCTTCTTCTTCTTCTTCTTCTTTCTTCTTCTTCTTCTTCTTTGTCTTCTTCTTCTTCTTCTTCTTCTTCTTCTTCTTCTTCTTCTTCTTCTTCTTCTTCTTCTTCTTCTTCTTCTTCTTCTTCTTGCATTCTTCTTCTTCGCATTCTTCTTTCGCATTCTTCTTCTTCGCATTCTTCTCCTTCGCATTCTTCTTCTACGCATTGTTCTTCTTGTTCTTCTTCTTGTTCTTGTTCTTCTTCTTGTTCTTGTTCTTCTTCTTGTTCTTCTTGTTCTTCTTCTTCTTCTTCTCTTCTTTCTTCTTCTTTCTTCTTCTTTCTTCTTCTTCTTCTTCTTCTTCTTCTTCTTCTCCTCCTCCTCCTCCTCCTCCTCCTCCTCCTCCTGGCTATGCTAAAGTTTTAGACCAGTCTGGATGGCAAAGTCTGCAGTCTGTCGCAGTGACCCTGCCAGTCCCCCACAGTTTTTCCTCTCAGAGCTCTACTGAGCTGGACCACTATGTCTGGTGTAGACCTCAGAGTGTTGAAGGTAGGAGGACAGGACTGCAGGATATGAGAGGAGGGGGGTTGTGGGCCTGTGCCACAGGGGCACTGGTCAGTGTGGGATATTTTCAGGCGGTGGAAGTGGGACAGGAGCTGGCAGTGTCCTGTTCGCAGTCTGAAGATGGGAACTTGAGCAGCTCTGTGTAGCTGAAGAATGTCATGCTTTTCGTCTTCTGGCCAGTTTTGTAAAAAAGCGTTTTGTTTGTTTTTGTTTAATGTCCATTCACTACTTGGTGATAAGGACACACCCGCATTTAAACCAACTCCTCTCTCTCTCTCTCTCTCTCTCTCCTCTCTCTCTCTCTCTCTCCTCTCTCTCTCTCTCTCTCTCTCTCTCTCTCTCTCATCTCTCTCTCTCCTCTCTCTCTCTCTCTCCCCTCTCTCTCTCATATGTATGTATATTTATTTATATTCTCACAACTATCTACAGTAGAGGTCTTACTGGGGAAGAATATATAATCTCAGCAACTGATGTTATGAACTGCTGAGAGTCATATAAAACTTCTGTAAAATAAAAAAAAGTGTCGCCATTGGAAGAGCACTTTTGAGTTACATGTGGTTATGTGACTTTATGTGACTTTTTTCTGTTTTATTTTATCAACTGCTTGACTGGACATGACTTATCCCTCAAAACTCCTTCAGGGGTTTTTACGGGCCTGCACCGAGTGTCAAGCTTTTAGTTATTTATTTATTCTTTTTTAATTGTTTTCTAAGATCTATTCAATGGTCATAAGTCTTACATAGCTATTTATTTTATTTTATTTCATTTTTATTCAGAGAATAAATAGAATGCGCACTCGTGTGCGTTTTTACATCTAGTTCCCGTGTGTATGCAGTTTTGTCAATTTTGTCATCTGTTCCCACAGGCACACAATGACTTACTCTTCCAAAAAGCACAGCAGGTTTTAACGTGTGCGCAAGATGTTCTGCTTGCGTTCGCACACGGGACCTCGGTTTATAGTCTCATCGGAAGGAATTTTTGGGGAAGTGGAATCGGCACTGATGTTAACTCCAGAGGAAAATATCCCATTGAAAGGGATTCGAACCCGGGTCAGCAGATCAGGAGACAGTGTCGTGTGCAAGTTGAACCTGGTGGAGCCCTTCCTTCTCCAGGCCCCAGCCTATACCCTGGGTATGGACGTACCATCCATGCCATCGGCCATAGCTGGTCTATTCTACGGCAGATGGATTGGTTTTTAACGTGTGCATACACAAGATCTGCGAAGCGGAGGTTTGTGATCGTTCTGCCACCAATGCTGACTGATCCTTCATGATGTTCCAGTGCATCAGCCATGATTCTCTCAAGGAAGATGTTGAAAAGAGTGGGTGAGAGTAGACAGCCCTGCCTTACTCCAACTGTTGTTCGAAACCATTCTCCAGTGTTGTTGTAGTACACTGCACTGGTGGCCTCGCTGTACAGCTGTTTGATGACTCTGATCAGGTTTGCATTGATGCTGTACAAATTCATGGTTGCCCACAAAGCTGCATGCCACACCCTGTCAAATGCCTTCTTAAAATCGATAAATACGTGGTAAAGGTCTTGTTGATGTTGAAGGTACCGCTCACATAGTATTCTGAGGTTGAATATCTGTTCTGTTGTGCTGCGCCCTGCTCTGAAACCTGCTTGTTCCTCAGCAATGATGGTCTCTGCTTGTGGCTTCAGTCTATTCAATATTATCTGCAGCATGACCTTGCTTGGGTGACATATGAGGCTGATTGTGCAGATGACATTGATGGAATAGCAGGATCAGAAAAAGAGCTTGCCAGCCTAACAGAACACTTGGATAAGGCCTCCAAAACATACGGCATGGAAATCAGTGCAGAGAAGACCAAACTGATGACTAATAACACCAACGGCATTAGCACTGATATCAGGGTTAATGACCAGAAGCTGGAAACAGTTCAAAGCTTCAAGTACCTGGAGCCATTGTATCCGACCAGGGATCCAAGCCAGAAGTAGTATGCAGGACTGCACAGACAATAACAGCTTTGTCAAAACTAAACACCATCTGGAGAGACAAGAATATCTCACTTATCTCCAAGATCAGACTAATGCGCTCCCTTGTCATATCCATATTTCTGTATGCCTGTGAATCATGGACCCTGACTGCAGATTTGGAGAGAAGAGTACAGGCAGTGGAGATGAGATGCTTTCGGAGACTCCTTGGCATCTCCTACAAAGACCACATAAGCAACGAAAGCGTGCATAACAGAATCCAGCAAACCATTGGACCCTATGAGAACCTCTAACGATCGTGAAAAAGCGTAAACTTAAGTGGTATGGGCATGTCACAAGATCCCAAGGAATTACAAAGACAGTTTTGCAAGGCACTGTTCAAGGAGGAAGAAGAAGAGGCAGACCAAGGAAGAGCTGGGAGGATAACATCAGTGAATGGACAGGCCTAGAACTCAACAAAACCCTGAGAAAGGCAGAACAGAGAGAGGAATGGAGGGAACTGGTTGCTGAGTCTTTGAGGGTGCCCCCACGGTCGTCAGACTACGGGACAGATAGATAGATAGATACACAAGATGGTCTGTCATGTTCATATAAAAGAGATTAGTCTGTAATCTCTCTCTTTCTCTCATGCACGCACGCGCGCACACGCACGCGCGCACGCACGCACACACAACACACACACACGCACACACTGGATACAGTGGAAGACATAAGGTAACCTTGTAACTATAATGTTACCCACAAAATAGGTACCCTTTTCCTCTGCGAGTGTATGTGCGCGCGTGTACGTGTATACCTGCGTGCACGCACACACGTGCGTGTGTACCTGCATGCATGTACAAACATATTTTGGCTTGTGCGTGCGTGTGTGTGTCTGTGTATGTGTGTGTGTGCGTGTGTGAGTGCTCGCATGCGCATGCACGCGTGTTTTGGCTTGTGTGTGTGTGTGTGTGTGTGCGTGTGTCTGTCTGTCTGTGTCTGTGTCTGTGGTGCACGTGCATGCAAGTTACATACATGCATATCTAACCAGTTTACAACAACAACAACAAACCCTACATCCACAAGGAACCAGCAACATCCTTCCCGTCCATCCATTCAGTCCCCCCCCCCCCCCCCCCGCCCACCGCCCCCGTCCCCTTCCCCCCCCCCCCCCCTTACCTTCCAACAACAACACTCATCCTCTCTCTCTCATCTCCCCTTTTGGCTTTTTTTCCTCCTCCCCCCCCCCCCCCCCCCCCTCACCACCTCCCAGCCAGTAACGGTACATAGATAAACCAACACACAATTTACCAAATAGTCTTTCTTTTCTACCCCGGAAAGGGCCCCCCCCCCCCCCCCCCCCCCATCTCTTCTAAGGTCTGGAAAGAGGAGATGGAGGAGGAAGGGGACTCGTGCCAGCAAATACAGTTAGCCTTCAAACCCTTTCTGGCCACCCCCAAGTCACAAATGGTCGTCCTCAGCCTCCCTGACCCCTTCAACGCCAGGTCAAGTAGCTTCCCTTGCCATTGAAGACCGTGGCGCGTGCGGAGACTCAATTGTCGTCTGCTCCGGACCTTTGGTGGACGTGAAGAGGCCGCGGCGAGGGTGCTGGTGGGGAAGGGAGAGGGGTAAGAGCGGGGGAGGAGTGACGTGTTATCGAAATCTTCCTCTCGTTACCTCATCAGAACCCCTGGGGCTCCGGGCGGGGTATGGCAGAATACATTGGCGTCATTAAGCGCTTTTTTTTTTTTTTAGCCCCGGCCCCGGGAAAAGTAGGGTTCAGAAATGTTGACAGGAGTGGCTTCTTCTCGTCGTCGTCTGCCATTGCTAGGGAGAGAGAGAGAGAGGGAGAGAGAGAGAGAGCGAGAGAGAGAGAGATGGAGAGAGAGAGAGAGGGAGAGGAGAGAGAGAGAGGGAGAGAGAGTGGAGAGAGAGAGAGAGCGAGAGAGAGAGAGAGAGAGAGAGAGAGAGAGAGAGACAGACAGACAGACAGAGAGAGAGGAGAGAGAGAGAGAGAGAGAGAGAGAGAGAGAGAGAGAGAGAGAGAGAGAAGAGAGAGAGAGAGAAGGAGAAGTGCTGAGGAGGTTCTTAACAGAGGTCCATGGGCTAGGCTTGCTGCTTCCACATCTGAACTTGCATGCCTTGTATCATCGTCGTCGTCGTCGTTGTCGTTGTTCTTCTCTGTCGTTGGAACATCACAACTCATCATCTTTCGGGGTTTTGTGTGGGGGGGTTGTCGTTCTTTGGTGCCCTTGCAGCGCTGACTGTCTTCTCTGGGGCTAATGACTTTCCTTCCAGGAAAGAAAGGAAGAAAGCCTCGCGCGGATCATGTGACGGTCACGTGACAGAAAGGAGGTGAAGGTCACGCGGAGGTCAGGTCCAGTGGTCAGTTTCCAAGTCACGTCCGATAACTATGATCACCCCACAGAAAGTGGGGTGGGGTTGAGGGCGGGGGCGGGGGGCAGAGGGGCATGAAGGGATGTTTCTTCTGAACAGTCGTTTGTGATAGAGATGCTGGCCATAAAGAAAAAATGGAACGAAATGGAGAAAATGGAACGCAAGAAAGAACCTACACTTCTGATGTTCTCTGGACCATTTCCAGACATCATTATGTCAGCAATTTCCAATCCAGTTGGTTTAAACAGAATTTATTCGTGAAAAGTGTCACCAAAAAATAGGCGCACACCTTGACAGGACAACAAATAAACTTATATAATTAGTCCTGCCATATTCCCATATATATATATATATACACGTTGTGACGGATGACTTCACATTGCAACAGATGACTGATACATGTGAGAATATCACTGATGGTTAGCATACAGGTCCAATCCAGTTCACTCTGCTTATAAGAAAAACAAGTCGACTCTCCAGATCATGTCATGGTAGTGACCGCATGCCCCAGTAGTGTGATGTGCTCCCTCCCGCACCATCTTTGACCTTCCTTAGCTTTCTTTGGCATTCCCTCCTCTAGAAATGGGGACGGGATAGCTCAGTGGTCGGAGCACTCGCTTTCCCCCAGCCAAGTTAAACAGCGTCGAGCGTGGTTACCAGCTGGATGGGTGACCATTTGCACGCCTTGGCTTCAGTACAGTTCACCCAGCTGTAAATGGGTACCTGCCCTCTTTAGGGTCAGGGAAGGTAAAGCAGCGAGGGAGAGGAGATGGGCGCCGCCCTCAATATGCTGGCCCTAGAGAAGTGAGGTCTGTGACGCCTCGCTCCCCTACGACCTTATAGGTTATGGGACTCCTTTACCTTTTTTGACCTCTAGAAATCGTATGTCCTATGTCATTCCACTTTCAACCCCAATCTGTTCATATACCATTCCTCACACCGGTCGTTTCTATTCCAGCCTCAAAGTGAATCTGTTTGGATTACTTTTTTTGTTCCGTACACAAGGAGGGGAGAGGGGTGGGGGGGGGGGGGGGGGGAGAGGGGTAGGACAGCTTAGTGGTTAGAGCTTTGCACTCGTGATTTGACGGCCCGGGTTCGAGCCACCACCGAGATACCCGTTCAAGAGAGATTTTTTCCCCCCCTTGGAGTTAACATTTTATTTATTAATTGTTTTTATATCGAGGATAATGGAATAAAGCACTCAGGTGCTTTTTTACATCCAGTCCCCGTGTGTATGCGGTTTTGTAAATCTTGCCATCTGTTCCCACCGGCACACAATGGCCTACTCTTTCGAAAAGCGGAATAGGATTTAGCGTGTGCGCAAGATGTTCTGCGTGCGTTCGGCACACGGGGCCTCGGTTTATAGTCTCATCCGAAGGACTTAGTAACGCATGTACACAGGTGTCGTGTTTAGACATCATCCCCGAAGTCGGAATGCGGCTACCTTAACAGTGGGCAAAAATTGGACGCATACTCAAAATTCCCACCATATGTTTGAACCTCACAGCTATAGCCGAGAAACGGCCGGAGGGAGGGGGGGGGGGGGGGAGAGGGGGAGGGTGTTGGGGGAGGCGGGAACAATTCCAATACAGAGAGCTGTCGGTATTGAGTGTCCTTCCCAAAGACTTATATTTTCTCAGACTAGTCCTAACTGATAATCGTGTTCCCATCATTATCCCTGCCTGTTTCCATGTCATTCCCAGCTTTGGACCAGTTCCCGTTAGTTTTCATGCTTTCTCAACATTCCAACGTTCGAATATATCACTTGTCTTATGTTTTTGGGGTTGTTGTTTTTTTGTGTCTTCTTCTCGTGTTGTTCTTTCTAACACTGATATGCTCCTTAACTATTCCTGAAACTGGTACATGGCTTTATCCTTCCTCATACTGATAATATCTTGCATTTTACGAACGCCGAAATGTTGCTTTAACATTCCCTGGTGTGTTTCCATACGTTCCTAATAATTGACAACCTGTTCCACATTTCATTTCCATAAATGATGAGTTCCATACTATTCCCAACACTGACACCCCCTCCCCCAGCCTGCTCCAAATTCCATTGTATCCCTGATGTGTTCCACACTATTCCCAACGCTGATCTACCCAATTCCACATTCCATTGCTATCCCTGATGTGTTCCACACTATTCCCAACGCTGATCTACCAATTCCACGTTTCATTACTATCCCTAATGTGTTCCACACAATTCCCAACGCTGATCTACCCAATTCCACATTCCATTACTATCCCTGATGTGTTCCACACAATTCCCAACGCTGATCTACCCAATTCCACATTCCATTACTATCCCTGATGTGTTCCACACAATTCCCAACGCTGATCTACCCAATTCCACATTCCATTACTATCCCTGATGTGTTCCACACAATTCCCAACGCTGATCTACCCAATTCCACATCCATTACTATCCCTGATGTGTTCCACACAATTCCAACGCTGACTCCCAATCCCATCCATACTATCCTGAGTTCACATTCAACGCTGATCTACCCAATTCCACATTCCATTACTATCCCTGATGTGTTCCACACAATTCCCAACGCTGATCTACCCAATTCCACATTCCATTACTATCCCTGATGTGTTCCACACAATTCCCAACGCTGATCTACCCAATTCCACATTCCATTACTATCCCTGATGTGTTCCACACTATTCCCAACACTGATCTACCCAATTCCACGTTCCATGGCCAGCACTCTGACACAGGCCAAAAGCTGTGTCAGTTATTGACGTACGCAAAGTGTCAGTGCCCGCTTTGATAATTAATGATGCCCGTTTAGGGAATGTTACATCGAGATTTGTCTTCATAGTCCAGCCGTTAATGCAAGGAATTTGGGCAAAACCTGCGAATGAGAGTGACAGCAGCATACCTTTTGGCACACACATACTTCGGATCCTCCTCTACAATACTGGCATGGGAAACACTATATTGACCATCTGTTTCTCCACTTCATTTGATACTTAAAGATATACGGCCTACTTCTCATAGACCATGACAAATGTAAACGTTTCCCTAAACTACCCCTGCCCTTCCCTCCCCTACTCTATCCCCTCTTCCTTTCACCTAAACTACCCCAATACCTCCCCTTCCTCCCCCTAACCTACCTCCCTCCACCAACCTATCCTCTCCTCTCCAACCTACCCCTCTCCTTCCCATATCTTTTTACCTCCTCCCTCCCCAAATCCTACTCCTCCTCCCCGACCTATCCCCTCACTCCCCTTACCTAATAGTTAGAACAATGCACTCACAAATTGATGACCTGGGTTGGCATCCTGTTCAAGGAGATTTTCCCCCTGGAATTAACATCTGTGCAGACTCCACTCTCCCCAAAAGTCCTTCGGATGCGACTATAAACCGAGGTCCCATGCGCAAACGCAGGAAGAACATCTTGCACACACGTTAAATCCTGTTCCACTTTTTGAAAGAGTAGGCCATTGTGTGCTGGTGGGAACAGATGACAAAATTTACAAAACTGCATACGCTTTGGACGTAAAATACCACATGAGTAATTATTCCATTATCCTCGCTATAAAAGAATAAATACATTTTAAAACATAAATAACTTACCTCCTCTCTCTATTCTACCTCTTCTTCCACCCTAAATTACATCTCCATCCTCTCCTACCCCCCTAACTTAAACACCTATAAGATAAAATCAAATCAAAGCTTTATGACGCACACATAGCTGTAAACACACGAACATTCACAGGTTGAAGAAAGTGGTAGAAAATGACTACTCCTGTACTACTTATAGCTGCACCTTCTCACCCCCCCCTCCATATCACTCCAACTCACCCACCTCTCTATACCCGTGTAAGGTATCCCCTTTATTCCACCCCACCCCACCCCCCCCCCGTGCCCATATCCCTCTATAACCCCCCCAGCTGCCCCTATCCCCTCTATTATCCCCCAGCTGCCCTATCCCCTTCTATTATCCCCCCCCCCAACTGCCCCTATCCCCTTCTATTCTCCCCCCCCCCCCAGCTGCCCCTATCCCCTTCTATTCTCCCCACCCCACCCCCCCCCAAGCTGCCCCTATCCTTCTATCCCCCCAAGCTGCCCCTATCCCCCCCCAACTGCCCCTATCCCCTTCTATTCTCCCCCCCAAGCTGCCCCTATCCCTCTATTCCCCCCCAGCTGCCCCTATCCCCTCATTCCCCCCCCCTAATCCCCTTCTATTTCCCCCCCACTCGCCCCTATCCCCCCCAATCCCCCCCCCCCCCCCCAGCCCGCCCCATCCCCCCCCCCAAGCTGCCCCTATCCCCTTCTATCCCCCCCCCCCCCTCCCCCATCTATCCTCCCCCCTCTATCATCCCCTTCCAGATACCCCCTTCTCTTCCTCTGTCCTCTCCTCTCTCTCCCCCACCTATCCCTCCCTTACAAAAATTTGACCAAAAAACCGGCACAAACATAGGAAGATAGACAACACATCTCCTCCAAACTTCAGAGGATTAGAAGTTAGGGGTGATCCACGTGGAGATCACAAAATCCTAACTCACAATTTAAGTTGTGGCATACTCATTTTTATGAGATATTATCAAAGTAACAACTCTAAACTTTAAAGGTGTCTTTTTATATCATTTTACAAATTAAAAAAAAAGTCATGTCTACAATAATTTAACTTCACCCTTCACTTGTTTCATACAGGTAAACAGCAATTTGTACAATGTCATAAAAAGGTTGTTGCTTCATTTCCATCAGATGGGAGCTTTGATCTTGACTATGAAGCAACTTCAAACAAAAAAAGGGATGTAATTGTTTAAGATTCCTGTGAAGGAGAAGTAGTATTGACTTGAAATAGCACACACGTCGTGTTTGTCAATCTAAACACAAGTAAACAAGGTTCATATGCAGTAAAATAATTCACAGCTTGAAGACAGTGGTCACTTGCAAAGTTTCTGTAGAAACTGTCACCCTTAAATCAAAACAGTTACACATGCAGGTGCAAACTAAATAAATGAAAATGTACTGAAACGAACAATTTGGTCGTACTGCCTTTGTGGTGGCCTGCTAATTTCATTTCATGTTTGTTTGTTAAAATATATTCTTATTATAGGCGTTGGGGGTGGGGGATTTGTTTCGTAAAATGTCGCAAAAGTGACAGCGTAAATAAAATACTCTGGACACAATGAAGTTTTTTGAGACACTGAAAATGAACGTCTTCAAGACAAGTTTATTTTTGGGATTTGTTTTTTGGGTTTTTTTTTCAGGTTTCATCTCATGGGGGTCTCCTACAACGCAGTTACCATCTTTGTTTGACCCTTGTGGTTGGCTGGGGCGTTGATACCAGGAACGACAGAAGAGCTGGTTTTGTGGCTTTTTTCTGCTAGAGCTCCCAGGTTCACCAATGGAGAGATGTTCTGTATGCGGCCATTTACCCACCACCGTTAAGGTTGTAGGAACATTCAGACTTAGGGGATGGATTTAATATGACATTTTAACATTGATAAAGTGATATGTCTAATTCGATTTCTGTGATCGGCGGGGCTTAAAACCTTGGGATTTACTCCGTGGGGATGCCGTGGGGTTGGTGAAATAGCATCCCCACCTTCTGGAAATTCTGTGCAAAGAATTCCCTGTCTTTGTTCCTTTTCCTCCTGTCACCTCATTCTTGTCTTATTTTCTGCCTTCTTGGTCCATTCTCCTGCTTTTTTCCAGAAAGACTTATACAATAACAAATCTTTCCCATGCCGAAGTCGGATGCGTCCGGCCTGATTTGTCGCATTTTCGCTCATGTGACAAACAACAGTAGTTGCTGTCTGAGCGTTCGATGACGAAGAAGAAGAAAACCTTGGGATTTGATTGAAAAAAAGAGGATTTTGAGCAGCTAACTGGTGCCATATGACCTAGACAAAAAATGAAAGGTGGAGGGCAGCTTAGATTCAAACAATCCATACATTTTTATTATTGAACAGGGAAAAAAATCATTCCAACTCCGTAATATCTCTCGATACGTAGATCTCTCTCTCTCTCTCTCCTCTCTCTCTCTCTCTCTCTCTCTCTCTCTCTCTCTCTCTCTCTCTCTCTCATTGTATCTATATAAATATAATGTGTCTAAATCATATACTCATGAGCTCTAATAAGTTCATGTGTGAATGGCCGTGCATTTGCATGTATGTGTTGAAAGTGTGTGTGTGTGTGTGTGTTCGTGCGCGCTGTGCGCGCGCGTGTGTGTGTGTGTTATCTTTCTCTATTTCTGGTCCATTGATCTGGAATGACCTTCTTCTCTCTCTTCACTGAATGCCTACTAATGACACTTTTAAATCCAGCTTCCAGATATACTTATTTCAAATCTAAGATTTCCCATTCTGTGTCCCTGCCTTCAACAGCCAAAATTCTCATCACCCGGGCAAAGTGTATAACCTCCATGTGTGTGTGTTGTGTGTGTGTGTGTGTGAGAGAGAGAGAACTCGAACTCGAACTCGAATATTTTAATGAGGGTAATTGGATAAGCCAGAGGCTTCTTTACACCAGGCCCTCATGGGCAAAAAGTGAAACAAACATGAATAAACCAATGAATCAACAAATAAAATAGTGTCAAAAAGCAATGAAATGAATCACACACAGAGAGAGAGAGAAGAGGAGAGAGAGAGAGAGAGAGAGAGAGAGAGAATTTCAATTTGTAAAACTATTTGTGATTTGGTTGTATAGGTTGAACACAAGCGCTTTGGTGTGTTCTTACAAGATAAAGCGCCATATAATTTACATATTATTATCATTGATATTATTATTTCATTTCGTGTTGTTTAAAGCCCTACTGACCATGAATGTCATATTTGACTGTCACCTCACTTACTTCTAATAACTGTAACAACTTCCACTTCAATTTAAGATGAAGACCTCCTAAACTCTCTGCAAGGTATAGTTATAGTTTTTACGTGTGTTAAGTTATGCTTCATATAAACGTTGCTCAACTGTATTTAGCGTTTTGGACACATTATATGTGCGAAGTAAAGCCTTCATTGTATCTGATGGCAATATTACCTCCCATCCATAGGCTATCACAGTTACATTCCTTTTTATTGTTTGACACTGCTCAGAAGTCCAGATAAAAGTTTGTATCTGAGGGAAATAAATGCAGCAATTTTTATATAGAATTGTAGACTCTACTGTTTACCTGTCTGAAACGAGGACAGGGTGAAACTGAGCATTTAGAATAGGCAATTTTGCTATTTCCGAACTAATATAGGAAAAGACACCTTTACAGTTTGGAACTGTTAGTTTCAATAAAACGTAAAACTATAAATGCAGCAACTTAGCTGTGAGCTATAGGAATCTGTGATCTTTATGAGGATCACCCCCCTAACTTCTAATCCTCTGAAGTTTGGAGGAGATGTGTTGTCTATCTTCCCATGTTTGTGGGGTTTTTTTCAATTTTATTTTTTTCTAGGGAAGGTGGGAGGGATAGCTTAGTGGGGAGGAGAGGGAAATAGAGGAGGGAGGGTAGCTTAGTGGAGAGGGAAATAGAGAGGAGGAGGGTGGGGAGAGAGGGAAATAGAGGAGGGAGGGGTAGCTTGTGGGGAGGGAAATAGAGGAGGGAGGGGGGTAGCTTGGTGGGGAGGGTTTGCAGGAAAAAGTAGCTGGGGGTGGGTAGAGGTAGCTAAGGTCAGTTGGGCAGGCACAGATTCAATGTTTCCCATGCTAATATTGGTCATTATAATCGTAAGTATATGTATGCAAACTGGCTAGCTGCTACTCTGCGCATCAGAATTTATTCCTTGGCGGCTGTGCCAAGCAAGCCTGCATAATCTATCTTGCGCACAAGTTAAAACCCGTTCCGCTTTTTTCAAGAGTAGGCCATTGTGTGCTGGTGGGAATGGATGACAAAATGTACAAAACTGCATACACACGGAAACTGGACATAAAAAAGAAGCACGCGAGTGCTTATTCCATTATCCTCGAAATAAAAGAATTTTTTAAAAATTGATTTTAAAAAAGTCCTCTGAAGTCGAATACAGATGCTTATATGGCGCAGGTACTTTAAAAACAGCCATACAGGTAAAACTTCTCATCCAGCGTAAATGCCTAGATCGGATGAGTGAGGCAGAGTGCAAAGTTTGGATGACCCCCATGATGTTAATCTGCGGAATGCCCAACAGCATTTCCAACACTGATCTGTTCCTGTTTAAATTCCAGCACTAGTTTTTGTTTTCCCAATACTATGTCCAACACTGATGTTTCCCAAGTGCCACCTCCCCATCCCCCTCCCCCGCTCCCCATCGCTGCTCTGTTCTAATAGAATTATCATCTTCACAATTAATTTGATAATGTCCCACAGAAACCACCACCCCTGCCCACCCCAACCCCCATCCCCTGCAAATTGTCTGTCGGTTGAATCAGCCGACGTCAGCAGTTTAATGGCGTAATGACCGATAATCGGCGACCTGAATGACGTAAGCAGTCTAATGACCCTACAGACAGCAAAAAAAAACCCTGTTGAGTGACGTCACAAGTGTAGTGGCGCAATGATTGACAGACAACAGCGAATGACGTCAGCAAAGCCCGACACCATGGCGTATTATTTCACACGTCGTCATGGTGTTGAGGGTCTGGACAGAGAGCTGAAGACTGGAAATGGAAGAGGGGCAGCTAACAGCAGCAGCAGCGACGACAACAACAACAACAACAACCACTACAAGAATAACATCAACGACAATAGTGTCATCATCATTGTCGTCGTCGTTGTTGTCGTCGTCGTTATCATCGTTGTAATCAAGATCATGATCATAATCATGATCCTCCTCCTCCTCCTCCTCCTCCTCATCACATCATCATCATCATCATCATCATAGCAACACCACAGTCACTATCAACAACATGTCATTAACAATAATAATAACAAACTAACAAAAGAGCGTGCGTAAATTATAGCGATCATTTTCTTTCTTTCTTTCTTTTGCTTCAATACTAGATCTATGCAAAACGAATTAAAAATAATCATGAAAGAGAGTACGGTACTTACACTTAGCTTTTTCACATTCTTTCTTAATTTTCAAAATATTACATTTATACCACACAAAATGATAACGAAGGCGATCTTTTACTTTTGCAGATGTGGCAGACGAATGACACTGTTTGTGGACAATAACGCCATTCATGATAATATTATGTAGCCAGGATGTAGGTCGCCAGCTTCTGACCAATCACCATTCACTTCTTGACAGGTCGAACTGCGTTGGTAACGAGAACGTATGTGGTGTGTCAGCGCTGTTTGGAGAGAATCTTCTTGTTGTTATTGTTGCAGCTGTTGTTGTTGTTGTTGTTGTTGTTGTTGTCGTCGTCGTAAGTTGTTGTTGTCTTTGTCTTAAGTTGTTGTTGTTGTCGTTGTTGTCGAAAGTTGTTGCTGTTGTTACTGTCATCGTCGTCGTAAGTTGTTGTTGTCGTCGTTGTTGTTGTCGTTGTTGTTGTCGTCGTCGTTGTTGTCGTCGTCGTCGTTGTCGTCGTTGTTGTTGTCGTCGTCGTCGTTGTTGTTATGTTTGTTGTCGTAACATCCGGGGGGGGGGGGGCACAATATACACTCTGTCTCACTCATGACGCCTGGGGAATCACTGTGAGACTTGTTGTAAGTAACACACTGGATGAGAAGTTTGCCTGTGTGACTGGGTTTTTTAAAATAAAAAGTATCTCACCGTATAGGCAGCCATACTCCGACTTCACAGATTCTTAGAAGGGGATAAAAACGCACCTTTAATACGAAGCGCGAAAACAACACACACAAAAACAAAAAAACCAACCGTGTACGTTCTTAGGTGCAACCACACAGCACTAATGTTTATTTTTTGTTTTTAAAATTTAAAACATTTTTTAAATTCTTTTATATCGAGGATAATAGAATAAGCACTTATCCCGTGTGTATGAGGTTTGTAAATTCTGTCATCTGTCCCAAGCCTACTCTTAAGAAAAGCGGAACAGGATTTAACGTATGCGCAAGATGTTCTGTTCGCACACGGGACCTCGGTTTACAGTCTCATCCGAAGGACTTTTGGGGGAGAGCGGAGTCTGCACTGATGTGAACTCCAGGGGAAAATATCCCCCTTGAACGGGAATCGAACCAGGGTCGTCAGATTGCGAGCGCAATGTTCTGACCACTAGGCTATCCCGT
>CM054148.1:31176663-31194163 GCA_028751875.1 Rapana venosa | reverse complement strand
ACACACACACACACAGATAGGTCACAGGACAAACTCACATACACACACACTTACACACACGCGCGACCACGCCCTGTGATTTCACACACACAAATCACAGACAATCTCTCTCTCTCTCTCTACTCACATCACACACAATCGCTCTCTCTCACGCAACACAATACACACATCACATTACACACGCACCACGATATCTCACACACACACACACACACACACCTCATTTCTCTCTCTCTCCTCCTCTCTTCTCCACACACACACACACACACACACACACACACACACACATTTCTCTCTTCACACACATGATCTCTCTCTCTCTCCTCTCCCAACACACACACCCACACAAAACCGATCCTCTCTCCTTCTCTCCTCTCTCTCATCTCTCTCTCTCTCTACTCACACTACACACATTCTCTCTCTCATCTCTCTCATCACACACACTCTCTCTCTCCTTCTCTCTCACACTTACACACGACCTCATCTCTCTTCTCTCTCTCTCTCTCTCCCCTCTCACACTCAATCTCTCCTCTCACACAACACCACACAACACACACACACACATCTCCAACACCTCTCACACACACACAAACACACAAACGATTCTCTCACTCCTCTCTCTCTCTCTCCTTCACACACCAACCACACA
The DNA here is from genome assembly GCA_028751875.1 of Rapana venosa. Classification (NCBI taxonomy): domain Eukaryota; kingdom Metazoa; phylum Mollusca; class Gastropoda; order Neogastropoda; family Muricidae; genus Rapana; species Rapana venosa. The sequence goes on along the minus strand of CM054148.1, from coordinate 31,193,514 downwards.
CCACACACAACCACACACACACACACACACACAACACACACACACACACACACAACACACGATTTCTCTCTCTCTCTCTCTCTCTCTCTCCTCTCTCTCTCTCTCCCTCTCTCTCCCTCTCTCTCTCTCACATACACACACACACAGATAGACCACAGAACAAACTGAAGATCAGAAACCCAGTGAAGCAGGACTCTAAAACGTACAGGGTGACCTCCTAACTGCCAGACAATGGGGGCATTGTCATTATCATTGCTCACACTGCTCTGGCCCCAAATGTAGCATAATTTATTCACCCAGTGATCATTGGAATTTGGCTGAGGAACATCTGTTTATACAAGGGGCAAGGTGATAGGCATAAAAAAAAAAGAAATCAGGGTCTGTTGTGTTGAATTAGGTACCAAACTAAACTGCAGTCACAAAGATTGATCTAAAGTACCAGATTGAAAAACAAAGAGAGAGAGAGAGAGAGAGAGAGAGGAGAGAGAGAGAGAGAGAGAGAGAGAGAGAGCATTTTATTTATTCTTTTATATCGAGGATAATGGAATGAGCACTCATGTGCTTTTTACAGCCAGTCCGCGTGTGTATGCAGTTTTGTAAATTTTTGTCTCCCCTTCCCACCGGCACACAATTGCCCACTCTTCCCAAAAGCGGAACAGGTTTTAGCATGTGCATGCAGGATGTTCTATGTGCGTTTGCACATAGTCTCATCCGAAGGACTTTTGGGGGTAGTGGAGTCGGCACTGATGTTAACTCCAAAGGAAACTATCCCCTTGAACGAGAGAGTGTTCAGACTTCAGACTTTCACTGTACATCAGCCTTAGACCACAACACAAAAGCCGAAATCAGAAGTCAGAGAGAGAGAGAGAGGGTGGGGGGGGGGGGGGGGGGGGGGGGGGGGGGGAGGGGGGGGGGGGGGGCGCTAGGAATCAGGACTGATCAAGCAACAGAGACATGGAGGGGAGAGACACAGAGCAGGGTGGGTGGCTGGAAGCACACAGAATGTGCTGGACAGTGACAGTATGCACCCAAAAAAGTGCTGAAAAGAGTAACCACCTGGCCATACTACAGACAGTGATATTTTGTGACAGGGAAGAAGGTCACCACCCACATGTGGTGGCAGTAGTGGTGGTGGTGGAGTGGAGGTGGTGGCTGGATTGGAATGGGATGTAGCGCGCAAACAAAGACTGAGACAATACAACAAAGAATGGACCAAAATAGAAATGAGCGGAGAAAACAAAGAATGGGCCAGAAGAACAAAGAATGGGTCAGAAGAACAAAGAATGGGCCAGAAGAACAAAGAATGGGCCAGAAGAACAAAGAATGGGCAGAAGAACAAAGAATGGGCAGAAGAACAAAGAATGGGTCAGAGAACAAGATGGGCAGAAGAACAAAGAATGGGAGAAAAGATGGCAGAAGACAAAGAATGGGCGGACAAAGAATGGCAGAAAACAAAGAATGGGCAGAAGAACAAAGAATGGGCAGAAGGCGACAAAGAATGGGTCAGAAGGACAAAGAATGGGTCAGAAGAACAAAGAATGGGGGCACAGACAACAAAGAATGGGTCAGCACAGAAATAAGCAGAGGAAGTTAAGACTGAAACAATGCAACAAAGAATGGGTCATAATGATAAAGAATGGGTCAGAAGAACAAAGAATGGACTGGAATAGCAAACAATGGGTCAGAATCTACTATTTTGGGGGAGAGGAGGGAGCAGGTAATTCATCTTCCCCTGCATCTGAGTATTAGTGATTTGAAGACCGACAAGTTTGACCATCATATAGAAAATGATCCAGTATGTGATTGTGGCAATGCCCTTGAGACAGCTGAACACTACCTGCTTTTACTCTCCATATTACAATCTTGTTCTAGAAATATTATTTCGACCCTGTCTCCCAACTATATAATTATATGTGCAGATTCTCTTAACAGGCAGCACTGACCTTTTACGTGAAACAAATACCTAAACTGTACATCGATTTACTTTTGATTCAAAGTGCTTCGAAATTCATATCAGATCGATATACACAATTAATATATATAGTACGTTTGATCTCTGTACACTCAGTGTTTGCCTAACCTTTGGATTACTTAACGTGTCTCTACCTGCTCCCACTAATTTCTCTGGTCCTTGTCTGTTTTGTAGGATTGTTGGTTTGTTTGTTTGATGTTTTGTTTGCTGGTGTGTTGGCTTTCTGATCTGTTTCTCTGTTTGTCTGTTTGTTCCTTCATCTCATCTTGCAGCTTGTTGTTTGTTTGTATGTTTGTCTCGCCCTTAGTTCTTTTGTTATCATTTACCTTTTCATGTCATAATTGTTTGGATGGGTTGAAAACAGCGATGGGTTCTGGCAGTTTTCCAGACGTTTGCTTTTTCGTGAAATAGACATGTCTTTTGGAGAAATCGTCAATTATTTTAATACTTTGCATGAAATTCGGGCTGTTCTCCCCAGGGACAGCCCCTAGCCACAAGATCAGCGCCACCCATACATAATTCTCATTTATCTGTACAAGCGTATTGGCTTCTCTATGAGAGTGGCTTTTTTATCTGTAGAAATTTGCCAGGGACGACTCTTGCATTGCCGTGGGTTCTTTTACGCCTGCTAAGTATCTCTTACACAGGGGACCTCAACTTATCATCTCATCTGAAAGACTAACACCAAAACCACCATTCAAGGTTGCATGGATAGGGGAAACATTCGGATGGAAATGGGGATTGAACTAGCGACTTCTCGCTTTCTAGGCAGACAGGCTACCTCTAGACCACCTGGATCTACCTGGCAGGAGAATGGTCCAGGTGAGACAAATGAACTGTGAAAACAAAAGAAGGGCCAGAAGAACTCTTTGTATGTGTGGGACAACAACATGGCATGAGCTGAAGCAACTTGCTTTCCTCTGATCTGTTTTATTGTTGTGTTTGTTTCTTTATTCTTTTATTTATCCTTTTCACTGAGTGATCGACTATGACTCTCTGACTAGGAGGCTTGACTCGCACAGTCCTTATGTGTTGCAGCCCTGGGGGCTGGTTGGCCTTTGGAGAACATCTCCAACGCTGGCTGTCCTTATGCCCACTTGGCCGAGAGAGTGGGGATGTACTGTGGGCAAGGCATCTCCACTATAATCAAATTTCTGCCCAGTTTCCAAAACAGCAGCTGCCTCCTCTGCTGTTTTGGAGGTCATCGTCGGACATGACGGACAAACATACACATATCCTTTTATTTCGAAGATAATAGAATAAGCACTCATGTGGTGTGTTTTTTTTACATCCAGTCCCCGTATGTATGTAGTTTTTTTCAATTGTCATCCATTCCCACCAGCACACAATGACCTACTCTTCTGAAAATCGGAACAGGTTTTAACGAGTGCGCAAGATGTTCTGTGCGCGTTTGCACACGGCACCTCGGTTTATAGTCTCATCCGAAGGACTTTGGGGAGGAGTGATTTAACTCCAGGGGAAAAATCTTCTTGAATGAGATGCGAACCTGGGTCAACAGATCACAAGCACAAAGCGCATCACTCTGACCACCAGGCTATCCCGTAGCTAGCAAGAATGCTGTGGTGGCATTTTGTTTAATCTGTAAGCTAGTAATAGCGTTGCAAAAGCAGAAGTTACATTTCTGAGAGGAAGTTTCAAAGAATATGACATAAAGCAGTCTCTAAGTACTCCCTATATGCAGCATTCCACCAAGCCTGTTTTTTAAAACAAAATTATTTTTATTTTATTCTTTTATATCGAGGATAATGGAATAAGCACTTATGTGCTTTTTTACATTTAGTCCCCGTGTGAATGCGGTTTTGTAAATTGTCATCTGTTCCCACCGGCACACAATGGCCTACTCTTACGAAAAGCGGAACAGGATTTTAACGTGTGCGCAAGATGTTCTGCGGTGCGATCACACACGAGGCCTCGGTTTTCACTCTCATCCGAAGGACTTTTGGGGAGAGTGGAGTCTGTACTGATGTTAACTCCAGGGCAAAATATCCCCTTGAACGGGAATCGAACCCGGGTCGTCAGATTGTGGGCGCAATGTTCTAACCACAAGGCTATCCCGTCCCCCCTGTAAAAAAAAAAAAAAGAACTTCTTGAATGTGGGTTTTTTTTTTGCCATAATGATTGGAAGATTTTCTTTTTGTAAGAATACTGTCTTGAAGAAGGATTTTAAAATGTTTTTCTTTTTATATAATTTTTTAAAAACTTTTTTGTTGTTGTCTTTATGAACAGTAGGTTTTATTTATTTATTTTTTTATATCGAGCATAATGGAATAAGCACTCATGTGCTTTTTTACATCCAGTCCCCGTGTGTCATGTTTTGAGAGGGTGTTTTTTTTAATTAGGGGCTGAATCCCTGGGGTTCTTGAGGTCGCACGTGTATTACGTATTAAGAAATGTGTATTGGTATTGGTTCGAATCTCAGTAGCCACGTGTGACAGATTAAGGGTGGGGATTTTTATGATCCCCCAAGTGCAGACCTGCCATTTCCTTCGTGGTATATTCGCGCATGCAGAAGATCCAATTATAAACGTTACAGATCTTGTAATTCATGTCAGTGTTCATTGGGTCACAGAAATACGAAATCATATACCCAGGATGCATCCTGTACAAACTATGAGCTGCTCTGAAGTTGGAATGTGTCAGGTGAGGCCAGCGGGTAGAGTTGCAAGCACAAGCACAGGAGAAGACCAGGCCCTACCTACAACCATTTAACCCAGTAAGGGAACAGAGAGAAGAGAAATCGTGATTCAAGTCTTTTTTTTTTAAAATGTTTTTTGTTTTTTTCATGATTCAAGTCTTTTCAAAAAAAATTTTTTTTTCCCCCATGATTCAAGTCTTGGATAAACATTTTTAAAAATATTATACATTCTTTCGGTTTTTTATGAACGTTTGGTTTACAGTTTGAGAAGGTGTAATCAGGTGCTGAATTTTCACTTCTTTCTATTTTTCAATGAAGTCACAGCCCTGGGTCGGCAGGACGACTACCATCGTGAATGAATAAATGAATGAATGAATGCATGTAATCACAATCTGCCTCCCTCCTCCCTCCCCTTCTTACCCCCAGACCCTGTCATCAGGGGTCTATCCCCTGCCCCTCTCCCTCCCACCTTTCTTTCACTTACCTTCCTGGAGTTGGTTGGGTTTTTTTCCCCGGGCCTGTAACCCCAAACCCTAAAACACACAGGTTGTGTGGCACGGCTAAGCACAAAAGATGACAGAAGCCATTAACATTACCCAACAAACATGCCGGAAGAACGGCGCAGGAGGTAAATGAAGCGTGCTGATTGGTCAGCCACCGGTGACGTCAGAGTTCAGCAGGTCACAGTGACCAATCAACAGCCGCCCCCTCGATGCACGCACGCACTGCGGGGGCGCCATCTGTCGGTGACAAGGGGGCGGTCATCTGTGGAACTCTTTGATGCGGAGATGTGGTGGAGGTGTGGGTGGTGTGTCAAATCTCTTTTGTGTCACGGGACAGCTGACCTTGTTACGTGTGCGGGGTCAGGATTGTGTGTGTGCGTGTGTGTGTGTGATTTGGTCTGCACCGGGTCTGTTCTTTATATTAAAGCTGCTTACATGCATGCCAGCGCCAATAATATGCTTGTTATGTAATGTACAGGTGTGTGTATGTGTGTGTGAAAGAGAGAGAGACAGGAGAGAGAGGGGGGGGGAGAGGCAGAGAGAGACAGAGAGAGAGAAAGAGAGAGAGAGACAGAGAGAGAGAGGGGGGAGAGAGAGAGACTTGGGGGGACAGACAGACAGATAGATAGATAGATAGACAGAGCCAGACAAAAATTCACACACACACATACCCACACACCAAACTCCATCATCCATTTTTTTAGGTGCCTAGATTTTTTTATTGTTTTTTTTTGTTGTTTGTTGTTGTTTTGTTTTTTTCGTTTCTGTTATCATACAGACAATCTAAGTCAGTTGCATATGAGTGAGAGATGACCAGAAAAAAAAACTAAATCATGAAATACAACAAAACACACACATACATACATACACACACACACACAGACGTGACATGTACATACATACATACACACACACATATATAACAGGACAGACAGAACGCAGGTCATGAGGACATAGCCCTCACAGCTACGCCCTAGGGTAAGTCAGAGTGGACAACAGTGCAGACAGACTACTGCCCTCCGGCCATTGATGGACAACGGTTCTTCTCCAGTAGGACACCAAAAAAAACCCCCAAAAAACCCAACAACATTTAAGTCGCTATGTTTCTCTCCCTTGATTTTCATAAATGTGTCGATGTGAGTTTTAAAAAAATAAGACACAAAAAAGACAAGGTTTGTGTGTGAGTGTGTGTGTGTGTGTGTGTGTTTTCTTCTTCTGGGGATCTTCAGAAAACACCCCAACACACACACCCTCCGAACACTGTTCACGTACTAGGTATATATAGATATATAAATACTTATGCTGAAAGCGGTCTTCGAATATAAAATATATTTACTTTTGAAATGATTTGGAAAAACGAAAATGAAAAAATAATGTTCAATTCATATCTGAATTTCAACCAAAAAAAAAAAAAAAAAAAAAAAAAAGTTCCGAGAGAAAAAGCGCGGTTATAAAAGGATTTTCTTCAATGTTTGGTTTTTAAAAAAAACACACCAAAAAACAACCAAAACAAACCCACACCCAAATCTCATAGATCATTTCTATAATAATCACGGAAACTCTGTTGTTGCACCAACACAACTGATCAAACAATAAATACTACGGGCAGAAAGAGAGAAGAAAACAAAACAAAAACAAAAAGACTCTTCTGAGTATCGCCTCCCTCCCCCTCTTTCCCCTACCCCTCCTACCCTACCCCCCCCCCCCCCCCCCTCCCTTAACAGAACCAGACGACGATGCCACAGTGTTTGAACTCAAAACCCCAAAAGAGGACAGACACTACACATACAACTTAAGAACTTTAAAAAATTAAAAAAAAGGTCTGGGTTGTTCTGTCTGTTGGTGTCGATTTGAGATCACAAAATGAGAGAATACTATTGGAGAGAAAGAGAGGTTGAAAGAAAGAGGGTGAAAGAGAGAGAGAGAGAGAGAGAGAGAGAGAGAGAGAGAGAGAGAGAGAGAGCAAGAGGGTGAAGAGGAGAGAGAGAGAGAGAGAGAGACAGACAGACAGACAGACAGACAGACAGACAGACAAGACAGACAAGAGAGCTAGTTTACTACAGCTCACTGTTGCAGAACCGTTGTGTTAAAACCTAACACACAGCCATGATACTATACGACTAGATAACATGCATCGTGAATCAAATCATCGTGACAACAACCATGACACAGACTTCGGAACCAAACACATCGGGGCCCAAAAAAAAATCAACCAACCAAATATATAAATATAAATAATCAGGGAAAACAATTGTTTAAAAAAACAAGAATGGTGGTATATGAGCAAAAAAGTATTCAAAAATCCCAAAAAATACGACTTCAAAGGTACAACAAAAATCGGTGCTTTAAAAAAGAAAAAGCAACAACAACAACAACAAAAGAACACCCCTCCCCTCCCTCCCCTCTTCACAGAGATGGGGGGGGGGGGGGGGGGGAATCAACATTAGCCACACACAAAAACCCTGCACACACACACACACAAGTGATTAGAATAAAACAAACTGATAAATAAAAGGAAGATTTGTTTGCGTCGTGAAGGCTAAAATATCTACAAACACAAGATCTTAATCACACATTGTGTCTGTCTTCCTTACTGCAATTACTTGTAGGAAGAGTTCCACTTCAGAGAGAGACAGAGAGAGACAGAGAGAGAGAGAGACAGAGAGAGACAGAGAGAGAGAGAAGAGAGGAGAGAAGACAGAGAGAGACAGAGAGAGAGGAGAGAGGAGAGCGAGAGAGAGAGGAGAGAGAGAGGATAACTTCTCAAAATGGAACACAAACAAAAGCTTCCCCCACCCCCTCTCCTCCAAAAAAAACCCCACCACAACAAAACAACAACCCTAAAACAAAACAGTTACCAGTACCATAATTAAAGATAAATCAAGACGTGACGAAACCGATTTTTTTTATAAAAAGGGCAATAAAATAAAGAATAAAAGTCATAGTTCAACAAATCATTACCTCACATTGCACAAGGCTTGGCAAATGGCAGCTCAAAATACTCATGGAGTGGGGTGGGGGGGGGGGGGGGGGGAGGGGGGAGGGGGGTATGTTCTTGTAGGGTCAAGTTTTTACAAAAAATTAAATTATAATATATATATAGCATTTCCATTGTCCTTCGTATGGACTACGCCCTTTTGTACGTGTGACTTGTTGCAGGCACGTGCGCGCGCGCGCACAGAGAGAGGGGGGGGAGAGCGAGAGAGAGAGAGAGAGAGAGAGAGGGGGGGAGAGAGAGAGAGAGAGAGAGATGCCAGGAGAGTGAGAATAAAGAGTGGGGGTGGGGGTAAAGAGTCATACAGCATGTCAATTTAAGAAACTCTTAGAGCAAAGTTCGTTATTTTTTTAAATTTTAATCTTTTTTTTTTAACATACATAATTTTTTTTAAAAAACAAAAATAAGGTATGTTCATACTTGCTTGACAAACAAACATGGCGGGTTTTGCTCGTCCAGCAAATTGTGTTTGTTTTAGTTTTAAATGGTGATTAAAAGGGTAACGATAAAAGGGGTGGAGAGATAGAGAGCAAAATACCCCCCCCCCCCCCCCCGAACATAAAAACCCCACACAACCCAAACCCCAACCTTACAACATCTTATGCATGAAATGGCAACATCCCAAAACACAAAAGTGTGTTAGCATATTAGTCTTTTTTTATATACGATTAAACAAAACAAACCTATTAACCCCCCGCCCTCCAGATAACAATAATAATTGTTCATTGCCTCGAACGAACATTTTCACACGCACACACACAAAATGACCCCCCTGTTGTTTGTTGTTGTTTTTTTTTTAAAAAGAAGAAGTATTTATCCACATTATTTTCATCCTCTTATTCCACCAAAAAAGAAAAAAACTAGCAGCTATTTCAACTTCAGACGCAGATTGATACATGATACGATTATACAGCGTTGATGAGAGCCTGCTTCGTCTCTCAAATTCACTGACAATAATAGTTCGGGCAGACGACAAGACAATGCCTACACTGACTCGGTATTACCTCTTCCCCTGCAACAGCCCCCCACCCCCACCCCTTAAACACTTTTTTCAAACAAATAAATATCCCCCCCCCCCCAACAAACACACACACACGAGAGAGAGAACTCCCCCCCCCCCCCACCTCCATAAAGCTGAATAATAACAGCTAATTCACTCCTGGCTCTGGCATTCTGTAACAGCAACAAAAGTTAGGCCTAAATAGCACACACATACATATACACAAATTCCAATTCCAAAATGGAAAAGAATTTTCAAAAGAATTCTCCCTGGCTCTGACGCAAAACAAATCACGAAATAAAACAACTGTAAACAAAATTTTGTTTGTAAGCAACAAATTGGTTTTTAAAAACAACAACAACCCAAAAGTTCGGTTTTTTCACAATGACAATATTTTTTTTTCCGGATAGGTGCGCTCTTTTAACTGGTCTTCAGAAAACAAAGGAGGGGATTACCCCCTCCCGCCTCTCCACTCCACCCCCCCCCCCTAAAAATGGAAAAAACCAACAAAAAGAACCTAAACCTAAAGACAATAACAAAAAACATATACATTTTAAAAATTAAAAAAAAACCTATCCCAACCAAAAAAAACACCAACAACAACCCACCACACATAAAATAAAATAAAAATCCCCAATAACAGTAGAAGTGTATGTCAAGTGTTCATCTGGCTTGTTTTTTTTCCCCCCATATCAAATCATATCGAATCATATCATGGCCTGCATATTGATAGCAGGGGGGTCGTCCTAGTAAGTGACTGTGACCGCTCCCCCCCCCCTCCCCCCCCCCCCCCCCCCCCCCCCCCCCCCCCTGTTTAATGTCAGCGTCTTTGGGGCCACGAGCCCAAAACAAGCCGGGCAGCTGGAATACGTTGGCTCACGTGCAGCAATCTACACATTTCATCATCGTCATCATCATCATCATTGTGACATGACACACACAGAGCTAGATAACGTGCAGTGCCAAGCCATGTGAGAACTAGTAGTGCTTGGTGTATGGAGTCACGGCAGTCAATAGTTTATCAAACATACGTGTGAACAGAAACAAAAAAAACCCTCAGACCTCTCCCCTCCCTCCCCTACCCCCCCCCAAAAAAAAAACCCCCAAAAAAAACGACACGCAAATGAATGGTAAATTTGTTGTCCTCGTATTTACTCAGCAGATGATAGAATACGCGTACCCGCACCCCGACAAAAAGGAGCGGGCGCCATTCATCGCTGCAATGAATCCCACAATGTGTGACATCGCCTTTAAAATATAAAAAACCCACCACCACCACTACTACCACTACCACCACTGCCACATGTCCTCACACCCAGTTGAATAGGAGAGAGAGCTGCTTTGAAAACAAGTCTCTCCCCGCCCTTTAGTATGGCGAGCTTGTTTTTCTCCCAGCATATTGTTGAATGACCGTATGGCACTGAGTTTTACTTTAGTGTGTGGGGGGCCGGTTTTGAGGAAAAGCAAGTCGCGGTTGCATAACCGGGGTTGTCCGAGCTGACATGACACACAGAGCTAGATAACGTGCCACCACGAGCACAGTGGTCCGGTGAAATCGCATTCAAAGAAATGCTCTGACCAGGGTTTCATCTGCCGCACGACTGACTGACTGACTGCCGTCCTGCCCTTTCCCCACCAACGCTGCTACGGGTTCTGGATGGAAGATGCCACGACGCAGAGATGATGAACGATGAAGCATCAACGAACCACGTTCCCCTCGACCTAGGTGACCCTGTGAGCTTGATCAGGTCATCCCGCAAAACGTCCAGAAATGAGGAAGAGTTTCAGCGGGTCTTACCCCTCGCTTCCTAGGAGAAGTAACGGTGCACAAGAGACAACAGACCGGTATAATTCACGCGGTAAATATTTACCTCCCTTGTTTGTTCTCTACGGCAGAGACACACGTTCACCTTGAAAAAGATTTCACCGGAAGTGACCTGCGACCTAAGATTGACCCCCCAAAAAAACCCCAAACCCCAACTGCAGTTAAGTTGAGGATAAAGTTTTTCCCACTCCCATCTACACTCGTGGAAGGAAAACTACAGTTGTTTGGCCGGTGACAAATTTCTGTCAAATTCCACGGTAAAATCACTTGACAGTGGCGCAACGGCGCTGTCATCAAAGTGGCCCCTGAGATGGGGCTGTGACTGTGGTTAAGAAATAGATGACCTGCATGACCTGCCTGTCCCAGCACAGCACGAGGAAGCAGTGAAACACTGCTGACAGACAGACTAACAGGAGGCCCACCCACGCTCCAAGAGAAGGTCAATCTGAACGAGATTTTCGAGCCTGGGTTCAAATCATCAGCTTGTAGTGAATTACTGTGAAGTAGGAGTGTACAGTCAAGCGCTTCGATTTGTTTTTTTTGTTTTTTTACAAGATTCAGCACTATATAAATTCCATTTATTATTATTATTATTACAGTCAGTCCAGGCGGCTGTGGCAGAGTCACACTTGTCACCACACACAGGAGTCACGAGTTAAACCCAAATCAAACATGTTAAACTTTTTCCTTTAACAAAACGAAACAAAATAATAATTCACATAAAAAATCGAAACAATTGTGTCAAATGTTCTCCAAGAGTGAAGGTTGCCAGACTGCACAAGAGCAGGCTACAGCTCATGTCATCACGTAGCTTTATCTTAGACCACATACCTCCCAGGCGAAAAGAAAAAAGACGAGGTCATATCAATAATGTATGTCAGCTGTTCTGTTTGACTATTTACCACCAGATTCAAAGAAGAGCCTAACAAAACCAAAATAAACAAATAGAGAACACGCAAAAAAAACAACTGTAGATTTTAAAGAAAAAAACAACGAAATTTTGAAGTTCACTTGAGCAGACATACAATTCATGGTTGCATGTGCAAATAACAGTGTAGGACGAACACCATATGCCTATTCCAGTGTTTAAACCACTGCTTTTAAAAATGAAACAGTACACATGACTCCCCACAAACTCTTAAAAATAGAGAACGGAATATTTTTAAAAAATGAAGACGATTTAGACAGAGAACGGCAGAAACAAAGTGAGTGAGAAAATATGAAAAAAACATGCCAAACAAAATGCACACACTTTCTGAAAAGCGGGGATTGTGTGTCAAGCAAAAGAGGAACACCACCCCCCCCCCCCCACCCCCACCCCGCACCTCCCCCAACCCCAAGTGGAAACTCAAGGATGCATCTGCTCTGAGCAAAGCACACTGAAGGTCACACAGCATCGCTGTCAGCCAAGACCACCAAGCGAGACACGCATCTGAAGGAGCACTGGGAAGATCAGGCCGGGAGACTGTAGTGTAACTGGATACTGCATAGCACCTGCATCCCCATCATCAGATGACACACAGAGGGCCGCTCACTCACTGCCTTCAATAACTACACCATCCTCTGCCTCATGTTTACGAACAGGTTGCTTACTATGAAAAAAACGAACAAGGAATACTCACTTCTCCATGTTCATGACGCTCTCAACAACAACAACAACCCTGGGAAGCAGATAGATGTCAACGGCTGGTGAAGAGGACCTTCACGTCATAACCCCTGTACTTCATGGCCACCGTTGTGTAAAACCTCTCTGGAGATTTAAAGAAAAAACAGCCAAAAAAAACAGACCTCTTTCACTGAACCACCATGCCTTTTGCCTGAGTTATGTCAAGTTTAATTCAACACCTAACTAAGACTATAGGTAGCTCTATGTTTGTGGATGCAGCTTCTGGAAAATAACACAACAGGGTTTAAAGATCGCCCCAGGCTCATTGGACAGGACACAAGACACGTGACTTCAGCTGACACAGTTGGGGGCCTCTCGGACAGCAGTGGCCACTGCTCCACTTCAGATGGACGCTGGTGTACTGACCATTCGCCCAGCCTTCCCCTGTTGCTCAGATGACGGAAGCGACAACTAAGAGACTCTAACCAACCCTCAGCCCCTGTCCCACAAACAAGACACAAAACAATTGAACAAAATCTACATAGACCATGCCGATCGTGTGCAAGAATCAAATACTGTTTCATTTCAAAACGGAAAAAAACAAAAACCTTGGAGGAAAAAAACAACTTCTCCAAAAAATACCACATCACACCCTTTGAAATCCCCCCTCCCCCCCCCCCCCCCTTCAAAATAATACGCTTATAATATGCGGGAACATATCATCAACACGTGTTCAAATCTGCACGCCCCTTCAGACATGGGTGCATGGCACGTACAGCGGAGTCAATGTCATTGCTTACACCTCTGGAGAGAGAGAGAGAGAGGAGAGAGAGAGAGAGAGAGAGAGGAGGAGAGAGGAGAGAGAAAACAAGCACAACACCAACCCAACCCATCCAACAGCAACAGCAGAAGGACTGGTGGATACAGGGTGGTCAGGGAGGCAAGGAAGGAAGACAAAAGCTGGACAAGGCTGGAGACCATCAGCTGTGACTACAGAAAGGACGTCCTACTGGGAGTTCTTAGAGCATCAGCAAGAGCGGAGCCACGAGGGCTATGGCGCATTTGTCATCAGGGAAGCAGCCTGGAACACGCAAAGCCAATCACACTGTCTGTCTGGAAACAGATGACAGAATTTACAAATCGCATACACACGGGGACTGGATGTAAAAAAAATCACATGAGAGCTTATTCCGTCATCCTCGATATAAAAGAATAAATAAATAAATAAAATAAATAAATAAATTAATACTACTACGGGGCACTACTACTGCTAGGACGCCAACGAAAAGACTCACTCGTTGAGGAAAGGTATCGTCAGGTTATTTATTTATTTATTTATTGCCACTAGACGTCAATGAACATTATAAAACCGTGTGTTCTTCTTCTTCTTCTTCTTTTTTTCTCTTTTTTTTTCTCCCCCCCCCCCCTCCCCTCCCCCAAGCCGGACGAATGAAAACACAGCCATCTCATTTCAGTGACAGTTTGGTGAGTGAGTGAGTGATATCGGATGTTACGTGTGCAACCCAAAGCAGGGCAATGATAAGAGAGAGAGAGAGAGAGAGAGAGAGAGAAACAACAGGAGAGAGAGAGAGAGAGTCAGAGAGCGAGAGAGGCAGAGATAGAGAGACAGAGAAGAGACAAGAGAGACAGAGAGAGACAGAGAGAGACAGAGAGAGAGACAGAGAGAGAGAGAGAAGAGAGGGGGGGGGGAAGACAGATAGATAGACAGACAGACAGACAGAGATATCCAAAGCAAGCAAACCTGAACTCAGGAAGAACACAATACAAACAACGGAAGACTGCAGATTACAACTTGTGAAATAGCTAGAATACAGTCAATGGACTGAGAGGGGTGAGGAGGGGTGGGGAGGTAGGGGGGGGGGGGTAAACGGAACAGACACAAAAAAATTGACCAAACAGAAACACCCTCCTCCACCACCACCACCACCACCCCCATCGTCATCATCAATAAAGAAACCACCACAAAAAAGCTTTAAAAAACAAACAAAATGGGGGTGGGGTGATTGGTGGGTGGGTGGGGGAAGACAGTTGGCAGGGGGGGGGGGGGGGGGGGGGGGAGAGGGCAGAGGAAATTAATGAGTGAGATGCAGCGCCCTTCAAAAAATATGTTCAGTAAAATATAGCACGCTTACAAATGGGTTTTTTCTATATAATATACAAAAAACAAAATCATAAAAAAGTCGAAAGAAAAAAAAAGCAAGACACCTTTTATTTTACCAAGAACTGTTGTAAAGCATTTTTTAAAACTCTTCTCCCTACAGCACAGAGATGGGGAGAGTTGGGTAGGAGGGGGTGGGGAAAGAGAGAGAGAGAGAAAGAGAGAGACAGAGAGAGAGAGAAAGAGAAAGAGAGAGACAGTCAGAGACAGTGAGAGAGAGAGACAGACCGAGAGAAAGACCGAGAGAGAGAGAGCCTTTTGCTGCCTTTTATGGTATTACTAGGACTGGATGGGGGCATATAGAGAGAGAGAGACAGACAGACAAAGAGAGAGACAGACAGACAGTGAGAAACAGACAGACAGACGAAAGAGAGAGAGAGAGAGAGAGAGAGAGAGAGAGAGAGAGAGGCACAGACCAAAAACAGCATCTTGGGGCATCATCGTGATTGTTCTCTGGCCAAAATGACAGTAACAGCTTGGTGGTGGTGGTGTGTACACGGCCTTTAGCTTATAGTTCACTGTTGTCGCTATCCTGTTGCCTTTAGCTTATAGTTCACTGTTGTCGCTATCCTGTTGCCTTTAGCTTAAAGTTCACTCTTGTCGCTATCCTGTTGTCTTTAGATAACCAAAAACACACACACACCAATCAGGATCGTCGTTGTTGAACAGCTCACTCACTCACTCATTCACTCACTGTCTGCCTGTCTGTCTGTCTTACTGCAGACAACGTGTTCAATGAACTTCATCGGCACCTGACCTGGACATGTAAACCATTACGTTTATGAGGGAGGGGGGGGAGGGGGAAAGGGGGAGGAGAAAACCCAAAACAACCCCCCCCACGCAAAAAACTGCAAACAAAATATCCAGGAATCGACAAGTTTCTTGCAATGCTTGCAGGTTATGTATCGAGTTTACCTGCACATCATCTCAGAAAGAAATCTTAAACTGCATCTTTGTTTCTTTGTTTGACTGACTAGTTTCTTGAGGGCGTTTTATTCTCTCAAAACACACACAAACACACACACACACACACACACACACAGCACACACACGCACGCACGCACACGCACTGGGGGGGGGGGGGGGGTAAAGATAGAGAGAGAGAGAGAGGGGGGGGGGGAGGCATGTTGAGGGCAAACAGACAACCGAACATCGCACACAAAAATCAAGAGCTATGATGATTCTGGATCAATACCAATTTGGACCAATACACACTCACTCACACACAAAAACAGCAAAAAGCGCCCATAAAGAGCAGGTGTAAATAGCACTAGACATTAAATTTATGGCAAAATACACTCGTAAAAGAAAATCCCATCTGCCTTGTCAGTTTTGCATTTCTGAAACACCTAGCGGGCACTAGCATACTCTTTAAAAAAATACACACCCAAAAAACCAAACAAACCCAGCCACCCCCACACGCAAAGAAAAGAAACCCAACCAAAACAAAACAAACAAAAACAAAACACAAAAACGCTACTACACTTGACAAAACTTTCAAGCATGTCTGTCAAATGTGTAATTTCTGTGCAGGCTTTGAAATTTTAAAGAAAAAATTCCTCTCACGTTACACGCCATTGCTGAATAATCTTAGACGTTTGCATTGAGCTGTTATTGCCACAGTTTAGCCTTGTTGTAAGAGAAGAATCGTACAACAAAAACACCCCCCCCCCCCCCCCCCGCCCACTCCACACCCCCCCCTCCAAAAAAAAAACCCACAAAAAACTGCAAACAAAATATCCAGGAATCGACAAATTTCTTGCAATGCTTGCAGGTTATGTATCGTGTTTACCTGCACATCATCTCAGAAAGAAATCTTAAACTGCATCTTTGTTTCTTTGTTTGATTGACTGCACTAGTTTCTTGAGGGCGTTTTATTCTCTCAAAACGTTTTCACGAAACAAAAACGAAACACAATCACGATAGTAGCGGTAAGTTATTTTAACATTTTCACTGCGAGTTGTTGTTGTGAGGTTTTTTAAAGGTTCTATGTCACATTAGAATATTGTGCTGTTACTAACGGGGGGAAAAATCCTTCATTAAGAGATGATGCAATATTTTTAAAAAAACAAACTCAACAATATGAAAACCAATACAAGGTCAGGTCTGAACTTG
>CM054148.1:31139163-31169163 GCA_028751875.1 Rapana venosa | reverse complement strand
GACCAGGCCTTGCCGAGATCCCTTAGTAGATTCAACCCCCCCCCCCCCCCCCCCTGCCCCCCTACCCCCCCCCCCCCCCCCCCCCCCCCCCCCCAACTGACCTCCAAAACTCAGTGGCAGAGTGGATTGACTTGCTTTCAAGTGTTTTATTTCATGTTATGACAGTCAGCGAAGGAAAAGTACTGGCCTTGCTATAACAAGAGAACACTAGCTAGTCTACACAGCTCTAAGGAAACAGTTAGTCCCAGAGCAGACGTGACAGGGGGGCTTGTTGGGACTCCTCCTCACTGCTCAGCGAATGTTGAGGGCAGGACAATGTTATGTACACCACAGCTGAACTCGGAACACTGAACAAGTCTGCAGGCTACAAGTCTTATTAGCAGCTTCTGTGTGCTGGTCTGTCAACAGCAACGAACATCCAGACCACATACCGCAATGTTTGAAACATCATGGCAGCATCTCACATGGAATAAGATTTTGTAACGGGATTAGAACTTACTGTTGCATAATAATGGTTTACAAAGCACACGGGAGGGAGGGAGGGGGGGGGCGGAAGCTTGCTAGCCGGGTCCAAAATCGCTCTGAGCATAATTATCAGATGTGTAGTAAGAGTACGTACGGCACGGGGTTTATCACATAGTTATATAAATCAACCACCATCCCTACAACAAGGAAAACCAAAGCCAAATAAAGTGGTATGACCTGCTGACTGACGAACCCTACATTCCTCCAGTGCCCTTACCTCAGCCTCGCTCACCCCCACCCCTTCTTCAGAATGGAGGAAGAGGGGGGAGGGGATTGGGAATATCCAACAGTAGAACTAAATTTTGCTTTTCACGTTTGGAGGGAAAAGTTCCTGTCAAATCCCCGACAAGTATTGCTTTGTTTCATAACAGAACTGAAAGGTAAGGATGTGATAACTGATGCAGTAAAAAGAAAAGAAAAAAGAAAAGACAAAGAAAGGCCGGTATAAAAGCTGGATAAAGACAAGACCATGCCATCAAACAGCCACAGCACGAACTGGATGGAACACACAGCGACAAACACCGCAACAAAACACACACAGGGTAGTAAGTTTGTTTTTGTTTGTTTTTTGTTTTTGTTTTTTTCTCCACTCTTTTACTGGCTCAAACCACTCTCGCGTACACCCAACACACGAACACACATCAACATAAATAGTGCTAGCCAAAACAACAGAAGAAAAAAAACAACCAAACACCATCATCTTGCTTCATTCACCAAAAAAATTATGAATGAATACTATTATGTTCATGTTCTATTATGTTCATGTTCCTCGCTACCCAAAATAAAATGGCACATAGTTTTGTAAAATAAAAGAACCAAGGTTGACACAATGGGGGGTGAAAACGTCCATAAATCCACTGAATGTTCACTTGAGCTAAGCCATCTCCGATATGTTCACAAGTTCTTCTCCCATAACTCACGTTACAGCAATAGTACAACACATTTGCACAGATCCATTACAAAAAAAACCCCAACCCAACCAAACAACAACAACCATATGAGAGGTATACCATGTAAACAGTTCATTTTCAGATCCAGTAAACAAGCATTAAGGCCAAAGCATCTACCTCAAACTAAACAACCCCAACTTATCAACAGACATGGCGTAAATCACTGAGAAAAAAACAACAACCAAAAAAGGAATATGCATAAATGTTCAAAGGATGGTGTATCCCATGATTAGCTCACTGCATTACCATTTTGGTGCTGTTGACAATAATTTTTTTTAGGTTCATTCATAAACAAGCCTGCGAGTCATTGAAGCACTTGTGTCGTATTTAAGGACACCTGGGGATCATTTCGTTCATCTTGCTATGCACCCTTTCAGTTTTTACGAGGGGGGGGGGGGGGGGGGGGGGGGGGGGGGGGGGAGGTTGTTTTGTTGGTTACGGAGGTGCTGATTTGGCAGTTGGCTTAACGACTCTTTTAAGGACTACTGTGCTGTTTAGGTACACCAGAGGTTTTGAACAACTAGCCTGGAGAGGTACAGGGCAGTGTTGGCGGAGCATGACAAGCACGTGTGCCGTGCTAGGTTAACCAGGGCAACCCTAGCTTGAGAAGAAAACAGCTTAACAGAAAGTCTGCGAAGGTCATGGACATGTCCGTTGAAAAACATTTGACTATTTACATTTTATTTCATAGATTTTGTCTGCAGCGCACCGTGTTTGTAAATATCTGTTTGTTTAAACTATTGATTATTTATCATTGATTGCATGACTGTGTAAGATTAGGTTGAATGCATGCACTTTGATTTGTCTTTGCAAGATATAGCGCTATATAAGTTCCATTTATTATTACTGTTATTATTTTATTATTATTATTAAACAGTCGCTGCATAGCTAGGAAGGAACCGATGCCACTCTGGCGGAAGACTTCTGCAGACAGGGACTTGAGGGATGTTCGCCCAAAAAAGACGTTAAGCATGAGTGATGGTTATCGGGAGTCACACCTTTATCGTTACAGCTGTCGGCATGTTTAACTCAACACTGCCAATGGACGTCAACATCTAAGATTTCAAAGACAAAAAACACTAACAACATAGCTGGATTTTGGGTTGACAGACTGACAGCCGCGAGAAGAACTGCTGGGCATGAAAGGATGCTGCTACAGGGCACGCTCACTGACATGTCACAGAGGAAACTCAAAGAGCTTAGGGATGCTGCTGACAATCACAGAGGAAACTCAAAGAGCTTAGGGATGCTGCTGACAATCACAGAGGAAACTCAAAGAGCTTAGGGATGCTGCTGACAATCACAGAGGAAACTCAAAGAGCTTAGGGATGCTGCTGACAATCACAGAGGAAACTCAAAGAGCTTAGGGATGCTGCTGACAATGTCCTTCACCAGATCAACGACATCAGGCCTGGTTGGTGGTGGTCACCCAGTGAAGGTGTCCCCTGGTTTAGCTTCCTTCAACTTCGTTTAGCCTCGTTTAGCTTCGTTCAACTTCGTTTAGCCTCGTTTAACTTCGTTCAACTCCGTTTAGCCTCGTTTAACTTCGTTCAACTCCGTTTAACTTCGTTTAACTTCGTTTAGCCCATACTGCCTGACAGTCATGAGTTGCCACCACTGCCTTGGAACCACCCACCTAGCTGTTTGTGTGTTTGTGTGTTTGTTTGTTTGTTTGTGACATAACGTGACGTAACGTGCATCTGCTGAGCAATTCGCAAGCCAAAAATCCGGAAGGGAAAGTGACAATAAGCCAAAAATGAAAAACAAAAAAATCATGCAACCAACCAATCAATTAATTAATTCAAAAGCGCAAAAGAACGCATCAAAATGAAACCAAAAGCAAAACCAAAAACATGACAAGAAAATGAACTCTGAAAAAAACAACCCCACAACTGATATGACCAGGGATGATGCAAGTTAAACACATGAAGGACTGCTGCGCTTTTTTTTTTTTCATGTTTTCCTCTTTTTCTCTTTAATTAAAACAACATAACACAAATGAAAATATTTGTTAAAGACATGATACCCTTCACCTAAACTTATAATAATCACAACCTGGCACAGCAAGGAACCTGGGTATTGGTCGATTATATTTTCATGTAATTACATAAGTAGCGTTTTCACAAAGAACGTGAGATATCAAAAATAATAATAGGTACCATATTGAACTTTTTGTTAAAAGTAACATAAAAAACCAACCAAAGGCATCACTTTTAAGCCCTATTGAGACAAGCGACACAGTTTTCCCCGTGTCCAGTTGAGAGAAAACGGTCTTTCCTCTTTTCAACAACAAGGGGACGAGACTTTATGTTATCACGATCCATAAAATGTCCCCTCCTTTTCCCATCATTTTGAAGGGACGTCACGTCAACGGTAACAGGAAGACTAAAACCTCACTGTTTAGGAACGTCACAAAATAAGGATAAAAATAAGGATAAAAATAAGGATAAAAAAACCCCAGAGGGTGAAAAGGGTTGGCTTTGTGTGTGTGTGTGTGTGTGTGGTGTGTGTGTGTGTGTGGTGTGTGTGTGTGTGTGTTGTGTGGTGTGTGTGTGTGTGTGTGTGTGTGGTGTGTGTGTGTGTGTGGTGTGGTGGTGTAGTGTGTGTGTTGTGTGTGTAGTTGTGTGTGTGTGTGTGTGTGTGCGTTGTGTGTAGTGTGTGTGTGTGTAGTGTGTGTGTAGTGTGTGTGCAGGTGTGTGTGCGTGTGTAGTGTGTGTGTGTGTGTGTGTGTGCAGGTGTGTGTGTGTGTGTGTGTAGGTGTGTGTGTGTGTGCAGGTGTTAGTGTGTGGTGTGTGTGTGTGTGTGTGTGCGGGTGTGTGTGTAGTGTGTGTGTGTGTAGGTGTGTGTGTGCAGGTGTGTGTGTGTGTGTGTGTAGATGTGTGAGGGTTACGTGACCTGGATCCATCACTGAAAGAACGTGAGGCTGAACACGCGTGTCTGTCTTGTCTATCTGTCTTGTCTGTCTTGTCTTGTCTTGTCTTGTTAGTCTTGTCTGTCTAAAGCCGTGAGTTGTAATATCGCCATTGTAACGCTGTCTTCCCTTCGCGGCACGTGCAGCAGAGCGTGAACTCCAAAAGGAGGTCAAACACACGTGAACCGGTTTCGCTATGAGGGAAAGGGGGAAGGGGGGAGGGGGGAGGAATACATGGTGCGTCTGAACTGGCCAAGCAAAACGCAGTCCAGTGAGCAGAGGGCAAAAGAGCCACTGACCACCACTAGCATACGGGCTAGCTAGATGCTGAATAAGCGTGCACCCACAAACCATTTCTGGACCCCCCCCCTACCCCCCACCTTCCCCCCACCCGAGATCCTGCATTTCACACAGTGCTCACTCAAAATGAGAAAAGGGATAGAAATGGAACAAAACAAAAAACAAAACAAAAAAATGAATATGCACCAAAAATGCCTTCTTATTTGTAAGCCTATAAAACAGCGGACCACGGTGTGGTAAATAATTATGTTGTAGTAGTAGTCTTCATGTCAGATCCAATGTCTCCTTTACACACACACACACACCACACACACACACACGCACGCACATACACACTACAAAAAAGAGGTAAGAGGCCGGGTACAGATATGCCATACTAGTTCAGCGAGGTAAGAGTCATGGACACGATATGTTTCAAAAAGAAAACGGTCACACCATCCATCCTTCACCTCTGACCCAACCGAACTTCTGAGCGGGAATGATTCAATTCAAACCAGCTAAATGAACCAATAGGTACAGAAACCAAAAAACATGACTAGATATGTGTTGAACAAATAATACTACCTGAAATTCCACCACAGATCCACGTTTCACACGCCAAGTTCAGTAAATGTCTTAAAACACTAAACGCCCTCTCCAATATTCTGCATGGCCCTCTTTCGTAAGGACGCCCCCCAAAAAAGTATCTCGTGATGTTAACTTCTGACAGCAACGTACAGATATGTATATAGGACTTGACAGTTATATGTATAAAAAGATATATACAAGAAGCATTTGAAAACGACGCATTTGTACACATCTGTAAGGAATCAAAATCAGGCCGAGAGATTAAGTTAAATAAATCTGGCATTGCGCGAGATATGTGTTGCAATGGTGGATTCCTGACTGGTTTCCGCGGGGGAAAAACCCACAAACAAACAACTGTATAAGTGTGTGTGTGTGTGTGTGTGTGTGTGTGTGTGTGTGTGTGTGTGTGTGTGTGTGTGTGTGTGTTCATTAATTTATTCTTTTATTTCGAGGATAATGGAATAAGCACTCATATGCTTTTTTTTTACATCCAGTCCCCGTGTGCATGTAGTGTTGTAAATTTTGTCGTCCGTTCCCACGGTGTGTGTGTGTGTGTGTGTATGTGAATGAGTGAGTGTGTGCGTGCGAGTGTGTGTTTGTATGTGTGTGTGTATGTGTGTGTGTGTGTGTGTGTGGGCGCGCGCGCGCGCGCGCAGTACGGTAAGGAAGGGGGAAGGTATAGAGAGTAACAAGGGGCTACAGAGGGCAACCAGCTTTTCTCTGTTGCTAAAAATTTGCAGGCGCTTAGACAAACCAGTGCTGTTCGCAGATCGAGTACTTCAGAAAAAAACACAATCAAACCCAAAACAAGCAGACAAGGAACCATCTTCATGAAAGACTTTTTGTTGTTGTTGTTTATTTTACAAGATAAATATATATATATATATATATAACCCCACCCACCCCTTCCTTCCCTCCCTCCATCAGAACTCGCCCTTTCTCTCTCCCTGACCCTACTAGATCAATGGTTGGGTGGATACCTATCGCTATTACGGCTTCTACGGGTACTATCTACCTACCTACAACTACTACCTCCACTACGTCGACGATTTCGCTCTTTTTTTCTGATGCAATAGCAAAACAGGCCTAGATTTAAAAAAAAAAAAAAACCATAACAAACAAACAAAACCGAGCGGAGTTAAACCTTTCTGAGCCCCCTCCCCCCACCCCCCCCAAAAAAAAAAATTACCCCCCCCCCCCCAAGACAAACACAAAGCAAAACTAGCACACAACGACCCCCCCCCCCCCCCCCCCACCCCCCCCAACACACACACATTACACGTTCTCTTTCCCACTTACTTCTGCGCTCAATTTTTACTTACTTCCTAGTTTTACACATCTTTCTTTCTTTTTTTCACCCCCTCACCAACGAAAAATCGAATATTTTGCTTACTTTTTGTAAATGTCATAGAACTGCTTACGTTCTATTCAATGAACGGGCTTACTTACCTGCTTTTTTCTTCTTTAAAACAGCGCTTTATTCAATCAAGAAAAAGAGAGAGATATGCGGATATGCTGGTTTTACCCGGCTGCTGTGAGGAGATTATTCACGCTACGTCGCTTGGCCACTACTCAGTGCTGGAAAAAAACGAAATTTCGGAATACGACGATTTATAATCTATTATCTTTTATCATACCTTATAAAAGGTTTTGGGGGAGAGAAAAAGAGAGAGTACGAAGAAGAGAGAGACAGGAGAGAGAACAGACAGAACTAATAATAATATTATAATGAGGTAAATTAATACAGATTTTACACTATAAAAAGTGAATAAATACATAATATAACATAATCAAAATAAAATAGTGTAAAAGAATGAAAGAGAGAGAGAGAGAGAGAGAGAGAGACAGACAGATGTTATATATATATATATATAATTTTTAACAATTTATTTATTCTTTTATATCGAGGATAATGGAACAAGCACTCACGTGCTTTTCTTTACATCTAGTTCCCGTGTGTATGCGGTTTTGTAAATTTTGTCATCCGAGAGAGATGTAGAGATATAGGAAGAGAAAGAGACAGACAGAGACAGAGCAACGCACCAATCAATCGTTAAGTTAAACAGCTCACTGAAACTCAACGCTAACGATTACGTGACGCTGAAATTATCTCCCAAGCTTAAAAAATACTTTATCCACCACCCCACCCCCCCATCCCCCCAAAAAAAACCACCCCTACAACAATAAAAAAAAAAGAGACAAACAGTTCCAAACATCAGTATACTTTAGTTACAAGAGCCGCTAGGCTAACAAAACTTAGGTAAATTAATTAACCATTATGATGGCTGCTGAAAACATTGGGCTGGCATGGATGGATGGATGGCTGGCTGGCTGGCTGGCTGTCAAGTTCATTCGTTTTAAGGCAGAACAACACAGAACAAAGGCTACCCATGAAGAGAGAAGGGGGGGGAGAGAGGAGGGAGGGAGGGAGAGATCGAGCGAGAGAGAGAGAGAGAGAGAGAGAGGAGAGAGAGAGAGAGAGAGAGAGAGAGAGAGGAGAGAGAAGAGAGAGAAAGGGTGGGGTGAGGAGGAAGGAAGAGAGAGAGAGAGGGAGGGAGAGATCGAGAGAGAGAGAGAGAGGGGGGGGGAGAGAGAGAAGGGGAGAGAGAGAGAGAGAGGGGGGGGGAGAGGGGGGAGGGAGGAAGGAAGAGGGGGAAGAGAGAGATAAGGGGGAGGGAGAGATGAGAGAGAGAGGGGGGGGGAGGAGGGAGGAAGGAAGAGAGAGGGGAAGAGAGAGATAGAGGGGGAGGGAGAGATGAGAGAGAGAGAGAGGGGGGAGGGAGGAAGGAAGAGAGGGGAAGAGAGAGATAGAGGAGGGAGGGAGGAGATGAGAGAGAGAGGGAGGGGAGAGGGAGGAAGGAAAAGAGAGGGGAGAGAGGAAGAGAGGGGGGAGAGATGAGAGAAAAGAGAGAGGGGGGGAGGGAGGAGGAAGAGAGGGGAAGAGAGGATAGAGAGGGAGGGAGAGAGAGAGAGAGAGAGAGGGGGAGTGGGAAGGGAGGAAGGAAGAGAGGGGAAGAAAGAGAGAGAAGGAGAGATAGAGAGAGAGAGAGAGAGAGAGAGAGAGAGAGAGAGAGAGAGAGAGGGAGGGAGGAAGGAAGAGAGGGGAAGAGAAAGATGGAGGGAGAGATCAGAGTTCGAGAGAGAGAGAGAGAGAGAGAGAGAGAGAGAGAGAGAGAGAGGAGAGAGAGAGAGAGCGCTGAACACTGAACAGATTTTATTGCTTTTAAGATGTACAGCTCAACCAACAAGCATGTACACTGTGAAAGGACCGAATTGGACTGGACGGGAAAGATTTGACCTGGGAAACCATAAACAGCGCGCTGTCTTCTCTTACGTCGGAATTGATGAAAAGTATTGTCTCGGGGAAAGAGAGAAGAGAGAGAGAGAAGAGAGAGAGAGAGAGAGAGAGGAGAGAGAGGAGAGAGAGAGAGAGAGAAGAGAAGAGAGAGAGAGAGAGGATGGAAGAGGAGAGGGAGAGACAGAGACAGAGACAGAGAGAGAGGGGGGAAAGAGAGAGAAAGGGAGCCAGAGAGAGAGAGAGAGAGAGCCCGAGAGCGAGACCAAGAGAGAGAGACTGGGACAGAGAGAGCGAGAGAGAGTAGAGCGAGAGAGAGTAGAGAGAGAGAGTAGAGAGAGAGAGTAGAGCGAGAGAGAGAGAAAGTAAGAGAGAGAGAGAGAGAGAGAGAGAGATAAAGAAGGAGAGAGAAAAGAAGGAGAGAGAGAGAGAGAGAGAGAGAGAGAGAGAGAGAGAGAGAGAGAGAGAGAGAAGGAGAGAGAGAGAGAACCGACCCACACACACAGAGAGACAAAGAAGGAGATAGAGAGACCGACACACACACACAAACAGAGACAAAGACACACAGAGAGAGAGATAGAGGCTAAAAATACAGAGAGAAAAGAAGAGAAAGAGAAGAGAAGCGAAAGAGAGGGGAAGACAGGCATGGGGACGTAACGTGTGGGAAACCTGCAGCTGAGCAAAGATGCCGAACCGAGGATCAACCCCGGCCCCCGGACCTCTCTAAGCCCCCTACTACTTCTCCCCCCCCCCCCCCCCCCCCCCCCCCCCACCCGTCAATCCCTCTCCCCACCCCACCCCTCCTTCCATCCCCCTCCTCACCCCCACCCCCCCTTCTTCCCCACCGATCCTAACGCTACAGCTTACCACCCCTTCCTCCCTCCAACCCCCCCCCCCCCCCCCCGTTTTTTTCTTCAAAATTATTCTTGATTGGTTACGCTTCTTTGTTTAAAAAAAACAAAACAACCCACACAACCAAATAAATAGATTCTCCTCTCTTCTCTCATCTCTCTCTCTCTCTCATTCTCTCTCTCTCTCTCTCTCTCTCTCTCACACACACACACACACAAACACACACAAAACAGGTTGTTGTTGTTGTCGTTTTTATCTTCATAGCTGATGTGTTCGCTTTTCTCTTTCCATGTGCATTTGTATATAATTATAATAATAATCACACTGATTTGTGGGGTTGTTGTTGGGGTTTTTTAGGAGGGGGGGGGGGGGGGGAGGGAGAGGGGGGTCGGGCACGACAGCCACGAACATCCCTTAACTGTGGAGACGTTCATTTTCTTCACCCAAGTTTAGGCTTTCGCGAGTACGGTTTCCTCCTAGTCAAAAAGCTTTCAAGCAGTTCGCTGGCAGACGAGTTTTAAGACTTAAAAAAAAAAAACACCATGGCAACAACCGCCAACAACAATAACCACCCCCACCCCCTCATAAAACACCTACCCCCCAAAAAAAAAAAAAATTCGGTAGCTTTAAGATTTGTCAAGCAGTTATCTTGTTGGAGATAAGTTAAACCAAACCCAAAAAGGAACGACAACAAAAAAACTCCAAACAAACAAACAAAAAAGATTCCACACACAAAAAAAGAAAAACACGGAATGCAAATTACCCCCCCCCCCCCACTTTCCCCCTCTTCAAAAAAAACAAAGACAAAATAATGACAATCCCTCCCACCACCACCCCCACCCCCCCAGCCAAAACCCCCCACAACCTACACCCCCCAAAAAAAACAACAACAACAAACCAACAACAACACAACAACAACCAAAACAAACACACACAAACAAAAAAACAAAAAACCCATCCCAAACCCCAACAGCTGCTGAGAATCGTGTAATAAGCAGTCTGCCGTTAGAAACAAAAAAATCCACCCAAAAAACCCCAAACACCAAAAAAACACACAAAGAAATTGGCATGCTGTTGTTTTGAAGTCTATAATCATAGAAGCTTAGGTAAGGTAGCCATACTAGGCTACTGGTAAAACGGTCTTGGAGGAATCGTACTGTGAATATTTTCAGCGACACATGCATCATTGTCTCCAGTCTTACACGCACCTCCGGACACCACGACACAACAATGGCAAGGCGAAGAGAAATTGCACGTGGGTTCATGACGTGAACGTGGGAGAATTCAGGCTTTTACAAGGGTTTGGGGTTTTTTTGGGGTGTGGTTTGTGTGTGGTTTGGTTTGGTTATGTGTGTGTGCCAAAAATGGCAACATGTGTACCCTGGGAGATTGACCAGACCAATTGAATGAAAAAGTGCGAGCGCGAGCGCGCACACACAGACACACACATATATATACATATATATCATTCTCCCCTCTCTCTCTCTCATCTCTCTCTCTCTCTCTCTCTCTATATATATATATATATATATATATATATATATATCGACCATAACTTATGTGTTATCAAGTGATTAGGGAGAAACCAAAACCTCCAAATAATATATAAACCATAAACGTAATCCAAACAATCTGCATCAGAAACAACTACAACCACAACAAAACCCAAAGAAAGAAAAAGAAAAAAAAAAGAAAAAGCATGAATCAGGAGTTTTCAAGACACAGGAGGATGCTGTAAGTGAACAAGGGGACCCTCACCCTCCCTCCCTCATCTTCACACATGCACTACACACCCTCCCCATTGCCTGGGACCCTCTCAACCCCTTGACCATAAGCGTTAGAAGTGGATCGGTGGTCTAGAGGTAACGCGCCTGTCTAGAAAGCCAAAAGTCCCGGGTCGGAAGTGTGCGGTGGTTCGAATCCCGTTTGGGCCCGAAACTTTTCCCCCATCCATTAGACCATGAGTGGGGGTCTGGGCGCTAGTCTTTCGGATGAGACGATAAACCGAGGTCCCGTGTGTTACACAAAATTATTCGGCGCACGTAAAAGAATCCACGGTAACAAGAGAGTTGTCCCTGGCAAAATTCTGTAGAAAAAAAAGCCACTCTGACAAGGAAACAAATACAGTTGCAGACCAAACAACAACAAAAAGAAAAAAATAGGTGGCGCTGCTCTTGTGGCGACGCGCTCTCCCCGGGGAGAGCAGCCCGAATTTCACGCAGAGAAATCTCGTGACTTAAGGCTTTTATTGCAAGAAAATACATGTTTTTTATGCAAAATAAGTTAAGAATCCATAAGTACATATATTTTACTGACTAATTTTGGTAAAATCTCAAAAATGGTCAGATAGTCGATTTTTCACATTTTCACTGCAGAACATCGCCTTAAAGTGGTATAAATAAATAAATAGATAAATAAATAAATAATAAATAAATAGTGTTAGTGACACAACTAATCAAGGCTGCAACAGATTTCTCGCTTACAAAAAACATTCACTGTCAACATGGTTTTATATTATGACTTTTCATACAGAAGGGCAGCGCTAAACGTTATGTATTTATTTATTACGATCTTTGAAATATCTTAAGTTTATTTCTTTAATTTTGTTGTTGTTGTTGTCGTTGTTGTGAACAATCCCCCATGTGTGTGTGAAAGCGCTTTGATGTGTTTGCTGTACAAGATTCCGCGCTCTAAAAAAAAACCCACAGATTATTATTATTATTATTATTATTATCATTATCATCATCATCATCATTATTGGGAGACGGGGCTTGATTTGTTATTGTTTTGAGGGGGGGAGGGGGGGGGTTGAGGCATCACGTGACTCCCTAAATAGCATACATAATCATCTGCATGTAGGTTAAGTTGTGGAGAGAGAGAGCGAGAGAGAGAGAGAGAGAGAGAGAGAGAGAGAGAGAGAGAGAGAGAGAGAGAGGAACAAATGAACAAATTTTATTTATAGAGGGTTATAGAATAAGCATAACAATAGCTTTTTCACATCCAGCCCTCTGGAGAGAGAGAGAGAGAGAAAGCGAGACAGAGACAGAGAGAGAAAGCGAGAGGGAGACACAGAGAGAGAGAGAGAAGAGAGAGAGAGAGAGAGAGAGAGAGAGAGAGAGAGAGGGGGGGGGGCGCAGGCTTTTTCATTGATCACCACCTATTCCCAAACTCCAACCAAGAAACAAATTCAACACACACAAAACTTCAACAAAACAAAACAAAAAAGAGAGAATACATTCATAAAACTACGACGACATTCTCTGATGCATGTTGTCTTCAAATTAAAACACCCAAATCCCTCCCTTTAAAAACGACCCCCCCAAAAAAAAATTAAATGAGAAGGAAAAAACTTTACTGTGGTATGATTATCATCAATACATTTCGCGCCTCAACGTTATATTATATAAATGTTTATTACGATCTGTAAGCATACATGTAGATTATACACGCGTGTTGTTATACATGGGTGTTGTTATCAGCTGCTGCATCCTCTTCGTGTTGACAAAGGGAAATGACAAAAGTCATTCATCATAAACGTGACCAAAAAATAGCCATACACGCGGTGCCGACAACACACACACACGAAGGAAGGACACCTACGTTCACCTCGACTGTCACCAAGAACAGCCAGCTGCACACACTGTGGAAAAAATGGCTGGAGATGGTCCACCTAGTACTGGCTCACAAGGGGCAAGGAAGCATTTGACAAGAGACAGTGGACTCCATACAGCAGAGGGTGTTGTTCTGGATAAAGACGATGGCATGTGGGAGGATACAACACTGGCCAAACGAGACATGGCGAATAATCTAGCAGTGTGACACATTCTCACACAGTTACGTCATGAGATTCATCATCTCATCTCATCTGCTCCCATAACCCCCTTCGGGGGGTCGTAGGGGCACTGCATTGACGAACGAACGTTGCACCAGCGCCATCATGAGAGTCAGTGACCAATCAGGAGACAGAGTGTCCACGGGTTACACAGGCTGAAAATCGCTTCCCGTTCGCATCACTTGTCGCTACAGTAGCTGTAGTATACATGTATACATCTAAGTGTTCAGGTGTGCACGTTACGCATTTAGGCTTATATATAGAGAGAGAGAGAGGGAGACAGTCAGCGACATTCCCGCGAAGCGTGAAATCCGAGGTGCAGTACCACCATTTTACTGTTGACAATCCTGTGCCGAAATATAAAAGAAAACGTGTGACTCCTTTGCTTTGCTTTAAGGGAGGGCAGGGGTGAGGGCAGGGTGGTGGTGGTGAGCTTTTCATTTCAGTATCATTACTATTAAGACGATACGGGGGAAAAAACGACAGCAGCGGCTAATGTTGAGGGGATATAAAAACAGCTTTTCCTATGTCCCCGTTATCTGTAAGCGTTCTCTCATCACACCTTTCGTCTTTGAAAAGACCGGGGGTGGGGAGGGAGAGACAGAGACAAGACTCTCTCTTCTTCCCCACGACTTCTTCACGTCAGCATGGCCGTTAGTTAGTCTTCTTCATCAAGGTGGGGAGTTCTCTTCCAGTTCTTTTCACCCTGTCCGACTTTATTCACTAAGTCTTCACGAACGTCCGTCCGTCCTTTAACGTTAACGTCCAATTCTATCTTTACTTTTGTCCGATTTTGTTCCTTAGTTTTCAGAACGCGGAGTTCGCCTCCAATTCCGTATTTTGTCCGATGTTGTTCGTTTACTCTTCACGCACGTGGAGTTAGCTTACAATTCCGTATTTTGTCCGATGTTGTTCGTTTACTCTTCACGAACGCGGAGTTAACTCTGTGTTCTGTCTGATGAGGGAACGTAGCGTTGTGTGGCACTGTCCACCCTTGCTTCCAAGGTATGCCTTATACACACAGGGCATGACTACCCTTTAACCTTCAAACCCTATGCCTCAACCATGTACGTCCAGATGTGCACAACTGCGTGAACGCGTCGTGCTTCCTTCAAACATGAAAAAATACTGACCCCATGATGACCACTACCCAGTGACCGCGCGGAGACAAACTACGCTGACGGCCACCACAAAGAAGACAGTGATGTCTGTCCATCAGACACCGGAAGTGAAGACCGGAAGCAATGTATTGCCGCATGTTGTGGGCGTGTGATTGCACTGGGCTTGTCTACTGGCTGACTGACTGACTGGCTGACTGATTGACTGGCTGACTGGCTGACTGACCCTGTAGAGGTCAGCAGACACCCTGGTTCAGCATTTAACGTTGGCAGACGACTTGAAGCAGCAAGTGTGAAACACCGCAGCCTTCTTTTGCAGCGCGAATCTTTGACTGGTAAGATTATTAACAGCAAAAACCAAAATTACACAAAAAAGAAGCCCCCAAACAAAGAAACGAACGAGTGCGTGTGTGTACGCGCGCGCGTGTGTGTATGTGTGTAGTATTAGCAGGAGGAGGAGGAGGACAAGGAGGAGGAGAAGTAGTAACACAGCAATCTTCAATTCTACGTCTTTCCATATAAAGTAACGCCTGACAATATATATATATTTTTTAAATGTGCGCGAGAGAGAGGGAGAGAGAGAAAGAGAGAGAGAGAGACAGAGAGAGATAGAGATAGAGAGAGAGGGGACAGTATTTCTAGGGAGATAGTACTAATCTATAAGCCCCTTCTATTTCATTTCTAACCTCAAAGACATATTGATTTAACCTTTTCCCAACGAACCGTGTTGTGGTAACGGGTATGGCTGGAATAGCCTGCAGACGTATCCTAGTAACCATTACAGGTCATGTTTTTCTTTCATTTTTTTGTTTTCAGTTTAGGATCTTAGCCAAGGAAGTCCGTTTGCATGAGTGGGCGTACACTTACAGATCCGATAGCAGTTTTATGAACATAAATATTTACGAAATTATAAACGAAGGTGGTTGACAAAGCTTCGAAGGCGCCCGGAAGGATTCGGAATCTGAGGGATCGGTGACGGTGACGGTGACGAAACGCACACGCCGCGAACTATGAACGAAATCTCCTATCTCCAGGAAGTGATATCATGTTCTCAAGGACGGGACAAAAAATGCCCAATTTGCTGACACAAAAACCGACTCATTTGCTGACACATAACATGCCCTCAGAAATGCAGGAAAGTTGCCTTTTCAAAGCCAACACGGCAGGATGGGGTTTCTTAAACTCGGTTTTGAATCAGGAAAAGTTAATAATAAAAACACAGAGAGAAAAAAAAACCCACACAAAAAACAAGACAAAAATGTTTCTCCTTCACTTCTCAAACAAAAAAACACAAAACGAAAAAAAGACAAGGGTTGCTGACAAGACTTAGCTCAAGCCCAGTCCCAAAGAAGGAACCAGGTTTGCAATGATAATGCGCCGCACAACGACAGCGCTCCTGTGCAGCATCTCCCTTTCGTTTGTCTGTAACTACTACAGCTCTTTTGTCAGCACAACTCTGGCACCAGCAGGAATCAGGAACTGTGTGTCTGCTGTAGCTCAGAATACATATAATCATTTGTGCAGGAGTCAACATTTTTTATTTTCATAGCTTTTTAGACTTTTATTTGGGGGAGGGGGAGGGTGGAAGCTGTTGGGTGGGCTGTGTGCTAGCTCAGTGTTGCCCCCAAGCGCTGGTCAGGGGATCAGTTACAGCTGTCTAAGGTTTGGCCCTCTCCTCTATCTCAGTGACACAGAAAACTGCTTACCTCCTACTTACGTCTGACTTGCACGAACATAGCTTAACAGCCGAAAAAAGAGAGAGATTGGAGAAAGAGAAAGAGAGAGAGAGAGAGAGAGAGAGAGAGAGAGAGAGAGAGGGGCGAGAGAGAGAACTCAGAAAAAGTATGTATAATACCAAAGTAATCCGCATCAAAGACAGTCAGGTAGGGCAAAGGAAGCTGCGTAAAAATCCTCGTCAACGTACTGGTATTATATGATAACAATATTATATATATATAATTATATACACACATACAAAAGCTTCAAAATACATCACACATTAATTAGCCCTCGACTCAGAAATCAAACGATTCTCATCAGAGTTTTGGACAAAATCATACACACACACAAAACCGAAGAAGACCAAAAAAATCCCAAATCAATGGCGACCTGACACGTGTCAGTACTGAACCAAAAGGACAAGAACACACCAACCTCTATGACAAAACACATCATTGAGCTAGCTCTAAAAAAAAAAAAGCTATGGCTATCATCACCAGATAGAACAGGTGTGGGGGGTGAGGGGTGGGGGTGGAACAAAAAAACCCAAAAAACAACCCCCAATACACAACCTTAAAAAAAGTGGCAGTCATTCATTTGAAAAAAAAGAAGAAAACAACGTTATGGATCAACACAAAAATCACCAAAATTGCAAAGGTAAAATCGTAGATTATATTTATTATGTTACAAAAAATTAAATAGTTGTGGACTCTTTGGAAGAAACACATTACAATAATAATAATAATTTTTCAAAAAAAGGTCAACCAAAAAATATTGCACAACTCTTGGCCAATAAATTAGGAATGCAATAAATTAGGAATGTAGGAATATTTGAGCTAGGACGGGAGTTGGGTGGGTGGGGGAGGGGGTGGAGGTGGGTCTCTCCACCAGTGTAAACTGAGACCATTGCGCTGATCTGACGTTCCGCAGGAAAGACAGAGAGAGAGAGAGAGAGAGAGAGAGAGAGAGAGAGAGAGAGAGAGAGAGAGAGAGAGAGAGAGGAGTGAGAGAGAGAGAGAGTGTGTGTTTGTGGTGTGTGAGTGTGTGTGTGTGTGTGTGTGTGTGTGTGTATGTGTGTGTGTATATGTGTGTGTGTATGTGTGTGTGTGTATGTGTGTGTGTGTGTCTGTGTGTGTGTCCAGAAGCAGCAAGCATATTTTTCTGCAAATGTATGTCCACTCCTAGCATGGAATGGTCAACTGGTCTGCACAGCTGATATATATCTCTCCTCTTCACTGATCCATCTCTAAACTCCCTCTTTCCTCTGCCCCGCTAGTTTCTCTCCCCCCCCCCCCCCCCCTGTTATGTGCCTTACTCTGCGCTACTGTAACTCTGACATCAATGGAACCAAATGAAGGAAAAGGGGAGACAGCTTACTGGTGAAATCTCCGCGCGATGCATATCTGACAGGCGTTGTGAGTAGACACGTGTGCATAACATTTTATTCATTATTGGTATGGATGGAAATTCACACACACACAAAATTGAGAACAGAGCAATTTTAAAAAATCATGGACATTTATGACAAGGCGTCATTTTTATGAAACAAAACACCCAAACATGTTTTTTTTTAAAAAAAGATCAATTAAAAACGGGAAAAAAAGACACAAAATCAAAACATAAATAAAAGAAATCAAACCAAAACATGAAAGTTTGTTTTTAAAAATTCAAATAACATGTCGACAAGGTTTACCTTGTGGCTAAAATGCACACTACACCTTTAGCTCTTGATTCTTATAACCTGCCCCCTGCTTTACACCCTTAACCACTTTAGCGAACATGTTTACATCATGCAGAAGGGCAAGCAGTTGAACTGTGAACCATAACAGACCAGGTCCCTCTCCCTCTCTCTCTATCTCTCCACTGAACCTTTATCCATAAGCTGCCTCACCCCCTAAAATCCTTCATAACATGCTCAGCTTTTCAATCTCTAGGCTCACACCTTCAAATGTGTTGCTCTCGATTAAAAATTAATTTTTCTAAAAAGGCAAAAAATCTGTGGAAGCTGACCCCATCATCAACTTGAATCATTAACTTTTAAAACACAAATCTTAGCTGCCAGCTTTGGCTTCAATACTTGTCATCACTCAACTCTTAGACGCCATGCTTACTTTTCTTAAGTACTTGACAAAGGTCAAACGAAAAACATAAATGCACACATAGAAATAGGCGTGATAAAAAACCCAGCTAAAAACGAAAATAAATGGATTGTGGAGAAGTAAACAAGTTGGAGTTATTCTCTAAACCCGATTGAATGTAAGCCAGTTGGGAGTACAGGAAACCCAGGTGGGGTGTACAAGGTAAGCTGGATAGACACGGGCATTGTTGGGAAGGTAAGAATCCCCTGGAAGAACAGGGAACACTTGGCAAAGGTGTGCCAAACCCGGCACAACGTATCCCAAAGACACAAGGATGCATACAGACAGTCTCTGACAACATAGAGCAGGGGGGCCAATACTTTCAGATCTACCTTTGGGAATCACACAGTATGGACGCGACCTAACACACACAACAGCAGACTTCATTTATTTAGATCTTTGCAACCGAATAAACAAGCACTCTCTTTTTTTTTTTCAAAAAAAAATCTAATTTCTCATAGGAGTGTAAACAATATGGCAAATAATCACAAAAGTTGCACAAAACGTAAAATGTTTTTGACTATATTAAAACTGCAAATAAATCAAAAGTAATGGCTGAACTTGTCGGAACAGAACACAAGCTTTCATTCAAAACTAATTGCAAATACCAGTTTGTGAAACACATCTTCTCTCTCTCTCTCTATATATATATATTTTTTTTTTTCAAACAGATTATTTCCCCCAATTGAAGCAAGAGGCCTACTTATTAAGTTGATATGTGCCCAAACAAGTTCACACACACATAATTTTAAAAACAGCCCAACAACTGTATGTCACTGGACAGTTAGCCATCCATCTTGACAGAGCAATACAAATTTATGTTCGCTCCAGACCTTAAAATGGACAGGTACTTCAATGACACGCGATAAAGGATGGCGATGGATGTCTTGACTAAGCAAAGATTATGGTGGATGATTAGCTGGTCTGGGAAACAGGAAAACCAACCCAAAAAAAAACCAAAAAAATAAACCAAAACCAAACCCAAAAATGAAAAACGTTTGCAGAATGCTTGATGTGCGAAGGCTGATGGATATGGCGTCAGGTCGCCCGTTTATTGGAGTCCGTTACGTCACACACTTGCTGCTGCCCATCGTCTGACATCGTCCCCCCCCCCTCCCCTCCCCTCCCCTCCATACAGCACTTGTCTCATCACCGTTGTCAGTCAGTCCACAGATGCTGCCAGTCACATCACGTCTGACAGTGAAGAATGAATGTCCATTATTGCCATTGACTTGAGAAGGATGGGTAGGTAACGAGGAGACGTCTGCAAGCACTCCTCATGCACACACACACACACACACAACAGGGACTTTTTATCACTACTGCAAAAAAAAATGTCACGTTCCAAAAAACACAACACCTGTTCTCTCCTGGACTGTCCGATGCTGGACTAAAAAAAAAAGAAAGAAAAACCAAACAAACCAACACAAACCAACATGGTATAGTTATATATGCCCCCAGAATGGCATCAACAAAATATTGCACTGAGCTGGAAAGGACCTTCTTCAGAATGAACTCGGTAATGATGACAAATGGCTTTACTCGTTTCGTCACTTGGAAATGATAAACCTTACACACACACGCACACGCATACACACATACAAACATACCCTTACACTGAGAGCTCAATGATCAAGTGACAAGTAATTAAAAGAATGAAACAAAGCGGTGTTACATCAATCATCGCACAGATTGTTTCCAATGCAAGGCTTGGTTGTTTTTTTTAAAAACTGACCAGTGTATATAACGTTACTGCAACACTCATTGCCACTAACGAACACGTGGGTAGGGGGGAGGGGAGGGTGTGGGGGAGGGGGGGAGGGTAAGAACAGGGTGGCTGGTGGAAGGGGAGGGGGTGGGGGTTGGGGGGTACTAAAAGGCGATGAGAGGACACAGCCAGTCCCTGTGATTACAAGAACACAATCATCATGCCCTGGGCTGGTCAAAAATCAAAGGCATCATTTATTTAACAAAATAGTCGATCCCCTCCCTCCCTCCCTTCCTCCCACCCCATCCCTTTAAAAAAAACAACAACCCAACAACAACAGCACAGCGAGTCTAAATGACTACAAAATATATATATTCATTCATATATATGTTGTCGGGTAAAACATCGTTTATGCAAATTAGGACTGATTCCTCCAGTTTTGAAAAGTATGGAGTTGTGGCTGACTGCTATGGTCATGGTCTATGTCACGCACAAAAAAACCAAAAAACAAATCCACAATATACATTTCATCAATGTTTCTTTTTTTTTTCTTCTTCTTTCTTTCTTTCGTAAAAATCACTGCCATAGTGCAACACATAAAAAAGGATGGAAGGGGAGGGGGGGTGTTGGAATCAACAGAAGAAGAAATGGTGTGTTGTCAACAGATCAGTGGACTTCAAAAGTCATTGCACAAACTCCCGTGGACGGTCACTCTCAAGTGGAGCAAAGCCGCTGGTCTGACCAGCATCACAACTTCTTTCATCTCACACCTCTCCACCTAGTCCTTCCATAAATTAGCCCTTCTCCCACCCCCCTGTCATATCCCCTTCTCTCCCCCTCCTGTCATATCCCCTTCTCTCCCCCTCCTGTCATATCCCCTTCTCCCCTTGTCATATCCCCTTCTTCTCCCCCTCCTGTCATATCCCCTTCTCCCCCTGTCATATCCCCTTCTCTCCCCCTCCCGTCATATCCCCCCCCCCCCCTCATATTCCCTTCTCCTCTTTATATCCATTCTTCCCTGTACAGTTTCTCCCCTTTATATCTCCTCTTTCCATTTTATCTCTTTCCATTCTCCCTTTTGTATGTCTTTCCCTTCTCCTCTGAATATCTCTTTCCCTTCTCTGAATATCTCTTTCCCTTCTCCCCTTTATATAAGTATCTTTCCCTTCTCCCCTTTATATAAGTATCTTTCCCATCTCCCCTTTATATATCTTTCCATTCTCCCCTTTATATAAGTATCTTTCCATTCTCCCCTTTATATATCTTTCCCTTCTCCCCTTTATATAAGTATCTTTCCATTTTCCCCTTTATATAAGTATCTTTTCATTCTCCCCTTTATATAAGTATCTTTCCATTCTCCCCTTTATATAAGTATCTTTCCCTTCTCCCCTTTATGTAAGTATCTTTCCCTTTTCTTCTTCATATCCCTCTCCTTCATATCTCTTTTACCCCCTTTCCTATTTCTTTTTCTCTGGAAATCCATTTTCTCCCATGCCAGAAATCCCACCCCCTCCCCCACCTAAACAGCCGTTTGATTGTTAACGGCAACCCGGCTCCCCCTAATTCTGAATATCTACAATCATTTCCTTATAGTCATACATTGTTTTTACCAACAACAACAAAAAGATTGTCATGAAGGCTTGGTAGTTATTGTTCACTTGTAGTATACAACAAAAAACTACTGAACTTTACTCTGTTCTGATTCTTCATGAGCTTTGTCCTGTACCACTAATATTTTCTTTTCTTTTCTTTTTTTGGGTACTGATATCCCTGCTGATTGGGCACACATGATGGAGTCGTCTTATAAATAAATAAATATCACTTTAATATTATTCATACATATATATATATATATATAAGATAAGCTGAGCATACATAATATTATATTGCTGTGTTACATGTGCTGTACAGATCATGCCAAAACATAAAACATGGCGAGTCTTATTTTCATTATTTTAAGATCATCAACAAGCACAGGTTTTTTTTTCTCTATCTACGTCACCAAACTCTGCTTCCTGTATAGGCAGCCATCTTTGTGTTTCTCCTCTAAGGTTCTTCTCCTATTCTTCCTTTTACTTCACATATCTCGGGTACGTTGATGTCAGTGTCCTTTATGAAAAAAAATAATAAGCAGTATTGTGACTCCATAATATGATCTCTACTGCTCTAAAGCCTCGATCATTCTGGGGGATAAGGATATCACCGTTGATCATAGACTCAATATATTTTACACTTAATTTTCTGTTTTACACACTTACGTTTCTTATCCCAACAAAAGTTAAAATAAAACCCCCCAAAAAATCCTCCCATATTTTTATGGCTCTTCTCAGTTGGTAGCATTTTTTAACAAGTAGTTTGCTGCATTGGTGAAATCAGGCTGGACATGTGTCATATTTTAATAATATATCGACATCACTAAAAAAGCACCAACAACACTCGTGTCAAAACGGAACACATCAGTTACACATAATCATGTTAGTCCTTGTGTTACTTTTGGATTGATGCCCTGCCCTGCCCTGCCCTGCCCTACCCTACCTTGCCCTGCCCTGCCCTGCCATGCCCTGCCCTTCCTTGTCCTCCTCTCCCCTCCCCTTCCCTCCCTGCCAAATCTCTTGCCCTCCTCATAATCTAGAACTTACCACAACGCTATCCCAGAGATTGCACATCGCCACTTGTGGTTACTAAAATACACCCACACACACACATACTCACACACACACACAGAGAAAAACAGGCGTATGTCACCTACTGACTGATGAATAAACATCATCAATGCATCGTCAATGTTGGACTGTACATCAAACTATTGCAAAAATCCATTGCTTCATAGGGGTAAAGGGGGTGGAGGGTTAGAGGGGGGGGGGTGTTTCTTGTTGGCTTCAAAAAGTTTCATTGTTTGAAACATCTGTCATTCACGCGCTCTCACACGCATACACACACAGTACAGGCGCGCGCACGCACACACGCACACACACACACACACGCACGCACACACACACACACACACACACACACACACACACACGCACGTGTGTGTGGGGCTGTGTCACGGCAGAGGGCCACACGGCTCTAGAACAACTGCCGCGCGCGCACACACAAGGACGCCAAGACGTTTGCACAGGTACATCTGCTGCTGCTAGAGTGTTTGCTGAGGCTACTACTGTCTCCATTCTCTCCTCTCCTCTCCCCCACCCTTACAAACAAACACACACACAAAAAAGAAAGAAAGTGACTGGCGGCTGCTTGGCAATGAGTGAGTTGTCTGGACACGTTGTTGCGGGCTAAACGACTAGCGGAGTTACTGAGGCAACGAACATTCCTGTCCAACTGTAGTCATTAGCCAAGCCCACCCACACACACACACCCCCCCTGTCTCCTCCACACACCACACCCACCCAGGGTTAGGGGTTGGATGGGTGGGTGGGTGGGTGGAGGAAGAGAGGACAAGTGGGTGGCAGCGCCCTTTGCTGTTGTAGCTGCTGTGGAGGCTGAGAGCTCTGAGAAGAGCGGAGGAGGCGGCTGCTGCTGCTGCTGCTGCTGGCGGCTGGCGGCGTCGCGATTAGCTCTTGGTGCAGGAGAGGCTGTCGCGGTTGTTGTTGCCGTTGTCGTCCTGCCACTTGTCCAGCGAGCGGCGACGCGCGTTCATGAAGAAGTTGGCCACCGTGCTGACCTCCAGCCCCAGCTGCTGGGCGATGGTCATCTGCATCTCCTTGGACGGCCGCTTGGTCTCCTTGAAGATGGCGTGCAGCGTGCGGCGCTGGATGTCGGTGAAGACCAGGCGAGGCTTCTTAGGGGGCCGGTTCTCCTCGGGCTGCTTGTCCTGTTCCGAGTCCTTCCGCTTACAGGCTGCCAACACACAAGAGCGGCTTGGTCAGTTACCGTCTGTGCCAGTGTTCTGAGGACACATCCGTCACAAGGCCCGCGCCGTCAGATACATGTGTGTGGAGGTGTGTGTGTGTTTTGTGTGTTGTGTGTGTTGTGTGTTGGTGTGTGTGAGTTGGTGTGTGTGTGTGTGTGTGTGTGTGTGTGTGTGTGTGTGTGTGTGTGTGTGTGTGTGTGTGTTCGTGTGTGTGTGTGTGTCAAAGCTCAACAGCATGCAACAACGTCAGTTCACATGCGCGCGTGTCAGGAATACGGTATGGTCGTTACTAATTGGAATGTCAAAAGTCAGGATATTGCCACGTAACAACACAGTAACATGTGCATGTTAGAAATAATGTATGGTCGTTATTAATTGGAATGTCAAAGTCAGGAAATTGCCACGTAACAACACAATGACAAGAGCATGTCAGGAATACTGTATGGTCGTTATTATTTGGAATGTCATCGTGAGAATAATACCAGGTAACAACACAATAACAAGCGTATGTCAGGAATACTGTATGGTCGTTACTAATTAGAATGTCAACGTCATTGCCACGTAACAACACAATAACAAGAGCATGTCAGGAAAATTGTGTGATGGTTACTCGTTTAACGTCAGTATGTGCACACCACGTGACAACTCAGTAACATATCAGGAATATTGTGGGGTCGTTACTTGTCAGTATGTGAGCGTCAGGGTCATTGTATGTCATCATCTTTTATCTGAGTCTGTGGGTCACTTAACAAGTCTGCATACAATGTCCCAATGCGTCGGCAAGTCCAAAGGTTCTCTCAAATCCGCACGCATAAGTAAGTCTTCATGTCATACCAGTCACACCAGAATCTACTCGCTAGGCTATAAAATGACTTCAAGAACTAGTCTCAACGTCTGACGATGTCTAAATAGTAAGGTGTGTTAGATAAGACAGTTCGACACGTTCTATATATCTGTGAATGTCTGAATGATAGAGTGTGTTATTAGAGACAGTCAACACGTTCTAGAATTATGTCTGTGTATGTCTTAATGTTAAGGTGTGTTATTTAAGACAGTTCAACACGATCTGTTATGTCCACATGCATTTCTATGTCCAGATCGCTAAAGTTCACGAAAAATTCAGTCAGAATGTCAACATGTATCAGGATGTCAATATGAGTCAGAATGTCAACATGTATCAGAATGTCAACACGTATCAGAATGTCAACACGTCTCAGAATGTCAACATGTGTCAGGATGTCAACATGTGTCAGGATGTCAACATGTATCAGAATGTCAACATGTATCAGAATGTCAACATGTGTCAGGATGTCAATGTGTGTCAGGATGTTAACATGCGTCATAATGTCACCATGTGTCAGAATGTCAACATGTGTCCGGATGTGAACATGTGTCAGGATGTCAACATGTATGAGAATGTCAACATGTATGAGAATGTCGACAAGTGTGAGAATGTCAACATGTATCAGAATGTCAACAAGTCTGTCAGAATGTCAACGTGTATCAGCATGTCGACACGTATCAGAATGTCAACATGAATTAGGATGTGAACATGTGTCAGGATGTGATCATGTGTCAGGATGTCAATATGTGTCAGAATGTCAACGTGTATCAGAATGTTGACACGTATCAGAATGTCAACATGTGTCAGCATGTCAACATGTGTCAGCATGTCAACATGTGTCAGGATGTCAACATGAATCAGATTGTCAACATGAATCAGAATGTCAACATGTATCAGGATGTCAATATGTGTCAGGATGTCAACATGTATCAAAATGTCAACATGTATGAGAATGTCAACATGTATGAATGAGAATGTCGACATGTGTGAGAATGTCAATAAATACCAGAATGTCAACAAGTCTGTCAGAATGTCAACAGGTCTCAAATGTCTATGTGAATCAGGCGTTGTTACGTGTGAGACATCTACATGCATCCAAATATTCATAAGAATCTAAGTGTAAACATGGGTATAAAAAATAAAAATCAATCATCCAGAGTACGTCATTCATACTAATTATAAGAAAGAAAAAAAATATATACATATATATATTCGAGTGTGTGTGTGGGGGGGGGGGAGGGGTGTTTATGATTACGATATCAGTATTGGCATTATTACTATCATATATTTCATCACAATACCGAGGACCAGTTTGCAGACACAAGCACCTACAAAAAAACTGATCCACTTCCAATCCCCAAAGCTCTTTGGGTCAACAAAGACTGAGTGAACTCGGCTCATGCACTTGGTGTCCGTATGTTATTCTTTACTCGAAGTCGCTTTTTCAAATGTAAAGATGTCTATGTAACTCTCTTTCAGGCCATCTTTCTTCAGATTACTGCACTGATTGATGTTTCAAGTCACTTTTTTCCAGATTGCCTGTCTCTAATGTGTGGTTGTTTGTGCGCAAATGTTCTTATAAATAAATCATCGTGGGTTTTTTTTCTAATGTATCGATTTCCATGCATCATCCGCTGCAGTCATTTTTTTTGGGTTTGATTTCCAGGAAGCACAGCTCTTTCTCGCAATATGTTTCTAATGTATTGTCTATGTCAGGGGGGACGGGATAACTCAGTGGTCAGAGCACTGGCTTTCCTCAGCTAAGGTTAAGCAGCATCAAGCGTGGTTACCACTTGGGTAGGTGACCGTTTGTGGGCCTTGGTTTCAGTACAGTCTCCCTAGTTCACCCAGCTGTAAATGGGTACCTGCCCTCTTTAGGGTCAGGGAAGGTAAAGCAGCGAGGGAGAGGAGATGGGCGCCGCCCTCAATATGCTGACCCTTAGAGGAGCTGAGATCTCTGATGTCTCACTCCCCTACTACCACACAGGTTATGGGACACCCTATTGTCTATGTCATGCAATATATTTTTCTAATGTATTCTCTATGCCATGTTCTTTTAGCTCTATTTTCCCTAGCAATATTTTTCTCATGTTTTATGTATGTCATGTTCATTTAGCCATCTTTTTCCTAGCAATATTTTTCTTATGTTTCATATATGTCATGTTCATTTAGCCCTCTTTTCCCTAGCAATATATTTCTAACGTATTATCTATGTCATGCTGTTTTTAGTTCTCTTTTTCAAAGTAATATTTTTCTAACATATGACCTATGTCAAGTTAATTTAGTCCTCTTTTCTTCAAGCAATATTTTTCTAGTGCATTATCCATGTCGTGTTGGTTTAGTCCTATGTTTCTACAGGACTGAGGTGATGTCCGTGCAGTAGTTTCAGGTCATCTTGCTCTAGCGTGTCGACGTCCGTGTTGTCTTCCTTCCTCATCGTTCTCCTCTGACTTGGCCGTGTTGTCTTCCTTCCTCATCGTTCTCCTCTGACTTGGCCATGTTGCCTTCCTTCCTCATCGTTCTCCTCTGACTTGGCCATGTTGTCTTCCTTCCTCATCGTTCTTCTCTGACTTGGCCATGTTGTCTTCCTTCCTCATCGTTCTCCTCTGACTTGGCCATGTTGTCTTCCTTCCTCATCGTTGTCCTCTGACTTGGCCATGTTGTCTTCCTTCCTCATCGTTCTCCTCTGACTTGGCCATGTTGTCTTCCTTCCTCATCGTTCTCCTCTGACTTGGCCATGTTGTCTTCCTTCCTCATCGTTCTCCTCTGACTTGGCCATGTTGTCTTCCTTCCTCATCGTTCTCCTCTGACTTGGCCATGTTGTCTTCCTTCCTCATCGTTCTCCTCTGACTTGGCCATGTTGCCTTCCTTCCTCATCGTTCTCTGACTTGGCCATGTTGTCTTCCTTCCTCATCGTTCTCTTCTGACTTGGCCATGTTGTCTTTCAAGTCATCTTTTTCACACGAGGTTATGCCACTGTAATGATGATAAGTATTCTTTAGTCATCTTTCGCCAACGTGTTGATGTCCTTGAGTTTATTTCCGGCAACCTTTTCCCAAATTGTTGGTGTCCATGGTTTTTTTGGTTTGTTTTCACGTAGCCTTCTTCTGTGGTTTGATCTTCATGGGGTTTTGTTTTTGTTTCGTCGTTCTTTTTGTTTGTTGTTCTGCTGTGTATTCATGTCCAAGAGTTGACGCTGTTAAAATTTGGAGAGACGGGGAGGGAGGGAGGGGGGGGGGGGTTGTTCAGGTCACCGTTCTTCCATGTGCTGATGTCCATGTTACCGCGTTTTTATTCCATTTCCCCCAAGT
Organism: Rapana venosa; assembly: GCA_028751875.1. Lineage (NCBI taxonomy): Eukaryota > Metazoa > Mollusca > Gastropoda > Neogastropoda > Muricidae > Rapana > Rapana venosa. The sequence goes on along the minus strand of CM054148.1, from coordinate 31,141,234 downwards.
GCTGATATCTATATCATTTTTAGGCCATCTTTTTTCCCCATATGCTTATATCCATGTAACGGTGTTGTTATTCCATTTTCCCCCAAGGGCTGATGTCCGTATGATTTTCAGATCCCCTTTTTCCCATGTGTTGATGTCCATGTAAATGTTCAGGTCCCCTTTTTCTCATATGTTGATGTCCATGTAATTTTCAGGTCCCCTTTTCCAAATGCGTTGATGTCCTCGTAATTTTCAGGTACCCCTTTTCCCATACAGTAATATAATTTTCATGTCCCCTTTTTCCCGTGTATTGATGTAATTTTCAGGTCTCCTTTTTCCCATACATTGATGTCCATGTAATTTTCAGGTTTCCTTTCCCCCCCGTGTATTGATGTTATTTTCAGGTCTCTCTTTTCCCCCATGTGCTTATGTATATGGTCCTTTTTGGGGTGGATGACCTCCTTCTTGGCACATGTGGACGTCTACATTTAGCGTCCAGGTATCTCTCTGGTCTGAGTTGATTTTCCGTACAGTTCCTTTGATTTCTGAGTCTTTTACACACACTATTTCTTAATCATCTTCCTCCTGTATGTTCACTTCTCCAGTGCGCGCAGGCCTTACAGGAGCTACTCCCCAAAATTTGATAATTATACAGACTCATCGCCTTCTTCGTGTTTTTCTTCTTTTCCGAGTGTGGGGCTCTTTCGACTAGCGTGCATTCCCTTCCACGTTGTTTTCGGGTCTGTGTCACGAAGGTCCTTCAGGTAACGTCAACAGACATCTAGGACACAGCTCCGGAGGTTTAAGAAACCTTTACCAGAAGCAAATCACTGGCCACGACACTCAGTGCTTACTTACGTTTTCGTTATTCAGTCATCCAAAGTGGCCCGAAGATTTGAAACGTCAGCTTCCTTTGCTTTATCATCACCCCGCGCTCTAAGCGATCTCTCCCCCCCCCCCCTCCCCTTCCCCACTCACCCTGTTCCATATTCCTCCACCCCCCCCCCCCCTCTCTCTCTCTCCCCCCTCTCTCTGTCCTCTTCCTTCCTTCCGCTCTTTACCTCTGCACTAATGTTTCCTTCTGTCTTATCAGTCATCCTTACAGTAAGTCTCTGTGGCAATAACATTACTTCTGTATTCGGGACGAAGCTTCCGTCTGTTTCGGGAGGCAATTGACGTCTATTTTTAAAGCAGTTGTTCTCCCCCTCAACAGTTAGTCAGAGTGCGTGGCACTTTCCTGAGACATTAATATAAGAGTAAATTCGGCGTCTCTTATAGATTTTTCTGCGTGTTAGGAGAAGCGCTTCTAAACAGAACGAGGCTTCCGTAAGTCTCTGCAGATGGTTCTCATCAAGCCCTACGCTTTCATTATGTCTAGCCTAGTGGTTAGAACATTGCGCTCGCAATCTGACGACCCGGGTTCCATTCCCGTTCAAGGGGATATTTTCCCCTGGAGTTAACATCAGTGCCGACTCCACTCTCCACAAAAAGTTCTTCGGATGAGACTATAAACCGAGGTCCCGTGTGCGAACGCACGCAGAACACTTTGCGCACACGTTAAATCCTGTTCCGCTTTTCGTAAGAGTAGGTCATTGTGTGCCGGTGGGAACAGTTGACAGAATTTACAAACCACATACACACGGGGACTGGATGTAAATAAGCAATAAGTGCTTATTCCATTTGGCTTGCTTCTCAGCCCAGGTTTCCCTACGCCACTTTAGAATATTGCTCGAAAGAGCACACGTTTCATAATAACTCACAACTTCACCCTTTTCAATTGCATGTTAAAATTCGTTTTGAGGATTAATTTTGTTCCTTTTTTTGTTCTTGAGCAGATTTTGTGGCTTTTGTCTCTGCGTGTGTGTGGTTGCGCCTGATTTTTTAAATCTCTCTTTATGGAAGGTCTCGAATCGTGTTAAGGATGTCAAAATTAATCGTCCCGCTTCTGAAATAAAAAGTGACAGTGATTATTCATCATTCGCAACAACACTACCGCAATCAACTAAAAAAAATAATCCTCACACACACACACACACGCATGCACGCGCGCGCGCACACACACACACGCACGTACGCAGAGAGCCCACAGACA
>CM054148.1:31111663-31114163 GCA_028751875.1 Rapana venosa | reverse complement strand
TTTTTTTCCCCCTTTTAAAATCTCTCCTTTTTCCCCCTCTCTCTTCTTCTTCTCTCTCTTTTTCCCTTTCACCTCTCTCTCTCTCTTTCTTTTTCACCTCTTTCCTTTTAATTCTTCTCTCTCTCCCCCCCCTTTTCCCCACCCCCCCCCCCCCCCCCCTTTCCTCTCTCTCTTCCTTTTAAATTCTTTTTCCCCTTTTCTTTTCTTAATTCATTTTTCCCCTCTTTTTCTGCCCCAATTTCATCTCTCTTTTTCCCCCCCTTTTTCCCCTCCCCCCCCCCCCCCCCCCCCCCCCCCCCTGGGGGTCGCAGGCGGGCCCAAAGTAGCGCCGCCCCCAACCCCCCCAACCGGCGAAGGACCACCCGGCCACAAAGGGGCCCAGGCGGGGCAGGACCCCGTGGCAATTGTCCCCTTTGCTGGGGCTGACAAAAAGCCTTTTCGCTTCTCGCACTGTGTCACCTTGCGCCTGTTTTCCGGGACACCCCCCCCCCCAAATCCCCTGGCTTTCTTCTTTTTCTTCTCTCTCTCTCCCCCTCCCTCTCTCTTCTCTCTCCCCTTTCTCTTTTTCCTCCCTCTCTCTCCCTCTTTTTCCCCCCCCCCCCTCTCCCCCCTCTCTCTCTCTCCCCCTCTCTCGCTCGCCCTCTCTCTCTCTCTCTCTCTTTCCCCCCTCCCCTCCCTCTCTTTCCCCCTCTCTCTTTCTCTCTCTCCCCCTTCCTGTGGTTCGTTTTTCCCCCATTTCTTCTCCGCCTGTTCGCGGGGTTTTTTTTTTTTTTCCCCCGGGGTTTTGGGGGGTTTTTGTTTTTTTTTTGTCTCTCCCTTAAAATCCCTACGGGATTGTCCCCCTTGCGCTTTTGGGTGTATAAAAAGCCCGCTAAAATTAATTAAACAAACCCTCAAATCCCCTTGTCATCACGGGGGTTGATGTGAAATCGCCCTCGTGTGTTGTGGTGTGTGTGTGGGGTTTTTGTGTGGGGTTTTGTGTGTGTGTGTGTGTGTGTGGGGGGGGGGGAGGCGGGGAAAAGGAGAACAGGGGAGAGAGAGGGAGAAGAGAAGAGAGAAGAAGAAGGGGGGGGGAGGGACAGGGGAGGTGAGTAAAGGGGAAAAGGGGGGGGAAAAGAAAAAGGGGGAAGGGAGAGAGCGAAGCAAGAGGGGGGAGATTTTATTTATTTTTTGTTTATTTTTTTTTCTTTTTACGAGGAAAAGGGAAAAGAACTTATGTTTTCTTTGCACTTTCGAACCCCCGTATTACCGGTTTGTAAATTTTTTTCCTTTTTCCCCCCGGGCACAAAAAAGGCCTATTTCTTACAAAAAGGGGGAAAAAGGGGGAAATTTTTAAACTTTGTGCGCAAGATGTTTGGTGCGTTCGCAAAAAAAGGAAAGAAGAGAGAGAGAAAAGAAAAGAGAGAGAGAGGGGAGAGAGAGAGAGAGAGAGAAGACAGACAGAAAAAGACAACAAAAACAGAAAATGGAGTCGCCTTATAATCTCTTTTAATACCTAGTTCACCCGTTTTGCTTTCCCACAAACCCCCCCAAAAAAATCCCTTTTCCAATTTTAACCCTTTTGTTCTACCGCAACATTGCTTCCTTTTTTTTAACACACACACACCACCACACACCACCCCAAAAACACCCCACACAACACACACACACAACACACCCCAAAACCAAAAAAAAAAAAAAGTCAGGGGTGTGTTTTGGGGGGGGGGGTTTACCGATCCCCAGACGTTGGTCAATTTTTCCATCGTACACTTCATCGCATCCATCTCATCTGCTCCCATAACCCCCTCCGGGGTCGTGGGGCCATTTGCTTTGAAAAAGTTGCCCCAAGGGGGGGCTCCATTTTCGGGGGTTTTTGTGCAAGGGCCGGGGTTTTGGTGGAGAAACTTTTCCCCTGTCCATTCAGTGATGTTGTCTCCCATTTCTTCCTTTTGTCTGCCTCCCCTTCTCTTCCCCTGAAATTTTTTTCCCCTCCCAGAATGGTTTTGGAAAGCCCAAAAGGGCCCACCCCGTTTCTGTATATTGGTTGTTTTTAAAGTGTTTTAATTGACTTGATTTGACTTTCATCCATAAATTTTTTACTGTAAAAAAATTTAGTAAAATAAGAAATAAAAAAACCTTGCACCAAAAACCATTTTGTAGTAAAATATTTTTTGTCCCCGTCGTGTCCGACGATGACCCCAAAACGAAGAGGGGGCAGCTGCTTTTTTGGAAAGGGGGGAAAATATGATTTAGGGGAGATCCCTTTCCCCAAAAGACCCCCCACCCCCTTGGGCCCAAGTGGGCATAAGGACAGTCAGCGTTGGGGGATTTTTCCCCAAAAGGGCCCAAACCAGCCCCCAGGGCGAGCAATAAGGCTGTGCGAGTCAAGCCCCCTTAGCCCAGGGGTCATAGCGATCACTAAAGACTAAGCTGTAAAGTGGAATTCCTTGAGTAAAAAACCCACTGGAAAGCCTTTTTACTTTGCTTTTGTTCCCCCCACTCAAGGGTTTTAAATCAAAAC
>CM054148.1:31099163-31104163 GCA_028751875.1 Rapana venosa | reverse complement strand
GAATATGCAAACTCTTGAGAAAAATACAGTCGATGATTACACGAACTCTTGGAAAGTATAGCAAAAGAACATACGAACATCGGAAAGTATAGTAAAATGACTATACAACCTCTTGGGCAAATAATAGTAACTGAATACATAAACATTTTTGAAAAAAACAGTAGATGAATATAAACTCTAGAATAAAGTAAACGAATACACAAACCTTTTAGGAAATGTAGTAGATAAATAGACAAGCTTTTTAATCATTAAATCTGGGTCTGTCGACTATTTCCCTCACGACAGTCTAGTACCCGAAAAGATTATTTCACATTTTCCGTTTAAAAAAAAAATTGGAATGTTCAGAAAAGAAAGAAAACTCAGAAGCAAGACAGAAGAAAACAAGAGAGAAGAGGATGCAGGCAATACATGGGAAGAGAATGCCAGACATAGACGTACAGGGGACTGAACTGTGTATGATACACAACCACTGAAACCAATTGACTGCTTACGATAAAAGGCCACTTGAACCGTATTGAATGACAACTCGCTTGTCCAAACGAATTGACTGTCAATGATTCCAACAGTAGCTTTGAAGGAAATGTAAGAGTTGTGCACAAATCCGAAAAGTGAAACACATCCAAAATCAAACAACACACCACCACACACACACAAGGACACGACACACGGACAGAGGGAGGGAGGGAGGGAGGGAGAGAGGAGAGAGAGAGAGAGAGAGAGAGAGGAGAGAGAGAATGAAGAGAGAATTAGTTAAGTAGAGAGAGGAGAGAGAAAAATTTCCACCTGAAATACAAAACTTGACAAGAAATTTATGGTCAGATCTTGCCTGAAAAGCTTATCTTTGTCTGCGATCATATTATCCTTCATGCTGTTACTTAGTGTGTTGAGAAGGAGAGCAGAGAAAGAGGATCGGAAAGAAGAAAGAAAGCAGAAAGAGACGAGAAAAAACAAGAGAAATAATATTCATCATAAAAATCCATTTTAAATTTCACTTTCAGTTGACTGCAAAGCACTAACACTTTTCTGCTGAAAAAAACCGCACAACAACAAAAAAAATAAACCCACTTCACTTGCGTGATCTCGGATATATTGAACTTTAACGTGCGTATTTGATCGTCTTCACGAGTGTACACACAAAGAGGATTGAAGCTCTTGCAGGTCTCCACAAAACGCGACTCTGGAATTCATTAACTAAAAAAAACACCAAAAAACCCCAAAAAAGCAAACCCCAAACCAAAACAAAAAACCCACCAAAAACCTACCTTTGATTCATTGAACGCCATTGAGAGACAAGTAAACCAGCTGACTCATATTTCTATTAGGATGTTCTTTCTTTCTTTCTTTTTCTATCTGTATGTCTGTGTGCCTGCCTGTCTGCCTGCCTGTCTGTCTGTCTGTCTGCCTGCCTGTCTGCCTGTCTGTCTGTCTTTCGTGTTTATGTTTCCTTCGCCTTGGTTTCAACACTTTTGGAATCAACGCGGCTTTATGACGTCAACTATCCATAGTGTCCTTGGTGGCGTTGTTGCAAATATGCCAGTGATATATATTTATATTTTTTATATTACAGAGTCACAACGTCATGGCACCATATGTGCACACATAGAGAGACAGAGAGAGGAGGGGAGGAGAGGGGGAGAGAGGGGGAGAGAAGGGAGAGAGAGGGAGAGAGAGAGAGGGAGAGAGAGAGAGAGAGAGAGGGGAGAAAGAGAGGGAAAGGAAGAGAGAGAGGGAGAGAGAGAGGAGGGAAGAGAGAGAGAGAGAGAGAAGAGAGAGAGAGAGAGAGAGAGAGAGAGAAAGGAAGAGAGAGAGGAGAGAGAGAGAGGAGGGAGAAGAGAGGAGGAAGGAGAGGGAGGGAGGAGAGAGAGAGGGGAGGGGAGGAGGGAGGAAGAGAAAGAGAAGGAGAGAGAGAGAGAGAGAGAGAGGAAGAGAGAGAGGAGAGAGGGGGAAGAGAGAGAGAGGAAGAGAGAGAGGAGAGAGAGGGAAGAGAGAGAGGGAGGAGAGAGAGAGAGAGAGAGGAAGAGAAAGAAAGAGAGAGAGAGAGAGAGAGAGAGAGGAGAAGAGAAAAAAGAAGAGAGAGAGAGGAGAGAGAGAGAGGATGAAGGAGGAGAGAAGAGGAGAGGAGAGAGAGAGAAGAGAGGAAGAGAGAAGAGAGGGGGAGAGAGAAAAAAGGAAGAGAGGAGAGAAGAGAAGAGAGAGAGAGGGGGGGCGGAGGAAGAGAGGGGGGTGAGGAAGAGAGGAGGGGGAGGAAAGAGAAAGACAGAAAGACAAAAGAGAGGGAAGAAGAGAAGGAAGAGAGAGAGTGGCAGAAACTGGTGAAAATGGATTCCATGCTTGACAATAAAGAACGTTGTTAACAGATATAACGTAGATAAACAGCAATACAAAAATATGTGTTTAAAACCTATACTTGTCTTGTTTAAAACACACCTGTAACTTTTGTTAAAAAGCACCTATAACTTTTTTGTACTAAAATTTTTGTTAACACACCTATAACTTTGTTGTTTAAAACACACCTACAACTTTTTGTTTAAAACACACCTGTACTTTCTTGTTCAGAACACACCTATAACTTTTTTGTCACCTATAACTTTCTTGTTGAAAACACACCTATAACTTTCTTGTTTAAAACACACCTGTAACTTTCTTGTTAAAACACACCTGTAACTTTCTTGTTAAAACACACCTGTAACTTTCTTGTTTAAAACACACCTGTAACTTTCTTGTTTAAAACACACCTGTAACTTTCTTGTTCAAAACACACCTGTAACTTTCGTTGTTGAAAACACACCTATAACTTTCTTGTTCAAAACACACCTGTAACTTTCTTGTTGAAAACACACCTATAACTTTCTTGTTGAAAACACACCTCTAACTTTCTTGTTTGGAACAAGGTAATACTCACTCTCTTGCTTAGAATAAAGTATACCACTGTCTTTGTTTGGAAAACACTTACCACTACTACTACTACTACTACTACTACTACCACCACCACTACCACTACCACTACTACTGCTGCTGCTACCACCACACTGCTGCCCCTACTACTCTTCAAACTTGCCCCCCCCCCCCCACCCCCCAAAAAAATCCTTCCGAGAAAAAAAAATTCCAAAAAAAGCTGAACGGTATGGAACATTTTCAGAAGAAAATACTCTATTGATTACATTTCACGGCAATTGTATTCTTGACACGGCGAAAGCTGAATAAATATAAAATAAATAAATAAAATAAAAATATATATAAAAAAGAAGGGCCCATCTTGTCTGGAAAGAAATAACGACGACGTGAGGGCAATCCATATCAATCATACATCCTAGGCCCCCGTGTATCATCGTTTCACCCAGCTGAAAGGGGAGATCAATCCTTTTCGCAACTTGGTTTTTTCTTTCTTTTCTTTTTTTATTTACAGCGCAGGCTTCAGGAGTAAATGGCTGGGAAACGGAACAGAAACAGAACAAGGCAGACAAAACAGAACAAGGCAGACAAAACAAGTCAGTGCTGTGAGCCCCCCCCCCCCCCCCCCACACACACACACACACACAAAAACACAAGACTCTGAAAGACAAGGACCACCTCCTCCTCTCCCTCCTCCACCCCCACCCCCCTTCCCAGCACAAATGGGAAGGGGAAGGGAGGGGAAGGGGGGAGAGGAGGGGGTGTACCACGTGACACGGAAGGACACGGCTTTTTGGCCCTGGTGACTTTTGTTGGGGCTGTCGTTGTAGAGTCATATTTCACCCACAACGAGCACGTGCTGATGGGGGAGAGGTGTAGGGGGGGGGGGGGGGGGGGGGAGAAGGGGGGAGGAGGAGGAGGACCCCCACAAAGCAAGGATCTCTTCCTCCTCCCCTACCCTTCCTCCTCCTCCAACACCCCCAGCCACGGAATGCTAGGCTACCAACCTCTCTCTCTCTCTCTCTACTCTCCTCTCTCTCTCCGCTCTCTTTAATATTAAACCCTCTCTTTTCTTTTTCTGTTCTCTCCTTCCTCTCCAAGACAGGGAAAGTCCATTTGGGGCAAGATACTGAGCCTGCTTCGGCCCGGCCATACTTTATACATCCGGGCCACTCGGACGGACGGACGCCGCGGAGGGAGAGCCTGATGGGGGGGGGGGGGGGGGGGGGGGGGGGGGGGGGGAGGGAAGGGGGCGCGGGTGACGTTACTTACGAGCGCGTGCTGCCAAAGAGGGCCGACCCGCCGTCTTGTCCGGCCTTGTAAGGACAGCGCTTTTCACTCTGCCGGCCCGGACCCCGAGACCCGAACCCACCCGGGCCTCCTCCTCCCCCCTCCCCCTCCTCCTCTTCCTCCTAGTCCTCTTCCTCGTCTTCCTCCTCCTCTCTAGCGCTCGTAAGTCATCATTGGCTGTCCGCGTGATTAATAGCTGCCGTGTCGGAGGAGATTCGCGCCCTCGTTTGTCACGTGCAGTAGCGCAGGAGCCGGCCACTGTCCCGTCCCCCCCCCCCCCCCCCCCCCCCCCCCATCCGAGTGATTAGCGGTGGTTGGTTGGTCCCCGGGCCCGGGTGAAGATGCTGCTCCGGCTGCTGGGATATCACCTCGTCAACCCCCTTTCCCTTTTCCCACCGCAGGGGTCAGCATAGATGATATGTCATCATTGCTACCTGCCGCAACAAAGCTGTTTCTGCTGCCGCTTGCTGCTGCTGTTGTTTCTGCCGCTGCTGCTGTTTCTGCCGCTGCTGCTTCTGCTGCTGTTGTTTCTGCCACTGCTGCTGCTGCTGTTGTTTCTGCCGCTGCTGCTGCTGCTGCTGCTGCTGCTGCTTCTGACGCTGCTGCTACTGCTGCTGTTTCTGCCGCCGCTGCTGCTGCTGTTGTTTCTGCCGCTGCTGCTGTTTCTGCCGCTTGCTGCTGTTTCTGACGCTTGCTGCTGCTGTTGTTTCTGACGCTTGCTGCTGCTGTTTCTGCCGCTTGCTACTGCTGTTTCTGCCGCTTGCTACTGCTGTTTCTGCCGCTTGCTGCTGCTGTTTCTGCCGCTGCCGCTGCTGCTG
>CM054148.1:31086663-31089163 GCA_028751875.1 Rapana venosa | reverse complement strand
AAGCTACGTCTGAAGGTACGTCTACAATGAAAGTACGTCTACATTGAAGATACCTCTACATTGAAGATACCTCTACACTGAAGATACGTCTACATTGAAGGTACGTCTACATTGAAAGTACGTCTACATTGAAAGTACGTCTACATTGAAAGTACGTCTGAAGGTACGTCTACACGCTACAACCAGACTTTCCCGAGTCAGTCCTGCGAGAGGTTCCACAACACGCACAGCATGCTTGCAGGCCATGAATGTTGACCCTGACACTAACTGGCCATCTCCCTGTAAAGAGATTCCATGGTCAGTTTTCCACACTGACGGGCACGCACCCTCCTCTCTACCTCTTCTGCCATCTGATCCATCCAACCTGTTCTCTCTGATGCCCCGTGCCCCTTGTGGCACCAACGAGTGAGTAGCCGCCAGCCACTGGAGTGTTCTTTGTGTGTTCCTGTGCTTGGTGGTGTGTGTGTGTGTGTGTGTTTGTAGTGTGTGTGTAGTGTGGTGTGTGTGTGTGTGTGTGTGTGTGTGTGTGTGTGTGTGTGTGTGTGTGTGTGTGGGTGGTGTAGTGTGTTGTGTGTGTGTGTGTGTGTGTGTGTAGTGTGTGTGTCTAGTGTGTGTGTGTAGTGTGTGTGTTTGTGTGTGTGTGTGTAGTGTGTGTGTGTAGTGTGTGTGTGTGTAGTGTGTGTGTGTAGTGTTGTGTGTGTGTGTGTAGCGTGTGTATGTGTGTGTGTGTGTGTGTGTGTGTGTGTGTGTGTGTGTGTGTGTGTGTGTGTGTGTGTGTGTGTGTGTTGTGTGTGTTGTTGATGTCTTCGATTTTACGTCTGTTCACCCTCAGTGATATTAGACGAATGTGTGTGTGTGTGTGTGTGTGTGTGTGTGTGTGTGTGTGTGTGTGTGTGTGTGTGTGTGTGTGTGTGTGTGTACGTATGTGTACGTGTGTGTGTTTGTGTGCGTGCGTACGTGCGTGCTCGCGCATGGATTTGAAATATGTTGTTCATTACGTTTAAGGAGAGTTCTATGCGTGTAAATGATTTGAGTGCAAGTGCTTCGATTTGTTTATTTTTACAAGATTCAGCGCTATATAAATTCCATATATTATTATTAAGAGGGGGAGGGAGGGGTCTTTTGTTTCGTTTTGCTTTTACATTGGGCTTCTTTTTTTTTTAAAACATCTAGTTCCTGTATGAATGCGGTTTTGTAAATGTTGTCATCCGCTCCCAACGGCACATAATGGCCTACTCTTCCGAGAGGCGGAGCAGGTGTTAAGACCTGCAAGATGTTCTACGAGCGTTCACACAGGACCTCAGTTTATAGTCTCATCCAGAGGACTTTTTGGGAGAGTAGTTTCGGCGCTGATGTTATTTATGTATTCATTTATTTATTTATTCTTTTATATCGAGGACAATGGAATAAGCACTCATGTGCTTTTTTACATCCAGTCCCCGTTAACTCTAAGGAGGGGGAAACCCCCGTAGACGGGAGAGGAGTGTCGGTGGTGTGGTGGCTCAAATATGGAATGGAACTGAGACCGTCAGATCGGCAGCTTAGCGCTCTAACCGCCTCACCACCACCACCACCAAGCTATCACGTATCCCCCCTTCCTCAGCTCTCCTACCTTCTTCCCTTTTCCCAAGCATAGTACAGCACTGCACTGCATTGCACAGCACTACATTGCACAGCATTGCATTGCACAGCACTGCATTGCACAGCACTGCATTGCACAGCATTGCATTGTACTGCACTGCACTGCATTACACAGCACTGCACAGCACAGCACTGCATTGTACAGCACTGCATTGCACAGCACAGCATTGCACTACATTGTACAGCATTGCATTGCACAGCACTGCATTGCACAACACTGCATTGAACAGCACTGCGTTGTACAGCACTGCATTGCACTGCACAGCACAGCACAGCACAGCACACCACTGCACTGCACTGCATTGCACTAGCCTAGCTACTGCGTTCCGTTCTCCATCCCTGATGGATGCTCGCTAGGTCATAAACAGCACAGCACAGGCTGAGCTGAGGGAGGCAAGGACATGTCTCTCCTCTTGTTCTCCAGCAGCTGTCGCCAAATCAAAGTCCCCCTCCTTTCCTCTGATGTTTCTTTTTTATTTAGTGGTAACACAAACACTTGCCTTTCAACTGAATTCGTTGTCATATATATATATATATATATATTATATATATATATATATATATATATATATATATATATATATATATATATATATATAAAACTCCTTCCCTCCCCCCCCTCCCCTCCCCTTCCTCTCCCCTCTCTCCAAAGGGACTGCCATAGGAGTGATGTCTCTTTCCCTCACGTCATAAAACCACTTGACACGCCGATATATATTTTTTTTATTTCAACCACGAAGTTCAGAGAGAACACACGGCGCTGAATGGAGGGTTTTCTGTGCGCCATTCACTAAAAAGCACCATTAAGTTCTGTTCAGTACCTCTACCTCTACCTCACCTCACCTCACAAAAGCGCTTC
>CM054148.1:31079163-31081663 GCA_028751875.1 Rapana venosa | reverse complement strand
ATAGTTGGGTTCAGATGCAGACCAAGATGACGTAAGTAAGATAGAGAGAGGGACTGGAGACGACAACAAGGATGGAATGAGATGAGATGGAGAGAGTAGAGAGGGGGACTGGGTGGTTTATCAAAACGTTTTAATGTGGTAGGTTGTCCCGCATTCCTATGGAACAGAGGGGAAAGTACGACCAAACGAACAGTTCAAAACAGAACACATCCAAAACAGTATCCATAATGACAATCATGGCATGATGTGGGTTCCACATCATGGACCTAAACGTGTTACGTAAGTCTCCAAGTCTGACGTAGATGACTGTAATCGCACTGTAACAACAAGAATATGGCGAAAGACTGACTGTCGGGGTAACCTTTAAGAGCAGTGAAGAAACATCTCTGTCAGGATTTCCATCAAGAACAGTTTTTATCCGTCAGGATTTCCATCGAGAACAGTTATGCTATCGACGGGAACATTACGTGCCGTGAGAAGGAGATCATCAAGTTTCTTGTTACAATTATCAATATACCGCATTAGGCTTGCCATGCTGTGAGTTAATTCTGATCCTCGTCTTTCTTTTTCTGAATCAGCAAGAAAACAACTCTCCTGTCTTCAGAATCATGAGTACCTTCAGTCTGTTTAAAGCCACTGTCACTGTTAGTATCCATATCCTCTGATAGTGTCATTTCCACTTTGTTCATCGAGCTACGTTGGTTCATTCAAGGACATACCAAATTACCAAAGCTTTTCTTGACCTCGTCCGATTTAGTACAATCTGAGTAAGTCATACTGGTTTATTCAAAGGCACGCCACATTAACAAAAAATTTTTTCTGGTTTGCATTCAATATCATACCATTTCAACAATCCACTGATTTCTTCAAAGACATACTAATTTAAACAAAGCCTTTCTTCTTTGCATCCAATGTCATACCATTTTAACAATCCACTGATTTCTTCAAAGACATACCACATTAACAAAGCTTTTCTTCTTTGCATTCAATGTCATACCATTTTAACAATCTATCGATGTCTTCAAAGACATACTAATTTAACAAAGCTTTTCTTCTTTGCATTCAATGTCATACCATTTCAACAATCTATCGATGTCTTCAATGACATACTAATTTAACAAAGCTTTTCTTCTTTGCATTCAATGTCATACCATTTCAACAATCCATTGATGTCTTCAAAGACATACTAATTTAAACAAAGCCTTTCTTCTTTGCATCCAATGTCATGCCATTTCAACAAGCCATTGATTTCTTCAATGACATACTAATTTAAACAAAGCCTTTCTTCTTTGCATTCAATGTCATACCATTTCAACAAGCCATTGATTTCTTCAAAGACATACCACATTAACAAAAGCTTTTCTTATTTTCCTCCAATGTCATACAATTTCAACAATCCACTCATTTCTTCAAAGACATACCCCATTAACAAAAGCTTTCCTGGTTTGCATCCAAGGTCATACCAAAACGAAGCCAGTCATGCCAGTTTGATCCAAAAAACCATACCAAGTCAACAATCAAATCAAGCCATGCAAGGAGAGACGCAAAGTCCTGGATACAAATTCAGCCAAGCCATACATGCTACACCACAAGCCATGCTTCGCTACAATATCATCACACTATCATCACAAGCAATGACAACACAGGCTGATGCATGTCGTGCTCATTCATTCACCTAGCACAATAATTACACAACTATCAAAACACGGCAAGTAATCGATCATCAATCAATCATCTTTTGTTGCGTGTACGCTTGTGTGTGTGAGAGTTGGGGGGTTTTCATAGAATGAAACACGCACGCACGCACGCAGACCATTAGCAGTCACACACACACACACACACACACACACACACACACACACACACACACACACACCTCTCTCTCTCTCTCTCTCTCTCTCTCTCTCTCTCTCTCTCTATCTCTGCGTGCGTGCGTGCGTGCGTGCGTGTGCGCGCGCGCGCGCGCGCGCGTGTGTGTGTGTGTGTGTGTGTGGTCGCGCGCGCGTGTGTGTGTGTTTGTGTGTGCGCGCGTGCGCGTGTAGTATCACTTTCCAATGGATGCACGCTGAAACAGACACACACACACACAAACTACTTGTACTCTACCCTCCTCTCCTCCTCCCCTACCTCCCCCCCCCCCCATCCCCACCCTCTGTTGTGTGTCTGTGAGTGTGTGTGTGTGTATGTGAGTGTGTGTGTCTGTGAGTGTAAGTGTGTGTGTGTGAGTGTGTGTGTGTGTGTGTGTGTGTGTGTGGTGTGTGTGTGTGTGTGTGTGTGTGTGTGTGTGTGTTTGCTGTCCGTCTATCTGTCTCTCTCTATCTCTGTGTCTCTGTCTGTCTGTATGCCTCTCCCTCTCTCCCTCGGAAGCGTTTAACTCACTTTTAAGTCGACCCTGAGGAAGTTCGCCATGGGACAGAGGTGGGGAGGAGTGAACAAAACAAAACAAAACAAAAAGAGGTCTACAAGCCATTAACAGTTAGTAGTAGTCTTTTTTTTCCCC
>CM054148.1:31061663-31069163 GCA_028751875.1 Rapana venosa | reverse complement strand
GAGTGTGGTGTGTGTGGGTGTGTGTGGTGTGGTGGGTTGTGGTGGGGTGGGGTGTGGTGGGGTGTGGTGTGGTGGGGTGGGGTGTGGTGGGGGTGGGGGGGGTGGGTGGGGTGTGGTGGGTTGGTGGTGGTGGGGTGGGGTTTGGTGGTGGGGTTTTTTTGGGGTTGGGAGTGGGGAAAAGGGGAAGGAAGAGAGGAGAGAGAGTGTGTGGGGGTGTGTGTGTGTGTGGTGGGTTGGGGTGTGGGAGGAGGGGGTTTGTGTGTGTGCGTTGTATGTGTGTGTAAAAGAGGAGAGACAGAGGACAGAGTTGAGTGTGGCGTTTACATGCGCATGCGGGTGTGTATTATGAGTGAGTGAGTGATTTAAAATTTTTTTTTTGAAAAGTTTTTTTTTTTCAGAGGTCCATGATTTAACTTACATGCTTTTTTTTTTACATCCAGCCCCCAAAAAACAGTAGAGAGAGTGGTAGTGAGTGGTGGGTGTGTGGGTGTGTGTGTGTGTGTGTGTGTGTGTTGGGTGCGTGTGTGCGGCCCGCGGGGTGTGTGTTTGTTGTTAAGTGACATTGGTTTTAGATGGTGGCGGAGGGGGGGGTAGGTGCTTTGTCATCTACTCGCTATCGTCTGTCTGTCTGCCCTTTTGCTGGTTATGTTGTTTTTTTTTTGCTTTTGTTTGTCCCCCGTACCTAGGGCTTTATCTGGCGTGTGGTTTCGCCCATCCCCGATTTGTCATGCAAAAGACAAAACAAAGGACAAAACCCAAAAAACCAAAAAGCCCTCAGTCTCTCTCTCTTCTCTCTCTTTCTCTTATCTCTCTTCTCTTCTCTCTCCCTCCTCTCCCCCCTCCCTTTTCTCTCTCTTGTCGCTCTCTGTATCTCTCTTTCTTTTTTCTTTTTTTTTCTTTTTCTCTCTCCCTCTTCTCTTTCCCCTTTTTCTCTCTCTCTTTCTTTTTTGTTTTTTCTTTCTTTTCTTTTTTCTTTTTTTTTCTTTTTTCCCCTCCTCCTCTCTTCTCTCTCTCTCTCTCTCTTCTTCCCCCTCCCTCGTCTCTCTCTCTCTCCCTTCCCCTCTCCCTCTTCTCTTTTTTCTTTTTTCTCTATTTCTGTCTCTCTCTCTCTGTGTGACATACTTCTTTTTCTCACGCGCATTCGTATTGATTTTTAACGGGATACCTGCAAAGAACTCTACACTGTGCTAAAAAAAAATATTTAAAAAAATTATATAGATAATGATCGTTCAAGGGGAAAAAAACATAGCAAAAGAACACGAGAGAGAGAGAGACATACATACAGATAGACAGACACAGAGAGAGACACAGAGAGAAGAGAGGAGAGAGAGAGAGGAGAGAGAGAGAGAGAGAGAGAGAGAGAAAAGGCGACAGAGAGAGACAGAGACAGAGAGAGGACAGAGAAATAAAGAGCGTACAGAGAATGACAGAGAGGAGGAAACAAAGAGACATATACACATAATGAAACAAAAGTATAAAAATAGACCACACACACCACAACATGCGCGCGCGCGCGTGCGCGCGCGCAAAACAAAACAGACAGAAACAACGAAAACTAACAAATAAAAAAAACCACACACACAAAACCAGTCATGATGAAGAGACAAGACAAGACAAGACAAGACATGATACAGGACAGGAAGAGACAAAACATGAACAGAACGTGGGCAAGACAAGACAAGACAATGCAATACAACACAATAAAGTACAACACAATACAGTACAACACAGTACAATACAACACAGTAAACACAACACAATACAGTAAAAACACAACACACTACAATACAACACACTACATACAACACAACACATCACAATACACAACACACTACAACACAACAACACAACACACCACAACACAACACAAACACACTACAACACAAGGCAACAAGACAGACAAGACAGACAGACAAGACAAGACAAGACAGCAAGCCGACAGGTGGCGCTGTTATGACGTCAGCTAATGAGGTTAATCATGTCACCCAGACTACTGTCAGCCATTACTGCAGAGCAGAAGAAGTCTGCAGCTTTAGTCACTGCAAGAAGAGGGGGGGGGGGGGAGGGGGGGGGGCAGAGAATGGAACGAGATGGAGGGGAGGGAGAGAGAGAAGGGGTGATGAGATGAGGGGATAACTGTCCTAGGACTGTCTGGTCTGGCTGACTGCGAGCGAAGGTTCACGCAAGTGTGTGACTGTAGAGTGGTGGGGTGGGGTATGGTAGGGTGGGGAAAGGGTGTGGGTGGGTGGTGCGGGTGTGTGGGGGGGGGGGGGGTGTAGGGGTTGGGCGTAGGGTGGGGCGGGTAGGGGGTGGGGGGGTAGGGGGGGGGGGGGAGTCTGAAAGGTGAAAGAGTTGGTTGGTTGGCTGGTAGATAGACAAGATAGATAGATAACACGTGCCGGTTCTTTGGCATAGTAGGTTCCAGCTTTGTCTCCTTTACTGTCGTTGTTCGTTGTGCGGGGTTGACAGGTGTGACATCGGCTAGGTACATCACTAGTATGCTTCTTTTTTTTTCTTTCTTTTTGTTTTGTTTTGTTTTGTTGTGTTTGGTTTTTGTTTGCTCACTTGTCCACGAAAACAGCATGACCAAAATTCAGGCAATGACGATAAATAATAATAATAATAATAATGATAATGATAATTAATAATAATAATAATTGATAATGATGATGATGATGATTATTATAATTATTATTATTATTATTATTATTATTATTTAAAAAAATCACGTAGGCTATGTAAGCTTTTTCTATCAGGGGCAAAGAAAAATGTATTCATATTCCTAGTCTTTTAAACACACACACACACACACACCACACAAACAACACACACACACAACACCGTTGACGTCACACCTAACCCGGACTTTCAGAAGAGCTGCACATACGGCGAGATACGCCCCCCCCCCCCCAAAAAAAAAATCGGGAGTTGGTTTTTTGTTCCCCCTACCCCTCTCTACGTCACTACATCCCATACACACATACATACAAGTCAGAGCAAGGCGGTTGGTTACGTCATCAAAGCCTGACACCACATGTGGTGGATCGGTGGTCTAGAGGTAACGCGCCTGTCTAGAAAGCGAAAAGTCCGGGTTCGTATCCCGTCTGGGCCCGAAACTTTTCCCCCATCCATTAGACCATGAGTGGTGGTCTGGGCGCTAGTCTTTCGGATGAGACGATAAACCGAGGTCCCGTGTGTTACAGAAAATTATGCAGCGCACGAAAAAAAGACCCACGGCAACATAGAGATGTCCCTGGCAAAATTCTTAGAAAAAAGCCACTCGATAGGGAACGAAATACAGTTGCAGACCAAAAAAAAAAAAAAAAAAAAAAAAAAAAAAAAAAAGGGGTGGCGCTGCTCTTGTGGCGACGTGCTCTCCCCGGGGAGAGCAGCCCGAATTTCACGCAGAGAAATCTCGTGACTTAAAGTGGTATAAATAAATAAAATAAATAAATACTAGTAGGCAGCAAGTCAATGACGTGAGAGAGAGATACACAGAGAGGGACAGAGAGACAGTGATAGATAGATAAATAGATAGATAGGTAGATAGATGGGTAGGTAGGTTGATAGACAGATGGATAGGTAGATAAGTAGGTAGATAGGTAGATAGATAAGTAGGTAGATAGGTAGATAGAGAGATAGATAAAAAGATAGATCTATATAGATAGATAGTCCTATAGATAGATAGATCTATAGATAAATAGGTAGATAGAAAGATAGATAGATCTATAGATCAATAGATAGATAGGTAGGTAGATAGATCTATAGATAGATAGATCTAGTAGATAGATAGATTATAGATAGATAGATCTATTAGAATTGATAGATCTATAGTATAGGATAGTCATAAGATAGATCTATACATAAGGATCTATAATAGATTGACGTCCAGATAGTTAGATAGATAGATAGATAGAATAGATAGATGATAGATAGATAGATAGATAGATAGATAGATAGATAAGATATTATAACAGATTAAGATATATAGACAGAACAGACAGACAGGACAGGACAGACAGGGACAGATTAGTAGATAGGATAGATAGATAGATAGCTAGATAGATGAGAGATAGATAGATAGGATAGATAGTTTAGATAGATAGATAGATAGATGCAGCAGAAAGAGAACGAGACTCTATGCTTTGCTTACTGTGAATTTATTGTTCGTAACTTTAAGGAATCAATCTGACTAAATTAATGATTCATTGGGGGGGTTTGTGTGTGGTAAAATACATCGATTCCATGTGGTTTTGTGTGTGTGTTGTATTGTTTTTGGTTATTGTGTTTTGTGTCCCCGTGCATTGTAATTGATATTGTATGGTGATACACTTTGTGAGAGCATAAATCAAAAGGGGGGGGTGGGCGGATGAGTGAGTATTGTGGTGATCGAGAGGAGGGGGGGGAGGGAGAATACAGAGAGAGGAGAAAAGACAGAGGACAGAAACGGGGGAGCCGAGGAGCGAGCGTGTGGTGTGTGTGTGTGTGTGTGTGTGTGGTGTGTGTGTTGTGTGTGTGTGTGTGTGTGTGTGTTGTGTGTGTTGTGTGTTGTTGTGTGTGTACCTTGCGTTCGCCTATGTGTATTATGGCGGGCGCGCGCGCACAAGAGTGCGTGAATGGCGCGTGCGCGCCGACAAGATGGGAAAAAAACTTGGATCATTTGGTCATGCAATTAATGGTTATCACGGCTGGTTATTCACAAAGAAAGACCAAAAAAACCCAACAAAGCTTCTTCGTGTTCCACCGTAATAAGATACAAGCTTGCACCAAGTCACCAGACTGTGAAGTGTGTATTACGAAATGAAAATGGAGAAGAAAAAAAAAAAACAAATAAATTAACAGGCAGGAGAGGAGAGATATTCTAACGGCGTGTTTGTCTAGTAGATGAGAGTGAAAGGTGTACACACGCTGGGGTCCTCGGGGGTAAGGGCTTGCAGCAAGAGAATTATGGTCAGCCCCATACTGCTCATGCTCTCACCGTTTTTGAAGGAGGGCGGTCAGACAAACAAGGGACGGACGGAAGCCTGCTGCGGGCAAAAACGGCTGCCGCCACCTCTGCAAAATGAAGGGACACACTTGCCTGAACATTCATCATGACAACAACTCCATCATGCACATCATGTAAATCTCCATTCCACGTTGTTTGGTTAAGTGCATGGGGACGCTTGGCAACTTCTCACGACACATCTGTTATAATTGTCACTTTTTTTTTTTTTTTTTTACTTAGGACGATGGACAACCAATCTATGGAAAAAGGTATATCCATGTCACTTTTTTTTTAAAGCCAGGACACATGATACATCTTACATGTCACATCATGTATCCATGTCATTTTTTAACTAGAACACCTGACACATTTCATGACACGTCATGTATCCCCATGTCACATTTCTTAAAACAAAGACACCTGACACATCTCTCGACACATTTTGTATCAGTTGTCAACATTTTTCTGAACAAAGAAAACGATCTATTCATAATATATCTATTCCATGTCACATTTTCTGAACAGATACGATCTCATATTAATATATCTATCCATGTCACTTTCTGAACAAGATTCGTTCTTACATAATAATATATCTAAGAGTCCATTTCATACGTTCTTGAATCGTGACAATTGCGTCACTGAATATCATGTTTTCCGTGTCATGCATTTCTGGAAACCATGGGACACTTAAAAAACATCACGCATAGTGTCATGTCACTGCTTAATACATGAACCTTCACACAGAACAAAACACAGCAAGTATACTACAATTGCATCGTAACCCACGTCCTTGTCATATTCTTTTAAAATCACGACACAAAAAAAACTTAAGTAATAATAATTAATAATAATATTTCTTGGGAATTTAATAGCGCTGAATTTGCAAAGCAACAAACAAAGCGCTCAGATTTATACTTGAAGTCACGGCTGATTTCATTAACTGTTACACGTCTAACGAAAAACAACTAAAAAAAACATCTAGGTAATCACACAAATGGGCCGCCATGACACAACATACTTAAGTTTGGCCATCCCCCACACAAAAAACCCACATACTTCTACATTTTTGACATGTTTTCGCGAATACACAATTCTAAACACATATTGTTCCGCCTAAGTGTGACATTAATATTCTATCAGGATTCTCAAAAGCACACCCTAACCATCACACAAGATTTCGATAACATTATATTCAATACTGCATCTAAACCAACACAGTCTGGACTCCGGAACAATACCATGATAACCACCCACACCACACATATCTAGCGACATGTTTTACAAATCACCCTCCTATTTAAGCTGTACGTGAGTGTCCAAGCATTTTAAAAAATATATAATAAATTATTTTTGAAAAAAATGGGAAGGGACATTGTTGACGTTGACGTTTTAAAGTGATGAAGGATGATAATGACGAATGATGGGCCACGATCATGATGTGTTAGGACAAAAAAAAGCAAACTCAAACAAAACAAAACACAATTCCACAGTTTATTCCCCTGATTTTTGAGAGAAAACGTTGGACAAACAACAAACAAGGGGGGGGGGGGGGGGGGGAAACCCTATTTGGGTTATTACACTCCAGTTTGAAAACTGGTATGGAATGGTATACCATATTTAGGTAGAATTCCTTAATTTTCCTATTCAAACGAGCCAATCAGTACCTTTACAATTTTCCCAAATTGGCAGAAAAATTGTTCTGATTATTTTTTATTGTCTACTCATATGAAGAAAAAAAAAATTCATTAAACTCTGGGGGAAAGCGAGTTAGAAGGAAAAAAAAGAGAATTGAAGAAATAGTAGCCGACAAAAGAAAAAAGAGACAGACAGAACTAGGGCACACTGTTTCTTTATTTTATTTTATGTTATTTCTTGATATCTAGGTAATAGAATTCGCACTGATGTGCTTTTTATTAACATCAGTCCCCCGTGTGTGTATGCGGTTGTGTCAATTTCTGTTATCTGTTACCCACCAGCACACATGCCTACTTTCCGAAAAAAGGGAACGGATTTAAGTGTGGCAAGAGGTTCCTGCGTGCGTTAGCAACACGGGACCGGTTTATAGTCTCTCGGAGGAGATTAGAGTGGAACAGGGAGACACACAGAGAGAGAGAGGATAGGGAGGAGAGAGGAGAGAGAGAGAGAGTGAGGAGAGAGGGAGATGGAGAGAGAGATAGGAGGGAGTGTGAGAGAGAGACACACACACACTCACACCCACACACTCACACACACCACTCGGGAGCCACAGAACAGACAAGCAGGGATGATTGACGAAAGAGTGGCCAGAAAAATAGAACAAATAGAATCTGGAAAAAGAAAGGAAGAAAAAAACACTAACTGGAGAAAAGAAAAAAATGGAAACAATGCTTAGGATCTATGTGAAAAATATGAAACCAAACCGATTCCACTACCTTCTCTTTACCTTGCCCGACCAAAGAACTCCCCTCTCTCCTTCTCTCTCTCTCTCTCTCTCTCTCTCTTTCTCTTCTCTCTCTCTCTCTCTCTTCTCT
>CM054148.1:31049163-31051663 GCA_028751875.1 Rapana venosa | reverse complement strand
GCCACAGACACATAAAAGACAGACGGAACAAAAGAACAAAAGAGCTCTGTAGAAACAAATCACTCCGCTTTGGCATTACAACACACGCCCCGATGCAACTCCGCTACAGAAAATAAGACATTTTAAAAAAAGAAAAAAAGAAGGAAAGAAAAAAAAAAGAAAGAGCAAGAAAGAAAAAAAGACAAGAAAGCAAGCAAGGAAGAAAGAAAAGAGAAAGAAAGAAAGCAAGGAGAAAAAGCAAAGAAAAGAAAGAACAGAGAAAGGCAAGAAAGAAAACAAAGAAAAGAAACAAAGAAAAGGAAACAAAGAACACACACACACACACACACACACACACACACACACACACACACACACACACACACACACACACAACAAAACCAACACACACAAAACTGAAGGGAGGAGGAGGGGTGTAATAGGGGTTAGGTTTTGTTTTTTTTAAAAAGTAATATTACAAAACACAGAGAGAGACACAGAGAAGAGAGAGAGAGAGAGAGAGAGAGAGAGAGAGAGAGAGAGAGAGAGAGAGGAGAGAGAGAGAGAGAGAGAGAGAGAGAGAGAGAAACATAAAGGAAGAAGATTGGGTGGAAGAGGGGGAGGAGAGAGAAGAGAAGAGAAGTATGTTTACGCAAAAAATTTTCCACGACTTGATAAGAGTCGAACGACCTACTAATGAGATACTTCGGAGTTGGGGTGGGGTGGGGTTGGGGGTGGGGGTGGGGGTGAGGTGGGGTGGGGAAAGGGGGGGGGGGGGTTGTTCGATTCTCTTTTTTTGTTTTTGGTATGAGTGGCGGTGCATTGAGGTGTGGCTCGTTGTTAGTAGTAGTAGGTTTGTTTTGCAAACAAAAACCAAGCCGGGTTTTAATGTGTGTGTGTGTGTGTGTGTGGTGTGTGTGTGTGTTGTGTGTGTGTGTGTGTGTGTGTGTGTTTCTTCCATTTCAAGAAAGCGTGTGTAAAGCATACAACGGTTGCATGACGTTAATCTCTATTATGCCTTTTGGAGGCTTTACAGACAACTGAACGTTGTTGTTGTTTTTTAAGGGAGAAAAAAATGACACGTATAATCAATTCAGGATTGTTCGTTTTGTTTTGTTTTTGTTTTTGGTTTGGTTTTGTTTTTTGGGGTTTGTTGTTGTTGTTTGGGGGGGGGGCGGGGGGGGGAGGGGGCGGGGGGGGGCTGTTGTTTGGAGGTGGGGGGTGGGGGTTCTTTTGTTTGGTTGGTTTTGTTGTTGTTTTCGTTCCTCGGCTAGAGCTCCGAGGTTCAGCAAAGGTGAGATTTTTGCGTGTGCGACCGTTTCTGCCCACCATACAGGTAGCCGCATTCCGACTTCGGGGATTATTTGGACACGAAAACGCGCGAGCGCTGGCACGCACGTACGCACGCGCATACGCAAGCGCGCGCGCGCACACACACACACACGCACGCGCGCGCGCGCACACATACTTCTATTATCCTCGATATAAAAGAATGAAATTTTTTTTTTAATAAACACACACACACACACACACACACACACACACACACACACACACACACCACCACCACCACCACCACCACCACCACCACCACCACCACCACCGCCACCACCACCACTAACAACAACAATAACAATAGCAACAACAACAACAAAAACGGTTCAAACTCAATCGGACAACTCATAAACGAATTTCTGGGGAGCAGACAACCGCAACGAAATGTTACCAAATTGGCAGACACTCGCGACACAGAGAAAGAAAGACAGAGAGAGAGAGAGAGAGAGAGAGAGAGAGAGAGAGAGAGAGAGAGAGAGAGAGAGAGAGAGAGAGAGAGAGAGATAGAGGTAAACAGAGAGAGGGGGAGACAGACAGACTGATAGACACAGACAGACAAACAGAAACACAAACAGAAACACACACACACACACAACCAAGCCCCCCCCCCCCCCCCCCAACCCCCCCCCCCCCCCCCCCCCCCCCGACTGTCAGGCAGCAGCCAGAAGTGCACACGGCAGCTCCAACAACAGCATCAGCATCATCAGCACGTGGTGGACAAAGGCAGTGGACGGGGATTGGCCACAACAATGGGGATTCCCCCTCCGCTGCTGCTCCTGGCGCTGACAAACTGCCTGTGTAATACCGGGGGCAAGGCAATCAATCAATAAACTGCCTTTAAACAGGGCATCACTGGCCCACTAGCTCTCCCCCCCCCCCCCCCCCCCCCCCACTCTGTCTCTACCCTTGTTAGCCTGCTCCGCTTGGGGATTGCCCCCCCCCCCCCCCCCAAGAAAGAAAGAAAGAAAGAGAGAGAGAGAGAGAGAGAGAGAGAGAGAGAGAGAGAGAGTGAGGGTGTAGAGAGTTACGTCATTTTGAGGAGGCGATGACGCAATAATGAAAACACAAGTCTTGGTCAGGGTAAAGAAAGAGACGCTTCAAGTATTGTTTGTACGGTATGAGAAGGGGGGGAAAGAAAGAAGAAAAAAGAGAGGAAAAAAAGAAGAAAATAAAAATAAAAGTCAAA
>CM054148.1:31036663-31041663 GCA_028751875.1 Rapana venosa | reverse complement strand
GTGTGTGTGTTGTGCGCGTGCGTGCGTGCGTGCGTGTGTGTGTGTCTGTTGTGTGTGTGTCTGGGTGTTGTCTGTGTGTGTGTTTTGTTTTAAGTCTGTGCGAAAGCAACACCACCACGTGTGTGTGTGTGTGTGTGTGGTGTGTGTGTGTGTGTGTGTGTGTGTGTGTGTGTGTGTGTGTGTGTGTGTGTGTGGGTGTGTGTGTGTTGTGCGCGGGCACGTGCGCACGTGTTTCGAGAAGAATGGAATAGGATGCAATAATACCTCACATCTAAATTACACACACACACACACACACACACACACACACACACACATACACAGATAGATAGATAGATAGATAGATAGATAGATAGATAGATAGATAGATAGATAGATAGATAGATAGATAGATAGATAGATAGATAGAATGAATGAATCTAAAAACTATAAGTTACTTCAGTTGGAATGTGTCGGCTGAGGCCAGCGGGCAGACCCCCTGCACTGTCTTAACATGGAAGAAGACCAGGTACTGCGCATCCCAACCAATCATATAACACACAGAAGAGAGGGAGAGAGAGAGGGAGAGAGAGAGAGAGAGAGAGAGAGAGAGAGAGAGAGAGAGAAGAGAGAGGAGAGAGAGAACGAGAGGAGACAGACAGGCAGCAGACAAGACAGAGAGAAAGAGAGAGATAACAGAGACAGACAGACAGACAGAGACAATGAGAAAGAGATAAGACAGAGACAGAGCCAAAGAGAGAGAGATAAAAGAGAGAGAGACAGACAGACAGAGAGAAAGAGAGAGATAACAGAGAGACAGGCAGACAGAGACAAAGAGAAAGAGAGAGAGATAACAGAGAGACAGGCAGACAGGCAGAGACAGAGAGAAAGAGAGAAATAACACAGAGAGAGACAGGCAGGCAGGCAGACAGAGAGAAAGAGAGAGATAACAGAGAGACAGATAGACAGTCACACACACACACAACACACACACACACACACACACACACACACACACACACACACACAACACACACACCTTCTACTCAGTCCCAGAGCGCAGAATTAAGGAATTCATTCATGTCTAAGCTACTGGCTTGCAATAAGACCTGTTTTTCTTCTTTCTTTCTTCTTTCTCCTTGATTTTCTTCCACCCCCCCCCCCCCCCCCCCACCCCCCACCCCACCCTCTCCTGTCTTCCTCTTTTATTCTTCTTCTTTTCTTCCTATAACTTCTTCTGTCCCAGGGACCCCGAATCCCTGACGACTCATTACAGAAAATGTCTTCGGGTTGCAGTCCGTTTGTGCTTGGCATGCTCTGCTGGCTTTACCTGGCGGGCCGGCTACCTGACGACAATTTCAGTTGGAAATATTATGGCCAGGAACTTGGATGGGGGAGTGGATGGGGGAGGAGGGAGGGGGAGGAGGAGAGGGAGAGGGGGGGGGAGGGTTAGCAAGGGTGGCTGGGTGGTGGTGGTGGTGGGGGTGGTTTTGAACAGGTCTTGAGCAGCCTCTTGGCTTGGGACTCAATGTTGCGTGGCTTGTCTGGAGGACGTCCTCTCTGTCTCTCTGTGTCTCTCTGTGTCTCTGTCTGTCTGTCTGTCTGTCTGTCTTCTCTCTTCTCTCTCTCTCTCTCCTCTCTCTCTCTCTCTCTCTCTCTCTCTCTCTCTTCTCTCTCTCTCCCCTCCTCTGTGTGTGGTGTACGTGTGTGTGTGTGTGTGTGTGTGTCTGTGTCTGTGTCTGTGTCTAGGTCTGTGTTTCAGAACCTGAATTCCCTTGTCCGTCTTGCCTGGTCTTTTGAGTCTAACCATTTTCATCCAAAAGGGAAAAAGGTTAAAAAATAAAATAATAATAAGAAAGAAAGAAAAAGACAGAAAGAAAAAATACCCCACGCCACAACTTTCTTCTATTCCATAACCCTCTACAGTCGAGTCACCGGGCCGGGTTTTTTGGGGGGTTTGTTGTTGGTTTTTTTGTAGCTTGATCTAATCAGGCAGAGTAACATGACGATTTTAGTTTTTCTGGTGCTTGAGTAAAGGAAAGTGGATGGGGGAGGGGGGGGGGGGGGGGGGGGGGAGAAGACTGATGAACTAAAGAGGTAGAAGTAGCTTCACTCGTGATACGTCCCTTCCTCTCTCTCTCTCTCTCTCTCTCTCTCTCTCTCTCTCTCTCTCTCTCTCTCTCTCTCTCTCTGTAATAACCACTATAGTAGTAACATCACTTGCAGAAGAAGAAGAACAAGGGTGGGTGGGTGGGGTGTCGGGGGGGGGGGGGGTAGGGATGGAATGGGAGGGAGGGAGGGAGGGAGGGAGGAGAGGAGAGAGAGAGAGAGAGAGAGAGAGAGAAAAGAGGAGAGAGGAGAGAGAGAGAGAGAGAGAAGAAGAGAGTTTGAATCAGAAAGTGAATGAGGGTAAAGGGGAATAAGGGAGAAGAAGGAAAAAAAAACATAACAGAAAAAAATGGGGGGGAAAACCAAGAAAAAGAAAAAACTACCAAGACAAAAAAAACCCACCAAGAAACCAGTCCTTTACTCCTGGGAGGAAAAAAAAAGAAAGAAACAAACACAAAAAAAACCTCAACCATTTTCTGATCTGCTTTTCATCAAAAGTGCTCGCCACAGTCATCATCTTCGGAGGAGGAGGAGGAGGAGGAGAGGGGAAGGGGGGTGGGAGGGTGACACAACAATAAAGGATTTATCTTCAAAGCCAGCTCTCTCTCCCCTCACCCCCGCGCAGGGCCTCACCAAGCCCAACCTAGCCCAGCCCAGCCTGTGTATGGAAAACTATTCGTCCCATCAAAGCCCCGCCAGCCTGGCAGCCTGATGAGAAAGCCGTGTCATTTGCCACGCTTCGCTGCTCACTGGAGGACGAAGCAGGCAGGGAGGGAGGGAGGAGAGGAGAGAGAGAGGAGGCCAGCGACCCCCCAACCCCGCGCTCTCGCGCGCGCTCTACTCCCCCTCGCTCCTCTTGCTACTGCTGCTGCTGCTGTCGTTGCTGTTGTCGTTGTTGCTGCTGTTGTTGCTGCTGCTGCTGCTTGCTTGCCAAGCAGCTAGGTTGAGTGGTGGAGGGTGGGGGGAGGAGGAGGGGGTGAGAGGGGGGGTGGGGGGGGGGGGGGTGTTGTGTACGGAAGTGTACCCGTCTCAGTATGTACGATCGTCGGTGTAATTGTGTTGTGTGTTGGGGGGGGGGGTTGAGTGGGGTAATAAAATATATGGGGGTGGGGGGGTATGTGGGGGGGGGGGGGGGGGGGGGGGGGGGAGGGGAAGGGATTTTGTGGGGGGAGGTGAGGGGGGGGGGGGAATTGTGGGGTGTGTGTGTGTGGAGAGAGAGAGAGAGTGTGTGTGTGGGGTTTTGGGGGGGGGGGGATAACATAATGGGGGGGGGGGGGGGTATGTGTTGCGGGGGGGGGGGGGGGGGGGGGGGGGGAAGGAGGGGAGGATTTTGTGGAGGGAGGTGAGGGGTGGGGGGGAAGGGGTGTGTGTGTGTGTGTGTTGTGTGTGTGTGTGTGTGTGTGTGTGTGTGTGTGTGTGTGTGTGTGTGGGAAAAAGAGAAAGAGAAAGAGAAGAGGAGAAAGAGAGAGTGTGTGTGGTGTGTTGTGTGTGATATTGTTATTGTTGTTGTTTATGTCGTGTTTGCACTAAACAAACTGCTAAGCCAGCTCTTTACGTGAAATCTTCTTAGTCTGGGCAACGTTAACGACTGCTTGGTTAACTGGCTCTTTCAGTGATGAGCTCACTGGAGGTTTTGTGCACCATATTATGACAGTGTGGACCCAGATTTGGTTTTCACTGGTTTTTGTTGGTTTTGTTTGTTTGTTCATTGTTCTGTTTGTGGGGTGGGGGGGAGGGGGGGGGGGGGTTTTTTGTGGGTTTTTGTTTTTTCTGTCTTTTTGGGGGTGGTGGGGATGGGGGAGGGGTGTAATTAGAACTGTTAGTATGGTTAATTTTTTCGGTTGGTTTTGTGTTTTTGTTTTGTTGGGTTGTTTTTTCTTGGAGTGGGGGTGGGGGGGGGGGGTTGGGGTATTATTTTTGTTGGGTTTTTGTTGGGATTTTTTTTTTTTTGGGGGGGGGGGGGGGGTTAATTGCTGCTGGGTTATTTGGGGGGAGGGATGGATGGAAGGGTGAGTGGAGAGGTGATGGAGGAAAAAGGCACTTTGGGATTTGTATTTGTCATTGTTGTTTTGTTTACACTTTCCTCCGACGTGTGCCAATACAGGCAATAGAGCAATGTGTGTCTGTTAGGCCGCAAGACTTTTTGCCTCCGGTACATAACAATGTCATCTGATACCTGTAGGCGTTTAAAGTACGGGCTCAACATACTGACATAATCCCATTGTCGTAACTTATATATAGCAAATCGAAAGACACCCTGCTGCTATTCAACTGGAAACCAAGCACACACAAAACCCAAAAAACACCACCATCCTCTCTCTCTCTTCTCTCTCTCTCCTCTCTCTCTCTCTCTCTCTCTCTCTCTCTCTCTCTCTCCTCTCTCACTCTGCTCTCTGACTGTCCCTGTCTATCTCTTCTCTCTCTCTCTCTCTCTCTCTCTCTCTGACTGTATGTCTGTCTGTCTCTCCCCTCTCTCTCTCTCTCTCTGACTGTCTGTCTGTCTCTCTCTCTCTCTCTCTCCCCTCTCCCCTCTCTGTCTATGTCTGTCTCTGACTGTTCTGTCTGTCTGTCTGTCTGTCTCTCTCTCTCTCTCTCTGTCTTTCTCTCTCTGTGTCTGTCTTTCTCTCTCTCTGTCTGTCTTTTTCTCTCTCTGTCTGTCTGTCTCTCTCTCTCTCTCTTTTCCTCTCTCTCTCTCTCTGGCTGTCTGTCTCTGTCTCTCCTCTCAGCTCCTTGCAGGCTGTCGGCACTGAAGTGTTCAGGCTGTCGGCACTGAAGTGTTCAGGCTGTCGACACTGAAGTTTTCAGGCTGTTTGGCACTGAAGTGTTCAGGCTGTTTGGCACTGAAGTGTTCAGGCTGTTTGGCACTGAAGTGTTCAGGCTGTCGGGCACTGAAGTGTTCAGGCTGTTTGGCA
>CM054148.1:31021663-31031663 GCA_028751875.1 Rapana venosa | reverse complement strand
AGAGAAGAGAGACAAAGGAAGAAACAGAGAGAGAGAACACAACACAACCACACACACACACACACACACACACACAAAAGCAAAGCAAAGCAAAGCACAGCAGACGACACCACTAGCTAGCACTAAGCACTAGTATAGTTGGCCTCCCCTCTTTTTTTTAATAATAATTATAACGGGCAGACCCGGGACAGTGGTGCAGCGGTAGCAGCCAGGTAAGAGCGACACAGAGCGACACAGTACGTACGGTACGGGACAGGGCAAGGCAGGCAGGCAGGCAGGCAACTGCGTGTCTCAGTGTCTCACTGCAGCCCTGCTTGGTGTGTGGGACTACTAGCTAGGGCTAGGCCTAACTACGTCTCAAGCAGTCCTGTCTGTACCATGGGAACGCTCTCTGTCACGCTCTCTGTCTGTCTGTCTGTCTCTCTCTCTCTCTCTCTCTCTCTCTCTCTCTCTCTCTCTCTCTCTCTCTCTCGCTCTCGCGCGCTCTCTCTCTCTCTCTCTGTCTCTGTCTCTCGATCTCTCTCTCTCGCGCGCGCTCTCTCTGAATCACACACACACATACATACACACGTACGCAAGTTTACACAATCGCGCACACTCCCCCCCCCCTCTCTCTCTCTCTCTCCATTACACACACATACACACAAACACACAACTACAACAACAACACACGCGCACACACTCTCTCTCTCGTTTCCATTCTCCTCTCTGTCTCTCTCTCTCTTCTCTCTCTCTCTCTCTCTCTCTCTCTCTCTCTCGTTTCCATTCTCTCTTTCCATCTCTCTCTCTCTCTCTCTCTCTCTCTCTCTCTCTCTCTCTCTCTTCGTTTCCATTCTCCTCTCTCTCGTTTCCATTCTCCTCTCTCTCCCTCTCTCTCTCCCTCTCTCTCTCTCCTCTCTCTCTCTCTCTCTCCACACTCTCTCCTCTCTCTCTCCACACTCTCTCACTCTCTCTCTCTCTCCCTCCCTCTCTCTACTTTCTCTCTCTCCTCCCCCTCTCTCTCTCTCTCTCTCTCTCTCTCCACACACATCTCTCTCTCTCTTCTCTCTCTCTCTCTCTCTCTCTCTTCTCTCTCTCTCTCTCTCTCTCTACTCACTCTCTCTCTCTCTTCTCTTCACTCTCTCTCTCTCTCTACTCCCCCTCCCCCCACCCACCCCTCTCCTTCTCATCCCGTCAAACCAGGACGGGGCCTGCTGCTGCAGGTAGCCTAGCAGAGGAACAGGAACACAAACGGCAGTCACTTGGCAACGACAGTCAGCGGGGGTTCCTCCTCGTCACCACCACCACCACCGCCCACCACCACCGCAACGGCAAGCACACACACACAGAGCAGCCCTTCTTACTCTGTACAAGAAAATTGGAGGAAACTTGGCCAAAAAAAAAAGCTTAGTATAGTAGGGGACAGGCTAGCTCAGTGGTCTGAGCACTCGCTTTCCCCCAGCCAAGTTAAGCAGCGTCGAGCGTGGTTACCAGTTGGATGGGTGACCGTTTGCGCGCTTTGGCTTCAGTACAGTTCCCCCAGTTCACCCAGCTGTAAATGGGGACCTGCCCTCTTTAGGGTCAGGGAAGGTAAAGCAGCGAGGGAGAGGAGATGGGCGCCGCCCTAAAAAAATGCTGACCCTAGAGAATAAAGGGTCTCTGACGCCTCGCTCCCCTACGACCTTATAGGTTATGGGACACCTTTACCTTTACCTATAGTAGGCTAGTAGGCCCTATAGTGTGATACTATAAACCGAGAGTGGAAAGAGAGCGGGACGCATGCAGAACATCTTGCGCACACGTTAAATCCTGTTACGCTTTTCGAAAGAGTAGGCCATTGTGTGCCGGTGGGAACAGATGACAAAATTGACAAAACCAGCATACATACAGGGACTGGATCTTAAAATAAAAAAAAGCACATGAGTGCTTATTCCATTATCCTCGATATAAAAGAATAAATACATAAATAAAATAAAATAAAATATAGTATAGTATAGTATAGTATAGTATAGTATAGTATAGTATAGTATAGTATAGTATAGACCACCAAGTTCACTGACGGGGTTTGTCCCGTGTCTTTGAGTCCAGTTGGGATCAGAGAGGGACGGGACAAAGTTCTACGATCAGTATGAAAATATATATATATATATATATATATATATATATATATATATATATATATATATATATATAGTTTCTTTCGGGGCGTTATTAGAAATCTGTTTGTGTTTGTGTCTGTCAATGTTTGTTGTTTGAGAGAGAGAGAGAGAGAGATGAGAGAGAGAGATAGAGTGTGGTGGTGTGTGTGTGTGTGTGTGTGTGTGGTGTGTGTGTGTGTGTGTGTGTGTGTGTTGTGTGTGTGTGTGAGTGTGTGTGTGTTTGCGCGCGCGCGCGGCAGTTTTCATGTAAAAGGGGTGAAATGCCTACAACTAGTCTGTAGCTGCGTTCTCTCTCTCTCTCTCTCTCTCTCTCTCTCTCTCTCTCTCTCTCTCTCTCTCTCTCTCTCTCTCTCTCCTTCTCCCCTCTCCTCTCCTCTCTCCTCTCCTCTACCCCCCCTCCTCCTCCTCCTCCTCCTCGCGAAGTCTCCGACTCTCTAAGATGTCTGATATTATTATCTTTACCTGCTGAACTCGTGTGTGTCACACGAGCAGCGATGACTGGACTGGGGAGGGTTGAAAAGAGGGGTGGGGGGTGTTGTGTTATAACCACTTTTTACTTTATAGAGAGAGGGGGGAGAGAGAGGGGGGAGGGAAAGGAGGGGGAGTGAGAGAGGCGGGGAGAGAGAGGGGGGTGGGGAAGGAGAGAGAGGGGGGGAGGGAGGGAAGAGAAAGCAAGAGAGTGAGAGAAAGAGAGAGAGAGAAAGTGAGATGAGAGAGATGGGAGAGAGAGAGAGAGAGGGAAGAGAGAGAGAGGGGAGAGGAGAGAGGAAAGGGGATGAAAGAGTGTACGGGGGGGAGAGAAGAGGGTGGGGAAGATAACGAAATGAGAAAGGAGAAGAGAGAAGAAGAGGGGAAGAGAGAAGAGGAGAAGAGAAAGAGAGAGAGAGAGAGAAGAAGAGAAGAGAAGAGTAGTCAAGAGAGTGAGTAGAGGAGAATACGAAAGTGCTGTGTGAGTGTGTGTGTGGTAGTGTGTGTGGTGTGTGTGTGTGGTGTTGGGGTGTGTGTGTGGCTAGACAGAAAGACAAGAGAGAGAGAGAGAAGAAAAGAGAGGAGAGAGAGACGAGAGAGTTGAGAGAAGGAGAGAGAAGAGAGAGGAGGAGAGGAGAGAAGTGAGAGAGAGAGAGAGGGAGAGAATACGACCACCACCACTGCTAGCGTGGCAAAGCTAAACAAGGGATTAGGGAGGGCAGGCAGGGCAGTAGTAGTATGTTTTGCCCTTAACTGGTTTTAAAGACAAGAGTGAAAAAAAAATCCTAGCTGGAAAAATACCGCAATCTGACTCTTCCGAAAAACTCTAACCGTTCCGTATATATAACAGAACTCAGCAGGGAACTACCTTTACCGGGGACAGTTGAAGTTAACCGTGTGAGGTTTGATATCTATATCAAATCGAGCGCTTTGATTTGTTGCTTTACAAGATTCAGCGCTATATAAATTCCATACATTATTATTATTATTAAATCTATATTTTAAAAAATAAATAAATAAATAAGCATAACTTCTTTTGGGGCAAAAAAAAAAGTTATGGATTTTTTCCCCCTGATTCTAATTTCAAAGTTTTGGTTAACATGGAGAAATCTTGAAAAGATGTTTTTCTCTCTCTCTCTCTCTCTCTCTCTCTCTCTCTCTCTCTCTCTCTCTCTCTCTCTCCTCTCTCATACACTCCACACACACACACACACACACAACAAACACAGAGACACAGAGACACAGACACACAGAAACAGAGAGAGTACTATAAATAATGTTCTATTTACACCAGCTATATAATTATATAGTATATTGCATTGTATACATGTAGAATTATGCCTCAGTCACCACATATAAATGCAGTCAAAAAAAAAAAATGATGTCATTCTTTTCACATGATTTATAAGTGAACCTACTTATCAGTGCCAAAAATCAATTTACTAGAAACTTGTTATCAATTCCTCAAAGCCTACCATATTTCTAACTCACTGATAAGCCCTGTTATTAAAATCATCACTCTTCACAGGCCATTCCACAACTTGTAAGCACTTTCAAAGTTCTCTGTTTTACCAGCACTTACAACAAAGTTCTCTATTTTACAAGCACTTACAAGAAAAGTTCTCTATTTAAATTTTACAAGCACTTTCAACGTTCACTATTTTACAAGCACAACAAAGTTTTCTATTTAAATTTTTACAAGCACTTTCAATGTTCTCTGTTTTACAAGCACTTACAAGAAAAGTTCTCTATTAAAATTTTTACAAGCACTTTCAAAGTTCTGTATCTTACAAGCACTTGCAAAGTTCTCTATTTCCTGAATAGATCTACCTACCTCTATCAATATTTCTCTTTTTCGGTGTTTTTTGAAAAATGGTGTCAGTTATAAATTTGCATTGCTGTTCTTGAAAATTTCAACCTGAAATTTATCTTTACATCTTCTATCAGAATACTGTTGGACATAAATCAAAACTTATTACAGCAGGCATATAAATCACTTAGTACAGCAGGTATATAAATTACTTGTTACAGCAGGTATATAAATCTTACACATATTTTTAAATAATGATATCACAATCTCCAGAATCAATGAAGATCTCATTTCAAATCTCCAAAGTGCATGGTAATCACAGTCAAATTTATGTTTAGAAATACTGTTGACATGAATACCACAAAGCTTTTTTGTTTATACATATACATATAATACAAACAACATGAAAAAATGTTAAAACCCCAAAACATTCAACAACAAAATGACACAAATAAACAAGTATACAAAATACATTATTATTATATACATAAATATGTACACAACTTAATCAACAAATGAATGCTTTTTGTTTATTAATTTTTCAAATAATCTTAAGTATGATTGATGAGCTTTTCACAAATCAGCTTTAAAAGCTTCAAAGCCTTTTTCTTAACTGACATAATTTACTTAACAGGAAACTTCAATCTCTAGATTTGAATGTTCTTGTTGTTGATTTTAACTTTCCTGATTTTTAGAAGAGATTTGACTTTTTTTTTCCAAAAGAGATGCTAAACAATTATTGAAATAGAAGATGTGGTCCTGCCCTTTTTAAAAACTGTTTTCCTTGTACAATTTACTGTTTAAAAAATTGTTTATTTGTACTGAATCCTTTAAAGCTATTTCTGTACTATTTTGATCATTATCATTGTCATTATTATCACTACCATAATAATTATAATTATCATTATTACTGACATTATCTTGGAAGTTGTTTCCTTTGTTCATGCTGTTAATGCTATAACAATATTAAAAGATTATATCATAAGACTTCGATACATTACATTTAAATTAAGAAGTTTTATTTCAAAAACGTTTCATTAAAAAAAACAAAAATGCAAGAAATCACAGAGAAACAGAAAAAAAAAGGAATTAAAGTAGTCACTGAATTTTGTGTTTGGCTGGGGGTTTTGGTTTTGTTTTGTTTTGTTTCTGTTTAATATTTGTTGTTTTTGTTTAGTTTACTTTTCTTAATCTTTCCTAAGTTGGATTAAACTCACTGCATGTGTATACACATTAGGGTTGTTAGCAATATTTTTATAATCTCTCAATTCACAGTTTTTTGCTTGATTGCTCTCTCTCTCTCTCTCTCTCTCTCTCTCTCTCTCTCTCTCTCTCTCTCTCTCTCTTGTGTGTGTGTGTGTGTCTGTGCAAATAGTGTACCTATCACTGTATCAGTATCATTATCATTTTAGAAAGAAACTGAATTCTTTTTATCCATGTAATATCCCCTTCTCTCCCTTTCTTTCTAGACACACACACACACACACACACACAAAACACTCATTCACACACACACACACACACACACACACACACACACACACACAAAACAAACACACACACACACACACACACACACACACACTTATGATTACAAATGAAGATTCTATATGTAGATTATGTATACCAAAAGGTATGAAAATAAAACAACTACAAAACAACTAAACTTATATGATCCTACTCAAGCCTTTAAACGTACTGTCTGATTTACTATAATTTTGATTTTCTTTTTCTTAGAGTAATAGTGATGTTCTAATAGATGAAAGTATTTTTAAGTTCTGGTGGGATATTTTGCAAGAGTTTCTTTATTTTTGTATTTTTAAATTTTCTTTTTAAAAAGTGAAAAGCTTGACAACTAACAAAATACATAAAGTAAGCTTGGTATTATTTTTTTGGGGGGATTGAAAAGTTTGACACCACACACACACACACACACACACACAATCAAATAATATCACTGCCAGTGAAAAGATGTTATAGAATGAACACACACACACACACACACACACACACACACACACACAGGGAGGGAGGGAGGGAGGGAGGGAGGTGAGAGAGAAAGAGAACTGAGAGAGAGGCCCATTCAAAAGCAAATAAACTACCCAACAATGCAAAACTGAGTAACTGTAACGATTTTTTTAAAACACCTAGTTATTATATTAGATTTTTTTTAAAGTATTGTTCATACTTAAGCAGACTGTTTAAAGTATTTAACTGACACAGTGCATATTAGTTTATAACAATAAACACCAAAAAGCACATTTGAAAATATTTCTTACATTTTTTCTTTCTCTCAGTAGTTAAACTGACACATTTAAACACAGACACACATTGACACAGACAAAACACACACACACACACACACAACACACACACACACACACACACACACACACTGACACACACACATTAGCACCCTTTTCTGTCTTAAGCTCTACCAGGAGAATACAGTATCAGAGCAAACAAGATGACCATATAACACAATTTTGTGCACAACACAATAACAGAGTGCGGGTGAAGCAATAACGAAAGCACAGACAGATGTGATGAAATAAAAAAACAAGCAAAATATAAAATAAATGTTAAAATGTCAGCTGAACAATTCTCTTAAGAAAAATACATCAAATTAATGAGGAACAAAAACAATGTTTATAAAATTAATAACGTACAAAATCGATGTTCATCTAACTGAAAAAAGGTACTGAAACTGTGAACGCTTATGAAATATCTACCTTGCAATTAACAACACAACTAACACACACACACCACACACACACACACACACACACACACGAAAGAAAACAGCATACACACCTGAAACTGAAAAAAATCAAAAAACGACCCTGTGCAATAACACCTACCAACACCCTCAAACACCGAAACTGTCGAAAACAACCCTCACCTAATAAACCCAGTAAACAACGACACCCACAAACTAAGAAAACCAAAATAAACAAAACAAAACAAACCAAAAAACCTAACCTAACGTGTTTTTACCAGCAAAAAACAAAAACAAAATACAGGTAAACACAGGTAAGCACACACCGACAACATCAAAAGAAAAAAAGCTCGCGCGGTTACCTGCCAGACGTAAGGCGGACATCCTCTGGAACTCGGGCTCCTGTAACCACTTCCACATGCGTCTGAAGGTTTCGCGGCCAGACTTGAGCTTGCTCCAGGGTTTGGGATTCCGCAACAAGTCCGACAGGGTGCCCTGACTCCGGCACAGCACTCGCTGGGCAAAGACGGCC
Source organism: Rapana venosa (assembly GCA_028751875.1). NCBI lineage: Eukaryota > Metazoa > Mollusca > Gastropoda > Neogastropoda > Muricidae > Rapana > Rapana venosa. The sequence goes on along the minus strand of CM054148.1, from coordinate 31,023,996 downwards.
TGAGGGATGCTGTACCGCTTCAGCTCAGAGCTGATCCGCTGAGCCAGTTCCTTGGTGTTTATCTCCTCCACCTCCTGCTGCTGCGCTTTCTGAATGTCCAAAGAGGTGGAGGGACGTTCCCGCACGGGACTTTCGCTGTGGTGGTGGTGGTGGTGGTGGTGCGGGGAAGGGGTGGGGGCGGAGTGGACCACACCGTTGATGGGTACCATCATGGAAGTCATGGGGTTCGGAGAGTGGAGCGGCGACCCCGGGTGTTCGACAGGTAACCTCATGGGCGACGACCCGTACGAATCGAAAGTTGGGGATCCCATCTTGTGTTCGGACTTGACCGCGGCGAGCCCGTTCTGCGCGTAGCCGTAGTTGATGGGGCTCTGCTGGTACATGGTGTTGCCGGACATCATCGTCATCGCCGTGGCCCCCAAGGTGGGCCCCATGTTCATGCCCATGCTTAGCTTGTCGTGGTAGCGGTGACCGTACGTGGTCATGTCCATGATACCGCCCCCTCCATTGTTGACGTTCTGCGGCATCAAAGTGAAACTGCCCGACACGTTGGGGGACCCTCCGACGTGAGAAGCAAACTTGTCGGACACAGTAGAGATGGGGGGCAGAGGCTGCAGCGGCGTCAAAGTGGCGTAGTTGTTGGGACTCGTGCAGTAGCCCGGACTCATCCTGCCGTTCAGTGTGTGGTACGTCACGTCGCCCATTTGGGAGCGGAACTCTCCCGCGTCGATCATAGTGCTGATACTAACTGGGATGGCTTCCGCACGGGATATAGTCGGCTCCAGGTCCCCGTCCGCTGGGCCCGCGTAATCCGGCTCGCCGGGCGACTCTGCTCGCTGACTGGTCGCCGAGCCCGACGAATCGCTGATTTGTTGATCGGCAGGGAGCTCGCTCATGTTTTCCATCGTCATTCCTACAATCAACAACGATCGAACAATAAAGAATGATAAACTGTCACTTCTAGTAACCTTTGCTACAGCCTTGCTGGTTGGTTCGTTCGGCTTAGGGGGCTATTACGTACGCTGGAAGACGGGCAGGCAGCACCCTCGCCAAGCCTCCATGTTTGGACAGCTGTCACCCAACGACCTGCGCACTAGCGCGCTGCGCAGCCCACACACGCCTCTGCGCAGGCGTGCATAATTTACCGCCAAGACGAGAAGTTTACCCTGGCACGAGCCCGCATCTGCTTAGCGCTTCGCGCTTTAGTTTTGCCTTGATCCGCCAAGCCCGCACAAGTTACATTTCTGTCTTTGACAACGAGAACTTGACAGAATGCAAGCTTCTGACCCTGTCAATGGTCCGTTCGACAACAATTGCCTTCAGTTTCCTTCCTTTCCCTTTGCCAATAAAACAACCCGCTTTATCGGGAGGTTCCCTCTTTCTAAACTAATAAATATGCATTGCGAATCCCCCTCCCGCGCATTGATTTCATATCGAACTTTATACCGGGACTTTGACGAGCTTAACAGGTGTGAAAACAGCTGCAATGATTTTCGATTTTGTCAGAAAAGGGTTCGATATGCCACCAGTATAATAAGACTGCATCCAGCAGATAGCCAAGGCTGTCCCCACGGCGCTAGCTCTGCCGTCCCCGCCTCCTCCTCCTCCTCGTCTGCCGACTTTGTCGGGGGTCAGTGCCAACTGACTTTGGGGGCAGAAAATAAGTCATGTTTTTAACGGATTAACGTCTTCTGTGTTCGTTATCTAACGTCCGCACCAACGGTTTGTTAAATAACGGCCAACGCGCAGTACCGGGACTACCTTTCCGACAAGTTGTTGAATGTTGGTTTTTTTTGTTGGATTTATAAACCAATTCTTGTGTTTCAGTCAGTCCGAAAGAGAGAAAAAACAGTTGTGTTGTGAAAGTTGGAAGAGAGAGAAAAAAACAAAAGTTTTCTGCTGGAGTTCTAAGCAACAAAATTGTACAGCTTGTCTTAAAAGAAAGGGAAAACCTTTAAGCTCGAACCCCATTCATTTTGGGACAGAGAAAGGTACGTGATTTTTTTTTTTTTTTTTTGGTGGGTGGCCCCCACGCTTTCGTTGATGCTGTTCAAGTTGTCTACCATTGTTTTTCCAGTCTCTCCTCGAGCAGACGACGCGGCCGCGCTGCCGGATTAAGGACTGATAGCTTTTAACAGGTTGCCGACAGAACAGATTTGTTTCTTAAAACCGCTTGATGCTTCGGGCTTATGCCTTGCTTTCCGTTCGGACTTGCCGCTGTTTTCACACACAGCTTACCGTTTCCCTCGGTGAAAAACAGACCGAGGCGTATTAATTAGATGAACGTTGTGGCGAATTTCTCCTCCTAGTTCTATTACCATGCCGCGCGCACT
>CM054148.1:31006663-31019163 GCA_028751875.1 Rapana venosa | reverse complement strand
ATCGTTATTTGTTTAATTTTATTCTTCTTCTTCTTCTTCTTCTTCTTCTTTTCTTCTTCTTCTTCTTCTTCTTTGTATACGCTGTTATACAACAATGGCAGTCCATTTCGTCATTATTTGCTTCACCATTATTTTCACCTATCTATTTTTTTCCAAGATATTATTTAATTATTTCAAGCGAGGGGATGACAAGGTATGATAAAAAAAACTCTTGTCTGATTGAAATGAGAAAAAAACCCAACAAAACAAAAACCAACACAAAAAACCCCAAACAAAGACAGCAAGAAAGAAAAAAAACTATCATACCAAAAAATCCCCAAAACCAAACCCGAAAAACAAAAGAAAAAAAAGAAAAAGAAAAACCGGGAAATTATAATTGGTGAAATCGACTCACAGCACTCACCACAATAATTATTTTCTAGTCTCTCCTTCCCCCTCCGCTCGCTTGTCCCCCCCCCCCCCCCCCCACACCACTCCCTCTCGCCTCCACCACCATTTCTCCCACCTACTCTACCCCCCCCCCCCCCCCCCCCCCCCCATCTTATTTCAACCTACCCTCCTTCATCCACACCTCTTTTTGTTTTGTTTTGTTTTTTTGTGCTTATTTTTGGGTTTTGTGTTTGTTTTTTGTTGGGTGGTTTTTTATTAATTATTATTATTATCATTATTCATTATTTCCTCATAATGATTCAGATGGTTTTTCGCTTTTTAATATTTTGGGGGGGGGGGGTTGATTTTTATTTTTATTTTTATTTTATTTTATTTTTTACTCATTTGACAAGTGGCACTTTCAGTTAGTCACATGTGACACGTGACATGTCAGCTACCCAGACGTCACTCCACGAGTGAACTCGAACAACTCTCTGTCCTTCATTCAGTGTGTTAGAAAAGGGGAAGGCACAGCGCAGTTAAATCCTCTTAGTGGTGAAGAGAAACTTTGTTTCTTGGTCAGGATCATAAAATAAATTATCATCATCAATAATAATAATAATAATAATAATAATAATAATAATAAAAGGAACTTATATAGCGCTATATCTTGCAAAGACAAATCAAAGCGCATGCATTCGACCCAATCTTACACAGTCATACAACCAATGACAAATAATCAATAGTTCAAACAGACAACAACAACAAACAAATACGGACAAATTAAAAGAATACCAGCTTAGTTAAACAGGCAGTACAACAAAAACAATGAATTCTCCGCTACTACTATTTCTGCATTGAAAACAATCCATTCTCCTGTCTTTTTTTGTTTGTTTGTTTGTGTGTTGGTTGGTTGGTTTTGTTGATTTGTTGGGGTTTTTTTTTTTTGCAAAACGACCTCAAAGATAACAATTCTCTCCGACACTGAAATCGGATGTGCTGGGCCTGACTTGTCAGGAGCTTACCGGCAGCGCTACGCATTTTCGCTTATATGACGGACAACAGTTAGTTGCTGTCTGAGCGTTCGACGACGACGAAGAAGAAGAAACTCCGAACAGCATGTTTATTTACACAACATGTGGTACACAGTTCATTAAGGAAAGTCCTTCGGATGAGACTATAAACCGAGGTCCCGTGTGCGAACGCACGCAAACCATCTTGCGCACACGTTAAAACCCGTTCCGATTTTTGGAAGTGTAGGCTATTGTGTGCCGGTGGGAACGGATGTCAAAATTTACAAAAATTGCATACACACGGAGACTGGATATAAAGAAAAGCATGTGAATGCTTATTCCATTATCCTAGAAGTAAAAGATTTTTTTTTTTTAAAGGATGGGGTTTGACTACACAACAAACGACAGCGGAAACAACAAACAAAAGGGCATAGTGTAGCGTAGCGTAGTGTAGTGTAGTGTATTGTATTGTTGTATTGTATTGTAGTGTACTGTACTGTATCGTATAGTATTGTATCCTATTGTCTTGTATTGTACAGGATTGGATTGGATTTATTGTATTGTTGTATAGGATTGGATTTATTGTATAGAATTGGATTGTATCGTATCGTATTGTATTGTATACCACTCTAAATCACGGCAGATTTCTCTCCGTGAAATTCAAGCTTGCTCTCCCCGCGGAGAGAGCGCGTCGTCGCCGCCACAAAAGCAGCGCCACCCATTCACATTACAGTGACTTTAACCTGATTACACCCGAGATACATTTTGTTGTGAAGCCCTTCTCTATAACCTTTGGAGTCCAATACTAATACTACTCAAGCCACAATGCCGAGCGCTACACGTTTCTTTGCTACGAACATTCTTGTCGCGGAAAGAAAATCAAAGTACTCTCCAGTGATGACGGCAAGGTTCAGTAATGATGAACGCCTGAGGAAGCGGAGTGCCCATCGTGGCAACACGAGGACCTTCAGGACCTTCAGAGGGCTTGCATCCCTTCTTTTTTTCGTTCCTCGGCTAGAGCTCCGAGGTCCTTAAACCAATGGTGAAATTTTTTGCCTATTGCGACCGGTTGTTTTTTTCTCCCCTCCTCGCGGTTTTTTGAAATGTCGTCATCCGTTCCTCCTCCTCCTCCTCATCAATGCCTTTGTGCCTTATTGGCATGTAGGGCAGCACCAGTCATCCGTTCCTACTGTCACGAAATGGCCTACTCTTTCGGAAAGCGGAACGAGGTTTTAACGTGTGCGCAAGATGTTCTGCCTGCATTCCCACACAGGGGACCTCGGTTTGTAGTCTTATCCGAAGGACCTTGAAATAATGATACGCAAATTATGTGGAAATAAACATGATTAATGTCCAGTAGGTTTTTTTTCGTGCATGTAGGCTACACGCGCGCGCGCGTGCGCTTACACACACACACACACACACACACACATATACGCGCGCACAGGGGGAGGGGGGAGGGGGGGACGGGTCGTGCATCCATACACACACATACACACACATACACGCACGCACGCACGCGCGCACTTGCGCACGCACGTACACACACACACACAGGCGCGTGCGCGTGCACACGTACACAAACCTCAAACACACACACACACACACACACACACACACACACACACACACTGATTTCCTTACGTAATTTGCGCATATCAACGAATTCCCATATACTACAGAAAAGTAACCTGGTACATCATCAGTAAAACGCATAATTTATTCATACAGTTTGTTCAGTCATAATTCACGATTAAAATACTTTATTATCTCAGAAAGAGAGAAATTTGCGTGGGTTACAAGTCATGCATAAAAACAACAAACAGGAAAACAGTTATTACAGAAAAACACCAAAACACAATATCCCAACATCAGCACTGACACATCACAATACCAAAAAAAACCAACAACCAAATTCACCTAAACATCTACAATGTCTAAGCCAGTCATAAACTCACCAGCGTCAATTCACATACACTCAGTTCAAGTCCTTCGGATGAGACTAATAAACCGAGGACCCGCGTGCGAACGCACGCAGAACATCTTGCGCACGCGTTAAAACCCGTTCCGCTTTTCGGAAGAGTAGGCCATTGTGTGCCGGTGTGAACATACTGTCATACAGGGACTGGATGTAAAAAAGTAATGAGTGCTTACTCTGTTATACACGAAATAATAGAATAGAATAGAGTCTATTGTTCAGATTTCAGTAACTTACAGCAATGATTGTTTCTGAACATCTGCATGTAAAACTATGATAATGGCAACAGCAGCAACAATACCAATACCAACACAACAACAAAAGTAATGAGACCACCGAAAACATTAACAAATATTATTTTAATAACAAACACACAAAGGTGGGGGGGGGGGGGGGGGGGGAGATTGTAGTTTTCCCTTGTTTTCAGATCTCACTAAACTCTTTTCTTCCTTTCTTTCCTTCTTTCTTTCTTTTTTCTTTCTTTCTTTCTTTCTTCTTCTTCTTCCTCTTGTCTTTCTTTCTTTATTCCTTTCTTCTCTCTTTTCTTTTTCGTTCTTTTCTTTTCTTCTTCTTTTCTTTCTTTCTTTCTTCCTCTTTTCTTCCTCTTTATCTTTCGTTCTTTTCTTTCTTTCTTTTTCTTTCTTTCTTTTTCTTTCTTCTTGTTCTTTTCTTCTTTCTTCTGTTCTTCTTTCTTTCTTCTTCCTCTTTTCTTTCTTTCTTTCTTTCTTTCTCTCTGTCTCTTTCTTTCTTTCTTTCTTCTTCTTCTTCTTCTTCTTCTTCTTCTTCTTCGGGCTGATTATCGGGACCAGAATGCTCCAACTGCTATGTTAGCCTGCCCCGTACTTGTAATCTAAGTGTAAATAATTGCAAGTGACACAATCTGTTCCTTTTTAAAAAAAATCTTCATAGTTATTTGTCCAACTGACCTACATACACATGCAATTTAAATGCAAGTAACTTACCATTGATATAATCTGGCATTTGTGTGTGTTGTGTGTGTGTGTGTGTGTGTGTGTGTGTGTGTGTGTGTGTGTGTGTGTGTGTGCGCGATTCAATTAGTCCTTTTCTCCTGTAGGCGTACACTCGCATTTAAATTATACACAAAATTGTCATAGACATTATCTGTTTATTTTTATGAAAATAGTTGTTTTTCCCCACATAATCGCCATTGACTTTTTTCGTTCCTTGGTTAGAGCTGCAATGTTTGCATTGGGGCCGTTCTTTTCCATTTAGCTAGCCGCATTCCGACTTGGGGGATACATTTAAGGAATTGAACCTTCCAACTGTACCAGGATAGTCAGGAGGTACCTCCCTGCTCTTTTCGACTTTCAACTGTCGTGGGTTCTTTTGACGTGCACAAGTACATAAGCACACCAGTCCGACTGGTAGCCAGTCTCCTCCCGAAAGACTTGACATTCAGTTCAATTTTCCCGTCAAACTGGGAGGAAAGGGCAAGGTTGGGAATCGAACCCAGAACTTCACGGTTTACTTGTTGGGCGGGTGAACGTCTTAACTGCCTCCTTCTTTCTTTTGTCAATGTTTTGATCTGCTTGTTTTTGTCTAAATAGCTCTGTTTCCTTTAGGTTTACGTTTGTATTCTTAATGTAAGTAGAAGGTTTGACATTCAGTTCGATTGGCGTAATTCTGTTTCTTTTTGTCCAAAATTTCTGTTTCCAATAGGTTCGTATTTGCATTCTAAATATAAGTAGAAGCAATTGAGGTAAGCTGGGTTTTTTGGTCAAAATTAATTGTTCATTTTTTTCCTAGTTAAGTATACATTTGCATTCTAGATATAAGTAACTACAATGGACTTTTTTTGGGGGGTGGGGGTGGGGTAGGGGGGATTAAAATAGTTTATTTTTCCTAGTGGGTATACCTTGCATTCAAGATGTGGTGTATATATAATTATATATAATATATATATATTATATAATATATATATATATATATATATATATATATATATATATTATATATATATATATATATTATATGTGTGTGTGTGTGTGTGTGTGTGTGTGTGTGTGTGTGTGTGTGTGTGTGTTCAGAATTTCTCTTCATTGACTTTTACAATCCACAAACCAAATTCAAAACAATAGACAGTTCATAATTATAATGACAGAATTTCTTCTCCTCAATTTTTTTTTAAATACCGAGGATAATGGAATAAGCACTTGTGTGCTTTTTTACACGCAGTCCCCGTGTGTATGCGGTTTTGTAAATTTTGTCATCTGTTCCCACCGGCACACAATGGCCTACGCTTACGAAAAGCGGACGTTTACATTGACGTTTACAATCCACACACCCCCTTCACTTCACTCTCCCCTGTCTAATATCTGGCCCCAAAACTGCCCCCGTGTGAGAGGAAGCGTGCAGTCTATGAATATTCCGGGTATTGGAAACATTTTGTCAGGGTTAATTGATTTCTGCTTTTAGTGTAAGCTGGTGCGTGCTTTTATAAAACAAAATTGAGGCAAATTGTTGCTCTTGTGTGTGGTTCTTGCATTCTTCCATTTTGGGGGGGGGGGGGGGGGGGGGGGGGGGGGGGGGGAGAGTAGCCTGGTGGATATTATTATTTATTGTTTGATTTTATTTCGAGGATAATGGAATAAACGCTTATGTGCTTTTTTTATCCAGTCCCCGTGTGTATGCAGTTTTGTCAATATTGTCATCCGTTCCCACCGGAACACAGCACAGTGGCCTACTCTTCCGAAAAGCGGAACGGGATTTAACGTGTGCGCAAGATGTACTGCATGCGTTCGCACACGGGGCCTCAGTTTATAGTCTCATCTGAAGGACTTTTGGGGAGAGGGGAGTCTGCACTTGTGTTAACTCCAGAGGAAAAATCCTCTTGAACGAGATTCGAACCCGGGTCAGCAGATCACGAATACATCACTCTAACCACCAGGCTGTCCCGCCCCGTTAGAGATATGCACATTGCGCTCGTGATCTGCTGACCCGGTTCGATTCTCGTTCAAGAGGATTTTTCCTTAGGAGTTAACATCAGTACCGACTCCACTCCCCCCAAAATTTACAAAACTGCATACATACGGGGGCTGGATGTTTAAAAAAAGCAACCAAAAAAAAGCACATGAGTGCTTATTCCGTTATCCTCGAAATAAACTTTAAAAAATAAACTTTAAAAAATGTAATCTAGTAACTGCCATTGAGCGGGCCAAAAGCTCACAAGCTCGTCGTTGCTGAAATGACGTGAAGCTTTCTGTTCTTGAAGAATATTCGCACACGTTTAAAACCCGTTGCCATTGAGATCATAATTATGGGGTTTGGTTTTGTTATGTTTTGTTTGCTTATTTTTTGCTTTTTTTTTTTTTTGGGGGGGGGTGATATTTGATTTTTTGATTGTATGTATAGTTCTATTTTGGTTTGCGTGGTTTTGTTGTTGTTGCTTCTGGGCTTTTGTTTGTCTGTTTGTTTGTTTGTGTTTTGTTGTTGTTGTTGTTTGTTTTTGGGTGTGTTATTTTTGGGGGGGGGGGGGGGGGGGGTTCAAGAACTGTAAAGTTCTTTTTTTCCAGCAGGTGTACACGCACATTCTAAATGTTAGCAACTACCAGTAGTCAGTCCTCGGATGAGACTATAAACCGATGTCCCGTGTGCGAACACATGCAGAACATCTTGCGCACACGTTAAAACCCGTTCCGCTTTTTAAAAAAAAGTTTTTTTTAATTATTTCATATCAAGGATAATGGAATAAGCACTTATGTGCCTTTTTCCCCTCAAGTCCCCGTGTGTATGCGGTTTTGTCAATTCTGTCATCTGTTCCCACCGGCACACAATGGCCTGCTCTTACGAAAAGCTTTTCGGATGAGTAGGCCATTGTGTGCCGGTGGTGGGAACGGATGACAAAATTGACAAAACTGCATATACACGAGGACTGGATGTAAAAAAGAAAAAAAGCACACGTGTGCTTATTCCATTATCCTCAAAATCAAAGAATAAAGAGACAAGATTAGGACCATTGCCGTCTAAAGGCAGACTGGCAGCTGAAAACAAAATTAATGTCATGACAATGTGTAGGAGGGATCGTCAGTCTAGGGGAATGAATGGCACTCTAGAGGTAACCCACCCGCATACCACATCACGTGTACGAACCCCACCTGAATCCACCCCCCACACCCCTTCAACTGGACTATGAGAGGTGCTCTGGGTGCTAGTCTTTCGAAGGAGACGTTAAACCTACGTCACCCGTGTAACAGTGACATGCATTTAGCGCATATAAAAGAACCCATCGCAACAAGAGAGTTGTTCCTCTGCAAAATTTTGTTGAATAATAAAACAGCCAAACCAAAAAAAGCGATTGTATTTCATAAGGGAACACAATATAGATAGCAAAAGAAACGGGTGGTGGCGCTGGTCTTGCGGCGACGTGTTCTGCCTCCAGTAACGAGGATCTTCAACTGGCGGTATCTGACAGCGCTAAATTAGAGAGAGAGAGAGAGAGAGAGAGGAGAGAGAGAGAGAGAGAGAGAGAGAGAGAGAGAGAGAGAGAGAGAGAGAGAGAGAGAGAGAGAGAGAAATCTTCTGCAATTGCCGTGGGAAATTTGTGTGCGTAATAAATTCCAAACTGATGGGGTGTTGGTGTCAGAAAAATGAATGTAGCTTTCATAGCTAATAACTTCTCTCTCTCCCTCTCTCTCTCTCTCTCTCTCTCCTCTCTCTCTCTCTCTCTCTCTCTCTCTCTCTCTCTCTCTCTCTCTCTCTTCTCTCTCTCTCTTCTCTTCTTCTCTCTCTCTCTCTCTCTCTCTCTCTCTCTCTCTCTTCTGTCTGTCTGTCTTCTCTCTCTTCTGTCTCTCTTCTGTCTGTCTGTCTCTCGTCTCTCTCTCTTCTCTCTCCCTCTCTCTCTCTCTCTCCTCTCTCTCTTCTCTCTCTCCTCTCTCTCTCTCTTCTCGCTCTCTCCTTCTCGCTCTCGTCTCCCCCTATTATTAATTACCTATTGATTCGGTTTTTAACTGATGAGGAAATGATCGATTACCTAATTATGCCGAGCTGGTTCTATGTCTCCACATAATGATGTTGATCGATATCGCCGAAACACACCGTTGTCAATATCTTTTAAAAACGAACAAACAAACAATGAACAAACAAACGAACACACAAACAAACAAACACACGGATGTGTTTCAGCGGTTATTCATTGGCACATGAACACGTCCAAAAACTATAACTCCCTGACATTATACAGATGCGAAAGCGAATGGTTGGTTGTTTGTGGTTAGGGCGTTTTGGTGTTGTTGTTGTTGTTGTTTGTTGTTGTTGTTGTGTACCGATCAAGAAAGATTAGAAAATAAGACACAAAACAAAACAAAAACACAACTCAAACAACAACAACCCTCCCTCTCCCCCCAACCCCCCTCCCCCTCCTACCCAACAAACAAACAACGACTAAAAGAAAGAAAAAAAGCATCTTTAGTGAAAAAAATCCTGAGGAAGTGCGAAGCATGTATTTGAACAAAATGAGAAGTTTTGTTTGAATTCAAAGCAAACACAACATTGTAATAATAATGATGATGATGATGATGATGATGATGATGATGATGATGATGATGATGATGATGATGATGATAGGATGATAGTAGTAGTAGTAGTAGTAGTAATGACGATGATAACAACAACAACAACAACGATGATGATGATAATGATGATAATAATGTTAATGATGATGATATGATGATGATAATAAAAATAATGATGATGATGATAATAATAATGATGATGATGATGATGATATGGTGATGATTATGAAATGATGATAATGATAAATACAAGCCAATCAGATAACCAAAGAAGACACGAAAATAAGTATGTAAGCTGAAAGTAAGGAGCAAATTAAGTAAAATTCCAGGACAATATTGGAAAAAAGATGTACGGGCAAGACGCTTTCTACAATTCTGACGAAAATGCAAAAAGAAGAAAAAAAGACCCCCCCAAAAAACAACAACAACAACAAACAAACAAACAAACAACAACAAAAACAACACAACAACACAAAAACACAACCAAACAAACGAAATTCAGCAAAAACCCACAAGCCAAGCAGCCCATAAGCAAAGTTAAGATATGGGGGAGGTCATAAAATGCAAAGAATAAACACTGTATAAAACATGTAGACAATCTAGTCGGGAAGATTTCGAAAACAAAATTTAATGACGAGACCAAAATAAGGAACAGGTTAGGATTACTTCAATGCAAATATAACAAATAGAGAAGAAAGTACGTGTGTGTGTGTGTGTGTGTGTGCGTGCGTGCGTGCGTGCGTGCGTGCGTGCGTGCGTGCGTGCGTGGTGGTGGTGGTGGTGTGTGTGTGGTGTGTGTGTGTGTGTGTGTGTGTGTGTGTGTGTGTGTGTGTGTGTGTGTGTGTTGTCTTCAATTTAACGTCTGTTCACTCTAAGTGATATTAGACGAGGGAAGTAGAAAGTGTAAAGGAGTTTAAAGAAGGAAGAAGGAGTGGAAGGAGAAAGGATTAAGAAATAGCATCCGTGTTGGGTGTTTGTTTGTTTGTTTTAGAAAAGAAAAAATAATAATAATAACAACAACAAAACCCAACAACACACCTAGAAAAGTAATAATAATACTCTTAAACAGGAGCAAACTTAAAACTCAACAACGTAGAAAAATGAAATAACAATAATGTAACTACAATAAATAATCGAGTGGACTATGCAATAAACATCTAACAATGGCAAGGGCTAACTTTGAATTTTCAAATATAGTTTCCAGAGACTGTTCAGAAAATGTAGGTAAAAAAGGTTTTACAATAGGGCACTGAAATATGATATGAGTATTGGAAATATGATCTCCACATAGACATCTGACATGTTTACAAAATTTTGTAAGGAATGCATTTAACTTCATTCTAAAATATAGTGAATGAACCCTTCTCACAGTTATAAAACGCGAAATCTATGTGTGTGTGTGTGTGTGTGTGTGTGTGTGTGTGTTGTGGTGTGTGTGTGTGTGTGGTGTGTGTGTGTGTGTGTAATAGAGAAGAAGAAGTGTGTGTTTGTGTGTGAAATTAGGAAAAATTGCAAAGGTAACGTTATAACCACCCCACCCCCCTCCCTCCGAAAAAAATTTGGTGGCTGCAGGGGGGAGGAATTCCGAGAAAACGGAAAGAAAATATAATTATAGGCAAGGTTAAAAAAAAGAAAAAAAAGAAGTTAACACCTATAATTGAAATTGATGAAGTGCAAGAACAGAGGAAAGAAACGGAAAGAAGGAAGAAAATAAGAGAGAGAGAGAGAGAGAGAGGAGAGAGAGAGAGAGAGAGAGAGAAGAGAGAGAGAGAGAGACAGAGAGAACAGAGAGGAGAGAAAGAGAGAGAGAGAGAGAGAGACAGACAGACAGCAGACACGACAGACAGACGACGGAAGAACTGGAAGTATACAATTATCGTCATTGCTAATGAAAGCCTTTTGATTCAGGGAGAGGGTGGTTGGTAGTGGGTCAATTCATGGCAGTCCAAAAACTTATCACTCACACACACACATACACACACACATACACACACACACACATACACACACACATACACACACACACATACACACACACACACCTACAGATGTCTTGAATGTGTGTAGGTTAGTCTTTAACAGAATCAGTGGGTAGAATTTGGTAAGGGTTTATTTATTTTTAGTTTATTCTTTTATATCGAGGATAATGGAAAAAGCACTTATGTGCTTTTTTACATCCAGTCCCCGGGTGTATGCGGTTTTGTCAGTTCTGTCATCTGTTCCCACCGGCACACAATGGCCTACTCTTACGAAAAGCGGGACAGGATTTAACGTGTGTGCAAGATGTTCTGCGTGCGTTCACACACGGGACCTCGGTTTATAGTCTCATCCGAACGACTTTTGGGGAGAGTGGAGTCTGCACTGATGTTAACTCCAGGGAAAAATATCCCCTTGACCGGGAATCGAACCCGCGTCGTCAGATTGCATGCGCAATGTTCTAACCACTAGGCTATCCCTATCAATCAGGTAGAACTACTGATGGAGAGGGTGCAATGTGACGGGCCAGAGATAGAGAAGAGAGGCTTTGGGGCAGAGGAGCAAGATATATAAGGAAGGTGGCAGGATGGTTAAGACGTTTGCCTGCCAACAAGTAAACCGTGAGGTTCTGGGTTCGATTCCCAGCCTCGCCCTTTGTTCCCAGTTTGACCAAAAAAATCGAACTGAATGTCAAAGTCCTTCGGATGAGACTATACCCAGGCCCCGTGTGCGAACGCATGCAGAACATCTTGCGCACACGTTAAATCCTGTTCCGCTGTTCGAAAGAGTAGGCCATTGTGTGCCGGTGGGATCAGATGACAAAATTTACAAAACCGCATACACACGCATAAAAAAAGTCATCTGGGTGCTTTGATTTGTTGCTTTACAAGATTCAGCGCTATATAAATTCCATACATTATATATATATTATGGCCTATTTTGGCTACACGCCGGTATTAAATTGGGGGTCACGTAGTATCTTCTATAGAGTGCGAGTGGGGGAAAAAATGTTGGTGATTTTCACAGATTTTTTTTTAAAGTATGAAAAAATGAACTATGCACTTGTTTTTGGGATTGAGGACATAGAGCAATACCAGGTAGTCACGAGAAAGCTGGAAATAATCATTAAAATGAGGATTGCTTATGCTCCTACAGCGTTGACCCCGCGCATGCGTATTGGCGGTAAGGAAGCCAGCAGACGACAAAGGACTGAGGGGGTACAGTGTTTGCTGAAAAATTCCAAAAATTTCAAACCTACCAAATTTGTTCAAAATCACATGAGTTTTGAGTCAGAGGCTAGTCTTTCGCTAAAAATGTGTTTTTTTATTTCTGTGGATGCCTTATTACGTGCGGTATGGATATAAGAGTCACATAGAAAAACAGAAGGAAAAGAGTGATTTTTTAATACCGGTGTGCAGCCTTTGGTAATGCATGGTGCTACTTACCCTCTTGCTCCTTCCGCAAAGGAAGCAATTAGGACCCCTCATCACAACACACACACACATACACTGAGACACACACACACACACACATACACTGAGACACACACACACACTGAGACACACACACAACACACATACACTGAGACACACACACACACACATACACTGAGACACACACACATACATACAC
>CM054148.1:30999163-31001663 GCA_028751875.1 Rapana venosa | reverse complement strand
TCAAGAGCCGCTGACTTTTTAAAAAATCTTTGGCAATGAACTAAGTTAAAATCTGAAGACCTTTCTTTTGCACAGTTAACTTCTCGCAGTTAACTAAGTCAAAAACTGTAGTAGACCTTTCCTTTTACACAGTTAACTTGACTTTTTGCTTCCCACAGTTAACAAAGTCAAAAATTTATGACTTTCATCTTCCCACAGTTAACAAAGTCAAAAATTTATGACTTTCATCTTCCCACAGTTCTTCTTCTTCAAGTGTCCGGTCTGGTCCTGCAGACATCAACGATCATGGCTCTCCATTCTTCCCTGTTCTCGGTCCCTCTCATGAGCTCATTGTTGGTGCCCTCTTTATTGTTGCGAATTTGTTTAAGCTGTCTGTTATTTTGTGCGTTGTCTTCCTCTGCTCTTGTTTCCACATATTTTGCCACTCCATAACAGTTTCTCTAGTCCGTCAGCCCTGATTATATGGCCGAAAAATTTTAGCTGTCTTTCTCTGATGGTGTTGAGAAGGGATCTCTTGTATCCAGCCATTTCCATTACTTCTGCATTTGTTATTCTTTTTGTCCATGAGACTTTCATGATTCTCCAGATAAACCACATTTCCACTGCTTCTAGTCGCTGTTCTGTGTCCTTGGCTAGGGTCCAGCACTCACATCCTACAGAAGAATGGACCATACGTAGGCTCTCACAACATGGATCTTTGTCTTGAGGCTTATCTTACTGTTGGTAAAAATGCATTTCATGTTGTTAAAAATTGCCTTAGATTGACGGATTCTCTCCGGGTGATAGTACAACCAAGGTATTTAAAGGTGTTTACTTGTCTGATTCTCTCTCCTTTACAGGCTATTTTGCATTGTGGTATAACAGCTTTTTTCGAGATCACCATGCATTCTGTTAAATAGTGTCTTATTCTCTGATGTTGTCACCTGTTTTTCAGCTGCACACGCGCACACACGGGCGCGCCCACGTACTTTCTCTCTCTCACACACACACAAACACACACACACACAGTTAACAAAGTCAAAAGTTGATAACTTTCATCTTCCCACAGTTAACAACAAAGTCAAAAATTGATGACTTTCATCTTCCCACAGTTAACAACAAAGTCAAAAATTGATGACTTTCATCTTCCCACAGTTAACAACAAAGTATAAAAAAATGACGACTTTATCTTCCCACGGTTAACAACCGAATCTAAAGTTACAGACTTTTCTCTTCTGACAAACACTGTTCACCTCTCTCTCTCTCTCTCTCTCTCTCTCTCTCTCCTCTGTTCTCTCTGTGTGTGTGTGTGTGTGTGTGTGTGTATTGTGGCCAAAGGCTGATGTACATTAAACCATTTCAGAGTTCAGAGTCCCCCTCTCTCTCTCTCTCTCTCTCTCTCCCCTCTCTCTGCCTCTCTAATTCTTCTGTCCCCTACACTTTCCCCATGATGTGCTGTGGACACTCCCCTTCTGTCTCAATGTCTGTCCACGTCTCTTTGATCTCTTGGCCTGATGGCCTCACAGGGACCAAAGAGATGTCCGCTTTTCTTTTTGGCCATCAATGCTCGATATAAAAAAAAAGTGTGGACACAGCAGCGAGGTTTCATTCAGGACTGTGTGTGTGTCCTTTGAAGGAAGATGTACACAGGTCTAGCTAGCAGTGCAGTCCGGTGACTGAGATGGTGGTGGTGTACTGACAGGTGGTGGGCTGTTTACCTAGTCAGTCAGTTGTCTTTGATGGTCGTCCCTTGTCTCCTCCAGCTTACAGACACACGGTGAAGAGTCTCTTATTCTCTGATGTTGTCACCTGTTTTTCAACTGCACGGGCGCGCACACGCGCGCGCACGCGCACGCTCTCTCTCTCTCTCTCTCTCTCCTCTCTCTCTCTCTCTCTCTCTCTCTCACACACACACACACACACACACACACACACGCACACCATTTTTAATGAAATACATAAGGGTGACAGATATAGTTATAAACACGATTTTCAATAGTGAGATATACACACACTCCTCTTAAAAGAAAAAAATGCATGTAGAAGATAATAATAATAATATCAATAATGATAATAATATATGGAATTTATATAGCTCTGAGGGGACGGATAGCTCAGTGGTCGGAGCACTCGCTTTCCCCCAGCCAAGTTAAGCAGCTTTACTATATATAGCTCTGAATCTTGTAAAACAAACAAATCGAAGCGCTTAATGAGACATGCATGTTCAAACATCAACAACAAAAAGACTTGCATGTTATAGATCCTGTAATTCCTACCAGCCTTCAGTGGGTTAAGAAAAACATAATTATACCCAGCATGCGCCCTTTAACTTGGCGAGGGGTGGGCTCCTTACAGGTTCAACTTGCCCAAGAGACAGTCTGAGAAAGTCTCGCCCCAATGACTCCCAATAAAGTGATATCACACACACACACACACACGCACACACACACACACATACATATATATTGCCCTTCATGGGATGATTAAAGTGTTTTTGACCTGACTTGACTTGACACGCACA
>CM054148.1:30984163-30994163 GCA_028751875.1 Rapana venosa | reverse complement strand
TCGGACTTTGTTTTCGAGAATAACTTAAAGAAGTTAAAACACACACACACACACACACACAATCTCAGTTTCATCTTGATTATTTTGGGGTCAGCTTTTCAAAGTATGGCGGTCGGTGGGTTAGCAGACGACAGTTTACTGCGCGTGGCAGGCAACTGAACAAGGCAAAACGAATCGATAACTTTCCCCCTTCGTCCAATGGAAAATAGCCTTACACAGCGAACCGCGATATAGTGTTAGAAATAAAAACATTGTAGAATGGGATATACTTTTTGCGAATAAGTATCTTTTTAATCTTCAAAAATTAAACAAAAGAAAATCACGAGTCCATATTTTTAGTATTTATCAAAATAATAAACTGCGAACTCCTTTGTTTACAGTGTTAATGTGGCATGCGGCCATACATGCTTCAACATGGCGGCAATCAAGGCACACAGTGGTATTCTGGCCTTTACAAGTGGAAATTCTATTGCAGTCTCAGACATACGGTAAATTTCTGTCTTCATTTCGCTTTCAATCTAATGTCCTATTGTATCGAACAGAGCGTAAGTGTTGTTCTTTCGTAAAACGCTCGCTAGAGCACACCGATGTTCCAAAGCGAAACCGGCAAGCTCTCACGTGGAGTAAAATCGAAATGGCCACTCGAGAAGGGAGGCGCGATGTTGATATTGATTGTGGGCGGGCTTTCTCTGGCTGGTTGAAAGCATCGATTACACGTCTGATCAATAAGCTTTATCAATGGAGACACGGGATGGAGATGGAATGTGTCGGAATTTACTACAGAATACGCTACATTTCGATTTGGGGAGCCCCAGGAGGGTGGGCAATCTGCAAAGGCTGGATTCCCCTTATCTGGCGCTTACCCTTGTGTCAGGCTGTCACTTGGACAGCCGTGCTGAAAGGGATTGGGATATATATGAGGAACGGGGAGGGTTGAAAAGTTGTCAGTTTTTGTGAGTGTATTATGTGTTTTGTTATGTTTGTGGTATTTCAAATCTGTTGAAACTTTTGATAAATGATCACATGTGACAATGAATTGAAAACAGAAGCATTTTACTTTTGATAAATGATCACATGTGACAATGAATTGAAAACGGAAGCATTTTGATATCAAGCATGCATACCCATTTGATATATTATACTTATAGATACCCTTTTGATATCAAGGATACCCATTCAATTTCAAGGATACTGTGTCATGGTTTAGAACTGTAGTTGATCTTGTTTGTTGAATGTTCAGACAAAGACGTACATGATTATATAGTGGGTCTTTGGGAACACAAATATTTTATTCATGCTCATGAACAGGTTTCTGCCAATGATGTATGTATGTTACACAAACATGCGCTCACGTGTATACAGTTCGGGATAGCCTAGTGGTTAGAACATTGTGTGCTGGTGGGAAGAGATGACAGAATTTACAAAACCACATACACACAGGGACTGGATGTAAAAAAGGACACAAGTGCTTATTCTATTATCCTCAATATAAAAGAATAAAATAAATAAAAATAAAAACGACCCGGGTTTGAATCACGGATATTTTTTCCTTGGAGTTAACATCAGTGCAGACTCCACTCTCCCCAAAAGTCCTTCGGAGAAGACTATAAACTGAGGTCCCGTGTGTGAACACATGCAGAACATCTTGCGCATATGTTAAATCCTGTTCCACTTTTCGTAAGATGACAAAATGACGGATGACAAAATTTACAAAACTGCATACACACAGGGACTGGATGTTAACAAGCACATAAGTGCTTATTCCATTATCCTCTATATAAAAGAATAAATAAATAAATAAAAAAACACACACAAACACACGCATGCGTGCATGCATGCACCACACACATGCATGACACAATCACACACACACCACACACACACAATCACAAACACACACAAACACACACACACACACACACTAGCTTGTGCAAATGTTAGAACCTGTTCTGCATTTCAAGAGAGTAGACCATTTATGCTGGCGGGAATGGATGACAAAATTGACAAAACTGCATGCACATAGGGACTGGATACATATGCACATGAGTGCTTATTCCATTATCCTGAAAATAATAATAATATAATGATGATGATACTAATAATGATGATAATAATGATAATATAACAATAATAATAATGATAATATAGATCATGATATACATATGGACGGTTTCTTATACAAACATGTATAATTTGTGCAACAGTGATTCCTTTGCATGCAAAAAGATCAATATGAACATAATGTACTTGAAGTGTAATTGGATCGGTTAATTTGATGTAAAGCAGCAGCAGCAGCAGCAGCAGCAGCAGCACAGCAGCAACAACAACACACAACAACAACAACAACAACAACAACAACAACAACAACAACAACAACAACAACAACAAGAAGAAGGAACACTCCCCCACTCAAACTGACAAAGGTTGCAGAAAATCTATAGCTAAAACTGAATAGAATCGAAGCTAGACTCACTTGACCATCATTGACCCTTACAGTACTACACTACAGCACTATTGTCACATTTCTGTGACATGACTGGCTGCTTCTTCTACGTCTGAAAACACTCACACAGTACTCAGCTGTTGTTGTCTGTCATTTAATTTAATTTATGTTATTTTATGTTAATTTAAAAAAAAAAACCATCGAGGATAATGGAATAAGCACTCTGTGCTTTTTTACATCCAGTCCCTGTGTCTGTGCGGTTTTGTAAATTCTGTCATCTGTTCCCACCGGCACACAATGGCCTACTCTTACAAAAAGTGGAACGGGATTTACCGTGTGCGCAAGATGTTCTGCGTGCGTTCACACATGGGGCCTCGGTTTATTATAGTCTCATATGAAGGACTTTTGAGGAGAGTGGAGTCTGCACTGATGTTAACTCCAGGGGAAAATATCCCCTTGATTGGAAATCGAAGTGAAAATGTGTCCTGTTGCTATTAACTTAGGCGCTTAATTAACCAGTTAGGCCCCAGTGCATCGGGCTTTAGCATGGCAGAGAAAGTTCTCTTATCTTTTAAGTCTTTCTGGAAGAAAAAGGCTAGGAGAATAGACCAAGAAGGCAGAAAATAGACTTGTAAGAAGGAGGTGACAAGAAGAAAAGGAATGTGGTTGAAAACAAAGAGAGGGATAGAAAAGAGGGAGTTCTTAGCACAGAATTTTGGGAAGGTGGGGATGCTATTTATACTAATAGGTCCCCGGCATCTCCAAAGGGAATAAAGGGGGATTCTACCCTGGAGTTAACATCAGTATTTAGTTAGCTCTACTCTCCCAAAAGTCCTTCGGATCAGACTATAATAAGTATAAACCAAGGCCCCTTGTGTGAACGCACGCAGAATATCTTGTGCACATGTTTAACCCTGTTCCACCTTTCAGAAGAGTAGGCCATTTTGTGCCGGTAGGAACAGATGACAGAATTAAAAAAAAACGCAACAAAATAACAACCCCAACCCCCCAAATGGCATGTGAACAGGTGTCATATTTAGACATCATCTCCAAAGTTGGAATTCATGTGGCTACTTTAGTGCTGGGTGAAAATGGTCACATTATATGCAAAATTTCATCATTGGTGTTGTAGTTGAGTTGTAGCCAAGTGATGGGGGAAAAAAAGAAAAGAAAAAATCTGCACAGTTGTCCTTCGGATGAGACTAAATTGAGGTCCCGTGTGCGAATGCACGCAGAACATCTTGCGCACACGTTAAATCCTGTTCCGCTTTTCGTAAGAGTAGGCCATTGTGTGCTGGGTGGAGCAGATGACAGAATTTACAAAACCACATACACATGGGGACTGGATGTAAAAAAGCACATAAGTGCTTATTCTATTATCCTCGATATGAAAAAAAAGAAAAAAAGAATAAATAAAAACTGAACAGCGGCTCATGACATCTGTGCTGGGTGGGTATCTTCAATCAAAGACCTGTCCAGAAAGGCAGTGCTCTCTGTTAAAGCGTTATCTGGGGCAGGTATCTTCAATCAAAGACCTGTCCAGAAAGGCAGTGCTCTCTGTTAAAGCGTTATCTGGGGCAGGTATCTTCAATCAAAGACCTGTCCAGAAAGGCAGTGCTCTCTGTTAAAGTGTTATCTGGGGCAGGTACCTTCAGTCAAAGACCTGTCCAAAAGAGCAGTGCTCTCTGTTAAAGCGTTATCTGGGGCAGGTACCTTCAGTCAAAGACCTGTCCAAAAAGGCAGTGCTCTCTGTTAAAGTGTTATCTGGGGCAGGTACCTTCAGTCAAAGACCTGTCCAAAAGAGCAGTGCTCTCTGTTAAAGCGTTATCTGAGGCAGGTACCTTCAGTCAAAGACCTGTCCAAAAGAGCAGCGCTCTCTGTTAAAGCGTTATCTGAGGCAGGTACCTTCAGTCAAAGACCTGTCCAAAAGAGCAGTGCTCTCTGTTAAAGCGTTATCTGGGGCAGGTACCTTCAGTCAAAGACCTGTCCAAAAGAGCAGTGCTCTCTGTTAAAGCGTTATCTGGGGCAGGTACCTTCAGTCAAAGACCTGTCCAAAAGAGCAGTGCTCTCTGTTAAAGCGTTATCTGAGGCAGGTACCTTCAGTCAAAGACCTGTCCAAAAGAGCAGTGCTCTCTGTTAAAGCGTTATCTGGGGCAGGTACCTTCAGTCAAAGACCTGTCCAAAAGAGCAGCGCTCTCTGTTAAAGCGTTATCTGGGGCAGGTACCTTCAGTCAAACTCAAAGACACTACCTTTTCAAAAAGAGAAGGCCATTTGTGCTGGTAAGAATGAAAGGAAAAAAATATTTAAAAAGAACGCATGCACCAACCAATGTCATGCTTAGATATCATTCCTGAAATCAGAATGCGCACTATTGTAAATCGTCTTTGGTGTATCTGGTGCACATGTGTGTATGTGTTGTGTATGTGGGTGCGTAAATAATAAGTTTTTATGTCTTCTAGTCAATGTTTTTGTTTGTTTTTTGTTTGTTTTTAACATTGTGTTCACAATTGATGTGTGTGTGCGTGTGTATGTGTATGTGCGCACGTGTGTGTTTGTGTGTGTGTGTTCATGGCATTTTTATTTGAAGCCATTTAGAATGTTTTAACCAATATGAAAAATAGCTTTTTTGTGTCTTTGAGATTTGTGGTGCGTATCACTCTGCCTGTCAGTATTGTAATTGCCCTTCATGGGATGATTAAAGTGTTTTTGACTTGACTTGACTTGACTTGACTTGGAGCCTCTCTCTGACTGAGGAACCGTCCCCAAAATCTACTCAAACTGACAACGGGGCAGGGGCTTGAATGCAGATCGTCATGGATATTGCATGAGATCACAAGTTTTTATTTATCTAATTTATCTTTTATTTATTTATTCTTTTTATTTTGAGGAAAATGGAATTTAAGCACTCTTGTGGTGTTTTTTTTAAAAACATCCAGTCACCATGTGTATGTAGTTTTGTAAATTTTGTCAACCGTTCCCACCGGCACACAATAGCTTTCTCTTCTGAAAAGTGGAACAGGTTTTAACATGTGCACAAGATCTTTGGCGCTGTAACTGTGTAAGCCAGGCAACCATTCGCTATTCTGCAACTTGAAGCAAGCACATTGCATGTTTATGTTATTGTTCAGTCTTCATTTGCCAGTGCGAGCTCTGCAATTTTGAATAAAATGAAGCTTTTAAAATTTTTTGTTAAGTCTTGATTACCACTACTGGTGTGAGTTGTGTAATTTTGAACGAAAGGAAGCATTTTTAGTTTGGTAGGTTGATAAATTGATGCCAGGCTGTATTTTAAAGTGATGTAAATGAGTCTGGAATCAGTGGGAAGTTAGGTAGATGATAAGTATAGTTTTATACAGAGTGAATTTTCTCAAGACTGCTTCTTTTTTTATTTTGTTGATCAGTGCAGTGCTAGTATGATTTGTGGAACTTCTGATTATTCGGGGTATTGATCAATGAGCCGTTTCAGTGTTTGGCAGTGTGCAGTTCTCTTTCCTTACCTTTCTTTCTTTTCTGTCTTTCTTTTCTGTTCATTTCTTTTCTTTTAAAACGTTCATTCTTTTGTTTTCTTTCCTGTAAACTTTCCTTTTCCTTCTTTCTTTTCCTTTCATTCATTCATTCATTCATTCATTCATTCATTCATTCATTCATTCATTCATTACAAAAAATTATTTCCTAGCTTTCTTCTTCTTTTCTCTCTCTCTCTCTCTCTCTCTCTCTCTCTCTCTCTCTCTCTCTCTCTCTCTCTCTCTCTCTCTCTCTCTCTCTCTCTCTCTCTCTCTCTCTCTCTCTCTCTCTTTCCCTCTTCCTTTTTTTTGGGTGTGTTTTGGATTCAATCCCTCTTCCCTTCCTGTATATATGTTTTGTATCAAAATGTGAAATATATATATATATGTATATATATATATGAAAATTGATGTAATGGCAATGGGCTATGATGGTGCTTGTTGATGTTAACTGCTTTATTTACTGTGTGTTTTCAGAAGTCCAGATGCATTCCACATCATCAAACTGCCAGCTGCGATTGAAGGCAAACCTGCCAAGGCAGATGAAGATGATAGGTAAGTACTCCCTACCTTTCTCATTATAATATCAGTAGGAAGGAAGATGTTGGGTGTTACCTGTTGATATGGTTGCATGATGCTTTGCTGGGCAGTATTGTATTGTATATGTTGGTCTTTTGTTTTCTCTCCTGTCTACCTTTTCTTCTTTCTTTTCCTTTCATTCATTCATTCCTTAAAAAAAAAAATCTGTCCCAGTTTTTCTTATTATATATATAGATAGATATACATACACACACACACACACACACACACACACACACACACACACACACACATATATATATATATATATATATATATATATATATATATATATATATATATGTAATTCTGTTCAAAAGAGTAGGCCATTGTGTGCCTGTGGGAACAGATGACAAAAATAAAAAAACCGCATACAGGCATACCATAAAAAAAAAAGTCATCTGAGCGCTTTGATTTGTTGCTTTACAAGATTCAGCGCTATATAAATTCCATACATAATTATTATTGTTATTATTATTCTACATACATACATACATACATACATACATACATACATACATACATACTATATACATACATACATACATACATACATACATACATACATACATACATACATACATACATACATACATACATACATACATACAAACATACATACATATAGTGATATATATATATATATATATATTTAACTACACATAATGTGTAGATAATGGTGGTTCTTTAATCTAGAAAGGGAAAAAAAAAAACCCACTCATGCCCCCTGGGGTCAGTGAACATCACTAGCTAGCTATCAGCAGTGTCTCAGATTTCAGTTTTAAATATTGATTTTCAGTTTGAAAGAAACTAAAGATGATTTCAACAAATGGGGTGGGGGGGAGTTATGTGTAAGTTTTTGCTTCTTTCTGATCAATGTCATAATAATCATGGTCTTTTGATAATAATAATAATAATAATAATAATAATAATAATAATGTATTGAATTTATATAGCGCTGAATCTTGTAAAGCAACAAATCAAAGCGCTCAGAAAACATTGTAAAAAAAATATAAACATTTATGCGTGTGTATGTGGTTTTGTAAATTTTGTCATATGTTCCCAACGGCACACAATGGCCTACTCCTTCGAACAGCGGAACAGGATTTAACGTGTGCGCAAGATGTTCTGCATTCGTTCGCACACAGGGCCTCGGTTTATAGTCTCATCTGAAGGACTTTTCTGGGAGTGTAGTGACAGAAGTAGAATAAAGATGATTTACAATGTAATTGGTAACAAAGGGATACTACAACAAAGTGATAGAGAGGGTTGGTATCTGGCGAGAGTAATTTTATAACAAGACTCTGAGAGAAAAGTGTATTCTTGTCTTACATGATAAAAACATATGAATCAGAATGTTTAATTTCTGTCTCTCTCTTCTTGTCATTCTTTACTTACCTTCCCCCTCTCTTTTCTCCTTCTATCCTTCCCTCACTCTCTCCCCCCTCTTTCTCTCTCTTTCTCTCATTTTCTGTCTTCCCGCCCACCCCCCATCTCTCTCTTTTGGTTTGTTTTTCTTTTAAAGTTTTTTTTATTTGTTTTTACTTTGTGTGTGTATGTGTATTGGGTTTATTATTAAAATGTATCCCTACAGGCAGGGACTGGATGTAAAAAAGCACATGGGTGCTTATTTACTATCCTCTAAATTAAAAAAAAATCTGTCTGTCTGTCTGTCTGTCTGTCTGTCTGTCTGTCTGTCTGTCTGTCTGTCTGTCTGTCTCTCTCTCTCTCTCTCTCTCTCTCTCTCTCTCTCTCTCTCCCTCTCTCTCTCTCTCTCTCCCTCCCTCCCTCCCTCCTATTTCACATGTGCTGTTTTCTTCCATGTACACTTCATCCTCTTCATCTCTTTTTCTCTTTCTTCTTATTTTCTCCCCACACTTTCTTATCAAAGAGGGTGTGAGAGTACTTTAATTGTGGAAAGGGCAAAATTTCATTTAAAAACAGTCACATGGCTAAAGCCACAGTAGAATATTTAGACCCCCCCCCCCCCCCCTCCCCTTCCCCCTCAATTTGGATAATAAACACTTTACAGTAAGATTTAGAATAGAAAGAATGGTGGACAGGTGGATATTTATTTACAGTACACACTTGCGCATAAAGTTGTAATGTTGAATAAGTGTATGAATAGAGGAAAATGCTTGCATTCACTGCATTCACATCCACAGACTCTTGCATGACTGAATGTAGTACATGTTCATGCATGCATGCATGTATGCTGTGTACACACAAACTGCAGTGATCCACAAACATATTATATACATGTATACACACACAAACTTTTGTACTGCTTATCTTTTTCTCTCTCTCTTTCTCTCTCTCTCACACACACATGCACACACACATGTACGCACACTTACTCCACACACACGCACACACGCACACTTACTCACACACACACGCACACACGCACACGCACACGCACACACACACCGAGCGCGCATGCATGCAGGGACGCCCACGCACACTCACACACAATGAGTAGATCTCTCTCTCTCTCTCTCTCTCTCTCTCTCTCTCTCTCTCTCTCTCTCTCTCTCTCTCTCTCTCTCTCCTCTCTCTCTCTCTTTCTGTTTCTCTTTCTCTATCTCACATATTCAATCTCGTATTTAAGGATGGTCTGGTATCACTTTAAGTGGAAAGACGTTAAAATTGAAGACTTACTTTACTTACATACACGCACGCACGCATGCACGCACGCACGCACGCACGCACGCACGCACGCACGCCACGCACGCACGCACGCACACACGCACACACGCACACACACACACACACTGTAAAGTTTGGATGAGACGATAAACCGAGGTCCCATGTGTTACACATAATTATTTAGCACATGTAAAAGAACCCATGGCAATAAGAGAGTTGTCCCTGGCAAAATTCTGCAGAAAAAAGCCACTCTGATAGGGAAACAAATACAGTGGCAGATAGGGAAAGAAAAAAAAAAGGGTGATGCTCTTGTGGCAACGCGCTCTTCCTGGGGAGAGGAGCCCGAATTTCATGCAGAGAAATTTGCAGTGATATAAAGGGGTATACAATATATAAATCATAATTAAAAAACCCTGACAGAAACAGTGATAGAAGATGCAGAAGGACAGACTGAAACATACACACACAGGCAGATACACAGACTGAAACATACACACACAGGCAGATACACAGACTGAAACATACACACACAGGCAGATACACAGACTGAAACATACACACACAGGCAGATACACACTGAAACATACACATGATACAGGCAGATACACAGACTGAAACATACACACACAGGCAGATACACAGACTGAAATATACACATACAGGCAGATACACAGGCTGAAACATACACATGATACAGGCAGATACACAGACTGAAACATGCACACACAGGCAGATACACAGGCTGAAACATACACATGATACAGGCAGACACACAGACTGAAACATACACACACAGGCAGATACACAGACTGAAACATACACATG
>CM054148.1:30954163-30964163 GCA_028751875.1 Rapana venosa | reverse complement strand
TTTGTATTTTTGTCCAATATGTTTGATAGAAATGTATTGCGGGAGAACATTGAGACATGGTTTTTTTTTAATTGTTATTTTCAAATACACATTTTACAGAAAAGGGTGGGGAGGAAAGGGGCGTGGGAGGAGGGTGAGGGAGAAACATTTGTTTGCGTGGCTCCGCCATTTTGTCCAGCCCTCTCCAGTTTCACAGTGCCTTGCCTGGTTCCTTCCCACCCGTACCCGCTACCCCGGCCCTTTCAGCTCATGCAGCGAGACATTAGTGGCATTGAGGTCCTTTCAGCAATTATCCCTGTTTGGCCTCTTTTGATCTGCTTGGCAGGGGGGCGTAGAAGAGGCGTGGGAAGGGGTGGAGTGGAAAAAACGCTCATGCATTGTTGAGCAGCTGCCTTTTTTCTTTTATTTTCGCCTCCTCGTCTTCTTCTTTAAAAAAGAAATCTGTCCAGAAAAAAATAAAATGTCTGTGGATGTTCACTATTGAGCACGTGGTCTCTACGATCATGGTGATTCTCACAGTCGCTACGATCATGGTGATTCTCACAGTCACTATGATCATGGTGATTCTCACAGTCTCTACGATCATGGTGATTCTCACAGTCGCTACGATCATGGTGACTTTCACAGTCGCTATGATCATGGTGACTCTCACAGTCGCTACGTTCATGGTGATTCTCACAGTCGCTATGATCATGGTGACTCACAGTTGCTACGTTCATGGTGATTCTCACAGTCACTACGATCATGGTGACTCTTGCAGTCGCTATGGGACTCTCACAGGCGCTATGCCTGGTGACTCTTACAGTTTGCTACGATCATGGTGATTCTCACAGTCGCTACAATTATGGTGACTCTCACAGTCGCGTGAACTGATGTAGTATGCATGCTAGGCATGTAAAAGAAAATACGGCAGGGCAGAGGATTTTGTTCCTGGCAACAGAAAAGTCAGCTCCCATAAGGAGACATGTACATACATGTATACAAATGGGACAGAAATCAGAAGGCCATGTACTGAGGTCACGGAGTCTCTTGGAGATCATTAAGAAAATGATTTATAGAGAAATCTGTCGTCTGGACATCACAGTGGTGCAGGAACAATACAACGGTTATTATTATTATTATTATTATTATTATTATTATTATTATTATTATTACATGGGTGAGGTGCTAGCTACTATGATGAGCTGGTTACTGCAGCAATACTGGCATCCTTCATTCGGACACAGTTTTACCCCCCCAAAATGGGATGATTCTTGGGTCAGTACGTTGGTTTATTATGCCTGGCCATATATTCTTACAGTCACAAGCTATCAACAATGAGACTTATTTTCGTGGGCTCACCCGTGTAAGATTAGCTTAATGCCCATTTAAAGAAAAGCTAGTATTTGTAACCCATGGAATCTCACCAATGTATAAAACAAATTACATTGTTGAGTTACCATGGGTTAAAAATACTAACTTTTCTTTAATGGGCATTAAGATAATATTACGTGGGTGAGCCAGTTCCAGGAACATTAGGGATTCTTCTTCTTCATGTGCCAGGTCTGTTGCAGACATCGGCGATCATGGCCTTCCATTCCTCTCTGTTGTCAGTTCTCCTGATGAGTTCATTGTTTGGGGATTCTTTCCTCGTTGCGTAGCTATTCAGACTGTCTGTGTATTTTGTGCGTTGTCTTCCTCTGTCTTTGGTACCACAAATCTTTCCACACAATATTTGCTTTTCTATTCCATCAGCTCTGTTTATGTGCCCCAAAAATTGTAGTTGTCTTTTTCTGATGGTTTTGAGTAGGGATCTTTTGTACCCGGCCATTTCCATTACTTCTTCGTTTGACTTCTTTTCAGTCCATGATATTCTCATAATTCTTCTGATATACCACATTTCTGCTGCTTCAAGTCTTCTTTCGAGGTCTTTTGTCAGCGTCCAGCATTCACATCCGGGATAGAGAGAAAAAAAGTTTACATTGTTGGAAATATTGTCACGTTGATAAACTATTTATGGGACCACGTTGGTTGCTATTCACCTGGTATGGCTATAGTTATGGGAGCGATGCTACAGTGATGAACTTGCCTGAAGGACAACACGTCAGCTAATGTTATGTACACTGTATGTAATCATCGTCATACTGATAAGTTTATCTCAGTGACAACGTCAATTGTTATGTAAATTTGTATGTAATCATCGTCATAGTGAGTTTATCTCAATGACTGCATGAACAGTTATGTACACTGTATGTAATCATCGTCATACTGATGAGTTTATCTCAGTGACAACGTCAATTGTTATGTAAATTTGTATGTAATCATCGTCATAGTGAGTTTATCTCAATGACTGCATGAACAGTTATGTACACTGTATGTAATCATCGTCATACTGATGAGTTTATTCAATGACAGCATCAACAGTTATGTACTTTGTATGTAATCATCGTCATAGTGAGTTTATCTCAATGACTGCATCAACAGTTATGTACACTGTATGTAATCACCGTCATACTGATGAGTTCATCTCAATGACAGCATCAACAGTTATGTACTTTGTATGTAATCATCGTCATAGTGAGTTCATCTCAATGACAGCATCAACAGTTATGTACTTTGTATGTAATCATCGTCATAGTGAGTTTATCTCAATGACTGCATGAACAGTTATGTACACTGTATGTAATCATCGTCATACTGATGAGTTTATCTCAATGACAGCATCAACAGTTATGTACTTTGTATGTAATCATCGTCATAGTGAGTTTATCTCAATGACTGCATCAACAGTTATGTACACTGTATGTAATCACCGTCATACTGATGAGTTCATCTCAATGACAGCATCAACAGTTATTTACTTTGTATGTAATCATCGTCATACTGATGAGTTTCTCTCAGTGATTGCATCAAAAGTTATGTGCATTGTATGGGAGCATTGCACAGGGGAGTTCATTGACAAATGTTTACATGGAATGGAAGCATTGTTATACTGATGAGCATATCTCAGGACTTCAAGGAAGACTATGGACATTGTGTGACATTGTGTGTGTGCGTGCGTGCGTGGATGCACGTGTGTGTATGTGTGTGTGTGTGTGTGTGTGTGTGTCTTTGCGCGCGTGTGTGCGGTGGAGAGAGAGAGAGAGAGAGAGAGAGAGAAGAGAGAGAGAGAGAGAGAGAGAGAGAGAGAGAGAGAGAGAGAGAGAGCAAGCTAGGGCGTAAATTAGCAGAAGGCCTGTTATCAGTGGTGGCGCATCTTTAGAAGCAGATTGCACGTGCAGGGACGTGTTTTCAACCGCGTGCACAGACGTTGCGGTCTGGGGGCCACACTTCGGGCTTTGTTCACCTGCCTTCTTTCCTGAGGCTCTTCACGGTCCCCAACCTGTCTCCTCAAACAATGCTATCAGACATATTGTGTGGTGGTTTAAAAAAAAATTTAAATTGTTTTTAAGCTCTTCTTGTTGTTGTCATCGTCCTAGCAGTCGTCGTCGTCTTTGTTGTTGCGTTGTTGTTATCGTTGTTGTTGTTGTTGACGTTGATGTTCTCGTTGTTGTTGTCGTCGTCGTCGTTGTTGTAATTGTCGTCGTTGTTATCGTTGTTGTCGTTGTTGTTGTTATCATTGTTGTTGTCGTGTCGCCGTCGTTGTTATTGTTAGTGTTATTGTTGTGTTGTTGCGCGTCCCACACCTTAGCACTCTTGACTCATTTATCCCACATGAGAATCATCGTGAGATTGAAAATACACACTAGTTGAGAAGTTTGCGTGCGTGACTCTCTTCAAGTACCTTGCCACATATAGGCAGCCATATTCCGACTTCAGATGATACCTTTCCCCCCTACTCCCTCTTTCCTCCACCTAAAGGAGATTCCCAAGTTGTTTATGTTGAGAGCTTTGTCATGACTGAAGACAGTCTCAACATAACGTTTTAAAGCATAACACCCATTGTAATGTTGGCCTTGGCATTAGCGTACATCAATAACTGACAGAGCTTTTGGCCTGGACCAGAAGCTGGGGTTGAAATAGTGATGGAGTTTTCTGGGTCCAGGTCCTTCAGAGGTTGAGCACTGACTTGTCGGCCCAGATTTTACTCAAAAGACAACAGACAGCATCAGTATTACTACAACTACTACTACTACTACTACTACTACTACTACTACTACTACTACTACTACCGATTGGAACTTATATGGCGCTATATCTTGCAAAGACAAATCAAAGCGCAATGCATTCAATCTAATCTTACACAGTCATGCAACCAATGACAAACAATCAATAGTTTAAACAAACAGATATTACAAACATGGTGCGCTGCAGACCAAAATCTATGAAATAAAATTTCGATAGTCAAATGTTTTTCAAAAGCACACACACTCACACACACAGTATTGGAGCAAGGTGGAAAGTGAATACTTAGTGGATAGTTAAATCAGAATATTATGTGAGGGTTTCGTTAAGAAAGAACGAGGTTGGTTGGTTGTTTTGTTTGTTTGTTTTTGTTCAAGTTTTATGCTAGCTATAACTACAAAAGACAACGAACAAGTGGATTAAAAAAGGAAAGAAAAATGGGGATTCTCGACAAGAAAATCAGATTGGTCAGAAGCCAGAAATCAGCTGGACGCTTCAGCCTGTCTGTTGTGCATGTCATGTTTTTAAATCACTTGATATATTGTGGGTTCTGCGAAAAACATGGGAGAGATTCGAGACGGTGTACATACACACACTCGAAAGTCAGAAGATGTAACAAAGAATTCTTTTTGTCTCGAAGTTAGGTTTTGTTAACTTTCTTTTTTGTTTCTGTTCTCATTTTGGTTGTTACTAGCTTTTTTGGTTTCTGCTGTCATTTTGTGTTGGAGTTAGGTATCATTATTTATTATTATTTTTGGTTAACCAGCGTGTCTGTTTTCATCTCGTTATTCGTCTCTTGGAGCAGCAAATACTATCGATACTGCGAATTTTTTTTTTTTTTTTTTGGGGGGGGGGGGGGGGGAGGGGAGGAAGGAAGCAACCATCACGTAGCATCGCTCAAAGGACGTAAGACCACCGGGTGGTAAGATGTGGCTTTAATGGCTAACCACGCTATAGGTTATGACCGTAGTGTACATACACTACATGACATAGGACTATAATGTGGCTTGAATGATTAACCACACTATGGGTTATAACTGTAGCATCCACTACAGGACATAGGACTATGATGTGGCTTGAAGGACTAACCACACTATGGGTTATGACCGTGGCATACATTGCAGGACATAGGACTATGGGGTGATATGATGTGACCTGAATGAACTAGCAGTGCAGTACATACCACACTATAGGTCGAATAACTAACCACACCGTCGGTTATGACCGTAGGGGACATAGGACGATGATGTGGCTTGAATGGCTAACCGCACTATGGGTTATGACCGTAATATCCACTATAGGACATAGGACTATGATGTGGCTTGAATTGCTAACCACACTATGGGATATGACCGTAGTATACATACTCAACAGGACTATGATGTGGCTTGAAGGACTAACCACACTATGGGTTATAACGGTAGCATACACTAAATGGACATAGGACTACGGGGTGATGTGATGTGACCTGAATGAACTAGCGGTGCAGTACATACCACACTATAGGTCGATTTACTAACCACACCGTCTGTTATGACCGTAGGGGACATAGGACGATGATGTGGCTTAATGGCTAACCACACTATGGGTTACAACCGCAGCGTACACTACAGGACATAGGACTACGATGTGGCCCGAGTGGCCAGCACTGTATCAGTGTGCAGTACAAACCACACACTATGGGTTATGAGACCACAAGGAGGGAGGGAGGGAGGGAGGGAGGGATAAGGCGGCCGTTGCTGCTGCATGCCCCATTATTGGCCATGGAAGCAGCTCAAGGAGCGGCGGCAGTATTGGCATTGTTGGCAGCTGGCCGCCCGTCCTTCTTTCCTTCTGTCTTTATCACCCCATCAGCCCATTAAGCAGCTCTGCAATGGCTGCATCTTTCTGCTTGTCTTTTCTTTTGTTGGTCTTTTTTTCTCTTCTGTCTTTATTCTCCTCTCCACCCTATCATCTCCTCCCCTGCGCTGTCTTTGTTGTTGGCATGATATTGTTTGTGCACTTCTTGATTGGGAGCCTTGCTCACGTGCCTGTCTGTCAGTGGCTGTGGTGGGTTTTTTTGTTGTGTGTGTGTTGTTATTATTATTATTTTTATATTCTTTTATTTCGAGGATAATGGAATAAGCACACGTTTGTGTGTGGGCTTTTTTTTTTTCCATCCATGTATGTGTGTGCGGTTTTGTAACTACTACTACTACTACTACTACTACTACTACTACTACATCACCATCATCATCATCATCATCATCATCATCATCATCATCATCATCAACATCATCATCATCATTGATGAGTATTTTCAACATTAATATACATTTACATATATATATATATGTATTATAATATAATAATAATATATATATGTTAAATCTGTTATATATGTATACATCTATGATTTATATATATATATATATGTTTATGTATATATGTATTATATAATTATATATATATATATATATATATATATATATATATATATATATATATATATATATATATATATATAATTTGTGTCAGTGTGCGTGTGTGTGTATGTGCGCATGCATCTGTATGCGTGCGCGCGTGTGTGTATTTCTGCAATGAAGTACGAATGCACAGTAACTAACGCTTCGTATTATCTTGGAAGTATTCGTACTAGAAACCTTTTCCCTCTGGTTCTAATCCCTCGATGGGGCTGTAAACAACAGGATTGCATTGGATTAGATTGGAGGTGTAATCCCTCTAAGTACCAGAAAGAAACTATCATGTATTTCAATTTTCTGGCATGTTTATAAAAAACCCCACCGTGCTAACCGAACAAACGGCCATTCTTCAGTCATTTGAATAATGCAAGAGCATACACCGTTAGTATCAGAATGGCTGCTCCTACCTCCTTCCCTTTTCTATTACGTTATCGTGACACTACTTACATAAATAGCTACAGACAGGGTAATAGAAAAAGAAATGGGTGGCGCTGCTCTTGTGGCGACGCGCTCTACCCCGGTGGGGGGGGGGGGGGGGGGGGGGGGGGGGGGGGAGAGCAGTCCGAATTTCATGAAGATAAGTCTGTTCTGACTTAGTAGTGATATACAATATAATACAATACAAACATTTTGGCTGAAACAACATTATATAAGTTCAGAACAACGTTAGCACTAATACGTGAAACGAGTACCAGCGAGCAATGCTTGTATGAGTACTGTAACATTTATATGCAAAAAAGAAAGAAAAAAGAAAAACAAGAAAAAAAGGCTGCAGCTGAACAAATATGCGTCTACAATAGATAAGAAACAAAATAATTGTAAAGTGTGATGAGAAACAAAGTAACTGTAAGTGTGATAAGAAACAAAATAACTGTGAAGTGTGATGAGAAACAAAATAACTGTGAAGTGTGATGAGAAACAAAATAACTGTGAAGTGTGATGAGAAACAAAATAACTGTGAAGTGTGATAAGAAACAAAATAACTGTGAAGTGTGATGAGAAACAAAATAACTGTGAAGTGTGATGAGAAACAAAATAACTTTAAGTGTGATGAGAAACAAAATAACTGTGAAGTGTGATGAGAAACAAAATAACTGTGTAAGTGTGATGAGAAACAGAATAACTGTGAAGTGTGATGAGAAACAAAATAACTGTGTAAGTGTGATGAGAAACAAAATAACTGTGTAAGTGTGATGAGAAACAAGATAAGTGTAAGTGTGATGAGAAACAAAATAACTGTAAGTGTGATGAGAAACAAAATAACTGTAAGTCTGATGAGAAACAAAATAACTGTGAAGTGTGATGAGAAACAAAATAACTGTGAAGTGTGATGAGAAACAAAATAACTGTAAGTGTGATGAGAAACAGATTAACTGTGAAGTGGGATGAGAAACAAAATAACTGTAAGTGTGATGAGAAACAAAATAACTGTAAGTGTGATGAGAAACAGATTAACTGTGAAGTGGGATGAGAAACAAAATAACTGTGAAGTGTGATGAGAAACAAAATAACTTTAAGTGTGATGAGAAACAAAATAACTGTGAAGTGTGATGAGAAACAAAATAACTGTGTAAGTGTGATGAGAAACAGAATAACTGTGAAGTGTGATGAGAAACAAAATAACTGTGTAAGTGTGATGAGAAACAAAATAACTGTGTAAGTGTGATGAGAAACAAGATAAGTGTAAGTGTGATGAGAAACAAAATAACTGTAAGTGTGATGAGAAACAAAATAACTGTAAGTCTGATGAGAAACAAAATAACTGTGAAGTGTGATGAGAAACAAAATAACTGTGAAGTGTGATGAGAAACAAAATAACTGTAAGTGTGATGAGAAACAGATTAACTGTGAAGTGGGATGAGAAACAAAATAACTGTAAGTGTGATGAGAAACAAAATAACTGTAAGTGTGATGAGAAACAGATTAACTGTGAAGTGGGATGAGAAACAAAATAACTGTAAGTGTGATGAGAAACAAAATAACTGTGAAGTGTGATGAGAAACAACAACATAACTGTAAGTGTGATGAGAAACAAATTAACTGTGAAGTGTGATGAGAAAGAAAATAACTGTAAGTGTGATGAGAAACAAAATAACTGTAAGTGCTCAAAACTCATGAACTGGTCTGGAACAGCGACTGGACTGGCCTTGACCTTAACGTCCTTGGGGAACGGTTGTCAGGGCTATGCAGGCACGGCATTGTCATGTCCAGACCGAAGCAGTGGCCATGGGCAAGGTGACTCTGGCATGGCATGGCATGGCATGGCATAGTATGGCATGGCGTGGCGTGGCGTGGTATGGCGTGGCGTGGTATGGCATGGCATGGCATAGTATGGCATGGCATGGTATGGCATGTGGTATGGCATGGCATGGCGTGGCGTGGTATGGCATGGCATGGCGTGGTGTGGTATGGCGTGGCGTGGCGTGGCGTGGTATGGCATGGCATGGTAGAGCTCTGTCCACCCCTTTTCCCCAGCAGGCTGCGTGCTTGACTCAGGTCGTCAGTACCTGCCCACCACAAGAAACGGTAGATAGGTGGTTTTTGGTGTTGTTGTTTGTATGTTTGTTGTTGTTTGTTTGTTCGTAACGTGTGCAGAAGAAGTTCAGCCTGCGTTCGAACACCATGGGTTTTCAGTTTATAGTCTCATTCGGAGGACTTCGTTCGAACATAGGTTCTCAATTCATTGTGGAGTGAAGTCGATACCATCGGGAGAAGATTCCACACCGAAGGTCACCTTAACTAAGAAAGGAACCTTTAACTGAGAATGGAACCCTCAACTAAGAACGGAACCCTCAACTAAGACTGGGACCCTCAACTAAGAATGGGACCCTCAACTAATACTGGGACCCTCAACTAAGAATGGAACCCTCAACTATTACTGGGATCCTCAACTAAGAATGGAACCCTCAACTAAGAATAGAACCCTCAACTAAGAATAGAACCCTCAACTAAGAACGGAACCCTCAGCTGTAACCTTCAACTAAGAATGGAACCCTTAACTAAGAATGGAACCCTCAACTATTACTGGGACCCTCAACTAAGAATAGAACCCTCAGCTAAGAATAGAACCCTCAGCTAAGAACGGAACCCCCAGCTAAGAACAAACCTCAACTGGAACCTCCAACGAAAATGAAACCCTCAACTAAAATGGAACCCTCCACTAAAACTGGAACCCTCCGCTAAAAAGTGCAATCCTCATCTAAGAAAGGAACCCTCAACAAAGAAGCGAACCCGCGTCTTTCAGTTGTGTTGTCACGATTTAAGACTCTCTCAAACCACTAGGCTATCCTCCCATCTCCTGCAACTGTACCTATAGTAAAACATTTGGGTTTTTTGTGTGTGTGGCCAATGTCCTTGCTATTTAAAGAAAAAAACAAAAAACAAAGCAACTCCTCACCAACACGTTAGAAGGTGGAGGAGGGTTAGGGAAGCTG
>CM054148.1:30946663-30949163 GCA_028751875.1 Rapana venosa | reverse complement strand
GTGCCATAAGGAAAGGAGCATACTGTACACCATAAAAGTACTCTATAAAAAGAGTATGATCTATACCACAAGGAAGGGATCGTGTGATTTTTGCCACACTGAACGGATCATGCATGATCTGTGCCATAAAGAAGGAAGCAGAATGTACACCACAAAACAAGAGATCCTGATCTATACCACAAGGAAGGACCATAAATATTCAGTAACGTCCGACTGAAAGCAGTGTTTGATCAAAAAGGCCGTGGTGTTGTGTATGCCATAAAATGGAGATCGTCTTTACTCAGGATGCCAGGATTGTGCCACCAGGAAGAGAATGATCAGGAGCTTGACCACAAGGGAGGGAGGGAGGGAGAGGAGAGAGAGAGAGAGAGAGAGAGAGAGAGAGAGAGAGAGAGAGAGAGAGAGAGAGAGAGAGAGAGAGAGTCAGTCTTTGCTGTCGTGAAGAAAGGAAAATCGGTGCCTTAAACAAACCTTATGGAATGAATAAATAGATAGATATGAATTAATATATAAATAGAGATGGATGGATAGATGGACGGGTGGATGGATGGGCGGATGGGTGGATGGATGGATGGTTGGGTGGATAGATGGATGGATGGATGGATGGATGGTTGGGTGGATAGATGGATGGATGGATGGATGGATGGGTGGATGGATGGATAATGGTTGGGTGGATAGATGGATGGATGGATGGATGGTTGGATATCTAGTTAGTTAGATCGATAAGTGAGTAAATAATTTGCATCGCATGAAAGAAACCAGGACCAAAAAAAATCCCAAAGGGTCTTCACTATAATATGGAGAAACAACAAGAGTAAAACACCACCACCACCACCACCACCACCACCACCAAACAAAACGAGACTCTTTATTCCTGTCTGTGGACTTTATAGAAAGAACAGGACCTCCTGGCCAAGAAGACCTCTAACAACCCATAAGAAAACAAACCCACCCAAGACCGGACCCTCGCCATACTGACCATAACAGGACAGATTTATCGGGAAGCATACATACATGTACGTATGTTTGTCCGTCGTGTCCGACGATGACCTCCAAAACAGCAGAGGAGGCAGCTGCTGTTTTGGAAACTGGGCAGAAATTTGATTACAAGTGGAGATGCCTTGCCCACAGTACATCCCCACTTTCTCGGCCAAGTTGGGCATAAGGACAGTCAGCGTTGGAGATGTTCTCCAAAGGCCAACCAGCCCCCAGGGCTGCAGCACATAAGGACTGTGCGAGTCAAGCCTCCTTGTCAGAGAGTCATAGTCGATCACTAAAAGACTGATAAGCTGTACAGTGGAATTCCATGAGCGGGAAAGAAAGCCACTGGTCATACTACAGCCTTTCACTTTGCTGTTGTTGCCCCCAGCGCCAATGGTTTAATCAAGAACTGTGATAAAGCCCAGGCGCTGACGGCAAAATCGGAAAGCATACATACATACAAACAACCACAATAATGGCCCTGTGTCTCTGAGAAGATCGGAGACTGTGCTGTACGACATACCACGAAACAGATCTGCCTTAGCCTACTCTGGACTCCAGAGTAACTTCAGAGTGTGCATGTAGTGGGTAGAGAGAACAGACCAAAGTCTGCTAGCTGGGAAAGGAAGGTGGCAGGATGGTTAAGACGCTCGCCTGCCAACAAGTCAACCTTGAGGTTCTGGGTTCGATTCCCGGCCTCGCCCCTTTCTTCCCAGTTGGACCAAAAAAAAAAAAAAATCGAACTGAATGTTACAGTCCTTCGGATGAGACTATAAACCGAGGCCCCGTGTGCGAACGCATGCAGAACATCTTGCGCACACGTTAAATCCTGTTCCGCTTTTCGAAAGAGTAGGCCATTGTGTGCCGGTTGGTGGAAACAGATGACAAAATTGACAAAACCGCATACACACGGGGACTGGATGTAAAAAAAGCACATGAGTGCTTATTCCATTATCCTCGATATATATAAAAAAGTCATCTGAGCGCTTTGATTTGTTGCTTTACAAGATTCAGCGCTATATAAATTCCATACATTATTATTATTATTATTATTATTATAGCTGAGCAGCAGGGTATTATTATAATGATGTACATAGTGGCGAAGCGAAGGAAGGGGGCCCCCCGTGTTGCGTGGCACCAGGTTCAGGGAGCGCCAGGTCTGTCTGTGTGGTGATGGTGGTGGTGGTGGTGGTGGAGGTGATGATTGATGGGTCCTCACAGGGGGCTTCTCCTAGAACCCCGCCTTGTCCTGCCAGCCCCTTCAGCCTCCTCCATCCCTCCCTCCCTCCCTCCTCCTTCCCTCCTCCTTCCCCCTCCCCCATCCATTTCTGTCCCCCCCCCTTCCCCTTATATCTGAGGACGCCCCCCCACGCTTTTCACGCCAAATTAATTTCGGTTGCACAAATAAATCTATGGCATTGTGGAATATGCCCCTGTGCAGCCCACTCCTATCCATCTCCAGCCCCCTCCCCTCACCCCCCCGCCCCTCCTCTCCCCACTCAGTCTCTCTTTTTATGTC
>CM054148.1:30926663-30939163 GCA_028751875.1 Rapana venosa | reverse complement strand
TTCGCGTTGCTGTTAACACAAGTACGTACGGTTCAATGTTTTACCACTGAACAACAACAACAATACACATCGTTATACTAGTTCAAACGAAGCTTTAAAAATGCCCTGTTTGTAAAATCCAAAACTAATAGAGAATGACGATTATATCCTTTTTATTATTTAAGTGTCCCCGTCGATGATGATGTTGAGAAATGAATTTCTTAAAAGATTCAAAAAGACTTTCGTTGCACTTGTTATTTAAAGCTACAATACCTACAATCTATCACGATTTTATTTTTCATGCCACCAACGGAAGAAATCAGATCATTTTCAGTATGATGATAGAAGATAACTGCTGCATTCAAAACATTGTTGATTCTAAGCCTATAAAATGCACCTGGTTCAGAATGAATTGTTAAGTAATGGCTGATGTAATGTCGCAGTTTTCATGGTCGTTGGGATACACTATTTTCATATGATACGTTGATAGTAGCCTGATACGTTTATAGCATCCATGTCACATACCTACGCCATAATTATATGCCCACCATTCTTTTGTGTTGTGGCCTAAGACCGATGACGTATAGTAAAAGTCTAAAGTCTGAACATTCTCTCCCCTGTGTGTGTGTAGTGAGCGCGTGCGTGCATGCGTGTGTGCATGCGTGCGTGTGTGCGCGTGCGTTCGTTTATTTTTTAAAAATTTATTTTATTTCATTCTTTTATATCGAGGATAGTGGAATAAGCACTTATGTGCTTTTTTTTTAAACATCCAGTCCCCGTGTGTATGCGGTTTTGTCAATTCTGTTATCTGTTCCCACCGGCACACAATGGCTTACTCTTACGAAAAGCGGAACAGGATTTAACGTGTGTACGCAAGATGTTCTGCGTGCGTTTCGCACACGGGGACCTCGGTTTATAGAGTCTCATCCGAAGGACTTTTAGGGGAGAATGGAGTCTGCACTGATGTTAACTCCAGGGGGAAAATATCCCCCCTTGAACGGGAATGGAACCCCGGGGTCGTCAGATTGCGAGCGCAATGTTCTAACCACTATGGGCTATCCCAGGCTAACACAGGCTATCCCGTCTCCCGTGCGTGCGTGCGTGCGTATACCTATTGCCTTGTCTGTCTGTCTGTCTGGTGCCTGAATCTGGCTCACTCGTCGCTTCTTCTCTTCGCACATAAGATATATAGATAGATCTATATCCGTTCTTTCTGGCAGCTATTATTAATAAGAGTCGTGAGTGTGTCTGTAATCGATGACAAGTGGCCGTTTTTGTGTCTCGATAGTGTACGTGTCTGTCTGGGCGTCTCCCGCCTGACACCCCTTTGACGAAAGGGGGGTGGGGGGTGGGGAAGGGGGGGGGGGGGGGGTTGGATGCCGGCTGTAGGGACCGGTGCAGTGCTTGTGATGATGATGATGATGATGATTGTTGTTGAAGTACAGTCATTCCTTTTGCTACTGCTAATGACTACTTTACTGCGTCGATTTGTTCGTTTTTGCCTAGATCTGCATCCTTTTTTTCTTTTTACCTTTTTTTTCTTTTACCCCCCCCCCCCCCCTCTCTCTCTCTCTCTCTCTCTCTCTCTCTCTCTCTCTCTCTCTCCTCTCTCTCTCTCTCGAACACTCTCTACTCCTTTCTCCAATCAACGACCCCCCCCCCCCCCCCCCCCCCTTCTCCTCTCCTCTCTGTATATAAATAGATATATATCTTTTATTGCTTTTTTTTCTCTCTCTCTCTCTCTCTCTCTCTCTCTCTCTCTCTCTCTCTCTCTCTCTCTCTCCTCGTTCTTTCTGTTTCAGTCTCTTATTTCTGTCTGCCTGCCTGCCTGCCTGCCTGCCTGTCTGCATGTCTGTCTGTCGGTCTGTCTGTCTGTCTGTCTCTGCCTGCCTGCCTGCCTGTCTCTCTCTCTGTGTCTCTCTGTAGTGGCTGTGTCTGTCTGTGTTTGTCTGTCTCTGTTTCTCTGTCTTTGTCAGTGTCTCTGTCTCTGTCTGTCTGTCTCTCTCTCTGTAAGTATAGATTTATAAACACGTATCTCTGTAAGTATTTACATACTCGTATTTTTTCCCCTGTGCACACACACACACAACACTTACACACCACACACGCATTCACGCACAAACACTTACACACATACACCACACACGCACGCATTCACGCACACACACACAATATCTATCTATCTATCTATCTATCTATCTATCTATCTATCTATCTATCTATCTATCTATCATCAGTCAAAGTCTGTCTGTCATCTTGATCTAGTCTGTCTGTCTCTCTTTCTTCTCCTCTATCTTCTCTCAACCTTCTCTCGTCTGTCTGTTGTTGTATCAATCTATTATTTCTACTATCTCATGTTCTATCTATCTATCACTCGAAAGAAACAAAGTCACATGCTTCACTTGAACTAAAGTCATACACTTCCGTCTGCTCCCCTTCTCATTCCCCCCCCCCCACCAAGACTCTCTCCCTTATGTATGTGTTAAACAATCTTGTGTCTCACTGTCAGTCGTTGCAGCAGCAGCAACAGCAACAGCACCAAGCAGTAACAGGCGCAGCAGCAGGAGCGGACATTGACGCATAGTACGAGACTG
This sequence comes from Rapana venosa, assembly GCA_028751875.1. Lineage (NCBI taxonomy): Eukaryota > Metazoa > Mollusca > Gastropoda > Neogastropoda > Muricidae > Rapana > Rapana venosa. Next base: position 30,936,590 of record CM054148.1, on the reverse strand, counting down.
TAGATTTATCTGTGTCCAGTGGCCGCACACTGCTGAATTAGGGCGCAGGAGAGAGGAGGGGGGGGAGGGAAGGGGGAGGAGGAGAAGATACAAGGGGGGTGGGGTGGGGGGGGGGTGGGAGGAGGAGGAGGAGGGAAGAGGGGTGGTAGTGGTGGTTGTGTGGTTGTAAAGATGATGTAGTTATGTGGAACATAAAGCACGGGAAGAAAGGTCTAAGACTTTTGCTTGAACGTAAAAAAAAAAGAAGAAGAAAGAGGGGAGGGAGGGAGAGAGGGAGGGAGGGAGAGACAGAGAGGGAGAGAGAGAGACAGACAGGTAGAGAGAGAGACAGACAGAGAGGGAGAGAGAGACAGACAGACAAAGAGGGAGAGAGAGAGAGAGGGCGAGAGAGAGAGACAGAGGGAGAGAGATGAACAGACAGAGAGGGAGAGACAGACAGACAGAGAGGGAGAGAGAGAGAGACAGCCAGACAGACAGAGAGGGAGAGACAGAGAGAGAGGGAGAGAGAGGCAGACAGAGGGGAGAGACAGACAGACAGACAGAGACAGAAAGGGAGAGAGAGGAGAGAGAGAGAGAGAGAGGGAGAGAGAGAGAGAGAGAGAGAGAGAGAGAGAGAGAATGAGAGAGAATGAAACTATGCATGGGCCGTTGCCCATCATGATACTATAAAGGAATGCATATAAACAAGCCTTCAGACATACAGTCGATTTGAGCACTATCCTTTTTAAGTTCAAGATGGATACTATTGACTGTGCGTGTGTGTTTTGTGTGTTGTGCTGTGGTGTGTTGTGTTGTGTGTGTGTGTGTGTGTGTGTGTGTGTGTGTGTGTGTGTGTGTGTGTGTGTGTGTGTTGTGTGTGTGTATTTTATCTTTTCGTTTATTTCGAGGATAATGGAATGTGCGTGTGTGTGTGTGTGTGTGCGTGTGTGTGTGTGTGTGTGTGTGTGTGTGTGTGTGTTGTGTGTTGTGTGTGTTTGTGTGTGTTGTGTGTGTGTGTGTGTGGGGGGGGGGGGGGGTTGTGTGTGTGCGTGTGTGTTTTCTCGCACAATAATAAGCATAAATCCTCACATGCTTTGTATTCTTCTTCGTCGAATAATCAGACAGCTACTGTTGATGTCTTGTCGTATCGGGGGAAACGCCTTGCGCTGCCGTTAAGCGCCTGACAAGTCAGGCTCAGCGCCTCCGACTTCGGCGTGGGAGAGAATTGTTGTCTTTCAAGTCTTTCTGGGAGGGGGGGGGGGGGGGGGGGGTGGTGGTGGTGCAGGAGAATGGACCAAGAAGGCATAAAATATAGAAAAAGGAGGTGACAGGAGGAAAAGGAACCAGGCAGAAACTTAGAGTGATAGAAAAGAGGGAATTCTTAGCACAAGAATTTTCAGACAGTGGGGATGCTATTTATACTGACAGGCCCCTGGCATCCTCACGGGGGGCTTACACTTTGTATAGAATGATACATTCAACAGCCTTACGTTGAACGGAGTGGAAACGCAGAGGACGTTGAAGACAACATGTTGTGATATTGCCTTCCGTAGTCTTGCAGAAAGCGCACCATAGAACACAAGTGTCGGCTGCTTTTTAAATATTATATATATATATATTTTTAAAAAAAGTTTCAGAAGGTTGGCATGACTGTTGAATCAGCCGTTGTTAAGTTCTGTACCGGTTGAATAATGTTCTACGATGCCCAGAATATCAAGTCTGAAAATTAAAAAAAAATCTGAGTTGACATTGAGAAGAATGATGATGATGATGATGATGATGATGATGATGATGATGATGATGATGATGGCATCAGGCTTGGGACAGAAGGTGTGTTTTTGTGTGTGTTTGGTTTTTATTGGTTTTTGTTTTGCAGTCAATCTTTCGCTGTTGCTGCGTGAAAAGTTCAATCTTTCCTCGCACAATATTCAGTTTTATAAGTATGTATGTATGTATGTATGTATGTTTGTGTGTGTGTATGTATGTATGTATGTATGTATGTATGTATGTTTGTATGTGTGTATGTATGTATGTATCGCTCTCTCTCTCTATATATATATACACACACACATATGTGTGTATGCGTTGTGTGCGCGCGCGCGCGAGCGCTCATGCACGCGCGTGTTGTATGCACACAATAATGGTGAGGGTTGTTGGTAGGTTTAAAGAAAGGGTGGAGAGGAAGTGGGGGGGGGGGGGGGGGGGTAGGCAGGTAAGAAAGGGGGGGGGGGGGAGGAAGAGGAGGGTGTAGCCTAGTGTAGGTGGGGAGTGAAGAGGTAAGGGTGGGGGGGGGAGGCCTGTCAGAGGCACATGTTGCCCGGTAGGCCGGCAGCCCATTAAAAGACAGGACCCTGAAGGTTACTACTACTGTCTGGTGAAGGAGGACTGACGCTCCAGTCAACACCTGCCGCTACTGCTGTTGCTGCTGCCGCCGGACCTCGCCACGTCCCACCGCCACCCCCCCCCCCCCCTCCTCCTTCCCCTCTCCTTCTCCCCCCCTCCCTCTACAGTAAGCTGTATCTATCTATCTATCTGTCTGTCTATCTATCTGTCTGTCTGTCTGTGTCTGTCTGTCTGTCTATCTATCTATCTATCTATCTATCTGTCTGTCTGTCTGTCTGTCTGTCTGTCTGTCTATCTATCTATCTATCTGTGTGTCTGCCTATCTATCTATCTATCTATCTATCTATCTATCTATCTATCTATCTATCTATCTATCTATCTATCTGTCTACATGTATGCTATCTATCTATTTATCTGTCTGTCTGTCTGTCTGTCTGTCTGTGTGTCTATCTATCTATCTATCTACATGTATGCTAGGTTTTTGTTTTGTTTTTGTTATTTGTTTTCTGGGTGGTTTGTTTTAGCTTATAATAAACTTAATGTACAGGGAAGAAAGGAGAAGAAAGTGGCCCGCGTCGACAGCAGTGATAACTAACAATACCCCCGCTGCTTCTTCCCCTCCCTCCCCACTCATGCACACACATGCACACGCACATACACGTGCACGCACGCACGCACACACTCACACATGAACGCGCGCGCACACACACACACGCACGCACGCACGCACGCACACGCACGCACGCACGCACACACACGCACGCACGTACTCACACACACACACACATGAACGCGCGCGCGCGCACACACACACTCACACACACACACACACACACGCACGCACGCACGCACGCACGCACGCACGCACGCACGCGCTCACACACTCACACACACACACACACCACGCACCCACACGCGCACCCACACCCACATACGCACTCATATGCACACGCACGCACACACACACACACTCACACACACAGAGTACAAATGAAAGCATTTTTGACGAACTCTCGGCGCAAAGACAAATGATGGCTGAAATTGATCAGCGCAGACTGAGATACGTTGGTCATGCAAACAGAAACACAGACAAACCTGATGATGATAGTTCTCCAAGGCAAGGAAAAGAGGCAGACCACCAACATCCTACATTGCCAACATTACTGAGATCAGCGGTCTGAGAGGAGGGCTACAGGAGATCGTAGAACTCAGCAGAAATACAGAGACATAGCGAACCCTGGTCGTATTGCGTGAAGCTCCTATCGACGACAGCGGGGATGGCGATAGTGGAGTTGAGTTGATTAACACTTTAGTGCAATCCAGCCCTTGAAAGATAACTATTAGAACAGCGAAGGAAACTTGTAAGACAGATTAATGACATGACCAAAAAAAAAAAAATCTTTACAAGCGTAAACTTCATAGAAAAAGAAGCAGAATGTACTTAAGCGCTTCGATTTGTTTTTTTTATTTTTTATTTCTTTTACAAGATTTAGCGCTATATAAATTCCATATATTATTATTATTATTATTACTTCAGTGTCCAGTTTGATCAGTGAGTCATATTGGCTAGTATTTAACTGACTGGTATACAGACAGAAGATCATACACAATGACCTAACGGACGCTGGGGCCCAGTGGTTAAGACCGTCTGACTTCAGTCCTGTGTGTCCATGAAGTCGTGGGTTCGAAACTGGTGAATCAGGGGTGGGGATTTTTTATGACCTCCCAGGTCAACTTATAAAGTGCAGACTTGCCAGTGCCTTAATTCCTTCCCTTCATGTATTTATACGTATGCAGAAGACCAAAATGTACACTTTTCTGGGTTCGATTCCCAGCTTCGCCCTTTCTTCCCAGTTTGACAAAAACATCGAACTGAATGTCAAAGTCCTTCGGATGAGACTATAAACCGAGGCCCCGTGTGCGAACGCATGCAGAACATCTTGCGCACACGTTAAATTCTGTTCCGCTGTTCGAAAGAGTAGGCCATTGTGTGCCGGTGGGAACAGATGACAAAATCTAAAAAACCGCATACACACGCATAAAAAAAGTCATCTGAACGCTTTGATTTGTTGCTTTACAAGATTCAGCGCTATATAAATTCCATCCATTATTATTATTATTATTATTATTATTATTATTATTATTATTATTATTATTATTATTATTACTTTAAAGACCCTGTTCTTCATTTCAGCGTTCGTTACGGAAACACGAAGATACCCAGCATGCATCTTTGCACAAAGAATGAGCTGCTTTGGAAGTCGGAACAAAAAATGAGCTGTTCTGAAGTAGAAAACATTTAATGTGTTTGGTGAGGCCAGCTGGCAGACAGACCTCCTGCAGTGACAAGCCCAGGAGAAGGCCTGGCACTGCACATCCCACCTTACCCAGGTGAGGGAACGCAGAGAACTGAGAGAAACAAGCGTGTGTGAAATGAAGAACAGATATTGGTACCTTCGAGTTCTGTCAGGAACAGAATCTGTTGTCTTTGACTGTACAAGTCAGGAACAGAATCTGTAGATGTCAGGAACAGAATCTGTTGCCTTTCAGTTATGTCAGAAACAGACTCTGTTGCCTTTCAGTTCTGTAAAAAACAGAATCTGTTTCCTTTCAGTTGTGTCAGGAACAGAATCTGTTGTCTTTCAATTACGTCAGGAACATAATCTGTTTGCTTTCAGTAATGTCAGGAACAGAATCTGTTGTCTTTCAGTTACGTCAGGAACATAATCTGTTTGCTTTCAGTAATGTCAGGAACAGAATCTGTTGTCTTTCAGTTATGTCAGGAACAGAATTTCTTGTCTTTCACGATAGAAGTCAAGAATAAAATCTGTTGCACCTTTCACTGTACAGGTGAAAGGAACAGACTGCCAAAGAACACAGTTGTGGCCCCAAAGCAGTGTGACACCTTTCTTTCTGTTTTTCTGTTTTTAATGTTGGCTGTAAAATCGGCAAGGTCGAGGGCAGTAGCTGAACATAGTTTGACAAATATATACATTTTTTTTTTATTACTGGCACAGAAATACAACACCAGCTACACAGAGGGTATTAAAGCCAGAAAAGTGGTGACAGTTTTAAGGGTAGGTGGAGTGGACACGTTTTGAAATAAAGGGTCGCGAAACAAAGAGTTAACCCTCCCACCTCCCCCCCCCCCTCTCCCCCCCCCCCCCCCACACACAGAGATTTATTAACGTTTTGAAATGGTTTCTTCATAGTCTAAAAATATTTAAGGGTCGGTTTTGTGTGTGTGCCTATGGAGAAAAGTTGTTAAACAAAAAGTCTGTAAAAATATTTAAGGGACATTTTTATGTCTATAACAAAAGTTGTTAAACAAAAAGGTCTTTAAAAAATACTTAAGGGACATTTTTGTGTCTAGAACAAAGATTTTTAAACAAAAGTCTTAAAAAATAAAATACTTAAGGGACAATTTTGTGTCTGTGAACAAAAGTTGTTAAACAAAAAGTCTTTAACAAATACTTAAGGGACATTTTTGTGCCTTTGAACAAAAGTTGTTTAACAAAAAGTCTTTAACAAATAGTTAAGGGATATTTTTGTGTCTTTGTACAAAAGTTGTTTAACAAAAAGTCTTAAAAAACAAAATACTTACGGGACATTTTGTGTACCTGTGAACAAAAGTTGTTAAACAAGTCTTAAAAAAACTTAAGGGACATTTTTTGTGCCTTTAAACAAAAGTTGTTAAACAAAAAGTCTTTAACAAATACTTCAGGGACATTTTTGTGCCTGCGAACAAAAGTTGTTAAACAAAAAAGGTCTTTAACACGTTTTGAAATTAAAAAAACAAACAGTCGCAAAACAATAGAGTTAGCACCCAGAATTGTTCATGTTTTGATCCCCCCCCCGTGCCATATTTTTTACAACTATTCAAGGGTTATGTAGTAAAACATAAAAGTACAAGAAGTTTGGGCATGTTGAGGAGAGTTCAGTTCTAAATGAACGGGATGAAATCAGACTCACTCCTGATGAGGTGATCATGTTCTTTATATTTTATTCTTTCTTTTTTCTTTTATATAGAGGATAATGGAATAAGCACTTATGTGCTTTTTTTATTATTTTTTTTTACATCTAGTCCTTGTGTGTATGCGGATTTGTGAATTCTGTCATCTGTTCCAACCGGCACACAATGGCCTACTCTTACGAAAAACGGAACAGGATTTTAACGTGTGCGCAAGATGTTCTGCGTGCGTTCGCACACGAGACCTCGGTTTATAGTCTCATCCGAAGGACTTTTGGGGAGAGTGGAGTCTGCACTGATGTTAGCTCCAGGGGAAAATATTCCCCTTGAACGGGAATGGAACCCGGCTCGTCAGATTGCGAGCGCAATGTTCTGACCACTAGGCTGTCCCGTCCCCCTAATGTGTGTGTGTGTGTGTGTGTGTGTGTGTGTGTGTGTGTGTGTGTGTGTGTGTGTGTGTGTGTCGGGGGTGGGGGGTGGGGGATAAGTAGTGCCGTTGAATCCCTTCCTGGTTCCCCTCCCTCTCAACTCTCTCTGTCTGTCTCTATCTGTCTCTGTCTGTCTGTCTGTCTCTCTGTCTCTCTCTCTCCTCTCCCCTCTCCCTCCCACTTAGAAATGTGAGTATAAATGAGTGTAAATTTATGACTGACAGTAATATGCTTAAAACGTTTCCTATGTTTATGTTTCATACCTTCAACACCCCCCCCCCCCCCACCCACCCCCCACCCCCTTCATTTGGTATATTGTGGCCTAAAGCCGATGTACCATTAATAAACCATTTCAGAGTTCAGAGTTCCCTCTCCCTCCCTCCCACCGCCGCTCCCCCCTCCACCCCCACCCCTACCCCCCTTTCGCCCTCATGCCCTTGTGGCCATGATATGCAGAGTGAGGCATCAGCCAAGAAGGCTGGAGGAGAGAGATGCAGACACAGATGGCTGGCAGGACAAGGGGATCGGCTTTCCTCTCTCAAGGTAAGCCCCAAGCCCCCTCGGAAAAAGAAAGAAAGAAAGAAAGACCGACAAGACAGTTTACAACAGTAGGGTGGGAGAGGAGAATCTCTTCTGTTACCTCTCAGGTGAGGGGTGGGAGTGTGGGTGTGGGGGTGGGGTGGGGGGGTGAGGTGGGGTGGGTGTTACGTGTGCCGCTATATCTCCTCTTTTCTCCCCTTTAATATCTGCTGTCTGTCTGTCTGTCTGTCTCTGTCTCTCCCTGGGGTGTGTGTGTGTGTGTGTGTGTGTGTGTGTGTGTGTGTGTGTGTGTGTGTGTGTGTGTGTGTGTGTGTGTCTTTGTCTATGTTTCTTTCTGGTGTGTGGTGTGTTTGTGTGTGTGTTTGTGCGTGTGTTTGTGCGTGTGCGTGTGCGTGTGGTGTGTGTGTGTGTGTGTGTGTGTGTGTGTGTGTGTGTGTTGTGTGACTCTCTTTCTCTCTCCTTTTCTGTCTCTGTCTTTCCGTATCCCTCTCTGTATCTGTTTCTGTATCTCTTTCTCCTTTCCCCTGTCTCCCTGTCTCTGTCTCGCTGCCTGTGTCTCCTTGTCTGTGTCTGTCTCTCTCTGTTTCTTTTTCTGTCTGTCTTTATGTTCCTCCCTCTCTCTGTCACTCTCTCTCCCCCCCATCCTCTCTCTCGATATAAAAGAATTTAAAAAAAAGTAAATCTCTCTCTCTCTCTCTCTCTCTCTCTCTCTCTCTCTCTCTCTCTCTCTCTCTCTCCTCTCTCTCGCTTTCTCTGTCTTTGTCTCTCCGTATCCCTCTGTCTGTATGTGTCTGTCTGTATCTCTGTCTGTCTGTCTCTGTCTGTTTCTCTGTCTGTCTGTCTGTCTGTATCTCTGTCTGTCTGTCTGTCTGTCTCTCTGACTGTCTGTCTCTCTGTCTGTCTGTCTGTATCTCTGTCTGTCTGTGTCTGTCTGTCTGTCTCTCTCTCTCTCTCTGTCTGTCTGTCTCTCTGTCTGTCTCTCTGTCTGTCTGTCTGTTTCTCTGTCTGTCTGTCTGTCTGTATCTCTGACTGTCTGTTTCTCCTCTCTCTCTGTGTCTGTATCTATGACTGTCTGTCTGTTTCTCTGTCTCTCTGTGTCTGTCTGTATCTCTGACTGTCTGTCTGTTTCTCTGTCTCTCTGTGTCTGTCTGTATCTCTGACTGTCTGTCTGTTTCTCTGTCTCTCTCTCATTGCTATTTCCCACAGACTGCTGTGACTGACTGCTTTGTTTATGGGACAGGTTCTGACCGTTTCAGGAGATGGCGCAATTAGCGCCCTTGGTGGTTCACTTTCTTTGTCTGTCTGCCTGTCTCCCTGCCTGTCTGCCTGTCTGCCTGCTTGTCTCTCTGCCTGTCTGCCTACTTTTCTGTCTCCCTGTATGTCTGCCTGCCTGTCTGTCTGTCTGTCTTCCTGCCTGCCTGCCTGCTTGTTTGTCTCTCTGTCTGTCTGCCTGCTGTCTGTCTGCCTGCCTGCCTTCTACGTGTGTGTGTGTGTGTGTGTGTGTGTGTGTGTGTGTGTGTGTGTGGTGTGTGTGTGTGTGTGTGTGTGTGAGTGGGAGATAGATAGATATTTTTATTTTATTTTATTAATTTTTTATATATATATTTGATACCACTTTAAGTCACGAGATTTCTCTACGTGAAATTCGGGCTGCTCTCCCCGGGGATAGATAGATAGATAGATAGATAGATAGATAGTTAGATAGATAGATAGATAGAGAGAGAGGAGAGAAGAGAGAGAGAGAGAGAGAGAGAGAGAGAGAGAGAGAGAGAGGTTTTTCTTTAATTTAACGTCTTTTCACATTAAGTGATATTAGACAAAAAGAGATTGTGTGTGTGTGTGTTGTGTGTGTGTGGTGTGTGTGTGTGTGTGTGTGTGTGTGTGTTGTGTGTGTGTGTGTGTGTGTGTGTGATTTCTTCAATGAAACGTATATTCATTTTTGGTGATATTAGAGGAATGGGAGAGAGGAAGTGTTGTGTTGCAGTTCAATTTTATGTCTAACCACACTTGGCGACAGTAGACTTAAAAAGCAATGTGTGTGTGTTGTGTGTGTGTGTGTGTGTGTGTGTGTGTGTGTGTGTGTGTGTGTGTGTGTGTGTGTGTGCTGTGCGTGAGCGTGCACGTGTGCGTTCATGTTTCTCAGTGCGTGTAGGTTGTTGCTTTTGTGTGTCTAACTATCCTGTTCTGTCAGTTTCTCTGTTGTTCTCTGTCCTATCTCTGTCTGTCTGTCTGTCTGTCTCTCCCTCCCTTCCTCTCTCTCTTGCTCTGTCCCCCTCTCTCTCTCTCCCCCATCCTTCCCTCCACCTTCTCTCTGTCAGTCTGTCCTTCGCTCAGTCTGTCTGTCTGTCTGCCCTTCATGGTTCTTCATGCCATGTATTGCAAATTAATTACATTTGCTTGCTTTTTGCTACCCCCCCCCCCCCCTTTCCCGAGGGCTGGATTAAAAAAATGTTGTTATGCTTATTTTAAAGCCCTCTATAAATAAACTGTGTTTATTGTTCATTGTTCATTGATTGTTCTGCCTGTCTGTCTATCTGTCTCTCTCATTCTCTCTTCTTCTGTTTCTATCCACCTTGTCTGTCCGTTGTGTGTGTGTGTGTGTGTACGTGTGTGTGTGTGAATGTGTGTGTGTGTGTGTGTGTGTGAGAGGAGAGAGAGACAGAGACA
>CM054148.1:30916663-30924163 GCA_028751875.1 Rapana venosa | reverse complement strand
AGCTTTCTATAGATACATTTGTTACATTAATTTATCTGGTTCAATATATTCTTGATCTCACACTCGCTATAATAAAATCTGATAATGAAAGGCTTTGCCTTTTATCGAAAACCAAGCAATGAAGTGCCTCAGATTGTTCCCCCTTTATTTTTATTTATTTTATGTTATTTTATTCTTTTATATCGAGGATAGTGGTATAAGCACTTATGTACTTTTTTACATCCAGTCCCCGTGTGTATGCGGGTTTGTAAATTCTGTCATCTGTTCCCACGGCACACAATGGCCTACTCTTACGAAAAGCGGATTTTGCAGGTTTTATTTGTGAAGCGTTAGTCTATTATCGAGGGTTCCATCTCAAGACATTTAATCCGAACATATCTGACTGTCTCCAGACTTTCGTTTCTTAGGGGTGGATCGGGGTGTGTAAAACTGAGATCATTAGACTCCTATGCAAAGACATGAACAATGATCGGAAATTTATGAATGAGGTCTGAAACTGTAGTATGTTAAGAAAAAGAACACCAGATTAGCAACAAGCACAAATCTTTGTGGCACTCTGCAGAGAAGAAGAGGTTTAGCACACAGACACACGCACGCACGCACGCACGCACACACACACACAGCAGCTAGCAGCTAGCACTTGTGATCTGACAGGTAGGCAAGCAGCAGGCATTAAATCACTCATAGGCGTCCATTTTCGCCAGACGTTTCGCTTTTGTTGTTGTTGTTGTTTGTTTGCGTTGCTTTTGGATCTCTGGGGGAGTATTGGTGATCAACAGAATAGGATGTACACCATCCCTTCTGTCAGTTAACCATTCAGAACATGCAGTTAGACGATTGCGTTATACTCAGTGTCCACTGTGACATCATTATACAGACTGCCGCTGGTTAACAGCTGATGATAATTGCTGCTAAATTTCTTATGGAGAATGAGCCGCATTCTAAAAAATATAAGGCTGATTATTTCCAAGGATATGAGGACACACTGTCAGGCTAGTCTTTGTAAGAAAGAGAAACTATTCAGAACATGCTGTAAGGCAGTTATAGCGCCAAGTGTAATATGTGGCTGGTAGTTTCCCAGCGCAAGAAGACACAGGCTAGTCTGTGTAAGAAACGGCAACACATGTTTTGAACAACAGCACTTGCTTGTTTTAAGGCGATTGGTACAGTATTGAATTAAAGATTAACCTGCACAATTTTTAAAAACTGGAAACTTGGATAAAATGATCAGCATTATTAAGCTAAAGAAGGCATTTTTTTTTCTGAGGGGAGGGAAGAAGTCGGCTGCTTTTACAGAATCAAGCCGCACGACTAAAGCAGATTGAAAAGCATACTTACTAAGTGGAGTATGCCTTAAATGACCAAAATGATTGCAGAAGACTGCAGAAAACAGAGTAAGGAGATCACCACCCACCCCCCACCCCCACCCCCCCCCCCAAAAAAAAAAGAGAAAGAAAGAAAGAAAGAAGCACTGAAAGCAAACAGCCTATTACAGTTTGAGCCTGTTACGAAATTGGAGCCTGTGACAATATTAGGGCTTTGACAATATTTCAGTTTGTGACAATAGTGGTGCCCATGACGATATTATCAGAGCTTGTGACGATATTGCAGCTTGTGACAACTGTGGTACCTGTGAGGATATCAATGCCTATGACGATATTGCAGCTTGTGATAATAATGGTGTCCGTGACGATATCAGAGCCTGTGACAGTATTGCATTTTGTGACAATAGTGGTGCCCGTGATGATGTCAGAGCCTGTGACGATATTGTAGTTTGTGACAATAGTGTTGCCCGTGATGATGTCAGAGCCTGTGACGATATTGTAGTTTGTGACGATATTGCAGCTTGTGACAACATTGATGCCTGTGACGATATTGTAGTTTGTGACAATAGTGGTGCCCATGACGATATCAGAGCCTGTGACGATATTACAGCCTGTGACAACATTGATGCCCGTGACGATATTACAACCTGTGACAACATTGTTGCCCGTGACGGAATTAGAACGTGTGACGACGAAACCTTCAGACCCATTCATAATTTACTCCAAGAACAACCGAACAACCACCCCCCCCCCCCCCCCCCCTCCACCCCCGCACCCCCAGTCTACAGTTGTTCAGATAACGTCACCGCAGACAGGTGATGTGCGCCTAATTTCCGATTAGTGGTCAATATTTGAACACCTCGTTCCGGGACCGCAGTGGCGTGGGGCTTTGTGGCAAGCATGCACCCGTTTACTGCTGGAGCGGCCAGTGCTTCGCCTAATTGGGCTGGTGAAGGAAGGGACCTACCTACCCGTTCACCTGATACCCAAACGCAAAGTTCCTAATGAGCTGCGTGAAGAATTTGCTCCCTCAGCAGAGAAGCAGCGTCAAGTGGATTATTGGCTTGTCCTGTGTAAGCAAGCCTGTGGGTTCACTTGAACATGGCATCGCCGTGTTCCGTTGATTGGTTGTGGTTTGTTGCAGCGCTGTGCTGTGTGGTAACGTAACGCAACAAGCTTCATGTAACGCTGTTGAGTTGTTTTAGCCACGTGCTTTGTATACAGTGTCGTGTAATTGATTGACTGTAGTATTTAGGGGAGGGGGGGGGGGGGGGGATCAGTTTTCATAGATACAGCAGCACAAAGTAAATTTGATTGGTTGTTTGGGGAAAACATGCTTACGTAACGCAGCAGTACAGGGTAAAATACGGGCTTTTGTAAATCTTGTATTTCCATTATGATTTTTTGTTTTCCAATTTAGAGGATGGGGATGCGGGATAGCCTAGTGGTTAGAGCGTTGAGCTCGTGATCTGATGGCCCGGGGTTTGAGCCACCACCGGGCCCCCCATCAATCACATCAGTACTGACTCCACTTCCCCGAAAGTCCTCCTGTTGAGATTATCAACCGTATGCAAAACGCACGCGAAACATCTCGGGCACGGGTTAAAGCCCGTTCTGACTTTGGGAAGAGTAGGCCACTGTGTGCTGGTAGGAATGGATGACAAAACTTTTTAAAATAAGCGCATGGACTCATGTGTAGACTCCATCCCCGAAGTCAGAATGCGGCTACCTTAATGGTGGGCAGAAAGAAGTGGTCGCAGACGCAAACAATCTCACCACTAGTAAACCTCGAAGCTCTAGCTTGAGGAACGAAATAATTGTTTTTTTTTCTGTACAAGTATGAGTTTGTGTTGTACTGCATTGCATGGTGTTGTACTGCATTGCATGGTAAGACTATACGGCGTTCCCTCCTCACAACAGATTTCTCTGCCTGAAATTCCAGCTGCTCTTCTCAGGGAGAGCACGTGGTCGCAGGAGCTCTCTTCAACAGTTTTTAAAAAAAAAGATAATAATAATGTATGGACTTTATATAGCGCTGAATCTTGTAAAGCAACAAATCAAAGCGCTCAGATGATTTTGTTTTTTAAATTTTTAAAATTTATTTATGCGTGTGGATGTGGGTTTTTTACATTTTGTCATCTGTTCCCACCGGCACACAATGGCCTACTCTTTCGAACAGCGGAACAGCATTTAACGTGTGCGCAAGATGTTCTGCATGCGTTCGCACACGGGGCCTCGGTTTATAGCCTCATCCGAAGGAAAGAATGACTGACGAAAGATTCGAGTCAAATCTTTCAATAAAAGACAGCCTCTGAGGCATTCTTGAGTAAGGGTCATGCCTTTGGCTTGACCTGAGTCCAGTGTCCGGCTCTTCAGAGGTCCTGGTGGTGATTGAAGCCTCACTCCCTCACCACCCTCTGTGACCAGTTTCGTTTTGCAGGCCACATTCACGTGTATGTGGCACCACTCTCTTTGATTCCCTGTCGGCCCCTGTTTTTGTTTCCCTATGAGAGTAGTCGGGTTTTTTTCTACAGAAATTTGCTAGGAATAACTTGGGTTTGTTGTCGTGAGTTTTTTTTGCATGCGCTAAATGCATGTTGCACGTTGGACCTTGGTTTATCGTCTCATCCAAAACGATAAGCACCCAAGCCAGTGGTGTCTTGGGCTTGCCAGACGATTGTGTTAGCTTTAGAATAGACCATGAATCCTGTGTTAGCTTTAGAGTAGACTATCAATCCTGTATTATAATTGTTGTTACAGTTATTATAAGCATTGTAGTTATTGTTTGGGTTTTGACCATTTTGACCTACCGACACCACCACCACAACCACCACCACCACCACCACCATCATCATCATCATCACCATCATCATCATCATCATCATCATCATCATCATCATCATCATCATCATCATCATGTCAAAGATTTCTGAAGCGTGTTTTTCCGTTAGTGCAGTAATATAGAGCAGACTAATCCTGGGAGTGACCTACCTACTGACATATGGCAGGCAGGCAGGCAGGCAGGCAGGGCAGGGCAGGCAGGCAGGCAGGCAGGCAGGCAGGCAAGCAGGCAGGCAGACAGGCAGGCAGGCAGACAGACAGGCAGTACAGGCAGGCAGGCAGGCAGGCAGGCAGGCAGGCAGGCAGGCAGACAGGCAGAGCAGTGTGCGGCCTACTCTCTGTGGTTGTCTTCCCCAGACATCACACAGAAGATAATAATAACAATAACTTGTCTACTCGAATTACGCTGCAGAACAAAATGACTGAAAAATGTTGTGTTTCAGACTGTGACAATGAAATACACTGTGTATTGCCTGCCCGTTAGAGAGGCTGGTTCACGTGAACTAGGGTAAAAGAAAACAACAACAAATAAAAATAAAAGGCCAAAAAGCTGGACCTAATAGCCGAAAAAGACAAAAGGCACTCCCCCAAAAACAACACCCCACCTCAAAACTAAACAACCAAAGAAAAACAACAAAATAACCCTAACACCCCCCCCCCCCCCCCAAAAAAAAAAACAACAAAAAAACCCACAAAAAAACAACAAAAAAAGACCCCCCAAAAAACAAACAAACACCACACAAAAAAAAAAACCCGAATCCCAAAAACCCTTAAAACAACTCCCCCCCCCTTTCCCCCAAACAAAAACAACAACAAAAACAATCAAACCCCAAACCTTAAAACAACTACTTTCCCCCCCCCCCCCCCCCCTCCACACTCCCTCGCCCCGGGACCCAAACCAACCAACAAATTAAAAAAAACAAACGAACGAAACAAAAGAAAACCAAACCAAACCAAACAAACAACACACCAGACTGGCCGAAGAGGCTGTCATTGGTTATCGCACTTTTTCCCCTCCAATTTCTGTTCTCGATTAACACACCACACACGCACGCACGCACGAACGCACCCACCCACTCCCACCACCCACACACACACGCAACGCACTCACGCACAACACACACACACACCACACACACACACACACACACACACACACACAACACAACACACACCACAACACACACACAGTTGTTATGATTACGCTGCTGTGTCCTTACTTAACAACCTTCTACTCTATTGTGCCTGCAGTGCAGGAAAGACGTGTTAACAACTGACGGGACCTTGCAGCTCTAGTGCCTCCTAGGGCCCCCTTACCTAGTTTGCCATCTCTCTCCTCTCTCTTCTCTCTCTCTCTCTCTCTCTCTCTCTCTCTCTCTCTCTCTCTCTCTCTCTCTCTCTCTCTCTCTTCTCTCTCTCTCTCCTCTCTCTTTTTCTTTCTCACTGTGCTTTTGGTCAGAGGGAAGGTAAACTGTAAATTATTCACGCGTTCTCTGCAGCGAACAACATAACATGCAACACAACAGACAGATAAAAGGAGGAATTAGCTCCCCTTCACCCCCCCTCCCCCCCTCCTCCCACCAAACAAATTAACAGGTCCGGCGAATTGGGAAAAAAAACCCAAAGAACAAAAACATCCACCCCCCGAAAAAAAACACCCAAGCAAGAAACAAAGAACAAAAACAAAACAGAAAAACAAAAGCATACCCCCCCTCTCCTTCTCAAAAAACGAAAGAAAAAGAAAATAAACTTGGTGATTGTAGACGATTATAGAAACGAAACGAAAATGGTGAAATGAGAGAGAGAGAGAGAGAGAGAGAGAGAGAGAGAGAGAGGAGAGAGAGAGAGAGAGAGAGAGAGAGAGAGATTTTTTTACATTAAAAGTTTTAAAAATTCTTTTATATCGAGGATAATGGAATAAGCACTTATGTGCTTTTTTTTACATCTAGTCCCCGTGTGTATTCGGTTTTGTAAATTCTGTCATCTGTTTCCACCGGCACACAATGGCCTACTCTTACGAAAAGCGGAACAGGATTTAACGTTTGGGCAAGATGTTCTGCGTGCGTTCGCACACGGAGCCTCGGTTTATAGTCTCATCCGAAGGAAAGAGAGAGAGAGCGCGCACTTCCTCCCCCTAACCGACCCACACACACACAAAACCCATACAAAATAGGTAAGTTCATACGTTATTTATCTAAGTAAACATGGCCCCCATACATAAGATGATAACAGACACAGACACAGACACAGACACACACCCCACACACCCCCCACACACACACACACACACACACACCACACACACACACACACACACACACACACACACACACACACACACACACACACACACACACACACACACACACACACAGCAAGACAACATACGTAAAAGCGGACATAGAAAAGCCTTTCTTTGTCAATAAGCACATACGACTTAAAAGTGTACAATACCATTAATATATGTTTTGCGCCCAGTCACAAGTAAGTAAGAAATAAAGAGAGTAAATAATAAGTAAAGAGATAAAGAAAGTAATAATCTGCATAAATAAAGGTACAGACAGACCGATTAACCAACAGATCACTTGAACCCCCCCCCCCCCCCCCCCCCTCCTTCCCTCCTTCCCCACACGTCCCCCTTGAAATGTAGAAAGGAAGGCAAGGTAAGGCAAGGCAGAGAGAGCATCAGACGACATAGCTGTCAACCCAAAGATGCATGATACCACCTGGATGACCCTACCTCGCAACCTGAACCGTGGGGAGTCTTGTGGTTGTTCTTCCTTCCCTTGGTCCAAAGGTTGTTGATTTTATACTGTGACAATAGAAGGCAGTGTTATTGGCGGCAAACGGGTTTTAAAAAGCTCGCGCGCGCGCGCGCCTGCGTGTATGTGTGTGTGTGTGTGTGTGTGTGTGCTGTTTTGTTTGAATGTTGTTATTGTTGTTTTGTAGTTGAAACAACTAACGTATAACTATTGTTCTCTCATACTTCCATGGGGTTGATTGATTGATTGCAAAACGTCTCGTCGTCAGTGACTTTGGTTGCAAAACGTCTCGTTGTCAGTGACTTTGATTGCAAAACGTCTCGCTGTCATTGACTTTGATTGCAATACGTCTCGCTGTCATTGACTTTGATTGCAATACGTCTCGCGTCAGCGACTTTGATTGCAAAACGTCTCGTCAGCGACTTTGATTGCAAAACGTCTCGCTGTCAGTGACTTTGATTGTAAAACGTCTCGCTGTCAGTGACTGTGATTGTAAAACGTCTCGCTGTCAGTGACTTTGATTGTAAAACGTCTCGCTGTCAGTGACTTTGATTGTAAAACGTCTCGCTGTC
>CM054148.1:30904163-30911663 GCA_028751875.1 Rapana venosa | reverse complement strand
TAAGACGTTCGCCTGCCAACAAGTAAACCGTGAGGTTCTGGGTTCGATTCCCGGCCTCGCCCTTTCTTCCCAGTTTGACAAAAAAATCGAACTGAATGTCAAAGTCCTTCGGATGAGACTATAAACCGAGGCCCCGTGTGCGAACGCATGCAGAATATCTTGCGCACATGTTAAATCCTGTTCCGCTTTTCGTAAGAGTAGGCCGTTGACTACCGGTGGGAACAGATGACAAAATTAAAAAAACCCGCATACACACGCATAGAAAAAGTCATCTGAGCGCTTTGATTTGTTGCTTTACAAGATTCAGCGTATATAAATTCTATACATTATTATCATTATTACTACTACTACTACTACTTCTACTACTACTACTACTACTACTACTACTACTATTTATCAACATATTATCTCAGAAAACACGACACTTAACGCTTCCAAACCATCCCTTTCCACACCCTTTCTCGCACCAACCACCCACCCACCCTCCACCCACGTTGCCAGATAAACGCCGAACGGCTCATGTTGAGGGAGAGGGTCTTGGAACCCGCACCGTACCGTACCGAAGAAGAAAGAAGACGAAGAAGGTGGATAGAAAAAAACCCAAAACCCACCACCAAAACGAAAAAAAAATATAAAGAAAAGGGAAGGAAGGAAGAAAATCGATGGTTGTGTTTACCTAGGTATTTTTTCCCCCTCCTCCCCTCCTCTCCTCCTCCTCTTCCTTCCACTCTTCCTCCTTTCTTTGCATATGGCCCGGGCGGGGCTGCAGTCTGGGTAATTGGAAAGGTTTCCAGGACTGAGGGAGAGGAGAGGGGAGGGGAGGGGAGGGGAGGAGAGAGGAGAGGCAGGAGGAAGAGGAGGAGGAGGAGATTGGCTGTCTTGAATGAATCACAATACCTAGGGCGTGGTCCTTTCTCTCTCTCTTTCTCTTTCTCTCTCTCTGTGTCTTTCTTACCTGCTACTGCTGTTGTTGCTGCTGCTGTTGCTGCTGCATCCAGTTTCTTTGCTTGTGTTTGTGTGTGAACTACACTGTCCTGTGTGACTCTGTGTGTGTGTGTGTGTGTTTGTGTGTGTGTGTTTGTGTGTGTTTTGTGTGTGAATGTGTGTGTGTAGTGTTTGTGTGTGTGTATGTTTTTGTGTGTGTGTTTGTGTGTGTGTGTGTGTATATGTTGTGTGTGTGTGTGTGTGTGTGAGAGAGAGAGAGAGAGAGAGAGAGAGAGAGAGAGAGAGAGACATACATACAGGTACCCTCCTAAAACCACACAGATCGAAGCAGTACCCTGTAAGTGTAACTCACAAGTTGGGTTGTCTTTCTTTTTACTGAACGAGTCTATAGGCATGTGTGTTTGTGTGTGAGTGTGTTCGTGTGTGTGCGCGCGCGCGCGCGCGCGCGTATACATCTGCGCACGTATACATAAATACCTGCGTACGCATGCACCCGCAGTGTGTGTTTTGTGTGGAGAGAGAGAGAGAGAGAGGGGGGGGGGAGGAGAGAGGAGAGAGAGAGAGAGAGAGAGGAGAGAGAGAGAGAGAGAGTGAGAGAGAGAGAGAGAGAGAGAGAGGAGGAGGAGAGAGAGGGGGGGGGGGGTGGGGGGGGGAGAGAGAGAGAGAGAGAAAGGAAAATGGAACAATTGAACAAACAAATAAACGAAATAGCGTACAAACGAATTAATCTCTTTAATGAGTGAAAAGAGGAAGCATACTTTCTTTTTTTATTTCTTTCTTTCTGTCTCTCTTATAGTTTGTATCCTGCTCTCAGTCAAAAACAAAACACAGAGAGAGAGAGAGAGAGAGGGACCGGGAGAGACAAAGGCACACACAGATAGACAGACAGAGAGAGAGACATAGACACAGAGAGACAGATACAGAGAGACAGACACAGAGAGACACAGACACAGAGATAGATACAGAAAGACAGAGAGGAGAGACAGAGAGATAGAAAGACACAGAGAGAGACACAGATGAGAACTGTGTTTTCAACACGTTTAGTTTAAAAAAACAACCACCACCACCCAAAAAAGCAGTATAATCATATCATCTGAAGCATCAACAAAGCTTAAGAACTTTAATTATATTGTGTTCCGGTGTTTTGAGTGGGTAAGTTCATCATCACTCCCAAGTTGTAACAACACCTCAAAGGTTTGCAGTTCGAGTCTCGGCCCCCTGACTGGCATGCAGGGCTGCAAGGTTGAGGAGGCTGGTTGGCTCTTCGTTCTTTGAGACATTTCGCTATATAATTTGAAGTCCGTTGAAGGTGGGACAGGTTTTCATTTAACGGCAGTCAATATTCGGTCGAACCAAATCCAGCATAATAATTTTTATGCCATGAAGACTTTGTCACCACGATGGGGGGGGGGGGGGGGGGCGCGGGGGGGGGGGGGGGTTGCGTTAGTGTGTGTGATGTCGACATCTGGCAAGTAGATCTGTACTATGGAGGAAAGTTAGCTTTAACGCCTTATGGGAATTTAATAATAATAATAATATATGGGAATTTATTATAGCGATGTAGCTTGTCAAAAACTAACGCCACGCGGGGTGAAGAGGCCTTTTTACTGGGAAAGTTGAAAACTATTTAAAAAAAAAAAAGAAAGAAAACCCCCCCCCCCCCCCCTCAAAACCAACCACCCTTCCCCCCCACAAAAAAATAAAAAAAGTAAAAAAAGAAAAAAAAAGGAAGAACAGCCCAAACTCTTAAAGTTAGTTACAGGAACTAATAAGAAATCATCGACAAAGGCAGAAACAGTTCATTAGCGGGCATCGTGTGACAGGTAAGGGGTGTGGAGAGGAGGATGGTGATGGAAGTGGATGGTGATGGTTGTCGGGGGAGGGGATGGTGGTGTTGGGTTGGTAGAGGGTGGGGGGGGGGGAGGGTTGGCGGTGTGTGCGTGGTGGTGATTGTGAGTGTGTGTGTGTGTGGGGGGGGGTGGGGCGGTTGTGGTTTATGACGGCAGGTTGAAATGCGGTGGACGGCGGCAAAGGTAAACAATGTTTTCTCTGTCTGACCTGGATGGAACCTTGCCTTGGCTGTTGTCGTTTGCTTCCATTCTTGCTTGTCTTCTTCTTCGTCTTCTTCTTCTTCTCCTCTGTTTGTAACACTGCCGCGCTTCAGTCTGCCGTTTTGTTTCTTTATTATTCCTGTGGCTTCCATCTTTTCCCTGTGTTAATTCCTACTGTGTTGAGCTGTTCAGTTTGATTTCCACGCCCGAAAGAAAAGAGGGAATGAAAGAAGGGGTGGGGCGTGGGGGGTAGTAGGACGAGAGAGAGACGAGAGAGAGAGAGAAGAGGAGAGAGATGGAGAAGAGAGAGCTGATGAACGGGGAAGGGGAGGGAGAGACTGACGAGATGGAGTGAGAGAGAAGTAGTGAGAGAGAGAGCGGAAAGGGAAGTTTGAGCAGGAAGGTGGGGACGGGACGGGACGGGATGGGTGGGGGAGGGAGGGGAGGGTTTTGAAGATGGGGAGGAAAAATATTCGCTGGGATCGATCGGCCCGTTGCAAGCAAGATTTGAATGCACGTATTTCTCAGTGCGGGCGTGGGCTTGGCTAAGGTGTATGTGTATGCTTGCTGTTTTTTTTAAAACAGGAGTTCTGTGTGTGTGCTGTTGTGTTGGTGTCCTGTCATTCCTGCAGGACTGGGCTAGGCTTGGGTAAGGGTTTTTAGGGTAAGGTATGGTAAGGTAGGCCCGGCTTATTGCTAGAAAGAAGAGAGAGAGAGATGAGAGAGAGATGAGAGAGACTAGAGAGATTCTGAGATGGTGGAGATGAGGATGAGAAGAGAGAGATTGAGATTGAGAGAGAGAGAGAGAGATTGGAGATTGAGAGACAGAGAGAGTGAGATGAATAAAGAGGGGGATTGAGAGAGAGGAGAGAGAGATAAGAGAGAGAACGAGTGAGAGATGATCGATGAGTGAGCGAAGAGACGAGAGAGAGAGAGAGAGAGAGCTGCAAGGTATTGCAGCAGTTTGGTGCGGTTTTTTTACATGTTAACGCCCAATGGTTGGTTACCAGCTCGGCACTCATTTTCTTCCTTCCTCCTTTTTGTGTGATTGTGGGAGAGAGAGACGAGAGGAGAGAGAGAGGGAGAGAGAGAGAAAGAGAGAGAGAGAGAGAGGCAGGACAGATAGACACAGAGAGGGAGAGGAGATGAGAGAGAGAGAGTGCGGAGAGAGAGAGAGAGAGAGAGAAGAGACGAGAGAGAGATAGGGACGATCAGACACACCACAACATAGTCATAATAATAATAATATATGGAAATTTATATAGTGATGAATCTTGTAAATAAAAAAACAAAAACAAATAGAAGCGCTTGACATACACACACGCACGCTCGCACACACACACGCCGCACACACCACCCACAACTCACACCCACACACAACAAACATCACAAACACACACACACATACAACATACATTACAGAGAGAGAGAGTGCGAGGTGCGCTGCTAATGTGATTCTTTAACCTTCCTCACCCCAATGTATGATGAGAAAAAGAAGCGTGTGGTCCATGCCTGTGTAAAGTTTGTGGCACTTGAGCGAAAAATCTGGGGACCAGTCCTCTGCGATCCTACTAGCTTGTGGTTGCAGAAAACCATTTGCTGGTTGCAGGAAAAAATTAAAACCAACCACCACCCAAAACAAGAATCGCTTCCCCCCCCCCCTTACTTCCCCCCCCCCCCCCCCCCCTTTTATAATAAATGGGCCCGTATTTTTGTCCTTGTTAAGCATTGTGCTTGAGTTTGGGGAGGGCGAGCGTGGGTTGCGGGTTCGATTTCGTAGTCGACCCCTCACCTAAGTGCATGTCGTACATTGGTGTTTGTAACTGCTCGTTTTTTTGTCTTACTGTGGATTGTTATGGCGAGGACTGGTTATATTTTTAGTAGGCAAAGTTACAACCCCCCCCCCTCCCCCCACCCGCTCCCTCCCATCCCTGTGGGACCCTGTGTTCTAGAGTATTACCACGTTAGGGTGTCCCAAAAGACCAGCCTGACACAACCCTGGACATTCTTTCAGTGAAGTGTCGCCCCCCCCCCCCCTCCTTACCCCTCTTGCCTCTCTTGGTAGAACATAGCTAATAATTATAAAGAACGTACACAAATAAACGAAAATACACAAATCGGGGGAAACAAATTGGAAAAGAAGAAAATTAATAGTGGGTGGTGTTGTGGTGCTGCTCTTGTGGCGACGCGCTTTGTCCCAGGGGAGAGCAGCCCGAATTTTATGCAGAGAAATCTGCCGTGACTTAAAAAAGTGGACTACACTACACTACACTACACTACACTGCACTGCACTGCACTGCACTGCACTGCACTGCACTGCACTGCACTGCACTACACTACACTACACTACACTACACTACGCTGCACTACATTGCACTGTACACTACACTACACTACACTGCACTACATTGCACTGCACACTGCACTGCACTGCACTACATTACACTACACTACACTACACTGCACTACATTACACTACACTGCCCTGCCCTGCCCTGCACTGCACTGTACTACATTACACTACACTACACTGCTTTGCACAGTACAATACAATACAGTTCAGTACAATACAGTACAGTACAACACAACGCAACACAACACAGCAAAAACAACACAGCACAATACACCACACTGCACTACAAATCTGCCACTCTGGCCCTATATAAACAGCAGTGTTGATGTACGATGCTCGGTCCTTGCAAAGGTGGGTTGTGTTCCTGGTGGTGATGGAGGCTGCAGGAGAAGGAGGGGGAAGGGGGGGGGGGGTACTGTGAGCTGCTGGGGCTATGATCCTTCAGAGGACGGGATAGCCTAGTGGTTAGAACATTGCGCTCGCAATCTGATAACCCGGGTTCGATTCCCGTTCAAGGGGATATTTTCCCCTGGAGTTAACATCAGTGCCGACTCCTCCACTCTCCCCAAAAATCCTTCGGATGAGACTATAAACCGAGGCCCCGTGTGCGAACGCACGCAGAACATCTTGCGCACACGTTTAAATCCTGTTCCGCTTGTCGTAAGAGTAGGCCATTGTGTGCCGGTGGGAACAGATGACAAAATTGACAAAACCGCATACACACGGGGGATGGATGTAAAAAAGCACATAAGTGCTTATTCCATTATCCTTGATATAAAAGAATAAAAAAAAAAATCCTCCTGCCTGTATGTAT
The DNA here is from genome assembly GCA_028751875.1 of Rapana venosa. Lineage (NCBI taxonomy): Eukaryota > Metazoa > Mollusca > Gastropoda > Neogastropoda > Muricidae > Rapana > Rapana venosa. The sequence goes on along the minus strand of CM054148.1, from coordinate 30,905,500 downwards.
GTGTGTGTGTGTGTGTGTGTGTGTGTGTGTTGTTGTTGTTGTTGACTTCAATTTTACGTCTGTTCACTTTTAGTGATATTAGACGCCCCCCCCCCCCCCCCCCCCTAAAAAAAACCCAAAAAACAAAACAAAACCCAAAAACAAAACCAAAAAACCCGGGAGATGTGGATGTGGTGTTAAAAAAAAAAAATAATAATCTCGAAAAACTTGGCAATGCAACAGGAATTTAAAAAACAACAAAAAAACCCCCAACAAGTCATTAACGTTAATGTAACTATAACAAATGTCCTATGGGACTGTAACAAAGACCTTTCACAATTTCAAATGCCAATTTTAAATTACTGAATATGCTGGTGAGGGAGTTTTCAGAAAAATGGGGCATGAAAGGTTTTACACTCTGGCAGTCAAAAAGTATATGAGTATTAGTGATATTCTCACCACACAGGCATTTACCATTTTTGCTGAATTTGGTTATCAATGCATTTAGTTTCATTCTATAGAATAAAGTATTAATTCTCCTTGACGTAAAAACATTTGTACTAACTTCTGAATGGTTCCCCACTGTTAGATTATGGGTATTGATTGCAGTTCTAGTTAAAAGTCTCTCATTTTGCTGATTACTATCAGTGACCTTTCTCCATGATTTTTGTTCTAGTAAGCTATACCCTTCTTGTAAGGATAAAGGCACATGCAATTCTATTGCATCCCGTCCATGTTTTGCACCCTTTTTGGCAGCTCTATCCGCCCACTCATTTGGAAAGAACCCAGTGTGTGAAGGCACCCAACAAAAATTCACACTTATGCCCTTTACGGTTAAGAGATGTATGACATGCTTAATCTCTAATATGATTTTCGAAGTTTTCTTGTAACATGGCGATTTTAAAGCATACAATGCCGATTTAGAATCAACGCAAAGAAGAATTTGAAATATACCCAACGGCAAATCAAAGATATAAGTAAGACCCATTAGTATTGCTACAAGTTCTGCTGTAAATATCGAGTGATGTTTACCAATGTAATATGATTTTTCAATTTTTAACGCTGGTATAACAAAAGCAGAACCTGTTTCTTGATTATCTAGGCGGGATCCATCTGTATAAATTTGTAAATTGTCAAAATATTTATGATGGATGTGGGATCGGACATCAGCAACCATTATATTCTGGTTGTCATTCTTGTTTTCATTAGACACCTCTATATCAAAGTGTGCTTTATTCATCTCCCATGATGGGCAAGGTAACATTGCTTCCTGTGTGTCCATGCTGTGTTGATTGACTTCAGAGTTTTCTACCAGATCAGACACATATGTACTTATGGGCATTAAAGAGGATATATAT
>CM054148.1:30891663-30901663 GCA_028751875.1 Rapana venosa | reverse complement strand
GTAGCTTCCGTAACAGTCCCATTGTTGTTGTGGTTAGAGTAACGCCCCAGCGGAGATTTCCGATTTAGGGACTGTGGGAAGAAGTAGTGTCAACGGTAACAGTCCCCCAGTTTATCCCAGCGGTAAAAGAAATGGACACCAGCGCTGTTTAGGGAACAGGAAGGTAAAGCAGCGAAGGAGAGAGACGCGAGCCAGCCTCAAATAGTGCTGGCTCTTCTCCTTCTTCTTCTTCTTGTTCTTCTTGTTCTTATTGTTCTTCTTCTTGTTCTTCTTCTTGTTCTTCTTCTTGTTCTTCTCCTCCTCCTCCTCCTCCTCCTCCTCCTCCTCCTCCTCCTCTCTTCTTCTTCTTCTTCCATCACCCATACAGCAACTGTTGTTGCCTGTCGTATGAGAGAAAATGCGTTACTCTGCCGTTAAGCGCCTGACAAGTCAGGCCCAGCGCGTCCGACTTCGTCGTGGGGTGACTAGTTACATTAATTTTTAAAGTTTTTCTGGAAAAAAAAGGCAGGAGAATGGACCAAGAAGGTAGAGAATAGACATGAAGGAGGTGGTGACAGGAAGAAAAAAACCAACACCAAACCAAGGCAGAAACAAAGAGAGGGATAGAAAAGTGGGAATTCCTAGCACAGAATTTCCAGAAAGTGGGGATGCTATTTATACTGATAGGTCCTCTCCCCCCCCCTCCTCCCCCCCCCCCCCCCGGGCATCCTACGGGGTGAGTGCTGGCGTTTAAGAGAAGCTGAGGTCTCAGTCACCTCGCTCCCCAACGACTGTATAGGTAATGGAAACGCCTTTCCCTTTCCTATCAAAAACTGCAAACCGAAAGCACCACCTCTCTCTGTCTCTCTGTCTCTCTCTCTCTCTCTGTCTCTTCTCTCTCTCTCTTCTCTCTCTCTCTCTCTCTCTCTCTCTCTCTCTCTCTCCCCTCCCCCCCTCTCTCTCTCTCTCTCTCTCTCTCTCTCTCTCTCTGCAAGATGGTGGTGGTATGGGCTGAACGTTCAGTGTGTGAGTGTGAAAGTTTGTCGCCAACAGGAAAGGCCCTTTTGTCGAGGCCTGAAAGCCCCTGACAGTCGACAACCTGCCCCCGTGTGATGTATGAGTTGAGTTCTGCTTGCTTGCTGCCTGCCTGTCTGCCTGCCTGCCTCTCTGCCTGCCTCTCTGCCTGTCTGCCTGCCTGTCTGTCTGTCTGTCTTTCTGTCTGTCTGTCTGTCTTTCTGCTTGCCTGCCTGCCTGCCTGTCTGCCTGCCTGCCTTCTCAGGCAAGGGTTGATAGATAGATGCATGATGTTGCTGTTTCTCAGTGTTCAGCGCTGGTTTATGTAGACGTGTACTATGTATGTATGTATGTAAGCCAAGCTAGCTGATCCTGCCTGTATCGACAGGCTTGTTGAATGTCACGCGGTATTTTAAAAGCTTGGAGATGTCTGTCTGTCTGTCTCTCTCTGTCTCTTTCTCTCTGTCTCTCTCCCCCTCCCTCTCTGTCTGTCTCTTTCTCCCTGTCTCTGTCTCTTTTCCCCCTGTCTCTCTCTCTGTTTCTCTCTCAGTGTCTGAACTCTGTCTCTCTCTCTCTCTGTCTCATTGTGTGTGTGTGTGTGGGGGGGGGGGTGCGTCCCCCCTCTCTTCTCCAAGTGTTTGGTTTAAATAGATTTTTTAAAATTTTTATTTATACCACTTTAAGTCACGAGATTTCTCTGCGTGAAATTCGGGCTGCTCTCCCCGGGGAGAGCGCGTCGCCACAAGAGCAGCGCCACCCTTTTTTTTTTCTTTTTTTCTTTTTTTTTCTTTTGGTCTGCAACTGTATTTGTTTCCCTATCAGAGTGGCTTTTTTCTAAGAATTTTGCCAGGGACAACTCCCTTGTTGCCGTGGGTTCTTTGACGTGCGCTGAAAATTTTGTGTAACACACGGGACCTCGGTTTATCGTCTCATCCGAAAGACTAGCGCCCAGACCACCACTCATGGTCTAATGGATGGGGAAAAATTTCGGGCCCAAACGGGGTACGAACCGCGCACACACCCGACCCGGACTTTTCGCATTCTAGACAGGCGCGTTACCTCTAGACCACCGATCTTTTCAAGATTTGATTCAGAAATGAGTATAAGCATTGAAAACAAACAGCATTTTGGAATCATAGCAACAACAAGCTTGTAGCTTATGGTGTGCTCAATTAAACAGTGAAGATTAACATGAACATAACGGCTGCTGAGCTGAAAAATGTAAACCAACAACATCAAACATTTTCATCAATTGCAATCTTTGCTTATGTAAGACAAAGGAAAACAACACAAAGAAACACATCAATTTGTAGAGTAAACACACATAAAAACCAAACAAAAATAGTTGGAATAGGAAAACGGAGAGAGAGAGAGAGAGAGAGAAAAGGAGAGAGAGAGAGAGAGAGAGAGAGAGAGAGAGAGAGAGAGAGAGAGAGAGAGCGCGCGCAACTTACGAAAAAATCATCCACAAGGCCAAGAATACTCTCTTTCTCTGTCTCTCTCTCTGTCTCAGTGTGTGTGTGTGTGTGTGTGTGTGTGTGTGTGTGTGTGTGTGTGTGTGTGTGTGTGTGTGTGTGTGTACGTGTGTGTTCCCCCTCTCGCTCCAAGTGTTTCTGTCCGTCTGTCTATCTTTGTCTCTGTATGTCTCTGTCTGTGTCTCTGTCTGTCTGTCTCCGTCTGTCTGTCTGTCTGTCTGTCTGTCTCTCTTTGGCTTTTTCCAAGTCAGGCAAAACTGAAATAATGCAATGGTCCATATCTTAAAAAAAAGTACACCTAATATTTCTTTGAAAGGCTCAGTGTTTTAGGACCCTTTTTCTTTTTCCTCTCTTCTTTTCATTTCTTTTTTCTTGCATTAATTTTATCGTTGTTGTTTTGTTTTGGTTTTTTGCTTTGTTTTTTTGTGGGGGGTGGGGATGGGGTACAATTTGGATAGATTTCATTTAGATCAAAAGATGGGAGCTTTGAATGGTTTATCTGGATTTATTTCGTACAATATCATCAACGACAACAATAATAATAATGAAAGTAATAGTGGTAATGATAATTGGTACTAGTAACAAAAATTTCAATCATAATGGTAATAATAATAGCAACTGCAACAACAACAATAACAATAGTAATGATGACGATGATAATAATGATATTAATACAATGATGATCATGATAAGGATGATGATGATGATAATAATAATAATGAAGATGATTGATGACGAGAGAGAGAGAGAGAGAGAGAGAGAGAGAGGGGGGGGGGGGGAGGAGTTGTACAGAAAGAAGGTGGCTGACTGGCTTGTCGAACAAGAGGGAGGGAGGGAGAGAGAGAGGGACGGGACGGTGGGTGGGGAGGGACAGTGCGCACGCGCAGTAGTATCTACGTAATCGGATTTCAAGGGGAATTTTATAATAGAGTGGCGGGAGAGAAGAAAACTAATGGAAGACATTACCGGTCTCATAAAATGCCCACGCGGGCAAAATAACGGTCATTGAAATCTGGTTACGCGCGCGACGGCGGTATGCCGACTGGAAGATATCACGTGACGGAAAAGGGGGGTCCTTTCGGGGATCCTACTCTTGCTGCTGGTTTGGTTTTTTGTGTGTGTATGTGTGTTGAAGGTTTTTTTTGGGAGAGGGAAGGAGGGTTGTTTTCTGTTATTGTCTTTCTCGTTGGTGTGTGTGTTGGTTTTTTTCGCGCTCGCTCTCTCGCTTGCTCTCTCTCTCTCTCTCTCTCCTCTCTCTCTCTCTCTCTCTCTCTCTCTCTCTCTCTGTCTCTGTCTCTCTTTCTCCTTCTCTGTCCTTTTAAATCCGAAGGTAACTAGTCGTTTTAGAGCCGAGAAAAGAGCGGCTACGGTTTTTCATTAGCGGAGGGTATTTTCCAGTTAGAGGGTTGGGGTTTTTTCCTTTTTTTTTTGGTTGTTAGTTTGTTTTCTCTCTCTCTCTCTCTCTCTCTCTCTCTCTCTCTCTCTCTCTCTCTCTCTTCTCTCTCTCTCTCTCTCTCTCTCTTCTCTCTCTCTCTCTTCTGTCTTATTCTGTCTCTCTTCTCTCTCTCTCTCTCTCTCTTCTCTCTCTCTCTCTCTCTCTTCTCTCTTCTTCTTTCTCCTCTCTCTCTCTCTCTCTCTCTCTCTCTCTCTCTCTCTCTTTATTTTTTGTTGTAGGTTGTTTCTCTCTCTCTCTCTCTCTCTCTCTCTCTCTTCTCTCTCTCTCTCTCTCTCTCTCTCTCTCTCTCTCTTTCCTTTTTTTATTAAAATTTTTTTTTCTTCTTCTGCGGTTTCATTTCTCTGGTTTCATTTCTTCTTCGGTTGTTTTTTCTTTTCTTTCTCGGTTTTCTGTTCTCTTAGGTCGGAGCTCTTTTCATTTGGAGAAAGAGTCTCCCAGCCGTGATGTACATGGCACGAGCTAATTAACTAATTACTTGCCTGCCCTGCCCTCCCTCCCTCCCTCCCTCCCCCCCCGCCCCTCCCCCCTCCCTCCCCCCCGCCCCTCCCCCTCCCCCCTGCCCCTCCCCGCCCCTCTCCTCGTCCTCGCCCTTCCTGCATCCTCCCCCGCTCACCCCCCTTCCAGGCGCTAGCGACGTTTGAATAAGACGTTAGGGCGGTTGTTTGTGTGTGTGTGTGTTGTGTTGTTGTTGTGTGTTGTGTTCGTGTTGTTGTGTGTGTTTGTGTTCTGGTGTGTTCGTGTGTGTGTTGTGTTTGTGTGTTGTGTTGTGTTGTGTTGTGTGTTCGGTGGTGTGTTGTGTTGTGTTTGTGTTGTGTGTGTGGTGTTGTGGTGTAGTGTTGTGTGTGTGTGTGTGTGTGTGTGTGTGTGTGTGTGTTGTGTTGTGTTGTGTTGTGGTGTGGTTGTTGTGTGTGTTCGTGTTGTGTTTTCTGTTGTGTTGTGTTTTTGTTCGTGTTGTGTTGTGGTGTTGTTGTTGTTGTTGTTGTTGTGTGTGTGTTTAACATTTTTTCATTCTTTTGTATCGAGGATAATGGAATAAGCACTTATGTGTTTTTTTTACATCTAGTCCCCTGTGTATGCGGATTGTAATTCTGTCATTGTTCCCACGGCACACAATGGCCTGCCTACTCTTACGAGTGTGTGTGTGTGTGTGTGTGTGTGTGTGTGGTTGTGTTGTGGTGTGTGTGTGTGGTGAGAGAGAGAGAGAGGAGAGAGAGAGAGAGAGAGATGAGATGAGAGAGAGAGAGAGAGAGAGTAGAGAGGAGAGAGAGAGTGTGTGTTTGTGGTGAAGAGAGAGAGAAGAGAGAGAGGAGAGAGAGAGAGAGAAGAGAGAGAGAGAGGGTAATTGTGTGTGTGTGTGAAATTTGTGGTGTGTGTATGTGGTGTCTTGTATATGTATGTACTCCCCCCCCACCCTTCCCCTCTCCCCCCCCACCCCACCTCACCCTTTTGCCTTTCCCCAGAGAAGTAGGGAAGAAGAGGAGTGGGGGGGGGGGGGGGGGGGGGGAAAAGTGGGGGTGTACTGGTGCAGATCCATCCTTTAAAGGTAGGCCTAGTCTGGTCCACGACTGCGTCATGAAGATGAGTGGGGGGAGGGGGGGGGGGGGGCCCATGGACATCGGTTAAGCGAAAAGGGGGTTGGGGGAGAAAAAAAGATGTGATGGGGAAGTTTTTGGGAAACGGTGTGGAAGGTGAAGGTTTGGGGAGGATGGGGGGGGGGTTTGGGGGGGGAGAGAGAGGAGGTGGTGGGGGGGGGGGGGGGGGGGCAGATGAGGGGATGATGGCTTGGGGAGCGGTTTAAAATGTAGGAGTTGGGAATTCAGGAAACAAAGACCCCCCCCAAAAAAAAATAAAAAAAAAAAAAAATAAAAATTGAAAAAAAATTCCCCCGCCCCCCTATCTTTAACCAAAAAAAAAAAAACAACCTAAACAACACCTTTTCACCCCGAAAAAAACCAGACACCCCCCCCCATCGAGAAAAAAAACCCCAACAAAAAGCCCCCCAACCCCCCGAAAAGAGAGAGGAGAGAGAAGGAGGAGAGAGAGAGAGAGAGAGAGACGAAGAGGAGAGAGAGAGAGAGAGAGAGAGGGGGACCTTTTGTACTATAAAAGAAAAAAAAGGAACAATAACGACCCGTGTTAACCCCAAACAGCAAAGTTAAAAGGCTAAAAAGCAAAAAGAAAAGACAGAAGACAAGCAAGCGAATTTTCAAGACGTCAAGTGTGTGTGTGATGTGGGTGGGGAGCCCGCGGAGCAAACTTAAGCCGACAATGGGGCCCTTTTTGCGGACTGGGGGGGGGGGGGGGGGGGGGGGGGGGGGGTGTGGAAAAGGGGAAATAGCGAAAGTAGGTAGTGTAGGGAGGGAGGTATTTGGAGATGGTCGTCTCAGAGAAGTTTGCGCGACCCAAAAAAAACACTGTCCCCGTTGTATCGGAAGGTGCGGCGACAATGACGTGGCAGGCTTGGCATTCTTTCGGTCCCCCTGCAGGAAAAATTTTCATTGTCAAATCGACAGTTTTGAATGAAAAAAACCCCAAAAAACAAGTTTCAGTAGCGTCTGTCTGTTTGGGCAGATCGGGTTTAGTTGTATTGGGTGTTGGGTTTTGTGTGTGTGTGTTTGTGTGTTTTTTGTGTGTGTGTGTGTTTTTTTTGTTTGTTTGGTTTTTTTGTGTGTGTGTGTGTGTGGTGTGTGTGGTGGGGTTTTGTGGTGTGTGTGTGTGTTGTTGTAGTTGTTGTGTGTGAGTTGTGTGTGGGTATGGTGTGTATGTGTTTTTTTTGGGTTTTGTGGCGTGTGTGTATGTGTTGTGATGTGTGTGTGTATGTTGTGTATTGTTGTTGTAGTGTGGTTGGTGTGTGGGTTGTGTGTGTATGGGGTAGTGCGTTGTTGTTGTTTGTGTGTGTATTGGGTTTTTGTGTATGGTGTATGTGTGTGTGTGTTTCGCGCGGCGTGTGTGTTTATTTTATTTTATTATTTTTAAAAAAAAAACTTTTTATCGAGGTAAAGGAATAAGCATTATGTGGGTGTTTTTTTTTTTTTTTTTCATTAGTCCCCGTGGTATGCGGTTTTTTAATTCTGTCATCGTTCCCCGGCACACAATGGCCTATCTTACGAAAAAAACGGAACGGTTTTTAAAAAGTGTGTTCAAAAATTTCTGCGTTGGGCGCAACGGGCCTCGTTTTGTCTCATCGAAAGGCGTTTGGGGAGAGTGGAGGAGAGAAGAGAAGAAGAAGAAGGAGGAAGAAAAAGAAGAAAGAAGAAAAAGAAAAATAGAAGAAGATTATTCAAAAAGAAATGAAAAAGTAGAAAAAAAGATTTTTAAGAAGAAAGAATATGAGGGATAGAAAAGGAATCTTTTTTCAAAACAAAACAAAAAAAATTTTGCAGATTTTGTGTTTTTGAAAAGGATCGAAGTATCTCGCCCGGCCTGTATGGGGGGGGGGGGGGGTGGGGGGGGGGGGGGGGGGGGGGGGGGGGGGGGGGGGGGGGGGGGTGGGGGGGGAAAGGGGGGGGGGGGGGGGGGAAGGGTTTTGGGGGGGGGGGGGGGGGGGGGGGGGGGGGGGGGGTGGGGGGGGGGGGGGGGTGGGGGGGGAGGGGTGGGGGGGGGGGGTGGGGGGGGGGGGGGGGGGGGGGGGGGGGGGGGGGGGGGGGGGGGGGGGGGAGGGGGGTGGGGGGGGGGGGGGGGGGGGGGGGGGCGTGTTATCTTCTTGCATTCATACGAACGAATCCCGAGACGTTTTACCCAGCTAGCTGCATTGAAACGAAATTTGTGGAACAATTAGGTGAGGAAATTCATAAACTTTCAACAAACGCTGCCTTCACCTGCAATTTGTGATCATGGTTTCCTGCACACGGAAAGAGAGAGGAGAGAGAGAGAGAGAGAGAAGGAGAGTGAAGAGAGGAGAGAGAGATGAGAGGGGAGGGGAGAGAGAGAGGAGAGCACACAGGAGAGAGACACAGAGAGAGAGGACACGAGAGACGTGAGTGAGGTGAGTGAGTGAGGTGAGAGAGAGAGAGAGAGAGAGAGAGAGAGAGGAGAGATGAGAGAGAGGAGAGAGAGAAGAGAGAGAGTTTGGAAACCTTTGGTCCTTTGGAATAGAAATAGCCCCAGGGCCTTGTAGTAATTAGAACAGGGATTAGTTCGCTTGTTGTAAGTGGAACGGGTGGAGGGGGGGGGGGGGGGGTGGAGGAGGTAAGGAGGGGGGGGGGGGGGGCTGATAAGGGTGGGTTAGGATGGGGTGGGGTGGATGGATAGGGTGGGGATGGGGTGGGTTGGAAGTGTTCTTTTCTTCGTGTCTTTTGTGGTGTGTGTGTGTGTGTATGTGTGTGTGTGTGTATGTGTGTGTGGGGTTTGGGTTTGTGTGTGTTTTGGTGTGTGTGGTGTTTTTGTTGTGTGTTTCTGATTTCAATTTGTACATACCCTTATTAGAGAACGTGAATGGTTTATCTTTGAGTTTCACAAAAAAATAACCAAACATAGACTGATCTCCCCTCTGTCTACCTGTCTGTCTGTCTTTTCTGTCTCTGTCTCTCTCCGCTCTCTTGTCTCTCTTTGTCTGTCTCTGTCTCTCACTGGCTCTTGTCTGTCTGTCTCTGACTCAGTCTCTGTCTCTGTCTGTCTGTCTCTTTCTCTTCCTCTCTGTGTGCGCGAACCCCCCTCTTCCCCCCCTCCCCCTTCCCTAGCCCTCCCGTACACGCACAACACACACCTTTCCACTTGAGCTTCTGTCTACTTGGATTCGAACATATGGCATTTTCAGATCAGAATGTTTCTTGCGCCTGCCATTATTTTAATTAGTTCTGAAATGAGCTCTGTGATTTAGGGAAAACTGAATTGAAAGGAAAGTATCAGAGTAGGATTTTTTTTTTGGTTTGCTTGTCGTTTGTCGTTTGTTGTTGTTGTTTTAAAATCCAATGGAAAATTTTCGAGCGACTTGCGTGGAAAATAAGCCGTTCGATCAGTGTCCAATCAGAGTGATGACCAGAGGATACTGGAGTATTAAGGAATATTAATACAGACTGCATTATTGGGGATACTGTAGGTTGTATGTATATTGTTAGTTCGAAGTTTTCTGTCTGCACAATCGTCTGAAGAACCATTTTGAACAATTAAAAAAAAAAAAATTTCAGAGGGTAATAGATTAAGCATGACATGCTTCCCCTCCCCCCCTCCCCCCCCCCCCCCCCCCCCCCCCCCCCCCCCCCCCCCCCCCCCTATTTTTTTCTCACATCCAGCCTCGAAAAAAAAAAGTACAGGAAAAACAAAACACCTTGTCCTAGAACAGACAGACACTTTGAAGACGGGATAGGCTAGTGGTTAGAACATTGCGCTCGCAATCTGACGACCCGGGTTCCATTCCCGTTCAAGGGGATATTTTCCCCTGGAGTTAACATCAGTGCAGACTCCACTCTCCTCGAAAGTCCTTCCGATGAGACTATATAAACCGAGGCCCCGTGTGCGAACGCACGCAGAACGAACATCTTGCGCACACGTTAAAGTCCTGTTCCGCTTTTCGTAAGAATAGGCCATTGTGTGCCAGTGGGAACAGATGACAAAATTGACAAAACCGCGTACACAAGGGGACTGGATGTAAACAAGCACACAAGTGCTTATTCCATTATCCTCGATATAAAAGAATAAAAGAAAGAAGAGAAAAAAGAAAGAACGAAAGACCATGCAGTTCTTCATGGTGAGGACTATTCCTGCCAGTTTCATGTGGACACCCTTATGATATTTTTTTTTAACCTTCGGGATACGGGCTGCGTTCTTTTGACAACTATAGGTCTCCATAATTATATCGCCAACAGCGGTCATGGTACGAAGAACTGTCGGGTGTCTAGAGCTTTTGATGAAGAAGAAGAAGTAGGGAGAATAGCGTAGGAGAGGATGGTTGTTTTGGCTTATTTGATGATGGGCTAGTAGAAGCACTTTTTGTTGTTATTGTTGTTGTTGTTGTTGCTGTTGTTGCTGTTGTTGCTGTTGTTGTTGATGATGGTTGTTTTAGCTTATTTGATTGAGATGGGCTAGTAGAAGCACTTTTTGTTGTTGTTGTTGCTATTTGTTGTTGGTTGTTGTTGGC
>CM054148.1:30884163-30886663 GCA_028751875.1 Rapana venosa | reverse complement strand
TTTTTGGGTTTTTTTTGGGTGTTGGGCGGGTTTGGGGTTTGTTGTTGTTGTTGTTGTTTTTGTGAGGTTTTTTTGGGTGGTGGTATATATGTTTGTATCTGTCATTCTGTGTTTTAGATTTGTTTAGTGTTGTTGTTGTTGTTTTTGTGTTTGCGTTGTACTCCTGTTTGCCACAAATTCCACCAACGCTTATGGCTCACATGTTGGTTGTGGTGGTGGTTTAGGGGTAAGGTCATGCACCCGTGGAGAAAAGGGAGAAGTCTGTCAGGGGGTTCGATTCTCCTGTTTGAACCCGAACCTTTTTGTTTTTTTCCCCCACATCCAGGAAGACCGTGACTGGTGGTGGTCTGGGTGCTAGTCTTTTGGATGAGGTAATGAAGTGAGGTCCCACGTGGCAGCACTTATTAAATTAGCGGACATTTTACGCACCAAAAAACCCCAACTGCTGTGAGTGGAAGTGGTGTTCAAGACAATATGATACAGTACGACACAAAACAATACGATATAATACAAAACAACACAACAGAATTTAATAGAAATCCGATTATCAGTTCCATGACCAATTGCATACTACATTTGTGCTGGTAAAGCCACGGATGCACATGTATCTATCTATCTATCTGTCTGTCTGTCTGTCTATTATCTATCTAGTATCTATCTATATCTATCTATCTATCTATCTAGTATCTATCTATCTATCTATCTATCTATCTATCTATCTATCTATCTATCTATCTATCTATATCGTGCATCCAATAAACCCACCGAATGATGACATGAAGAATGGGATCTTTAACATGCAATTCTTGGGTCTTCTATATTTATGTTTACTCGAGTGCTGGCAGGTACCCATTTATGGCTGGATGAACTGGGGGACTATACTGAAGCCAAGGCTTCAAGGTGTGCGTATGTATGGGGGGTGAGGGGGGAGGTATGTGTGCCATCCTTGACTTAAGAACGACCAGGAGATGAAGCCCTTTATTACGTTACATGTATTTAACACATTTTGTGACCATATTATTTTTGCATGCACTTTGTACGAGAGATAAATGTTTCCCACCGTACTTTATTTTCCCCCGAGGGGCAGCAGGCCTGTACACAGAGTACAGCAGGGGTGGTCGTGGTGACAGTGTGTCAGTGTGGCAACAGCCAGGTATCCTGGGGCCAGTGGTCTGTCGTCTGTTCCTCCTTCCCTCCCTCCTTCCTTTCCTTCTGTCTGTCTGTCCCTCTGTCCGTCTGTCCATCTGTTTCTGCCTGTCTATCTATCTGTCTGTCTCTGTCTGTCTTGCTCTCGTGTATGTCTCTATCTCATTGAAATAGTCGAATTTGTGTTTGAGTTCTTTCTTTGTCTCTCTGTCTGTTTGTTTATCTGTCTGTCTCAGTCTGTCTCTGTGTGTTCCTCTGAGTGTGTGTGTGTGTGGGTGTGTGTGTGTGTTTGCGCGCGCACACACTCACGCACACACGAGCGTGTGTGTGTGTGTGTGTGTTTGTTTGTTTGTGAGTACGCGCTCGCTCGCTCGCGTGTCTATGCATGTATGCGTGCACGCGCGTCCGTGCTGGCACCCTCCTACTCGACGCAGAGTGCAGAAAGCCTGAGACTAAGGGTGTGTGAAGGGAGAAAGGAGCCAGGCCAGGCCATCCATACCAGGCCATCCATACCAGGCCATGCATGAGCGCTTTGATTTGTTGCTTTACAAGATTCAGCGCTATATAAATTCCATACATTATTATTATTATTATTATTATTATTATTATTATTATACCAGGCCATCCATACCAGGCCATCCATACCAGGCCATCCATACCAGGCCATCCATACCAGGCCATCCATACCAGGCCAGCAGAAGTGTAGGCCAGGCCAGGCCAGCCTAGGCCAGGCTAGGCCAGTGTAGCCTGACGGCCCGCCATGGCATTACCTGCTTCTTCCAGTCCAGTGGCGGCGACAAGAATTGCATTTCAGCCCCGCACATCCTTGTCGGCAGCCGCCATGAATACTAACGGCCTCTCTCCCGCCCCTTGTCCTGCCAGCCACCGGGGGGTCCAGTGGTTAAGCGCTAGGCTAGGCTAGTTAAACCGTGAGGTTGTGGGCTCGATTCCCAGCCTCGCCCTTTCTTCCCAGTTTGACAAAAAAAAATCGAACTGAATGTCAAAGTCCTTCGCATGAGACTATCAACCGAGGCCCCGTGTTCGAACGCATACAGAACATCTTGCGCACATGTTAAATCCTGTTCCGCTTTCTGTAAGAGTAGGCCATTGTGTGCCGGTGGAAACAGATGACAAAATTTACAAAAAAAACATACACACAGGGACTGTATGTAAAGAAAAGCACATGAGTGCTTATTCCATTATCCTCGATAAAAAAAAAAAAAAAAAAAAAAAAGGATAGGATACATATACATACACTACTGCGGTATTTGTCAGGGAGCTGCTGTTTGAATGTTCGACGACGAAGAAAAAGAAAGAGAACTATATATATATATATATATATATATAATATATA
>CM054148.1:30876663-30881663 GCA_028751875.1 Rapana venosa | reverse complement strand
GGTGATGATGATGATGGTAGTGGTGGTGATGATGTTGGTGGTGGTGAAGGTGGTGGTGGTGGTGGTGATGGTGGTGATGATGATGATAATGATGATGGATGGTGGTGGTGGTGATGATGTTGGTGGTGGTGATGATGTTGGTGGTGTGGTGGTGGTGGTGGTGGTGTGGTGGTGGTGATGATGATGATGATGATGATGATGATGGTGTGTGGTGGTGGTGATGATGTTGGTGGTGGTGGTGGTGATGTTGATGGGGGGATGGTGGTGGTGATGATGGTGATGGCGTGTCTGTGTGATGATGATGATGGTGGTGTTGGTGGTGTTGATGGTCGTGGTGGTGATGGTGATGATGATGATGGTGGTAGTGACGATGATGTTGATAATGGTGATGGTGACTTGGATGATGTTGATGGTGGCGATGATGATGGTGGTGATGATGATAGTATAATGGTGATGATGATGATGGTGACCTTGATGTTGATGGTGGTGGTGATGGTGGCGATGATGATGATGTGATGATGGTGACGACGACCATGGTGATGGTGGTGGTGACGGTGATGTTGATAATGGTGATGATGATGATGGTGACTTTGATAATGATATTGATGGTGATGATGATTGTGATGGTGACGACGACGACGACGACGACGACGATGATGATGCTTCACATAGCTTTGCATTACGACTTTTTGTGGATAGATGATGTGAAAATTTGAAAGAAAACAAGAATCACATGTGAAGAAATGTTGGCCGAATCTTCTTCAGTTGAGAAAAAAAACACGAGCTTTAGGGAGTTCTCCCCCGGACCCTGGCTGAAAGTTATCTCTGCACGCCATGTTGGGCAGGTCTTCGGTTTTCAAAGCCGTTTCTTTCTTTTTTTTTTTCTCTTTTTTTTACACGTCTTCTCAGAGTGCGAAACAAGCGATGTATTCTGAGGATTTTTCGTAACAAGATTAGCGTCAACAGAAGTTATGTTTGAAACAGTGTCGGTGTGGGTTTGTGTTTTTTTTGGTCACTGTATGCTATTTGGAACGGGTAGTACTTGTTAGATCCTTAAACAATACTGGGATGCTTACAAGATAACACAGTCGAGTGTGTACGGCGCGTACAAGTGAACATACACTGATTTTCTTCAGAGTAGTAGTGTTTTGGTATGGTGAACGACTGCTTCATTGAGCATGGTATTACAGACAATACAGACAACAGTAAACACGAGTTGATGATGTGATTGCCGTCACTCATTCATGCATCGCTAGGCAAGTATTATATTTATTATATATATATCACCATCATCACCACCACCATCATCATCATCGTCGACGTCGTCGTCGTCGTCGTCATCATCATCATCATCATCATCATCATCAACATCATCTTGAGACCATAATATTGAAAAAACAACAACACCCAAAACCCAACCCAAAGCACCCCCCCCCCCCCCCTCAACTAAATGTGACATGAACAACGGAACAAATCTGTCCTGCAGAGCATAGGGTAGCCGCATTCCACTTGCGGAGAGTAAGGTGAATGAACCTTTCCCGCAGAACACAAGTTAGCTAGATTCCATTTTGAGGGGAGCTAGCAGGACGTGCAGGCAAAGAGACATACACATGTCTGCATGCTGTGTGGACACAACAGTATTAGGACAGGCTACTGAACTGCTGGGGAAAAAAGCCAAGGTACCTGAAGTAGCCCTTGCTTTTTTTCCTTGTCTCTCCTTTTCTCCTTTAACTCCTTGATGACAATCTTGCTCTGAAATGTTCAAGCAGCGTGTCGTGGAGTTTGAGGGAGGTGGCGGGGAGAGGGGGGGGGGGGGGGGGAGGGTTGGCCTTGGCCTCTCCAGGTCAGATTAAAAAAACCCCAAAAATCAAATACGTTGATTGCATGACGGGTATACATATTCATGTCATTCGTACCACTGTCCCTAAACTGGCCCGTACCCTGTCGCGAAAGATTGACGGATTGTCAACGTGCGTGCGTGGTGTTGTTGCGTGTGCTGGCGCAGGGGTCCTCAGTTCATGGAACTTCAGGAGTGGAGATGATGGAGGGAGAGAGAATCCACACCCCAACGGCCAGCTTTGCAAGGGACTCCACCACCTACAGATACAAGTCGTTGTCTTCAGATCACGACTACAACGCTTTTAGTTATAACCCCCCCCCCCCCCCCCCCCCCCTGGTTTCTCCAAATTTGAAGCGTGGCGAGAGAATGGTGTCCTTGTCCACCACATCCTCAGGTCGCCTCACAACCCCCAGCGCAGTGTCAGAGACCCAAGAATCGCTCCGTGACGTCAGCTCCTACGTCAGTCAGTTCCGGTGCTGAGGGCCCGGTTCCTTTTTGGGCAGAGAGGAGTCTCCATTCAGGCTGCGCCAAGCCTGTAGATAGCATTCCGCCTGCCTGCCTGCCTGCCTGGAGACACTGCCTGCCTGCCTGCCTGCCTGACTGTCTGCAGATACTGCCTGCCTGCCTGCCTTCCTCTCAGCTGACAGCTCCTGCTTTCAGAGAGCGGCATTTCATAGCGGGCCATTGTTGGCGGCCTTTTGTGCCCCCTCAATTTGCCGTCAGCGGGCCATGGCCGGACCATAATAGGCAGGTAGTAGTAGGGATGGCCAGCGGGCAGTGGCCTGTAAGCCAGAGATGCCAGAGGGTTGATAGTGAAGTGGTGGTGTGTGGTGGGTAGTGAAGGGTAGGGTAGGGTAGTGGTAGTGTAGTGTGTGTGGTGTGGTGGTAGGGTAGTGTAGGGATAGGGTAGGTGGTGTTAGGTAGTTAGTGTAGTGTAGTGTAGTAGTGGGTGTGGTGTGTGTGTGGAGGGTGATGCAGTGTAGCATAGCGTAGTGTTGTGTAGTGTAGCGTTGTAGTGTAGTGTAGTGTAGTGTAGGGTAGGGTAGTTAGGGTAGTGTAGTGTAGTGTGGTGTGGTGGTGTGGTGGAGGTGATGCAGTGTAGCATAGCGTAGTGTTGTGTAGTGTAGCGTTGTAGTGAAGTGGTGGTGTGGTTGTAGGGTAGTGTGGTGTAGTGTAGGGCAGGGCAGGGTAGGGTAGGGTAGGGTAGGGTAGGGTAGTGTAGTGTAGTGTAGTGTGGTGTGGTGTGGTGTGGTGTGGTGGAAGGTGATGCAGTGTAGCATAGTTTAGTGTAGCGTAGTGTAGTGTAGCGTAGTGTAGTATAGCGTACTGTAGCGTACTGTAGTGTAGTGTAGGGTAGTGTGGTGTAGTGCCATGCCAGCAGTTCAGCTCAGTTCATCTCAGCCATGGTTTTTCAGGCCAACCTGGACAAGAAAAGAGATGGTGATATCGTGTGTATGCCACACCCCCCCTCCCCCCCCCCCCCCCCCCCCCTCCCCAACACTCAGCAGGCTTCAATAACACCTCAGCTTTCCTTCTGTCTGCTAACACCCCCTCCCCAATCCCCCAACCTCACACCACCATCCCCCCTCTCCCTCTCCCCCCCCCCCCTCTCCCCACACTCCTGCTTCAACTTCTTTTACCTGTTTCCTTCCAAAGTTTGCGTGACGTACCCATTGTCTTAATCTTCCGTGGCAAGGTGTTGGGGGGGGGGGGGGGGGGGGGGAGGAAGGTGGGAGGGAGAGGAGAGAAGGAAGAAAGAAAGAAAGAAGGGAGTGGGTTTTCAGATGATGGTGATGGTGGTGGTGAAGATGTTGCAGTGTACTGTTGTTGTTGTTGTTGTTGGGGGACGCTGGAAGGGCCCCGGGGATCGGAGGAGGTTGGGATGTGGGGAGGGGGGGGGGGGGGGGGGGAGGTTAGAGGGAGGGGGAAGGAGGTAGCGAGCTTTTGTTCCGTGCAAACTAAGTAATACAGATTAAGCTCTGATTTCTTCCCCTCTGCGCTCTTTTCACGCACGCATGCTTCCCTGATCTCTCTCTCTCTCTCTCCCCCTCCCCACCCATCAACCCCCCCCCCCCCCCCCCCTTCTCTGTTTTCTTCTTCTCTTTTTAATCTTCAAGTCAGTACAGGGGGCTCTCGCCGCTCGCGTCGCGTGCACGCACACAAACCGCATGGCAATCACGCGCGCGCGCGCGCGCACGCACGCAGGCCTTGATGCAGGTTTGTTGTACCTGACTTCTAAAGGCTTCCTCTCGACAACGCCCGGGCTCCTCCTCGGCCTTTCTAATCAAAAGCTGGTCTGTCTCTCTCTGTCTCTCTGTCTCTGTCTCTCTCTGTCTGTCTCTGTCTCTCTCTCTGTCTCTGTCTGTCTGTTTGTCTCTCTCTGTGTCCTCTGTCTGTCTGTCTGTCTCTCTCTCTCTCTCTCTTTCTGGCTTTCTCGCTTTCTTGCAAGGCTTACTAAAGTGAGACGATAGCAGTAATAATAATGATAATAATAGTAATTGTAGTAATGTTGGTGGTAATAATGATAATGATACTGCCTACTACTACTGCTGCTGGTGTTGGTGGTGGTGGTGCTACTACTGCTGCTACTGCTTCTTCTGCTGCTGCTACTGCTGCTGCTACTTAACTAACCTTGTCTTACCATAGGGTGTGTTTTAGTACAGTAACGCCAAAAACCTTGCTAAGAAGACCCCCCAAAACCCCCCCCCACAAAAAACAACAACCCTCAAACAAAACAAACAAAAAACCAAACCAAACAAAACAAACATACAAACATAACCAAACAAACAAAACAAACATAACAAAAAACCAAAACAAACAAAAACTCAAACCAAAACACAACAAACAAACAAAAAAAACCCCCACCCTAACAACAAACAAAAAACCGAATCAAAACAAAACAAACAACAAATCCCAACCCCCCCCCCCTCTCCCCCATCTCTCTCTCTCCCCCGAAACAGAAAAAGCCCCCCATACCCTGATCTCACAGGGGTAGATCTCACTGTTGAGATGTGACCTGTCACCTCGGTGTCCGTGGTGACTTGGTGTCATGTCACGTCCTGTCGTGTCCTGTCATGTCATGTCATAGTGCTGGAAAGTGAAGACCAAGGAGGGGGAGAAGTAAGGGACAAGGCAAGGCACAGGCAAGAAAGGGGCCTGG
>CM054148.1:30866663-30869163 GCA_028751875.1 Rapana venosa | reverse complement strand
ACACTACACTGCACTGCACTGTACTGCACTGCACTGCACTGTACTGTACTGTACTGCACTATACTGCACTGTACTGCACTGCACTGTACTGTACTGCACTGTACTGCACTGCACTAGACTGCACTGTACTGTACTGCACTGCACTGCACTGCACTGTACTGCACTGCACTGTACTGTACTGCACTGTACTGTACTGCACTGTACTGCACTGCACTGTACTGCACAGCACTGTACTGCACAGCACTGTACTGTACTGCACTGCACTGCACTATACTGCACTGCACTATACTGCACTGCACTGTACTGTACTGTACTGCACTATACTGCACTATACTGTACTGCACTGAACTGCACTGTACTACACTGCACTATACTGTACTGCACTGTACTGCACTGCACTGTACTGCACTGCACTGCACTATACTGCACTGTACTGCACTGCACTGTACTTCACTGCACTGCACTGCACTGTACTTCACTGCACTGTACTGCACTGCACTGTACTGCACTGCACTATACTGCACTTTAGTGCACTGCACTATACTGCACTTTAGTGCACTGCACTATACTGCACTTTACTGCACTGCACTATACTGCACTGTACTGCACTGCACTGCACTATACTGCACTGTACTGCACTATACTGCACTGTACTGCACTATACTGCACTGTACTATACTGCACTGCACTGTACTGCACTATACTGCACTGCACTGCACTATACTGCACTGTACTGCACTGCACTATACTGCACTATACTGCACTGTACTGCACTGCACTATACTGCACTGTACTGCACTATACTGCACTGTACTGCACTATACTGCACTGCACTGTACTGCACTATACTGCACTGTACTGTACTGCACTATACTGCACTGCACTGTACTGCACTATACTGCACTGTACTGCACTGCACTATACTGCACTTTACTGCACTGCACTATACTGCACTGTACTGCACTGCACTGCACTGTACTGCACTATACTGCACTGTACTGCACTATACTGCACTGCACTGTACTGCACTATACTGCACTGTACTGTACTGCACTATACTGCACTGCACTGTACTGCACTATACTGCACTGTACTGCACTATACTGCACTGCACTGTACTGCACTATACTGCACTGTAGTGCACTGCACTATACTGTACTGTACTGCACTGTACTGGCCCTCTCTGACAGTCACACAGGACCTAGAGGTTGGTCCTGTAGCTAGCGTCAGCCTCAAAGCCAGCGGCGTTTGTCAGGTCAAACCTCCACACATCGTTGTAGTCCCCGGACTGGAGATACGAGTTCTCTCCCTTCCCGAATGAATGGACGGAGGAATGAATAGATAGATGGATGAATGGGTGGATGGATGGATGATGAATGAATGGGTGAATGATCTTCCATAAGCCCGACTGAAGATTTTTAAGTGAAGCCCGTGCCTATACGTGCATCGAAACCATCAGTAAAACATGAAAAAAAAACCCCAAAAGTAGGGGGGGGGGGGGGGGGGGGGGGGGAGGCGTCATGATACTAAATTGCCCCCCTCCTCACCTCACCTATCCCGTAGTCCTTTGGACAGTTGGGGCACTAACGAAGATTTTGCAACCAGCTTCCTCCACTCCCCGCAGTTCTCTGCTTTCAGTAGTAATTCGTTCCACTCCAGGCCAGACTACTCTCTGATGTTGTCTTCCCATCGTTTTCTCTGTCTGCCTCTTCGTCTCCCTCCTTGCACTGTTCCCTGTTGGACAGTCTTGGCCAGTCCAGATGAACATGAAAATTGACCCCTGTACCACCAAATTAATCACTCTTTGAGAAAAACAAACCAACCATAGAACGGAGTACTATCAATCTGGTTTGTTTTTTTTGTAATCACAAACACACACGCACACACACCACACACAGTCTCTCTCTCTCACACACACTCTCTCTCTCTCACACACCGTACCACACACACCAACACACACACACACAACCCCCCAAGAAAGAAAAGGCTGAGGAGTGATCACTCTTCAGGACTTACAGAGAGAGAACTTGTGGCGGTTTGACCAAAAAAACAAACCAAGAGGCCACAAAGCAGCATGAGGAGAGAGAGAGAGAGAGGGGGGGGGGGGGGGGGGGGAGGAAGGAGGCGCGGGGGGGGGGGGGGGGGGGGGGTGGGGCTGCTCTTTCTGCCTGCAGTAACTGAATTCAAGCAGAAAGCTGGGCTGACATCGTCGTTTTCATTTTTGAATTTTCCTCTTTGTCATTCTTTATCTTATTCTCCCCATCTCTCTATCTCTCTCTCCTTCCTGCCCCTCCCAACTTCTCCCAGTTTTGTCGTTCTTTGTTTCTGTGGCCCTGTCGTAAATTACGCTGGATTCGTCTCTAGTCCGTGTTTGTTTAAAAAAGTGCCTTCCACTCTTAGTCCAATTCTGTCTTTTTTGTGTGGTCTCTGTTTATATGTCTGTAGATGTGTCTCTGTCTGTATCTCTTGTCTGTCGTATCTAGTTCGTCTGTATCTATGT
>CM054148.1:30854163-30861663 GCA_028751875.1 Rapana venosa | reverse complement strand
TCACGCGACGGGAAATTTAAAGCGTGATATTGGCCTTCACGCACGAGCTGCTCTCGACTCGGGTCGGTGGTGGTGACTGGAGGCGACGTGCGCGCGCGCGCCATTTTTTGGGAGGTGCGGGGGGTGGGGGGGGGGGGGGGGGGGGTGCGAGTAGTAGAATGAACGACAGCTTTTGGGGGGTGCATTAAGTCCACTTTCCTCTGAAGTCGGAGTATGGCTGATTTCAATATGTGGCAAGGTTGTTTTTTGGGGGGATCAGAGTCATAGCATTCAAACGGTCCCGAAGTCGGAATGCGGCTACCTAGATGGTGGGCAGAAAAGGATCGCGTAGGCAAAAAAAAAATCAAAAAAATCCTCACCGTTAGTGGTGAACCGTGGAGCATTTAGCCGAGGAAGGGGAAAAAAAAAAGAAACACACCAACAACCCACAAAAGATGCAACCTTTTTTCATTTATTTTTTTTATTTTATTCTTTTATATCGAGGATAATGGAATAAGCACTTATGTGCTTTTTTTTTTACATCTAGTCCCCGTGTGTATGCGGTTTTTGTCAATTCTGTCATCCGTTCCCACGGCGCACAATGGCCTACTCTTCCGAAAAGCGGAACAGGATTTAACGTGCGCGCAAGATGTTCGTTCTGCGTGCGTTCGCACACGGGGCCTCGGTTTAGAGTCTCATCCGAAGGACTTTTGGGAAGAGTGGAGTCTGCACTGATGTTAACTCCAGGGGAAAATAGCCCCTTGAACGGGAATCGAACCCGGGTTGTCAGATTGCGATCGCAATGTTCTAACCACTAGGCTATCCCATTGGCATGTATGTAGTACTTTCAATCTCACGCTGGTTTTCAGGTGGGATGAGCGAGTCAAGAGTGCATATTTTTGGGGTTTTGTTGTTGTTGTTGTTGTTGTTGTTGTGCGTTCCCCAGCTAATATGCACTCTGACTCACCCATCCCACCTTCGGAATCACCGTGAGGTAGGAAGGAAGTACATCGAGATGAGAAGTTTGCGTGTGTGACTGTTTTTAAAGCACCTCGCCATAATCATAGGCAGCCATACTCCGCCTTCGTAGTGATCCCCAGAGTGTTGAGCTGGGGAACACGCAACACTAACAACAACAAATAGAGAAGGTGTGTGTGGTGTGGGGGGGGGGGGGGGGGGGGGGGGAGAGCAGTGATCAGGTCATTATTCTGCTGGTATAAGATCAGCTTCTGTTGTGTTCCTCGTGTTGATGAGTGTGGTTGGTGGCTTTGACCTAGTACCGTGTGTGTGTTGTGTTTGTGTGTGTGCGTGTGTGTTGTGTGTGTCTGTGCGTGCGTGTGTGTGTGTGTGTTTGTGTGTCTGTGTGTGTGTTGTGTGTGTGTATGTGTGTGTGTGTGTACGTGTGTGTGTGTGTGTACGTGTGTGTGTGCGCGCGCGCGCGCGCGCGTTTGAGTGTGTGTGTGCACTCGTTGAGAAATCGCCCCTTTGGGGGTGTGTGGAGGGGGAGACTGCTCCACGTCACTTCTGCTGTCCAGGAGCTAAAACTGTGTAGTAGTAGTAGTAGTAGTAGTAGTAGTAGTAGTAGTAGTAGTAGTAGTAGTAGTAGTAGTCGTCGTCGTCGTCGTCGTCGTCGTCGTCGTCGTAGTAGTAGTAGTAGTAGTAGTAGTAGTAGTAGTAGTAGTAGTAGTAGTAGTGGTGGTAGTAGACGTCGTCGTCGTCGTCGTCGTCGTAGTAGTAGTAGTAGTAGTAGTAGTAGCAGTCGTCGTCGTCGTTGTCGTCGTCGTCGTCGTAGTAGTAGTAGTAGTAGTAGTTGTTGTTGTCGAAGTTGTTTTGTTTTGTTTTTTGTTTGTTTGTTTTTCTTTATTTCATAAAAATCGGGGATGGGATAGCTCAGTGATCAGAGCAAACGCTTTCCCAGCATCGAGCGTGGTTACCACTTGGATGGGTGACTGTTTGCTTGCCTTGGCTTTAGTACAGTCCCCCAGTTCACCCAGCTGGAAATGGGTACCTGCCCTCTTTAGGGTCAGGGAAGGTAAAGCA
The DNA here is from genome assembly GCA_028751875.1 of Rapana venosa. Classification (NCBI taxonomy): domain Eukaryota; kingdom Metazoa; phylum Mollusca; class Gastropoda; order Neogastropoda; family Muricidae; genus Rapana; species Rapana venosa. Next base: position 30,859,644 of record CM054148.1, on the reverse strand, counting down.
GCGAGGTAAAAGGAGATGGGCGCCGCTGCCCTCAATATGCTGGCCCCCTGGAGAAGCTGAGGTCTCTGACGCCTCGCTCCTCTACGATTATGGGACACCTTTACACTTTTGTCGAAATCAAAATTCACGGAGATTTAAGCCTAAAACGAGTCCACTGGCACAGAATTTTTTTTTAATAAAGATCTTAAAAAGACTAGGTTATTGCTCATAGAACTACTCCCCCCTCCTTCCTTCCATCCGCCCCTTCCCCATGTGTTCCCCCCCCATCCTCCCCTGTCCCCCACCCCCCTCCTCTCCTTTACGTGTTGTCCTATTTCACGGTGCAGGCTGCCCAGTGCTTGCTGTCCTCAGACTGGCTGGTAAAGAGACCAGGCGTTTGACTCCAGCGTTTTACTGGGCCACTTCCACATTCACCCCAGCACCATCCCCCCCCTCCTCTCCCTCCCCTCTCCCTCCCTCCCACCCCTACTAGCAACTCTGTCTTTTTCTCTGTTTCTCTGTCTCTGTGTCTGTCTCGTTTCTCTCTCTCTCCATCTCTCTTTCTCTGTGTCTCTGTCTTTCTTTGGCTCTCTCTGTTTCTCTTTCTCTGTCTATCTGTCTGCCTGTCTCTTCTCTCTCTTCTCTTCTCTCTCTCTCTCTCTCTCTCTCTCTCTCTCTCTCTCTCTCTCTCTCTCTCTCTCTCTCTCTCTCTTTCTTTGGCTCTCTCTGTCTCTCCATCTCTCTCTCTGTGTCTCTCTTCTCTTTGTCTCTCTTCTCTTTCTCTCCATCTCTCTCTCCATCTCTCTCTCTCTCTCTCTCTCTCTCTCTCTCTCTCTCTCTCTCTCTCTCCATCTCTCTTTCTCTCTGTGGCTCTCTCTCTCTCTGTCTTTATCTCTCTCTGTCCTTCTCCCCTCCTCTCTCTCCTCTCTCTTTTCTCCCTCCCTCTCTCTCTCTCTCCCTCCCTTCTCCCCCCCTTTTCCTCCCTCCCTCTCCCCCTCCCTCCCCCCCACTTCCACCCCGCCCCCCACCCCCATGGCGAACAGCTCACCTTCGCTAAAAACACACAGCCAGACAGCTATAGCTCCACAGGGTGGGGTGAGGGGATCTTTTCAGGATTAAAGGGTAGCAAGCACACAGAGCTGTGTTTGGCTGTCTGTCTGTCTGTCTGGCCCGGGAGGGAGGGGGATGGGAGAGGGGTAGGGGTGGGGAGGGGGGGAGTGCCTCCCCTCCCCCCGGGCATCGATCCTCGTACACCCCGGGTCGGGGGGCACAACACTGCGCCAACGTCTGTCTGTCTTGTCTGTTTCTGTCTGTTTGTCTTGTCTGTCTGTTTCTGTGTCTGTCTGTCTTGTCTGTCTGTTTTGTCTGTCTGTCTGTCTTTGTCTTGTCTTGTCTGTTTCTGTCTGTCTCTGTCTGTCTGTCTGTCTGTCTTGTTTGTGTCCGTCTGTCTTGTCTGTTTCTGTCTCTGTCTGTCTGTTTGTCTTGTCTGTGTCCGTCTGTCTTGTCTGTTTCTGTCTCTGTCTGTCTTGTCTGTGTCCGTCTGTCTTGTCTGTTTCTGTCTCTGTCCGTCTGTCTTGTCTGTTTCTGTCTCTGTCTGTCTGTTTGTCTTGTCTGTGTCTGTCTGTCTGTTTGTCTCTCTCTCTTTTCACCCATCCTATCCTCCCCTACTCTCTGCCTGTCTCTGTCTGTGTGTGTCTCTCTGTCTCTCTGAGTCTCTCTCTCTGTCTGATGTGTATCTCTGCCTCTATCTCTCTAACTTTGGCTCTCTCTCTCTCTCTCTCTCTCTCTCCTCTCTCTCTCTCTCTCTCTCTCTCTCTCTCTCTCTGCGTCTCTCTGTCTGTCCGTCAGTCTCTCTCTGTCTCTCTCTGTCTCTGTCTCTCTCACACACACACACACTCTCTCTCTCCGATCCTCCTTCCCAGTCTCTCTGTGTCTCTGTCACTCTCTGAGTCTCTCTCTCTCTCTCTCTCTCTCTCTCTCTCTCTCTCTCTCTCTCTCTCTCTCTCTCTCTCTCTCGCACCTCTCTCTCTCTCTGCGTCTGTCTGTCTGTCAGTCAGTCTCTCTCTCTGTCTCTCTGTCTCTCTCTCTCTCTCACACACACACACAACTCTCTCCGATCCTCCTTCCCCAGTCTCTCTGTGTCTCTGTCACTCTGAGTCTCTCTCTCTCTCTCTGTCTCTCTGTCTGTCTCTCTGTCAGTCTCTCTGTCAGTCTCTCTCTCCCTGTCTCTCTGTCTCTGTCTGTCTGTCTCTCTCACACACACACTCTCTCTCTCCGATCCTCCTTCCCAGTCTCTCTCTCTCTCTCTCTTCTCTCTCTCTCTCTCTCTCTCTCTCTCTCTCTCTCTCTCTCTCTCTCTCTCTCTCTCTCTCTCTTCCCCCATCCTCCCCTCCCCAACCCTCCCCAACTCTCTCTCTCGCTTCCCAGCTCGAAGACAAGACAGTCCTCTTCTTCTCAACCTCATCCTCCTTCTCCTCCTCTTCCTCTTCCTTCTCCCAACTAGTCTCCCCTCCCCTCCCCTCCTCTCCCCTCCCCTCCTCTCCTCCTCTCTCTCCAAACTCCTCGGGCGCCGAATTTCCGCCAACAGACAACCCCCCAAACAGGGAAAGACAACTCTGTAAACGGGGAGACAATCTTGTAAACCAAACGGCGAGGAGTTCGGTGTCGCTGTCTGCCTGTCTCGTGGAGAAAAGAAGAGGCGAGGAGGGTGGTAGTAGGGGGTAGGGTTCAGGGGTGGGGGGGGGGGGGGGGGGGGAGGGGGGGGGGGGGAGGGGAGGGGGGGAGGGGGGGGGAGGGGGGGTGAGGAGGGTGGTGAGGGGGGTGAGTTGACCTCACTGGGACCGCGGAGAGCGGAGCGAGAGGCGAGGTTGGCCAAGTTTATTTAATAAACTGCAACTCTGCCATTATTTCCAAATCCAAATAAAATTCAATTTCCTGAAGGTGTTGTTGCTAATGATCCATTTCCCTTTCGCTCCGCCACGGACTTGCAGCAGGAAGGGACAGAGGGGTGGAGTGGGGGGGGGGGGGAGAGTTGGGGGGGGGAGAGCTGGGGGGGGGGGGGGGAGAGTTGGGGGGGGGGGAGGGGAGAGTTGGGGGGGGGGGGAGAGAGAGGAAGTGAAACAATGGGGGTGGAAATGATGGTCTGGTAGGGGGTGGGGTGGAGGGGAGGGGGGTTGTATGTGAATCAGCCATGTGGGAAGATTTTGTGTGTGTGAGTGGGTGGGTGGGAGGGAGGAGGAAGGGTGGGATGGAGGTGGGGTGGGGGAGGGGGGATAAGGACACACCATGCCGTCACATCAGCCACAGCTTGTCAGTCTGTCTGTCAAGTCCATCCAACAGAAGAGACGTGGGCGGTTGTGCGGGTAGGTGGTACGTGTGCGTGCATTGCACGTTTATAAAGCTGATGTCATGTTCAGTTTTTTATCCGGGGAACGGTTTGGCCAAAACCCCTCCAACCAAAACGAATAACAAACCCAACAAAAGAAAACAAAAACCCAAAGCACCAAATAGTAACAACTCTAGTATATTGGTATTTTATTACGGTTTGGCCAAAAAAATAAACTACATAAAATAAAACCACTTATCAAACAACAATTCCAGTATAAATATTGGTATCTTTATTTACCCGTGAAAGCTTCCTTCTTACAAAAGCAGCCTTTGAAATCGCCGCTATGTTTTTTAAATCAAAAACGAAACTATCCAGAAAACCAGGCATGCGTTCATACACAAGGGAGGAGGACCCGCAAGCTCCAGGTGTGTAGCAGACGATCACACTGTCTCTGAAACTTGAATGAACAGCCATGATTCTGTCGACACTTTTTTGTATTTTATTTTTTAAAATTCTTTTATATCGAGGATAATGGAATAAGCACACATGCTTTTTTACATCTAGTCCCCGTGTGTATGCGGTTTTGTAAATTGTCATCTGTTCCCACCGGCACACAATGGCCTACTCTTTCGAAAAGCGAAACAGGATTTAACGTGTGCGCAAGATGTTCTGCGCGACTCTCTGTGAGGACATTCCTGTCGTCAATCCTGTCGACTCTCTATTCATCTCCTCAAGAGAATTCTTCTCCTCGACAAGAATGTGTCGCTCACATGATGCCATTGTGACGTGTGCGTGCGTGCGAGCGTGCGTGCGTGTGTGTGTGCGCGCGCGCGTGTGAGTGTGTGGTGTGTGAGTGTGTGTGTGTGTGTGTGCGCGCGCGCATGCATGCACATTAAATAGGAAAAGAAACAGGAAGAGAGGCAGGAGCGAATTCGCAGTGGTCTGTTCAATAATCCCCAGTCAGTCATGTATATATCTGACTGTCAGTAGTAATCTAAGAGTGCAAAAAACAAAACCCAAGTTTTAATTTCGTCAATAATAAGAAAAAAAGGCTGATCGCTAAAGTACAAAAAAGATAGTGTTGTGACATTTGAGTTAGAAAAGTATCAACTTTCAGCTTGTTTCTACGGCTTTTAAACACTCGGGTTTTTTTTACCTACAGTATCAGTGACATACACACACTTGCATCGCATAGGTGGCTTTATATATAATCATATATATATATATATATGGCGGATCGGTGGTCTAGAGGTAACGCGCATGTCTAGAAAGCGAAAAATCCGGGTCGAAAGTGTGCGGTGGTTCCAATCCCGTTTGGACCCGAAACTTTTCCTCCATCCATTAGATCATGAGTGCTGGTCTGGGTGCTAGTCTTTCGGATGAGACGATAAACCGTAGTCCCGTGTGTTGCACATAATTATTTAGCGCACGTAAAAGAACCCACGGCAACAAGAGAGTTGTCCCTGGCAAAATTCTGTAGAAACAAGCCACTCTGATAAGGAAACAAATAATGTTGCAAACAGGAAAAAAGAAAAAAAAAGGGTGTCGCTGCTCTTGTGGCGACGCGCTCTCCCCGGGGAGAGCAGCCCGAATTTCGCGCATGGAAATGTGCCGTGACTTAAAGTGGTATAAATCAATCGCAGTCTGACAACCCGGGTTCGATTCCCGTTCAAGGGGATATTTTCCCCTGGAGTTAACATCAGTGCAGACTCCACTCTCCCCAAAAGTCCTTCGGATGAGACTATAAACCGAGGTCCCGTGTGCGAACGCACGCAGAACATCTTGCGCACACGTTAAAATCCTGTTCCGCTTTTCGTAAGAGTAGGTCATTGTGTACCGGTGGGAACAGATGACAATTTACAAAACCGCATACACACGAGGACTGGATGTAAAAAAGCACATAAGTGCTTATTCCATTATCCTCGATATAAAAGAGTAAAATAAAAAAAATTAAAAATTAAAAAATCCTCGAAAGAAAAGAATAAAATAAACAAACAAAAAAACCAAAGAGATGAATCCTTCTACCGACAACTATATATATTCATTTCTTTGGGGTTTTGGTCAAGACTTTGGAACCTAAAGACTTCCAGAGCACCTTTTGAAGACCGAGTGAAGCAGAGAAGAAGAGGAGGGGGAGGGGTGGGGGGAGGTGATCAAAACTAGAAGTGTTTTTG
>CM054148.1:30849163-30851663 GCA_028751875.1 Rapana venosa | reverse complement strand
CACACACACACTACACACACAAAGTCTACAACTACACTACACTAACTACATTACATTACACTACACACACTACAAACACATACAACCATCTGTACTTTCAAGAATTGCAAAAGCAAGAAAAAGAAAGAAACACAACTCACAAACACAAACACACACACAACAACACACAAACACACACACCACACACACACACAATACACACACACAACACACACACAAACCACACACACACACACATACACACACACACACACACACACACACACACACACACACCACACACACACACACACAAACAAACACAGAAACCGAGGAAAGAATCCTAGTACAAAAATAAACCGAAAACGAAGACCGAAGCAACAGAAGAAGAAGAAGAAAAAAAGAAAAGACAGAAGAAAAGGAAAAAAAACCCAAACCAACAGCAGCAGAAGAAGAAGCCCGAGAGAATCTGACCAATTCAATCAATTACTTAAACAGCTAAACAGCCAGAGAGAGCTCTCTCCGTTTCCTCAGAAGCGGCAGGGGGAATAGAGAGGGATTGTACTGGCTTACCCAACGGCTTCCCCCCGGCCGCAAATTTGCCATCTCCTTGAAAACACATCACCCCAAATGAAGAGGGAGGAAAAGGGGCGGAAAGAGAGAAGGAAGAAGGAGAGAAGAAAAAGAGGGGAAAAAAGAAGAAAAAAGAAAGAAAAGAGAAAGAGGAAGAAGAAAACGGGAGAGGGAGGGGAGAGAAAGGAAAGGGGAGGAATGGGAGGGAGGAGAAAAAGAAGAAAAGGGGGAGGAGAAGGAGGTTTAAAAAAGGGGAAAAAAAACCCCGGGGAAAAGGGAAAGACAGGAACAGGAAGAAAACACGAAAAGGCAAGAAGGGAAACAGAGAGGGAAAAAAGGAAAGAGAGAGGAAAAGAGGAGATAGATAAAAAAGCAGAAGGAAAATGAATAAAAAAGAAGAGGGTAGAGGGAAAAAAAGGACGGAGAGAACAAAAAAGAACAAAAACAACCAAGAAAAACAGAGGGAAAAAAACCCAAGAAGAAAGGAAAGAGGACAGAGAGGGAAACCCAGGGAATGAAAAAGGACAAAGGGGGAAGGAGAGAGAAGGAAAGAAAAGAGAGAGAGGGGAAGGAGGAAGAAAAGAGACAGAGAGACGAAAGGAAAAAGGCAACAAGAGAGAGAAGAGAGGGAAAACGAAAAGAGGGAAGAAGCGAGAGAAGAAGAGAGGAGAAGAGAAAGAAAATGAAGAGAAAAGGAGGGAGAGAAAAGAGAGGAAGAGGGAAAAAAAACAAGTAGAAAGAGGAAAAGGGAGGAGAAGGAGAGAGAAGGGCAGAGAAGACGCACACAGAGAGAAGGAGAAGAACGAGAAGAAGCAAGAGAAAGACGGAAGAGAAGGGAGAACGAAGTGGGAAGAGGAGGTCGAGAGAGGGGAGAGAAAGAAGGAGTAGGAGAGGAGAGAGAGGGGGGACGGATGAGTAGAGAAAGAGGGAGAGAGGGGGAGAGAGGGAAGGAGGAGGAGACGGGGAAGAGAAGAGGGAGACGAGGAGAGAGAGGAGGAGAAGAGACGAGGAGAGAACAAAGAGAGGAAAGGACGAGAAGAGAAGGGAGGGAGAGAAGAGAGAGACAAAGCGAGAAGGAGGAGAGAGAGGAAGATAGCCGATAGAGCTGAGGAGAAATAATAGAATACATTAGATACGAGCTAGAAGATGGAAAGTGAGAGAGTAAGAGTCTGTTTAAGATGAAAAGGAGAGAGAGAGAAGGAGAGGAGAGAGAAGGTGGAGACCGAGAGAGGAGAGATGGGGAGACGAAGGAAGAGCGTACCAGGAAAGACAAAACAAGGAAGAGAGATGGGGCGGAGACCAATCAAGACGAGAAAGAGAAGGAGAAGAACGAGAAGAGAGCGATGAGAGAGAGAGGAGGAGAAGAGAGGAAGAAGAGATGAGAGAGAGATAACGAGAGGACGAGAGCAGAAGAGGAGAGAGAGGAGAGGGAGGAGAGAGTGAGGGAGAAGAGAGGAGGAGGGAGGAGAGAGGAGAGAGAGTAGGAGAAGAGAGAGAAAGAGAGCAGAGAGAGAGAGGAGAGGGAGAGAGTGAGAAGGGAGAGTGGTGCGGAGACGGAGGGGACTAAGAGAGTAAGACAGGAGAGAGATGAGAGGGAGGGGGAAGTGAGGGAGGATTGTAGAGAGTAGAGAGAGAGGGGGAGATGAAGGAGGTTGAAGAGAATGGAGAGAGGAGAGGAGAGAGGGCGGAGAGTAAAGGGAGAGAGAGAGTGGAGTGAGAGAGAGGGAGAGGAGAGTGGAGAGAGGGTGAGAGGGAGAGAAGAGAGAGAGGAGGAGAGTGAAGAGGAGAGAGAGAGAGAGGAGGGGAAGAGAGAGAGAGGGAGGAGGAAGAGAGAGGGGAGAGAGGAGAGGAGAGAGGGAGAGAGAGGGAGGGTGAGAGAGAGAGAGAGAGAGTGGAGAGAGAGAGGGGAAGAGGAGAGGGGAGAAGGGGAGAGAGAGAGGGAGAGGAG
>CM054148.1:30834163-30839163 GCA_028751875.1 Rapana venosa | reverse complement strand
GAGGAGAGGGAGAGGAGAAGAGAGAGAGAGAGAGAGAGAGAGAGAGAGAGAGAGAGAAGAGAGAGAGAGGAGGAGGAGAGGAGAAAGAAGATGAAGAGAGGAGGAGGAGGAGGAGGAGAAATGAGGAGGAGAAGAAGTGAGAGAAGGAGGAGGGGGAATGAGAAGGAGAAGAAGAGGAGGAGGAGGGAGAAGAAGAAGAAGAAGAAGAGAAGAAGAAGAAGAATGAGGAGGAAAAGAAGAGGAGAAGGATGGAGGAGAATGAGGAAGAGAAGAAGAAGAGGAGGAAGAAGAAGAGGAAGAAGAGGAGGAAGAAGAAGAGAAGAAGAAGGAGGAGGAGAAGAAGAAGCAGAAGAAAAGGAGAAGAAGAGGAGGAAGAAGGAGAAGAAGATAAAGAAAAAAAGGAAAAAAAAAGAAGACGGATGCCTGAAAGTGGCCAGAAGTCTGAATAGCCAGTCAGTCACAAAGAGAGAGAGAGAGAAGAAATATGTATGAGAAAGCGAGGAGGGGCGGGGGAGGGGTGGGGGTGTTGGAGGAGGAGAGAGAAAAAAGGACAGAGGGCCTGCATGATGCGCAGTGTGATGAAAGAGGCAGCAGTGAAGATGAAAGGCGATGATTGGCGGGCGTCGTCAGGCAAGGGGGCAAGGGGGAAATAACCGCCATAAAGGGCCGATAACCGCCTGCCTCGTCCTCTGCCTTCTCTCCCTTCTTCCCTTTGCCTGTCTGTGGTAGGTAGCCCCAATCCATGCGCTGATAGCTTTTTTTTTTCTTTCTTCTTTTGTGTGTGGTCTTTGCTGTCCCAATAACATCTTCTGTCGTCAGTGATGTGTGTTTGTGTGTGTGTGTGTGTGTGGGGGGGGGGGGGGGGGGGGGGGGGGGGGGGTGTGTTTGTTTGGTGTGGTTGTTGGGTGGTGTGTGTGTGTGTGTGGTTTGGGTGTGTGTGATGTTTGTGTGTGTTTGTGTTGTGTGTGTGTGTGTATGCGTGGTGTGCTTACGCCCGAAACTGTCCCCCCCCCCCCCCCCCCCCCATACACTAGGCAGTGAGTGGTCTGGATACTAGTCGATCGGATGAGACGATAAACCGATGCAACACGCATTTAGCGCACGTAAAAGAGCCCACGGTAACAGGAGATTTGTCTCTGGCAGAAATCTGTAGGAAAAAAAGCCATTCTGATAGGAAAACAAGTACACAGTCATGAAGACGGGAAAAGAAATAATAAATGGTACCGCTGCGCTTGCGGGGAAACACGCTCTCCCCGGGGAGAGCAGCCTGAATTTCAGGCAGAGAAATTTGCCGTGACTAAAAGTGGTAGGTTTAATACTGTACAAACGCGCGCGCGTACGTGCGTGTGTTCCCCGTGTTTGTGTGTGTGCGTGCGTGCGTGGGTGTGTCGTGTGTGTGTGTGTGTGTGTATGTGTGTGTGTATTGTGTGTGTATTCGCGCGCGCGCGCGTGTGTGTGTGTTTGTGTTGTGTTGTCTTTTATGTATATGTGTGTGTATATGTGTGTGACTATATGCATGTATGTCTGTGTGTGTGTGCGTTCGTGTGTGTATGACTGTGACAGACAGAGAGAGAAAGAGAGAGAGAGAGACAGGCAGGCAGAGAAAGAGAAGAGGAGAGAGAGAGGAGAGGGAGGGACGAGAGAGAAGAGAGAGAGAGAGACAGAGAGACAGACAGACAGACAGGCAGGCAGGCAGGGAGACAGACAGGTAGGCAGGCAGAGAGAGACAGACAGGCAGGCAGACAGAGACAGTCAGGCAGGCAGGCAGAGAGAGAGAGACAGAGACAGAGAGAGAGAGAGAGAGAGACGGATGGACAGACAGAGACAGAGACACTACACACACACACCGCTGAAGCCTGTGCAGTTTGAAGTGCAAGTAGATTATGTCATGAGGGCGGTGTGCAGGAGGGGGGGGGGGGGGGGGGGGGGGGGCGCATTAAAAGCAGTTGACGGCCTCCGACAAGCGCGCGCAGGGCGTGCAGTAAGGTAGGCAGGCGGCCCTAAAAGGGGCGTAAAGACCCCTTGTCTGATGACGGTTTAATGGCCTGCCGTTAAAAAGCTAAAGGACAGGTACTTTGTTTGTCCCTTTTCTCTCTGGGCTGCGCTGTGCTGTGCTGCGCTGTGCTGTGCTGGGCTGTGCTGTGCTGTGCTGGGCTGTGCTTCTGAGTCTGGCTGTTCATCATCAGGCTAGGTAGAGTGATGATGCCTTGACGCTAGTAGCTCAAGCCCCGCCACAGCTTGCGCTAGCAAGCTTGGGTTGAAGAAGAGAGACCGTGAACAGACGGACAGACAGACAGACACACACACACACACACACACACACACACACACACCCCCGTACACACACGCCTACACACATACACCATACACACTCAACACCCACTCTCCCTCACCTATACACAATCCACCGCCCCCCCCCCCCCCCCCCCCCCCCCACACAACACACGCACGCATACACACAGACACGCACACCTACACACACTCAAACACCTTCGGATGAGACTATAAACCGAGGCCCCGTGTGCGAACGCTCGCAGAACATCTTGCGCACACGTTAAATCCTGTTCCGCTTTTCGTAAGAGTAGGCCATTGTGTGTCGATGGTTCCCAAAATTTACAAAATCGCATACACAGGGGGGCAGGATGTAGAAAAGCACATAAGTGCTTATTCCATTATCCTCGATATAAAAATAAATAAAATAAAATAACCCCCTTTCACACACATCTACATAAACACACACACTTACACACACACCACACACACACACACACACACACACACACACCACCGACACACACACATACCTACACACTTCAACACACACATATATACAACCCCCCTCCCCCTACACACACACACATCAACACACAACACACTGACACACACATCAACACACACACACACACACATACAACCCCTCCCCCCCCTTCTCCCCTACAAAACCACAACACACCAACACACACATCAACACACACACACACACACACACACACACATACAACCCCCCTCCCCCTACACATACACACTCATCACCCTCCCCCCCCCCCCCCCACCCACACACACACTCACTCACTCCCTCCCCCCCACCCCACCCCACCCACACACCCCATCTCGGAGCTCGCCTAGAAAAACAGAATCTTTTAGAGAACGGGACGGTGGAAGCGGGAGGGAGGGCAGGAGGGCAGGAGGGAGGGCCTTTCTCCCTCAGCCCTTTCATCATGATCTTCTTCTTCACGGCAACATTTGGCCCCACTGCCGCTGTCGGTGCACTCGGAATTTCCTGGATCGCCAGCGTTGAAATCACCTGCCCCGCTACTTAAGAGCTATCATATCGATTCCTCCCCTACCGCCTCATTCATACACACACATACGCACACACATACACATGCACGCGCGCACGCACATACACGCGCGCGCACACGCACGCACACGCACACACAACACACACACGCGCGCGCGCGCGCATCCCACACACACACATTCACACACACACACACACACACACACACACACACACACACACACAACACACACACCACACACACACACTCTCTCTCTCACTCACACACGCCACACTCTCACTCACTCACACTCACTCACTCACTCACTCACTCACACAGACACACACACACACACAGAAGTAAAGGGGGGGGGGGGGATAGCTGGGATGATGGTGGGTGGGTGACCCGTTATGCTCGAGGGGTGGGAGGTGGGGGATGGGGGTTAGATTTTTTTTTGGGCCTTTAGAATTGAAAGAGACTGAGGGGGGGGGGGGCACCCACCCCTCTCTCAGTGCCCCCCCCCCCTTGTTTTTTTTGTGATCTGTAAGAGCGTACACAAATACGAAGACATGCACACGCACTATCACATACGTACACACTGACACAGACAAACGCTAATGACTTGTTGGGGTTTTTTGTTGTTTTTTAAATTCCTGTCGCATTGCCAAGTTTTTCGAGATTATTATTATTATTTTTTTTTTAACACCACATCCACATCTCCCGGTTTTTTTTGTTTTTTTGTTGTTTTTTTTGTTTGTTTGTTTGGTTTTTTTTTTTTTGAGGGAATGGGGGGAGGGGGGGGGGGGGGGCGTCTAATATCACTAAAAGTGAACAGACGTAAAATTGAAGTCAACAACAACAGACAAACGCGCGCGCGCACACACACACACACACACACACACACACACACACACACACACAGGGAAGAAAGAAGGGATGGGTGGGGGAAGAAATGAAGGAGACAGACACACAGACAGAGAGACAGAACACGACAGACAGTCAAGGACTATGGCGTTACAGAAATCTCCACTATCCAAGTGAGACGCCCCCTTCAACCTTGCCTTACCTTGATTTTGTTTGGGTTTGCTTTCTGTTTGTTTAGGTTTTGTATTTTTTTTAAATATATATCATCGGGGACCGAGATGGATGGAGGAGGCTTACCACGGCATCGTCTCTCGTGTCTCCTCCACGACCGCCAAGGTCACGGGACTGATGATGATGATGATGATGATATCATCATTTTTGCATTCCTCAGTCCCATCTCTCTCTATTCCACCCCTCCCTCTCTTTTCCCCATTACACACACACACGGACACGGACACACGCAGACACCACACACACACAACAGAAACACACACACACACACACACACCACACACACACACACAACAACAACAACAACACACACAAACATACGCGCACACAAAACACGCACACACACTGGCACACTCACACAAAAAACATACCCCCCCCCCCCCCCCCCCCCCCCCCCCCCCCCCCCCCCCCCCCCCACACACACACACACACCCCATCACACTGCCCATGTCCCCATGTTCGGAGCGTTCAGCTCGTGATGGCGGGCACAGAAGGCAGGCTTCCATTACAGCCGCCCTGTCGCGGAAATTGCCTTTCTTCTCCGCCGCTGCGATTGTTTTTCCTCCGTCTGTCTGTCTGTCTGTCTGTCTGTTTGTCTCTCTTTCTGTGTCTCGCTCTCCCTGT
>CM054148.1:30826663-30829163 GCA_028751875.1 Rapana venosa | reverse complement strand
TTAATGAGAGAGCTTCATTTACCGGGTCGTGTTGAAGAGAGAGAGAGAGAGACGAGAGACGAGAGAGGAGAGAGGAGAGAGAGAGAGAGAGAGAGAATATGAGGGTGGGGGCGATTTGAGAGAGCGAGAGAGAGAGCAGAGAGAGAGAGAGAGAGAGAGACGAGACGAGAGAGATGAGAGAGAGAGAATATGAGGGTGGGGGCGATTTGAGACCTGAGACAGTTTTTCGGATATTTTTCACTCACAAACGCCAAGAGCTTGTAGAAAGCGGACCCCACCTCATCACATAGGTGCGAACGAAGAGTGTGCTTACATAATGATGCTACACAATCGTGTTCTTTGCCTCTCTTGAGTTAATTATTAAACACGATTTTCCTTATACAGAGAGATTACGGAGAGGGCGGGATAGCTTTTTTTTTTTCTTTTATTCCTTTATTTCGAGGATAATGGAATAAGCAATCGTGTGCTTTTTTCCCCCCATCCAGTCCCCATGTGTATGCAGTTTTGTCAACTTCGTCGTCAGTTCCCACCGGCGCACAATGGCCTACTCCTCCGCAAAAGCGGAACAAGATTTTAACGTGCGCGCAAGATGTTCTGCGTGCGTTCACACACGAGTACCTCGGTTTATAGTCTCATCCGAAGGACTTTTGGGGAGGAGAGTGGAGTCTGCACTGATGTTAACTCCAGGGGGAAAATCCTCTTGAACGAGAATCGAACCCGGGTCAGCAGATGAGGAAAACATCACTGTGACGTCACCACCAGGGCTGTCCCGTGCCCCCTCTCCGCTAAGTGGTTAGAGCCTTGCGCTCCTGATCTGACAGTCCCGGGTTCCAGCCACCACTGAGGTCCCCGTGCAAGGGCATTTTCCTTCCTCCTGGAGTTAACTAACACCTGTATGACCAGTGGCTTTCCCACTCATGGAATTCCACTTTACAGCTTAGTCTTTAGTGATCGACTATGACTCTCTGACTAGGAGGCTTGACTCGCACAGTCCTTATGTGCTGCAGCCCTGGGGGCTGGTTGGCCTTTGGAGAACATCTCCAACGCTGACTGTCCTTATGCCCACTTGGCCGAGAGAGTGGGGATGTACTGTGGGCAAGGCATCTCCACTATATTCAAATTTCTGCCCAGTTTCCGAAACAGCAGCTGCCTCCTCTGCTGTTTTGGAGGTCATCGTCGAACACGACGGACAAACATATACATAACTAACACCAGTGCCGGACTCCACTCTCCTCCCCAAAAGTGCTTCGGATGAGACTATAAGCCGAGGTCCCCTGAGCGAACGCACACATGCAGAACATCTTTGGCACACATTAAAACCCGTTCCGCCTTTGGCAAGAGTTCACCATTGCGTGCCGGTAGGAACGGATGACAAAATTCACACACACACACACACGCACGCACGCACACACGCACGCACGTACACACACACGCACACACACACACACACACACACACACACACACACACACACCACACACACACACACACACACACACACACACACACACACACACTATGGAGTTATGTCGTGTTTAGACATCATCCCTTAAGTCGTAATGGCCGCACATCGGTATTAAAAAAATCACTCTTTTTCCTTCTGTTTCTCTATGTAGCTCTTATATTTTCATACCGCACGTACTAAGGCATCCACAGAAATAAAAACCACTTTTTGTGAAAGACTAGCCTCTGGCTCAAAACTCATGTGATTTTGAACAAATTTGGTAGGTTTGAATTTTTTAATTTTTCAGCAAACACTGTACCCCCTCAGTCCTTTGTCGTCTGCTAGCTTCCTTACCGCAATATGAATGCGCGTGATCAACGCTGTAGGAATACAGGCAAACCTCATTTGATGGTTATTTCCAACTTTCTCGTGACTACCTGGTTTTGCCCTATGTCCTCAATCCCCAAAACAAGTGCACAGTCCACTTTTTCATGTTTAAAAAAATCTGTGAAAATCACCAACATTTTTTTCCACTCGCACTCTATAAAAGGTACTACATGACCCGCGAATTAATACCGGTGTGCAGCCAATGCGGCTCCCCTAGTAATGGTGGCGGGGCAAAAATGGTTGTATATGCAAAGATCTCGCCGTTGGCGAATCTCAGAGCTCTAGCCGAGGAACGAAAAAAAACAAAAACAAAAACAACCCAACAACAAAAACAACCCCCAAACAACAAGCACAAACAAACGAATTGATGGACAGTTGCTTGCCATCAATTTCTTTTCTCTTGTTTTTTTCTTTTTCTTTGCTTATCTTTTCAAAAAATTTTTTTTTTTATTGGATCGGTGGTATAGAAAACGAAAAGTCCGGGTCGGAAGTGTGCGGTGGTTCGATACCCGTTTGGGCCTGAAACTTTTTCCCCCCATCCATTAGACCATGAGTGGTGAATCTGGGCGCTAGTCTTTCGGATGAGACGATAAACCGAGGTCCCGTGTGTTACACAAAATTATTCAGCGCACGTAAAAGAACCCACGGCAACAAGAGAGTTGTCCCTGG
>CM054148.1:30814163-30819163 GCA_028751875.1 Rapana venosa | reverse complement strand
CTGTCTTTCGCTCTGTCTGACTCGCTAGCTCTTCTGTCTGTCTGTCTGTCTGTCTCTCTCTCTCTCTGACTCTCTCTCTCTCTCTCTCTCTCTCTCTCTCTCTCTCTCTCTCTCTCTGACTCGCTAGCTCCTATGTCTGTCTGTCTGTCTGTCTGTCTGTCTCTCTCTCTCTCTCTCTTCTCTCTCTCTCTCTCTCTCCTCTCTCTCTCTCTCTCTCTCTGACTGTTAGCTCTTCTGTCTGTCTCTCTCTCTGTCTGTCTGCTGTCTCTCTCTCTCTCTCTCTCTCTCTCTCTCTCTCTCTCTCTCTCTCTCTGCCTACTGTCTGTCTCTCTCTTCTGTGACTCTCTCTCTCTCTCTCCCTCCCTCCCTCCCTCCCTCTGACTCGCTAGCTCTTCTATCTGTCTGTCTATCTGTCTGTCTGCCTCTCTCTCTCTCTCTCACTCGCTCGCTCGCTCGCTCTCCCTCCCTTTTTTTTTTCTTCTTTTCCTCTTCTTCTTCTAGACCATGAATCATCACCACCACCACCATCATCATCATCATCATATTTCTGCATGATGTTATGGTTGCACGGGTGCCCACCCACCCATCCACCCACGCACCCACCCATCCACCCATCCACCCACCCATCCACCCAGCAGTGCGCGGGATAGAGAGAAGGTCCCGGTTTGCCTTGTGGCTCACGGGTCTTGTAGTTCTTAAGCATTGCTCCTGGGGTAGGGGTAAGGGAAGCATGCACGACTCCTCCAAAGAGAAATGGCTAGTTGTGGCTGATGATGTTATATAATATAGCTAGCCTGCCTGCCTCCGTCGTGGCTGTATGTCTGTCTGTCTGTATCGTATTGCTTGCTTGCTTGGTTGGTTGGCTGGTGAGTGAGTGAGTGTGTGTGTGTGTGTGTGTCTGTGTGTGTGTGTGTGTGTGTGTGTGTGTGTGTGTGAGTGGAGAAGAGAGAAGAGAAGAGATGAGAGAGAGAGAGAGAGAGAGAGAGAGAGAGAGAGAGAGAGAGAGAGAGAGAGAGGGGAGAGAGTGAGTGTGTGTGTGTGTGAGTGTGTGTGTTTGTGTGTGCGATTTTTTTTTTCAATTTCGAGGATTATGGAATTACTCATGTGCTGCTTAAAAAAACCCACATATATAGTCATCGTGTGTATGCAGTTTTGTCAGTGTTGTCCCTTCCCACCGGCACACAATGGCCTACTCTTCCGAAAAGCGGACTAGGTTTTAACTTGTGTGCAAGATGTTCTGCGCGCGTTCGCACACGTGATCTTGGTTTATAGTCTCTTCCGAAGGACTTGTGGGTGTACGTGTGTGTAAGTGCGTGCGTGCGTGCGTGTGCTTGCGTGCGTGCGTGCGTGCGTGTATGTGGTTGGGGTGTTGTTGGTGATGGTGTTTTTTTCTGTTCATTTCGTGTCTGTTTACTTTTGACCATAGTGGCCAAATGATCAGCGTGTGGGTCTTGCGCTCTGACGGTAATCTGAGGACTTGGGGGTCCAGTCTCGGCTTAGCTGTCTGTATTCACCACTCCACCCCTCCCCCTCTCCCGAAGTTGATAGGGGACGGGATAGCCTAGTGGTTAGAACATTGCGCTTGCAATCTGACGACCCGGGTTCGATTCCCGTTCAAGGGGATATTTTTTCCCCTTGGAGTTAACAGCAGTGCAGACTCCACTCTCCCCAAAAGTCCTTCGGGTGATACTATAAACCGAGGCCCCGTGTGCGAACGCACGCAGAACATATTTTGCGCACACGCTAAATCCTGTTCCGCTTTTCGTAAGAGTAGGCCATTGTGTGCCGATAGGAACAGATGACAGAATTGACAAAACCGCATCCACACGGATTCCCCGTGTAAAATGTAGATATATATATATAAAAAAATAAACAGCACATAAGTGCTTATTCTATTATCCTCGATAAAAAAAGAATAAAATAAAAAATATGGGTCTTGACACCTTGATTCTATTCCCTGTCAAATCCTTCCTCTGAGGTAATGGCCTCAGGTTCAGTGTGCAAATGCGTTCATAGTTCACTCGGGTTCGAATCCCGTTCAAGGGGAGATAATTTTTCCCCTTGGGATTAACACCAATGCCGACTGTTTACCTTCAACAGCACTGTCTTTAATATAGGTCCACCTCTGTGTAACCGTCTGCCTGCACCCTATGTCTTCCTAATTTATATATATATATATATATATATATATATATATATATATATATATATATATATATATATATATATATCCCTTACATCCTGCCTACGCTGGATCCACCATTATGACCTCTGATCTTCTGATCTAAGTGCTTCTAGTTGTTTGTTTTTTTCAAGATTCAGCGCTATATAAATTCCATATATTATTATTATTATTATTATTATTATTATTATTTATTATCTCAGCAACGTAATTGAGAAAGTGAAGAAATGCACTGACAAGGTCAGCAGGTATCAGTCCCACAGTCTCAGTATGATGTTTGATTTACAAAATCAAAACAAAGTTTCACAATGACATATAGTTGAGATTGACGTCACTCATTCCATCACGTCAGTATAATACCGCCCCCCCCCCCCCTCCCCCTCCAAACTGAGGAAGGCGAAAGCTGAAATATTGGTGAACATCTATATATGTTGGTTGTTATGCTTTCACTCTTTCGCTCTCTATATTTTATTTTTATTTTATTTTATTTATTCTTTTATATCGAGGATAATTGGATAAGCACTCATGTGCTTTTTTACAATTAGTACCCGTGTGTACGCGGTTTTGTAAATTTTGTCATCTGTTTCCACCGGCACACAATGGCCTACTCTTCCGAAAAGCGGAACAGGAATTAACGTGTGCGCAAGATGTTCTGCATGCGTTGGAACACGGGGCCTCATCCGAATGACTTAACAAACACACAAAAAGACGCACAGAGAGAGAGGGAGAGAGAGAGAGAGAGAGAGAGAGAGAGAGAGAGAGAGAGAGAGAGAGAGAGAGAGAGAGAGAATGAATGAACATTTTTTGAGTGAACATTTTGAGAGAGAGAGAGAGAGAGAGAGAGAGAGAGAGAGAGAGAGAGAGACCTCCCTGTCTTCTCAGGCTCATTTCGTACCTACTCACCTGTTTGGTATTTACCTGCCTGCCTACCTGCCTGCCTTTCTCTTCTGAGTACTGTTTACCCGCTTGGAGGACCTGGGCATCCATAGCCTGGCTGCTCACCTATTGTTCCTGATCTTTGCTTGAATGCCTCCGTCCTCCTTTCTTTTCTCCCCTTCATTGCTGCATTCTTCTTCTTCTCTCTCTCTCTCTGTCTCTCTCTCTGCCTCTTTTTTGTGTGTTTGTTTTTGTTGCTCTTCTACCGGTTTATTATTTTTTTCTTTCTTTCAACTACTCTCATTGCCTTCTTTATGTCTCTCTCTTTTGTCTTCTCTCTCTCTCTCTCTCTCTCTCTCTCTCTCTCTTCTCTCTCTCTCTCTCTCTCTCTCTCATCTTCTCTCTCTCTCTCTCTCCTTCTCTCTCTCTTCACTTCTCTTTCTCTCTCTCCTCTCTCTCTCTCTCTCTCTCCTCCTCTCTCTCTCTCTCTCTCTCTCTTCACTTGCCTCTCTCCTCTCTCTCTTCCTGTCTTCTCTCTCTTTCTTTCTCTCTCTCTCTCTCTCTCTCTCTCCTTCCACTTTCGCTTTCTCTCTCTCTCTTTCTCTTTTCTCTCTTCCTCTTCTCCTCCTCTCTCTCTCTCTCTCTCTCTCTCTCTCTTCTCTCTCTCTCTCTCTCTCTCTCTTGCCTCCTCTTCTCTCTTCTCTTTCCCTCTTCCTCTTCCTCTCTCTCTCCTCTCTCCTTTCTCTCTCATCTCTCTCTCTCTCTGTCCCGTCGACCGTGAACTGCTGGCATCTCTTTTCTCTCATCTCACCCGGTCATCTGGGCCCATCGTCTCTGACCGCTAACTTGAACTCCTTTCTCTCAGGCATTCGTGATTCTGTGTAGCACCTTTGTTTCCTCAGTCGCCCGCCCCGCCTCCTGTCCCACTCCGACAGTCCCGTGCGGAGCCGTAGAGAGAGGAGCAGGGAGCCTTCTGTTTCCAAAACGGGCAATGGCAATGGGGGCTCCATCGATTCTGACAGCGCTGGAAAGCGTTGAAGACTCCTTTAGGCTGCATGAGCAAGGGGGCTAATTGTGATGTAGGGTGTAAGCACTTTGTTTCCTCAGCTGCCGCCGCCGCCGCCGCCCCACTACCGAACAGAAGAGAACGGGACGAGAGGGAGGAGAGGGGAGGGGAGGGAGGGGAGGGAGGGCCCTCTGTCTCCTAAGGAGGGAGGGATGGAGGGAGGGAGGGAGAGAGACAGGCTCTCAGCGCGCTCTCTGCAGTGTCATGGTGGATGGTCGATTGTGTCAACCGCCACCAAACATCTTTGATCCTCTTTCTGTAGAAACTTTCAGCTCTCTTTCGGGGTTGGTTGGGGTTTTTTTTCTTTCCTCTTTTTTCTTTTGAAATGGTGTGTGTGTGTGTGTGTGTGTGTGTGTGTGTGTGTGTGTGTGTGTGTGTGAGGAGAGAGAGAGAGAGAGGGGGGGGGGCTTCTTTCGTCTCCTTTCGTCATCGTCTTCTTCCCCTCCTCCCAGCCTTTTTTTTTTTTTGCTTTGGTATGATAATTTTGTGCCATTTCTTGCTTTGCCAGACACAGAAATTGTATGCTCGCTTGCTTGCTTGGTCGGGTCGTTTGGAAATTGGAAGTTTTTTTGCGTTTTCCCGCAGTTCGTTTGAACTTTGAGAGTGCTTTGTGTTGCGTTTGGTTTGGGGTTGTTTCTCTCTCCTCTCGTCTCTTCTCTCTCTCTCTCTCTCTCTCTCTCTCTCTCTCTCTTCTCTGTCTTTCTGTCTGTCTGCCTCTTTCTCTCTGTTTATTTTATTTTATTTATTCTTTTATATCGAGGATAATGTGTATGTCTGTGGTGAGAGTGTGTGTGTGTGTGTGTATGTGAGAGAGAGAGAGAGAGTGTGTGTGTGTGTGTGTGGTGTGTTGAGAGAGGGAGAGAGTGTGTGTGTGAG
>CM054148.1:30809163-30811663 GCA_028751875.1 Rapana venosa | reverse complement strand
ACAGTAATGTTAACAAAAGCAACAGCTACAGTACACCCAGTAATATTAGTCTATTTTTAAACACACGTACGTGCGCGCGCGCACACACCACACACACACACGACCGCGTGCACACACACCACACACATACAGCACACACGCACGCACGCACTCACGCACACACACATACAACACACACGCACTCACGCACACGCGCGCACACACACACACATATATACTTGAGGAAAACAAGCAAATGCATTGTTTATTCGATGTACCATCTGAAAATAAGAATTTGACTTCACTTGACTACACGCACACACACGCACACACACACACACACACACACACACACACACACACACACACACACACACACACACACACACACACACACACACACACAGATGGCTCGATGGAAAAAAAAAGTAAATTGATTGTTCATTCAATGTACAATCTCGATATTAAAATCTGACTGACTTTCACGCACACACATCATATACACACACGCGCGCGCATGTGCGCCACACCACACACTCTCATCTCTCTCCTCACACACAACTCCCCCCCCCCCCCACCCACACACACACCTCCACACACACACTCACCACACACAACCTCACTCACACACACACCACACACCCCATGCACCCCCCCCCCCCCCACCCACACACACCCATATCCACACACCCACTCCCACACCCAACCTCCACACACACACACTCAACCCCCCTCTCCACCCCCCCTACCCCCCATCCCCCAAAACACACACCCAACGGACACTCAACCCACACACCCACACACACAGCACAACCCCCCCCCCCCCCCCCCCCCCACCAAACAACACCCACACCAACAGACAGAGCGGACAGACAACCGACGACAGAGACGGACAGACGACAGAGGACGGACAGACAGACAGACAGACGGGGAGAGACAGACAGCGGGGGTATGGCCGGGAACTGGCTGGCACAACTCTGGGCCGCGGCCAGATCAGACTGACGAGGGTTGCAGGGAACATGGGTGGGCTGGCCAAGGGGAAACGGGCCTGGTCACAGAGAGAGAGGAGAGAGAGAGCAGACAGACAGAAGAGACAGACAGACTGAGAGAGGGGAAGAGAGAGAGATGGGGGAGAGAGGGGGGGGAGGGGGGGAGAGGAGAGAGAAGGAGGGAGAGAGAGACGGAGAGAGAAGAGAGAGGAGAGAGAGAGAGGAGAGACAGAGAGAGAGAGAGACGGAGAAGAGAGAGAGAGGGAGAGAGAAGAGAAGAAGAGAGAGAGAGAACGGAGAGAGAGACGGAGAGGGAGGGAGAGGGGAGAGAGAGACAGAGAGGAGGACGGAGAGAGAGGGACGGAGAGAGGAGAGAGACAGAGAGAGGGAGGGAGAGACCAGAGACGGACAGAGAGAGATAGAGACAGAGGGAGAGAGACCAGAGACAGACAGAGGGAGAAGAGAAGAGGGAGAGAGACCAGAGGCAGAGACAGACAGAGAGAGGGAGAGAGAGACCACAGAGAGAGAGACAGAAAGAGAGAGAGAGACGGAGAAAGAGAGAGAGAGAAAAGACAGAAAGAGGGAGAGAGAAGAGAGAGAGAGGAGAGGACAGAAACAGAAAGAGGAGGGAGACAGAGAGAGATGAAGAGAGAGACCAGAGAGAGGGAGAGATGAAGAGACAGACAGAGAGACAGAAAGAGTGAGAGAGACCACAGACAGACAGACAGACAGACAGAGAGCAGGAGGCTGGGCCTGGCACCACTAGACAGGCAGGATCTGGTGGTCCAGAACTCTCTTGAAACGGGTGGCTGGGGGGATTAGAGGGGGTGGAGGGAGAGGGGTGGGGAGTGGATGGGTGGGGGAAGGTCACTTGTTGTGGTGGATTGTGTGGTGTGGGGTGGGGGTGGTGGTGGGGGA
This sequence comes from Rapana venosa, assembly GCA_028751875.1. Taxonomy (NCBI): domain Eukaryota; kingdom Metazoa; phylum Mollusca; class Gastropoda; order Neogastropoda; family Muricidae; genus Rapana; species Rapana venosa. The sequence continues at coordinate 30,809,777 of CM054148.1, read as the reverse complement.
TGGAAGCGAGAAATGAGAAGGCAGTGGGGTAGGGTGGTGGGGTGGAGGGGTTAGGTTAGGATTGGCCTGTCAGAAGACCAATTAGGGTAGAGCAAATTATTTTTTCCACCCTTGTGGAATATGGGGTGGTGGTGGTGGTGGTGGTGGTGGTAGTGTGTTGTTATGGGGTGGCTGATGTTGAAGGGGGAAGGAGGTGGGGTGGTGGTGGAGGGGAGGGAGGAAGGGAGGGAGGAGGAGAAGGGGGGTGGGGGTGTAGGGATCAAGTCAGGGATCACTCCTTTTCTTCCCCTCCTCCTCCTCCTTCTTCATCTTCATCCTTCTTCTGTCTTTGCTCTGCTCGCTTCCCTGACAGAGTCAGTGGCCAGAGCACAAGGCGGGCTGCTGGGAAGGCAGGTAGGGAGGGAGGGAGGGATGTAGGTAGATAGGTAGGTAAGGGGCCGGTTGGGATTGAACCCTTTAAGCTATCACGTTGAAGGTGTGTGTGTGTATGTGTGTGTGTGTGTGTGTGTGCGCGGCGCGCGCGCGCGTGTCACTTTTCTCCCTGCCCCCTACCCCTCTCTCTCCCCCTTCCCCTCCTTCCCTTCCTCTTTGTCTGTCTCTGTCTCTCCCTCCCT
>CM054148.1:30801663-30804163 GCA_028751875.1 Rapana venosa | reverse complement strand
CTAACAAAATTATTTAATGTTGTTTTTGATCAAGGAGTTTACCCACAGGTATGGTCAAAGGCCATAATAATACCATTACATAAAAAAGGAAATTCAAATGATGTAGATAACTACAGAGGAATCTCTCTCCTAAGCACAATGTCTAAATGTACTTCAATATTGAACAGGCGACTATACACTTGGTTAGAAAGTCAAAACTTAGTATTAGAATGCCAAGCAGGATTTAGAAGAAAATATTCTACAGTTGATCAGATATTCACGTTATATGCTGTCATCCAGAACCACATGAGTAAAAAAGGTAGAAAGCTTTATGTTGCTTTTGTTGATTTTAGAAAGGCCTTTGATTCTGTTCAGCATAGTAAACTATTGCAGTGTATTCAAAATCAAGGAGTAAAAGGCAAATTCTTTGCTTCCCTTCAAGCTATATACAAGTCATTAAAATCTTGCAATCGTGCAAATTTTGAATTAACCGAAATGTTTGACTGCCCTATTGGAGTACGGCAGGGCTGCGTTCTCAGCCCGACACTATTTTCATTGTTTATAAACCAGCTAGCTGACCTAATGAATGAAAACGGTAAACACGGGGTACAATTATTCCCAGATATCATGGAATTGTTTATCTTATTATTTGCGGATGATGTGGCACTAATATCAACAACACCAAGTGGTTTACAGAATCAGTTGAATATTTTACAAACATGTTGTGATAATAAAAAATTAACTGTAAACATTGAAAAAACAAAGGTCATGGTATTTAGAAAGGGGGGATTTTTAGGGAAACATGAGAGGTGGTTCTACAATAGTAATAGATTGGAAGTAGTTAATAGCTATTGTTATTTAGGATTTAAATTTACAACAATGATCAGTGCTAAAAATGGTACACTGCATTTAACAACAAAAGGCAAAAAGGCAATAGTTCAGCTTAATAGAGTATTTCAAAAATATAAAGAAATGACAGCAAAAACTTACTTTAAAATCTTCGATACAAAAATACAACCAATGTTGCTATATGCTGCAGAAATATGGGGAATAAACAGGTTAGAACACATAGAAAAAGTGCACATGTGTGCATGTAAAAGGTTTCTAGGAGTGCCAACCAAGACACCAAATAAAATGGTATATGGGGATTTGGGTAGGTATCCACTCTATGTGAATTCATACGTTACCTGCCTAAGATATTGGTTTAGATTATTAGAAATGAATACAGAACGATTACCATATAAGGCCTATCAAATGTTACTACATTTAGACAGTATTGGGAAGCAGTTCTGGGTATCAAAAATAAGAGAAATATTATGTGTGACTGGTTTTAATATTGTTTGGTTACAGCAAGGTGTTGGGAACGTGAAAACATTTCTGCATATTTTTAAACAGAGGATTGTGGATATGTTTATTCAGGAATGGACAGGTACTCTCAGAGAACGTGACAGATATCAACCTTACACGTCATTCAAATCCGTTTTTGAAAGAGAGCCATACATTCTAGATATTGATGTATATTGTTTCCGTGTTGCCATTTCTCATGTTCGATTTAATGTTCTCCCCCTACATAACAATGTACATCGCTATAAGGATTCTAACCATGAAAAAGCTTGTCCATTTTGTAAAAATCATATTGAAAATGAACAGCACTTTTTGTTTGCCTGTCCTATGTATGATGACTTAAGACTTTAATTTCTAAAGGAATCGAAAGGACTTCCTCTGCACGTTTTGCTAAGAGCCACAAACCCTATCCACACACATAATTTATCAAAGTATGTGTTCCATGCAATCAACAGACGGAAGAAAATACTGTAAACATTGAGCTTATCATGATCTGCACTTCTATGTGGATGTGCTTACCTACTGATTGGGGGTATCCACTTTTTTGTCATTGTTATGCAAAATCAGCAAACACCTCGAATAGAAAATTGCAGGGCTAATGTGATTGTGTAGTATTGGTTTTCACATCAATATCTGTGACATGATAACTACTCAATACTAACTATAAAATGTACTTTACACATGTTTTCTCATAGTCTAGTAGATGTATTTGGTTTGCTATGACTTTAAAGTACTCTGTGTGTGTGTGTGTGTGTGTGTGTGTGTGTGCGTGCGTGCGTGCGTGCGTGCGTGCGTGCGTGCGTGCGTGTGTGTGTGTGTCTCAACTTTCTTTATTTGAACAAAAGCTTGGTGCTCCAGTATGCAGCAAACTGCAGGGAATAGTATGCTTTATAGAATATTAACAGTTTTGTGTTCAAGACTAAAACAAAATAATGACAAAGAAAGACAAAACTATTTGCAAATGTTGTGTTATAATATATAAACGGAAGAAAAGTATAATTACTTAAGTGTGAGATTTAAGTCTAATATCCAAGAATGAAAACAAAAAAATTTTAATTGTAATAGAAGTAACCATAACGTATGGGACAATGTTCTACTCATTTGTATATGCACAGTAATCTTGTTTCCGATAAAACTAGCCAAGCAAAATTAAGGAAAACTAAATTTAATCTGCACC
>CM054148.1:30771663-30789163 GCA_028751875.1 Rapana venosa | reverse complement strand
TGCCTCTCTTTCTCTCTCTCTCTCTCTCTCTCTCTCTCTCTCTCTCTCTCTCTCTCTCTCTCTCCTCTCTCTCTCTCTCTCTCTCTCTCTCTCTCTCATACTCAGTCTACAGTCCTGTCCAGGAATTGGAAACTCTCCTCCTGGTTTTTTCCTTCTTCTTCTTATTTCTGATGACAAATATTTGCCATGCTTCTCAAAAGGTAGGTTTGTTTGGGGCAGAGGGTAGTGTGTGTGTGTGTGTGTGGTGTGTGGGGGGGGGGGGGGGGGGGGGGGGATGAGGAGTTATGGGGGGAGGGGTGCGAAACATGTAGATTTTTCTTTCTGGTGAACCCCCCCCTCCCCACTCACACACTTTTTAAAAAGTAATATGGCATCGATTTTTTTTTTAAAGGAATATGGCATCGAACTGGTGTAGGAGTGGACGACAGAAAAGATAGGATTGTGTGTGTGTGTGTGCGTGCGTGTGTGTGTGTGTGTAGGTGATGGAGGGGGGGGCGGGGGGTGGGGGGGGCGGTTCGGAATGAAGGTGACAGGCAGATTTTGGAGCTGTGATCTGAATTAGGACCAGGGACTGTGTGGGAAGTAGGGACAGGCAATCTCTTCCCGTAATCATGGGATGGAACTATGGACCTCCAAGTCTTTCAAGGTTAATTTTTAATCCATGGAAAGAAAAAGGAGGCGTCTGTGTTCGCTGCTGCTGTTACTTGGTGAAGCTTTTAAAAACACGGTTAAATTACGGCCATGAAATAGGACGAGTTAGTTGATGACTGTTGTCGTGATATTGCTGTTTGATATCACAGTGTCGTCTCCTTCTGTCCTGTTCTCACTCCAGGTACTCCCCCCCCCCCCCCCCCCCCTCCCCCGTGAGGATTCCAGGGGGCCTGTCAGTACAAATAGCATCCCGCCTTCTGGAAATGACCCTCCTACCTCTGTGAATGTCTTCACCTGTACACTCCTTCACGTTCCCTCCGCTCTGCTGCAGAGACCTTGTGCCTACGAATACCTAGATTCAACCAATCCACCGTTGGCCGTCGCTCTTTCTCTGTTTCGGGTCCATCGACCTGGAATGAAATTCCTCTCTCTCTTCTCCAGAAACCTAGTTATGACACTTTTAAATCCAGCCTCAAGACATATTTATTTCAAACCTAAGTTTTTCCACCATCCTGTTTCATATCAGAATTTTCCCACCTTCACTAACTCATGTCCTATCACCCTGCTGAAGTATACGACCTGTATGAGTGTGTGTGTGCTTTTGAAAAACATTTGACTATTTATTGCAATTTTATTTCATAGATTTGGTCTGCAGCGTACCATGTTTGTAGTATCTGTTTGTTAAAACTATTGATTGTTTGTCATTGGTTGCATGACTGTGTAAGATTAGGCATGCGCTTTGATTTGTCTTTGCAAGATATAGCGCTATATAAGTTCCATTTATTATTATTAATATTATTATTATTATTATTATTATTTTTCAGTCCTGTAAGAAGGGGGTTGTTTACAAGTACAGTAGTCATTTCAAAACTATTTTTTCTTACGCTGCGGGTTCAGACCAGCACAGCGATTTGTCTCTGACATGGCACAACAGAGAAGATAAATCAATGTACATGGCCTGGTTTACTAAAACAGAACATTCGTGGTCAGACCAAATATTGCTTTGCCAAACCCCAGAGTTCTTTGATTTAAACTATTATGCTCGTCTTGATAAGGATACTGATAGACGTTCATTTTTGTTTTAGTTTGTATTTGTTGTTGTTGTCTGGGGTTTTTTGTTTGTTTCGTGTGTGTGTGTGTGTGTTCTGGGGGGGGGGGGGGGGGGGGGGGGGGGGGGGGGGGGGTGGCGTCACCAAGTTGAGGGCAGCTGCATGGTACTTGTCAACAGCCTCAGGACGTGCCTGTGACAAGATCAAGTATCGGCTGTGCTGGTTTGATTGGATCCTCACATGCACTTTACCGCTGTGCTGTCCTTCTTTTAAGGCATGTCAGGTTTCTGTGTACCTTACAGTTCCGTCTTTTTCTTCTTCTTCTTCTTCTTCTTCTTCTTCTTCTTCTCTTCTTCTCTTCTTCTTCTTCTTCTTCGTCGACGTCGTCGTCGTCGTCGTCGTCGTCGTCTTCTTTTTCTTCTTCTTCTTCGTCTTCTTCTTCTTCTTCTTCTTCGTCTTCTTCTTCTTTGCATTCTACTTCTTCTTCGAACGCTCAGACAGCAACTATTGTTCTCTGTCACTTAAGCGAAACTAGTTTTTCTTCTTCTTTTGTTATTGTTGTTGGGTTTTGTTTTGTTTTGTTTTGTGGTGTGGGGTGTGGTGTTTTTTAGTTGCTTTTTTGTGCTGAGTCTTTTTTTTTTTTTTTGGGGGGGGGGTTAATGTTAAAAAGATAAGTTTATGTTTTATGATTTAAACTCGTTACTACGCACACACAACACAACACAACACACACCACAACGCAACACACACACACACACACACAACACACACACACACACACAAACACACACACACACACACACACACACACACCACACACACACACACACACACACACACACAGAGTTATCCTACGTCCTGAATCGTCATCGCAGTGACCATTCCACTCTCGAAACTAAGAAACTATGGCAGTGTACTTTAGCTAGCAACTGCACAGTTCGGTTTTGGAACACATCCACTCTCAACTCTGATTCTTCACAACGACATGACGAGACAAGATAAAGACAAGACATGACAAGACAAGATAATGCAAGACATGACAAGACAAGATAATGCAAGATATGACAAGGCAAGACGAGACCAAGATTGTAGATTTTCCCGAAGTGGGGGGGGGGGGGGGGGGGGGGGAAATAAAGAGATGATATAGTGTGGTGATGGAGAGAGGAAATGGACGACCACGTAAATATCTCAACCATCTTTTTTTTCCTTCTTTTTTTTAATCCACGAAGAGTCGTTTGAAATGGGGAGAAAGCAGAGGAGGGAGGGAGGAGAGAGGGGGGGGGGGGGGGGGGGGGGGACAGGCGGCAGTGATAAAACGGATAATAGCGAGGAATTTACGTAATGTTGAAGAGAAAATGGTCTCTTTTAAGTATTTCCCATTCAAAACCCACCTTTTGTGTGTGTGTGTGTGTGTGTGTGGTGTCTGTCTGTCTGTCCTGTTGTCTGTTGTATGTCAGGCTGTCTCTTTGCCTGTCCCTGTTTCTCTCTCTCACTCCCCCTCTCTCTCTCTCTACTCTCTCTCTCTCTCTCTCTCTCTCTCTTCTCTCTTCTCTCTCTCTGGGGTGTTGTGTGGTGTATGTGCGTGCGTGCGTGCGTACGTACGTACATGCATGCACGCGCAGGGCGCAAGCGTACGGTGTATGATATTATGTAGGCGCATTGAGCCCCGGAGAGAGAGAGACAGAGACAGTCAGACAGACAGTCAGAGAGAGACAGACAGCCAGAGGCAGAGAGACACGAAGAGAGACACGAAGAGAGAGACAGACGGACAGACGGACGGACAGACAGACATACAGACTGACAGACTGACTGACTGACTGACTGAGACAAAGGCAGAGAGACACGAAGAGAGAGAGCCAGACAGACAGACCAACAGACATAGACAAGATAATATACAGACAGACAAAAAGACAGGGGGGTGAAGCAAAAGGGGGAGCAGCAGCAGCAGCAGCAGCAGTATTAAGCGCTTTAAGCGGCAACACTGGTGCTTAAAAGCATCGGGATGACGTGTAGTTCTGACCAACTCTCTGGGTGTATAGTTGGGGGAGGGGAGGGGGGGGGGGTGGGGTGGTTGGCGGTGTGGGGGGGGGGGGGGGAGGGCAGGGGGGCCTTCTCTTCTCTTCTCTGTCCTGTGTCCTCACTGCTTTCTCTTTGCATTGCTTTTAATCTCTCCCTCCATCCCTCTTCTCTCTCTCTCTCTCTCTCTCTCCTCTCTCCCCTCTCTTCTCTCTCCTCTCTTTCTCTCTCTCCTCCCTCTCTCTTTCTCCCCCTCTCTCCCCCCCCTCTCTCTCTCTCTCTTTCCTCTATCCCTCTTTTCCCTCCCTCTCCTCTCCCCCCCTCGCTCTCTCACTCTCTCTCTCTCCCCTCTCTCTCTTTCTCTCTCTCTCTCTCCCTCTCTCTCTCTCTCTCTCCCCTCCTACTCTCTCTCTCTCCCCCCCTCTCTCCCCCCTCTCTCTCTCTCTCCCTCCCCCTCTCTTTCTCCCCCCTCTCTCTCTCTCTTTCCTTCTCTCCTCTCTCTCTCTCTCTCTCTCTCTCTCTCTCGCTCTCTCCTTTCTCTCTCCCTCTCTCTCTCCCTCTCCCCTCTCTCTCTCCCCCCCTCTCTCTCTCACTCTCTCTCTCCCCCTCCCTGTACTTGCCAGTCATCTCTCCCCCCAGTTAACTGCATCCTAATCCGTATCGCTCAAACCATAATCTGACACCCCCCAGTCTCTCCCCTCCCCCCCCCCCCCCCACCCAGCCCCCGCTCTCCCTCCTCCCCCTCTCTCCCCCCCCAATCTCTTTCCTACACTACAAAACACGCGGAGTGGTGTTCCATTTCCCATTTTCCGTAGTAATAATCTGATCCGTTAGAGCTTCTTCCCACAAAGCTCTTGTCTTTTTTTCCCAAAAAGCCGGCTCCCCCCCCCCCCCCTACCCACCCCACCCCCCCCCACCTCCACACAATCGCGGACCCCCCCTTTCCTCCTCCTCCTCTCCCTCCCTATCCTATCCATCCATCCATCCATCCATCCACACCACCACTTCTCTCCCTCGTCTCGTCACAAGGCCCTGCCCTGTAGCGGCAAAGAGAGATTTGACCTCCCAACCCCTTTCGCAAAGGTCCCTCGTGTCAGGCTAGTCAAAACAACCCCCCCTCGGGCCACTCGGCCCTAGGGGCAAGCAGGCTTGGCTTGGTGTAGTTGTTGTAGTTGTAGTAGTAGAGTGGTGGAGCAGTGGTTGCTGGTGGTGGTGATGATGGTGGTAGTGGTTCGTAGTTCTGGTGTGGTGGTGGTGATGGTAGTAGTGGTTGAGAGAGTGGGGGATGGTGGAGGATGCAAGGGATGGGGGTGGTGGGGGTGGAGAGGTGTTCTGTCTCTGTCTCTGTCTCTGTGTGTGTGTCTCTCTCTCTCTTTCTTTCTCTCTGTTTCCTCTGTCTGTCTCTATGTGTCTGTCTGTCTCTCTGCCTCTTTCTGTCTCTCTTTCTCTCTGTCCGTCTGTCTCTGTCTGTCTGTCTGTTCCTCTGTCTCTATGTGTCTGTCTCTCTGACTCTTTCTGTCTCTCTTTCTCTCTGTCCATCTGTCTGTCTTTCTCTCTCTCTGTCTCTCTCCCTCTCCCTCCCTCCCCTTCTACACCCCCCCCCCCCCACCCATCCCTCTCTCTCTCAACCCCCCCCCCCCCCCCCCTTCAGCTCCCTTCCTCTGTATTAAAAGCGTCGTCGGCGCGTGCAGGTTTTTATTACAAGGCGTCGACTAATCCCGCTGATACAGGCAGCACCGGGGCTGAGGAAATAGCCCTGCCCTGTGGAAATGGAGACGGCAGGCCCCTCTCTGCCGCGGCCCCTCCCTGCAGTCCATGCTATCCTCTGACACTCCCCCTCCTCCCCCCCCCCCCCCCCCCCTCGGGATTGACGCGGCTTTCTTGGAGGGGGGGGGGGGTGCTTGAACCTGGCACTACCCCCCCCCCCCCCCCCCCCCCCCCCCCCCCCCCCAACTGATCGCTTATTTCCCCTTGGGGGTCCCCAGTTTGAAAGCTGACAGTTGTAACAAGCCTGACTTCATGATGGCGCTTGTCTTGTCTTGTCTTGCCTGTCTGTTTTGCCTGCTTGTCTGTCTTGCCTGTCTGTCTTGCCTGCTTGCCTGTCTGTCTGTCCTACCTGTCTGTCTTGTCTTGTCTTGTCTGTCTTGCCTGCCTGTCTTGTCTTGTCTGTCTGTCTTGTCTGCTTGTCTTGTCTTGCCTGTCTGTCTGTCTTGCCTGTCTGTCTTGTCTTGCCTGCTTGTCTGTCTTGTCTTGCCTGTCTGTCTGTCTTGTCTTGCCTGTCTGTCTGTCTTGTCTGTCTGTCTGTCTGTCTTGCCTGTCTGTCTGTCTGTCTGTCTTGCCTTGCCTGTCTGCCTTGCCTTGCCTGTCTGTCTGTCTGTCTGTCTTGCCTTGCCTGTCTGTCTGTCTTGCCTTGCCTGTCTGCCTTGCCTGTCTGTCTGTCTGTCTGTCTTGCCTGTCTGTCTGTCTTGCCTGCCTGTCTTGTCTTGCCTGTCTGCCTGTCTTGTCTTGCCTGTCTGTCTTGTCTGTCTTTCTTGCCTTGCCTGTCTTGCCTGTCTGTCTTGTCTTGCCTGTCTGCCTTGCCTGTGTCTGTCTGTCTTGCCTGTCTGTCTTGCCTGTCTGCCTTGCTTGTCTGTCTGTCTGTCTTGCCTGTCTGTCTGTCTTGCCTGTCTGTCTTGCCTGTCTGCCTTGCTTGTCTGTCTGTCTGTCTTGCCTGTCTGTCTGTCTTGCCTGTCTGCCTTGCCTGTCTGTCTTGCCTATTTCTTTACACGCTGTGGTGTTTAGGTTCGAGGGCTAGCCTACAGCCTATACTGAGCGTGTGCAGTTGTTTGGTTTTTTTTAACTTCGTGGTCACTCAGATCTTGCTGTGCATGCATGCACGTATGTGCCCTGTAGTTCGATTATAAAACCAGGCTTGTATCGTGGTTGTGGAATGTTTCTTTTTTGATTGACGTTAATATAGTGAACGTCGATAGCTTATGGTGTCGTTTTCTTTGAATGGTTGAAGATCATTATTCTGGTGTATTGTTTATGTTAAATCTGCACGTGTCTACAAACACGGTAATTGCCATAACGTTTATTCGGGCCTACGTTTATATTCAGGCATACTTTTTTCGGGCATAGGTTTATGTTCAGGCATACGTTTATGTTCAGGCATACGTTTATTCAGGCATACGTTTATATTCAGGCATACGTTTATATTCAGACATACGTTTATATTCAGGCATACGATTATATTCAGGAACACGTTTATATTCAGGCACACGTTTATATTCAGGCACACGTTTATTCAGGCATACGTTTATTCAGGCACACTTTTATCCAGGCCTACCTTTATATTCAGGCATACGTTTATATTCAGGCATACTTTTTCAGGCATGCGTTTATTCAGGCATACGTTTATATTTAGGCACACGTTTATTCAGGCATACGTTTATATTCAGGCATATGTTTATGTACAGGCATACGTTTATATTCAGGCATATGTTTATATTCAGGCACACGTTTATATTCAGACACATGTTTATATTCAGGCACACATACGCTTATATTCAGGCCTACGCTTATATTCAGGCCTACACTTATAATCAGGCATACGTTTATATTCAGTAGTACGTTTATTCAGGCACACGTTTATTCAGGCATACGTTTATATTCAGACATACGTTTATATTCAGGCACACATACGTTTATATTCAGGCACACGTTTATATTCAGGCACACATACGTTTATATTCAGACATACGTTTATATTCAGGCACACATACGTTTATATTCAGACATACGTTTATATTCAGGCACACGTTTATATTCAGGCAAACATACGTTTATATTCAGACATACGTTTATTTTCAGGCACACATACGTTTATATTCAGACATACGTTTATTTTCAGGCACACATACGTTTATATTCAGGCACACATACGTTTATATTCAGGCACACGTTTATATTCAGGCACACATACGTTTATATTCAGGCACACGTTTATATTCAGGCACAACGTTTATATGACGTTTATATTCAGGCACACATACGTTTATATTCAGACATACGTTTATATTCAGGCACACGTTTATATTCAGGCACACATACGTTTATATTCAGGCACACGTTTATATTCAGGCACACATACGTTTATATTCAGGCACACGTTTATATTCAGGAACACATACGTTTATATTCAGACATACGTTTATATTCAGGCATACGTTTATATTCAGGCATATGTTTATTCAGGCATACGTTTATAATTCAGGCATACGTTTATTCAGGCATACGTTTATGTTCAGGCACACGTTTATATTGAGGCATACGTTTATGTTCAGGCACACGTCTATGTTCAGGCACACGTCTGTGTTCAGGCACACATTTATGTTCAGGCACACGTTTATATTGAGGCATACGTTTATATTGAGGCATAGGTTTATGTTCAGGCACACGTTTATGTTCAGGCATAAGCTTATTTTTCAGGCTGAGGCCTGGGTTCTTGGCTAGCCTGGTATTGGAGGCAGTGGAAGTACGGAATCAAGACAACAAAAAGTTGACCTTTTTTCTTTCTTTCTACCGCTTCCTCGTGTGTTCAAGATCTTTCAAACACCCAAGTTCAGTTTTTCTGGATTGTCAGATTCTAGAAAGAGGAAGAGGATAGTCGTGATAATTTCTTCCCTTACCCTTCTTCTGGCTGTTGCAGACAGTTTGTTTTCTCTGAAGCTGGGATGCGGCTACCTCTGTGTTGGGGAAAACGGTCACACATGGAGAATCTTACCATTTGTGAACCTCGGAGCTCTAGCTTGGGATAAGGGGATAAGGGAGGGGGGGGGGGGGGGGGGGGTTAAAAGTAAAAATATCCTTGGGATCGAATGTTGTCGGGCGTGTTTTGTCTTTGAGCTTTTTAAAAAATGGTATTGTATAGAAGTTGATAGCTTTTCTTTGCATCGTATTGTGCTGTACTATATTGTGTTGTATTGTATTGTTTATTACTTTCAGTCGCGACAGATTCCTCTGCGTGAATTTTGGGCTAGCTCTCCTGAAGAAAGAGTGCGTCGCCACAAGAGCAGCGCCACCTTTTTTTGTTCCGTTTTCTGTTTTGTATTGTTTTTGTTTCAGTTATCCTCTTGTTTGCGTGTGGTGTTGTTTGTTCGCCTCTCCGGGTGGCTTTTCTTGTGTAGAATTTTGCCCAGGACGAATGTCTTGTGGTTGTCGTGGGTTCTTTTCATTACGTGTTTGAGCACGCTGAGACCAATGTTTAAGTTGCTCTTCAGAATGGTAGGGAAGAACCGCTTTTTATGACAAGGTCGTTAGTTGGGGGAGTGAGGAAGGGTGTGTGATGTGGTTTTGTTTGTTTGCTTTTGTTGTTGTTGATGTACTTTATTCTTGTCTTCTCTTCTCTTCTCTTCTCTTTCCTTTTCTCTTTCACCTCATCCTCACCCACCCTTTTCATCTTTTGCGTCTGAGATTTTTTTTTCTACAATAGTTTTAAAAGTCTTTTTTCTTTCTAGTTCACGTATGTCCAGAGCGTCGTTGTAGTTTTAATCAGTCCTCCCTTCCACCCCCCACCCCACCCCCACCCTCCCCATCCACCCAGCCCTCTCCCTCCTCCCTAGTCTCGTTAGCTTGGGTTAAAAAAAAAAAAGCCAAAACAAGCAACCACCGCACACACACACACACACAAAATCCCCAGCAACACAAAAATTCAACCCCCCCCCCCCCCTTTTCCTGCAACCGAATTCTCCTTAACCCTTTCGCAGCCCCGTGGACTTGGCAAGAGGGTGGCAAAGATAAGTTCATAATTAATTAAGCCACACCGGCCACGCGCACCCCCCCCCCCTATCCCCCCACCCCCTATCCCTCCCCTCCCCCCCCCCCCCCCCCAGCCACCCCTCTTACCATCCCCCCTTACCCACCACCACCCTCCTCCTCCTTCACCCTGCCGCGCCCGACAAATTGCACCGCACACTGCGCATGACAGGAAATGACCCCTAATGCAATTTGTTGCAGGAGGCGTGTCTGTTTCGGGCAGAGTTTAATGATGCACAAGACAAATCAGCTGATAGCACCAAGACAGGCGCATCCATATTGGGGAAGGGGAAGGGATGGGGAGGTGGGGTGGTGGTGGTAGTGGGGGTGGGGAAGGGAGGGGGGGTGTAGTCTGGCGGCCCTGCTGTCACCTTGTCTTGTGGATGTGTGCATGCTTGGTAGGAGAGGAGAGTGATGGGTGCTGTTCTACGCGGTTCAAACACCTTTTGCATGCTGCCTCCCCCCCCCCCCCCCCCCCCCCCAATTTAAAAAAAGAAAATAATATTTCTTAAGTTTCAGGATGTTTTTTCTTCTTCTTTTCACTGGGTTTTTTTTCCCGTCTTCTTCTTCTGGTTTCTTACACAATTTATGGATTCCTGTGTGTGTGTGAGTGTGTGTGTATGTGTGTGTGTGCGTGTATATGTGTGTGTGTGTGCGTGTGATTACTCTCATAAGCATTGCGTTGTTGCACTCGTTTCAAGTAATGGTGCTTCCTTTCTCCTGAACGAATAGAAAATGTTTGGGTTATTTTTTAAAACCTAAAGACTTTATTGGATGTGTTGCAACATTTTTGCTGTGTCGACCTTTAAATGTTAACAGCGCGGTAACGTTTTCTGTTCTTCCCTACATGTGTTCACTGTCAGATAGTGTACTCATTGACTTTGAGTAGGAGGAACATCAACGACTCAGCATTGGTTTCTGAGTTCTCTACAGTTTATGACAAAGGGATCATTCCCCAACAGAACGGGTGTCAGAAGGGTTAAACTGATGCAATGTAGGGACTTTCCATTTCATCGTGTCTTTGAATTCCATTCAGGTTCCATCTCCAGGTTGCTTTACAAACCAGACTGTCAAACAAAACAGGGGGACAGGGCAGCCTAGTGGTTAGAACATTGCGCTCGCAATCTGACGACCTGGGTTCGATTCCCGTTCAAGGGGGATATTTTCCCCTAGAGTTAACATCAGTGCAGACTCCACTCTCCCCAAAAGTCCTTCGGATGAGACTATAAACCGAGGTCCCGTGTGCGAACGCACGCAGAACTAACATCTTGCGCACACGTTAAATCCTGTTCCGCTGTTCGTAAGAGTAGGCCATTGTGTGCCGGTGGGTACAGTTGACATACACACAGGGACTGGATGTAAAAAAAGCACATAAGTGCTTATTCCATTATCCTCGATATAAAAGAATCAAACCAAATCAATAAAAATAAACCAAGACGCCCCTTCGAGGGGAATTCCCCACCCCCCCTCCCCAACAGTTAGTTAACACCTGGCCACACCCCAGAAAGTCCTTTGGTCGAACGAGACTATAAACCGAAGTTCGACCGCTCGCAGGACATCTTGTGCGACTTTCACGCGGGATGACACCCGGAGATGTCTGTTCCTTTCCCGTCCTCACCCACTCCAGCCGTTCTGCGTTTTGGAAGAGTAGGCCATTGCGTACCGGTAGGAACGGGTGACGATTGTCTAATAGTTAAGAGTACTCTCACAAGCATTGCTTGTTGAGCTAGTTTCATGTATCGGTACTACGTTGTTCTGAACTTGTCAATGTTGTTTAAAATAATTATGTAAAAAAAAAAAAGCGCATGCACTCTGCTGTCGTGTTGAGACGTCAACCGCAGAAGACTGTTATTGTGGCCAAACGGTCGCATACGCCAAATAATAATAATAGTAATAATACATGGAATTTATTTTGCGCTATATCTTGCAAAAACCACATCATAGCGCTTTCATTCATCCTACTCATTCACATGCAGCCAGTTACAATTAATAGGATTTTTTTTTTACAAGTTCAAATGTATCGCACACACGCTGGCACACACGCACGCACGCACACACACACACACATACACATAAAGGTTGTACACTCCGGCAGGGTAATGGGGTTTGGGCTGTTGAGGGCAGGGGGGGGAAATGAAATGGAAAAAGAGGGTGAAATCTTAGCTTTGAAATAAAATCTCACCATTGGTGACCCTCAAGCTCTAGCTTAGGAACAAACAAACAAACAACAACAACAAAGAAATAAACAAACACAAAGAAAAACCCCTCAATCACTCTGCTATGGCCTAACAGTTAATAATCAGTTTGGTGGGATAGTGATAAAACTCACAAGAACAGTCCCTCAGTGGAATTTTTAAAAATTCTTTTATATCGAGGATAATGGAATAAGCGCTCATGTACTTGTTTACATCCAGTCCCCGTGTGTATGCGGTTTTGTGTAAATTCTGTCATCTGTTCCCTCCGGCACGCAATGGCCTACTCTTACGAAAAGCGGAACAGGATTTAACGTGTGCGCAAGATGATCTGCGTGCGTGCGCACACGGGGCCTCCTCGGTTTATAGTCTCATCTGACAAGAGCAGAAGAGGCTAGCGCTGACAAAGCAACAGTAACAACATGACCTAGTTCCTAAAGGGTCCACCCACTCTGTTCGCTGCCTTGCAGGACGTTAGCCAGACGAGCCACCAGCCTGACGTTCACACGGGATGACGCCACCGTTCTAGTGGCCGATAAATCCGGAGACGTCTATTTCCTTCCCCGTCCTCACCCACTCCAACGGTCGGCCCGACAACGAGGTCAAGGACGATGGCAAGGTCAAGGACGAAAGCCGGGTCAAGGGTGAAGGGGAGGTGAAGGACGGGAGCGAAGAGAAGACGGAAGGTCAACTTCTGCTGGGTCACCTGTCCATGGTGCTTGATGTGGTGAGTGTTCTGTGTTGCTTCGTGACTGTGTGTTGTGTTGTGTTTTGTGTGTGTTGTGTTGTGTGTGTGTGTGTGTGTGTTGCTTGTCTTGTCTTGTCTTGTCTTGTCTTGTGTGTGTGTGTGTGTGTGTGTTTGGTGGTGGTGGTGTGTGTGTGTGTGTGTGTGTGTGTGTGTGTGTGTGTGTGTGTGTGTGTGTGTTTGTGTGTGTGTGTGTGTGCTGTGGTGGTGTGGTGGTGGGGTGGTGGTGTGTGTTGTGTTGTGGTGTGTGTTGTGTTGTGGTGTGTGTGTGTGTTTATTTTATTTATTTATTTTTATTTTATTCTTTTATATCGAGGATAATGGAATAAGCACTTACGTGCTTTTTTTTTACATCCAGTCCCCGTGTGTATGTGGTTTTGTAAATTCTGTCATCTGTTCCCACCGGCACACAATGGCCTACTACGAAAAGCGGAACAGGATTTAACGTGTGCGCAAGATGTTCTGCGTGGGTTCGCACATGGGCCTCGGTTTATAGTCTCATCCGATGACTTTGTGTGTGTGTGTGTGTGTGGTGTGGGTGTGTGTGGGTGTTGTGGTGTGTGTGTGTGTGTTGTGGTGTGTGTGTGTGTATTGTGGTGTGTGCGTGTGTATTGTGGTGTGTGTGTGTATGTGTGTGTAGCTTATAGAAAGTTGTCCTTTTTTTTGGTGTGATAGTGTGCGAAGGCGTGTAGAGTTAATATATCAGTATTTCTTCGATTGAACCGAGTGTAGTTTTTTCCTGAGTTTGTTGAGAGAAGGTACAAGTCACGATTTCAAAAAAAAAAAATTCGAAGTTGATTGTAATATAATCTTAGTTGGATTTGACAGGCATACTTTAAAGCATACACCCCTCCTTTACTTTAATATCATATTTTCTTTGTGTTTGCTTTAATGCTGATTCGTTTATTTGTTTATTTATTCGTGTGATTTAAACAAAATGTTATTAGTTCAGAAACAACATTGCGCTAATACCTGAAATGAGTACAGCAAGCAATGCTTATTTGAGCACTCTAACATCGTTACATGTGCAAGAATAGCTGCAGCTGAACAAATTGGATCAAGTAGATGAACAATAAGAAAAGATAACTGTAACTATTTAAAGATTGTGAACATCAGAAAAGAAACACGGGATAAAGAACGATAACAAAGGCGGGGGTAGATGTCTCACGGCAATGCAAGCCAACACCATAGCAAGACATTTATTTGTTTGTTTGTTTGCTTGCTTGCTTGTTTTATACCCAGCTGACCAAACCAAGGGGACATAACGTGACAGTTGCTTCTTTTTTGTCTTTGTTTTGTTAAAAGCTAGAAACGTCCAGAAATAGCGGTTGACAGCTACCTAATCTGCGTGACTTAAAGTGGTATAAATAAAATAAATTTAAAAAATAATAAATAAAGGTACTAAAGAGACTAGTTATAGAAACTAGTTCGGTTTTTCCTAGCATCAGATTTCAGAAGTTAAGTTCTCCCTTCCCCCCCCCCCCCCCCCCCCCCCCCCCCCCCCTGCAGGCATCGAGTTACCCACTTACTAATGCGGCTTTATATCTTATTGAAGGGGATTCGGATTGTCCCTAACTGTAGCGGTACAGTGTTGTTTTGAGTTTTGTGTGGCCTCCTGTATCCAGTTTCACCACCATCTGCTGCCAAAGAGCAATAGAATTGGCTGTGCGATGTCTAGTGTTGTTGCTGCCTGGTTTTGGTGGTGGCCTGTGTGTATTATTCTATCCTCCTTCAACCGCCTCCGCCCTTACAAATTGAGGCAGATGTGTTATACCAGTGATTTGACTGTTGTGTTGTTGTTGGTTTTGGTTTTGTTGTTCTGATTGTCATGACTCATGTTTTTAATTTTCTTGTTGTTGCTAGTGGTAGATTTGAATGAAAATGGAAGTGCTACTCTTTGTTGTTTTAAGAGCAAAAATGTCAATGTACAGCTCACGGATCCCTCCTCCACACACCCCGCTTTTTTTGTTGAAAATGAAAACAAATAAACTCATAAAAAGATAACAAAACAATGACATCAGTATGATAATGCCTTGATGGTTTAAATAATGTTTGTTCAGAAAGGAACTTGGATTACTTACAGTTTGATTACTTACAAACTGATGTGAAGAGCAACAAGAAGCAAAGAGAGCTTTTAACGTGCTCTGACACAGATTACATTAAATGGAATGATGTTTTGGCAGCTTGTAGGCATGTCTTCATACAAAACATAATCTGCTGTTTGATACAATTTCAAAGTATGACAAATCAGCTCATCACATTTCCCGATTTTGCTGCAACCATGTTTCAGAAGAAAGTCTATAAAACTGATTTCAAGAATTTTTCAAACAAACACCTTAAAAAAAACAACCTTAACCCCCAAAACAACCGAAGCAAGCAAGCAAAACAATTTACAATTGCAAGAAAACTAGACTGAAATGAATATTTAAAAGACGAAAATAAAACAACCTCCCCCCCAAAAAAAAACACAACAACAACACAAAAAACCTCTAGATAAACTGTAAATGCATACAAAATGATATACCTTTTTTTTTTAATCGTTTGAGAGAGACATGAGTGAAGATTTTTTGTGTGTGTAAACATGGACTGTCCCCAGAGGTAAAGCAAAATTGCAACAAGTGTCCATAACAAACAGCATCAACCCATGCCCGCAGTGTACATCACATCTGGAAACATAAGACAACATTAATTGTTGTTTAAAACCTCTGAAAACCATGTGTTTTAACAATAATAATTGATGCACAATTTGAAACATTGATACTTTAATAATATCCATTCGGAACTGCTGACTGCCATTTTAAAGGAAAATGACTTGAGAATAATTTGGAGACAGTGCGAAGATGGTAGCTAGTACCCTTGGCGACTTGTTTTACAGCGTGGATATGACAACAGATAATGAATGCCCTGTTCTTTTATCATGGTAGTTTTCCCCTTTTTGTTTTTTGTTTTGCTGTGGTTCTTTGGGGGGTTTTGTTTGTTTGTTTGTTTTTGGTTGGTTGTTGTTTTGTTTGTTGGTGTGTGTGTCGCTTTTATTTGGGGGGGGGGGGGGGGGGGGGGGGGGGGGGGGGGGGGGGGGGGGTCTTTTTGGAGGGAGTGAAAAGGAAAACCAGAAGTGCCGATGCTTTTTAAATTTTGTTTCGTTGTTTTGCTTGTTTGGTTTGTTGGCGTTTTTTTTTTCTTTTTGTTGTTGTTGTTTTGTTTCTGTGTTATCCTTTTTAAAAACAAAAATCATTTTTGAGGCAGAGTTTAAACCGTTCTCCTGAAACTAGTGTGTGTGTGTGTCTTTATTTTATTTTTAGTTCTTTTATATTGAGGATAATGGAGTAAGCACTTAATGATGTGCTTTTTCTACATCCAGTCCCCGTGTGCATGCGGTTTTCTGTGTGTGTGAGTATTTATTTTATTTTTTATTCTTTTATATCGAGGATAATGGAGTAAGCACTTATGTGCTTTTTTTACATCTAGTCCCCGTGTGCATGCGGGTTTTGTACATTCTGTCATCTGTGTGTATTTATTTTATTTTTAATTCTTTTATATCGAGGTTAGTGGAGTAAGCACTTAATTGTGTGCTTTTTTTACATGCAGTCCCCGTGTGCATGCGATTTTTGTAAATTCTGTCATCTGTGTGTGTATTTATTTTATTTTTTATTCTTTTATATCGAGGATAATGGAGTAAGCGCTTAAGTGCTTTTTTTTTTACATCCAGTCCCCGTGTGCATGCGTTTTTTTGTAAATTCTGTCATGTGTGTGTGACTGTGGGTGTTTTGTCTGTGTGTGTTGTGTCTGTGTATGTGTGTCTGTATGTGTGTGTCTGTGCCTGTGTGTGTCTGTATGTGTGTGTCTGTGTGTGTATGTGTGTGTGTTGTGTGTGTATATGTGTTTTGTGTATGTGTGGGGTGTGTCTGTGTGTGTCTTGTGTGTGTTTGTATGTGTGTGTGTGTCTGTGTGTGTGGTGTGTGTTGTGTGTGTGTCTGTGTGTGTGTCTGTGGTGTGTCTGTGGTGTGTGTCTGTGTGTGTTATGTGTGTGTTGTGTGTGTGTGTGTGTGTGCGTGTGTCTATGTGTGTGTGTCTATGTGTGTGTGTCTATGTGTCTTCGATTCGATTTTAAAGTCTGTTCACTCTCAGTGATATTAGAGTGTGTCTATGTGTGTGTCTGTGTATGTGTGTGTTTTTTATTTATTTATTTATTCTTTTATATCGAGGATAATGGAATAAGCACTCATGTGCTTTTGTTTTACATCCAGTCCCCGTGTGTATGCGGTTTTGTAAATTGTGTGTTATCAGTGTCTGGCATCAGAGGACCGGTACGTGGTGACGTGTGACAGGGACGAGAAGATCCGCATCAGCCACCACCCTAACGGCTACAACATCCACGCCTTCTGCCTGGGGCACACACAGTCAGTACACCACCCCTCCACTGCTCTTCTCTCGTCCTGTCCTGTCCTGTCTTCTGTCTTGTCCTGTCTTGTCTTGTCTTCTCCTGTCTTGTCCTGTCTTGTCTTGTCCTGTCTTGTCTTGTCTTGTTCACGCCTTCTGCCTGGGACACACACAGTCAGTACGCCCCTCTCCACTGCTCTTCTCTCGTCCTGTCCTGTCTTGTCTTGTTCTGTCTTGTCTTGTCTTGCCCTGTCTTCTCCTGTCTTTTCTTGTCTTGTCCTGTCCTGTCTCGTCTTGTCTTGTCTTCTCCTGTCTTGTCGTGACTTGTCTTCTCCTGTCTTGTCTTGTCTTTTCTTGTCTTTTCTGCCAACCTCTGCTTGTATGTCTGTTTTAGGAGCGCGGGATAGAAGGCTCGGTGGGTCGGTGGTCTAGAGGTAAACGCGCCTGCCTAGAAAGCGATAAGTCTGGGTCAAAAGTTTGCGGTGGTTCGAATCCCGTTTGGGTCCGGAATTTTTCTCCCCTATCCATTAGACCATGAGTGGTGGGTGGTCTGGGTGCTGGTCTTTCGGGTGAGACGATAAACCCGAGGTCCCGGTTGTTACACAAAATTATTCAGCGCACGTGAAAGAACCCACGGCAACGAAGAGAGTTTGTCCCTGGCAACAATTCTGTAG
>CM054148.1:30764163-30766663 GCA_028751875.1 Rapana venosa | reverse complement strand
ATTTCGGGGATACACAGTATTTTCTATTTGACTCGTTCAGTTGGGGCAGCTGATAGGCGTTATCAAAATCAGCGCAACAACAAAAGGTGTACTGTGCTTTCCAAACATTTTTTTAAATCGGACTGTTAATATCTTTGACGCTTTTTTTTGGTTTCATTTGTTGCTGCAATTATGTTTATCTATCTATCTATAGATAGATAGATAGATAGATAACAAAGGTAAAGAAAATATTTCAGGGCAATGAAAAATTGAAGGTGGGGGGAGGGGGGAGAGCAAAGACATGAACGTTTATTTAAAGGAGAAACACACACACACACACACAACACACAACACACAACACAACACAACACAACACAACACTAGGGAAGTATCGAGTATTCCGTAATGCTTCTGAAGTTCTTACACTAGATATCTACACACACAAAAATGACATAGGTAATTGTAATATAATTCGCATCTCATTACCATTGTCCAATGCTCTCTGTTATGCCTGCTCAGTAGAATTTTATTTCATTTCCTACCGCTTTTAAGTCACAGCAGATTTCTCTGCGTGAAATTCCGGCTGCTCTCCCCGGGGAGAGCCCGTCGCCACAAGAGCAGCGCCACCCTTTTTTTTCTTCTTTTCTGTCTGCAACTGTATTTGTGTACATGTATATTTGTACATGTATCAAAACTTTTTTATACATGTGTGCAAAGTAAATTTAGAAGTGGTGTAAATTTGAAATAAGTTTGTAAACAGTACAGTCTGAAATATTGATTGATATGTTTGTGTCCATTTGGAAATCTCTATTCCCTTTTCAAAGATAGTGGCCGAGCGTTCGGGGTTTGTTGTCCTTGTGTTTTGTTTTGTTGATGTTGCTGTTGTTGTATTAAATACCATCTGGTTTAATGTGCAGAGATACAGTACGACGGGCTAAACATTATAATTATTGTTGTTGTCGTCATGATGATAATGATGATGATGATGATGATGATGATGATGATGATGATGATGATGATGATGATGATGGTGGTGGTGGTGGTGGTGTAATTCGACAAATGATATGGTCTGCGTTGTTTTGCCTGTAAACGGGTGACTAGTTACTCGTGATTATGTTGGCATCGATTTGTTTCTGAAAACTTTTTTTTCTATAAACTTGTGAAAATGTTAACCCGCACGTTGACATTTTTGGTGGGTTTTTTTCTGAAAATGTTTCGTACTAGATTGGGTTCTCTGTCTGTCTCTCTGTCTGTCTCGCCTGTCTCTGTGTGTGTACGCCTGTCTGTCTCTCTTGCCTGTCTGTGTGTGTGCCTGACTGTCTGTCTGTCTGTCTCGCCTCCCCCCCCCCCCCCCTTCTCTCCCCCTCTCCTTTCCTCCCCTCCCCCTCTCCTCCTCTCTCTCCTCCTCCAACTCCCTCCTTCCTCTCTTCTCTCCCTCTCTGTCCTCCCCCCCCTCCCTCTCTGTCCTCCCCCCCCCCCCCCCCCCCTCTCTCTCTCTCAGTCTTCAGGCAAGCACACTTTTCTCTCATTTGAGCGGTGATTAATTACAGTATCCACTACCTGCAGAAAGCTAGCTACATCATTCCCGGGGGACTCCTCTCTCCTCTCTCTCTCTCCTCTCTCTCTCTCTCTCTCTCTCTCTCTCTCTCTCTCCTCTCTCTCTCTCTCTCTCTCTCTTTCTCTCTCTCTCTCTCTCTCTCTCTCTCTCTCTCTCTCTCTCTCTCTCTCTCTCTCTCTTTCTCTCTCTGTCTCTCTTTCTCTCTCTGTCTCTCTCTTTTCTTTCTCTCTCTCTCTCTCTCTCTCTCTCTCTGGCCAGTGCTGTTAATGAATGCAGGATAAACGTTATGAAACACTGCAGGATAAACGTTATAAAACACTGCAGGATAATAATAATAATAATAATAATAATAATATATGGAATTTATAGAGCGCTATATCTTGCAATTACAAACCAGAGCGCTGCAGGATAACTGTTGTAAAACACTGCAGGATAAACGTTATAAAACACTGCAGGATAAACGTTATAAAACACTGCAGGATAAACGTTATAAAACACTTCAGGATAAACGGTATAAAACACTGCAGGATAAACGATATAAAACACTGCAGGATATATAAAGCACTGCAGGATAAACGTTATAAAACACTGCAGGAGGATAAACGTTATAAAACACTGCAGGAAGATAAACGTTATAAAATACTGCAGGATAACTTATAAAACACTGCAGGATAAACGTTATAAAACACTGCAGGATAAACGTTATAAAACGCTTCAGGATAAACGTTATAAAACACTGCAGGATAAACGTTATAAAACACTGCAGGATAAACGTTATAAAACACTGCAGGATAACTGTTATAAAACACTGCAGGATAAACGTTATAAAACACTGCAGGATAAACGTTATAAAACACTCTAGGATAAACGTTATAAAACGCTTCAGGATAAACGTTATAAAACACTGCAGGATAACTGTTATAAAACACTGCAGGATAAACGTTATAAAACACTGCAGGATAA
>CM054148.1:30754163-30756663 GCA_028751875.1 Rapana venosa | reverse complement strand
GGTCTGCCTGTCTGTATGCCACCATTGTTGAGAGAGAGAGAGAGAGAGAGAGAGAGAGAGAGAGAGAGAGAGAGAGAGAGAGAGAGAGCGCTCTGAACTCTAAAATGGCTAAATTGTACATTGGCTTCTGGTCACAATACAGTGCGAAAGTGATTTGGGGAAGCAGTAAGACACATTGTAGTACATAATAATATCATATAACTGTAAACACTATTTGGCACGAGAGGGAGAGAGAGAGAAAGAGAGAGAGAGAGAGAGAGAGATCTAAACTCTGAAATGGCTAAATTGTACAGCGACCCCCCAGTCTCTTATACCGTGCAAAAGTGATTTGGGGAAGCAGTAAGATAAGTTGTAGTACATAATTATTATACTGCAAACACTATTTGGCACGAGACAGAGACAAAGAGAGAGGGGGGGGGGGGGGGGGGGGAGGGGGGAGAGAGAGAGAGAGAACAATAAACAATTGATCGAGAGAGAGAGAGAGAGAGATTTTCTCTGTGTGTTTTGTTGTTGTTGTTGTTGGGGTTGTTTTTTTGTAAGCCTTCGTTCCCGAAGAGAATGGATAATTATTATATGCGTGGACATTTGTTTTGATTAGTTTTTGTATAGCCATAAATTGTCAGCCCACCTCCTTACTTTTTATTAGTAATGAAAATAATCACTTTCCTCTCTCTCTCTCTCTCTCCTCTCTCTCTCTCTCTCTCTCTCTCTCTCTCTTCTCTCTCTCTCTCTCTCTCTCTCCTCAGTCTCTCTCTCGCCAGTTTTGCATAAAAAAAGAAGAAAGAAGAAAAAAGTGTGGCATATTTTCTGAATGAAAAAAAAAAAAGAAAATCCTGTTTCCTTCTCTGTTTTATTATGGCTATTAACTTTTGTGTGTGTTTGTGTTGTTTGTCGTTCTGTTTGTGTGTTCTTGTAATCTCTCTATCCATTCCTTGTTCCTCTCTTGTCTTGGAAAATATAAGAAAAGAAGATAAAAGTTGTTTGTTTGTTTTTTACAGGGGTGTGGGGAAAGAAAGAAGTGGGCCTTCGGCATATTAAAAAACAAAAAACGAAACGTCATGAGTTAGGGGGGGGGTCGTGGGGTTGAACAGAATCTGTCGGCTGGGGGCTAGAGAGAGGGGAGCGAAAGAGAGAGGGGGGGGAGAGAAGAAGGGGGTGGGGGGACAATAGAGACAGAGGGGGGGGCAGGAGTAGGGGGACAGAAGAGACAGAGAGGGGGGGCAGAGGAGAGGAGGGGAGGGGGAGAGACAGAGAGAGGGGGGGCGGAGAACGAGAGAGGGAGAGGGGGAGGGGAGAGAGGAGGGGGGGGGGGGGGGAGAGAGGAGGGGGGGCACAGAGAGAGAAGGAGAGGGACAGAGGAGAGAGAGGAGAAGGAATGAGGAGAGGGAGGGAAAGAGAGAAGAGAAGGGAAGAAGGGGGCACATAGAGGAGAAGGAGAGGAGAAGGGGAGGACAGAGTGAGAGAGAGGGAGGGGTGGGAGGGGGAGAGAGAGAGGTGGAGGGGGGGGAGGGGGGGGGAAGAAGAGATGAGAAGAGAGAGAGAAGGAAGCAGGAGGAGCAAAAGAAGATGAAGGGAGCAATAGAAAGAGAGAGAGAGGGAGGACTGAAAGAGAGGGAGGGGGAGAGAGAGGAGTGGTGGTAAGAGAGAAGAGAGAAAGAAGAGCAGCGAGAGAGAGGAGAGAGAGAGAGAGAAGAGAGAGAGGAGTGGAGAAGGAGAGAAGAGAGGAGAAAGTTGTGAAGGTGGATACAATGATAATGTTGTCATTGCAAATACGAAGCCTTTTGACGAGAGGAGGTGACCCTTTATGGCAGAACGAAAACTAACCCAACAAATACCTGGCCACACACACACCACACACACACACACACACACACACACACACACACACACACCACACACACACACACACAACACACACACACACACACCAGCCGTTCCCTTAGTAGTCAGTTTGCTGACATCAATAAAGAAAATATCCCACATGGGGATGCCGGGGAGAGGCGGGGATGGGAGGGGGGAGCTGGCAGTAGAGATACCATCCCCACCGTTTGGAAATTCTTTCAGCTAAAGAATTCCCTCTTTTCTATCCATTCCTCTCTTTGTTTATTTGCCTTGTTCCTGTGGGTTTTTCCCCTGCGGCCTCCTCCTCCTTCTTGACAATGTCCCTTTTGCCCAGAAAGTCTTAAAAGATAGCAGTTATCTCCCTCGCCGAAGTCGGATATGCTGGGCCTGACTGGTCAGGCGTTTAACGGCTTGTTTAAAGGTAAAGGTAAAGGAGTCCCATAACCTATAAGGTCGTAGGGAGCGAGGCGTCAGAGACCTCACTTCTCTAGGGCCAGCATATTGAGGGCGGCGCCCATCTCCTCTTGTTTATCTATTTATTTATTTATTCTTTTATATCGAGGATAATGGAAGAAGCACTCATGTGCTTTTTTTTTTTTACATCTAGTCCCCGTGTGTATGCGGTTTTGTAAATTTTGTCATCTGTTCCTACCGGCAC
>CM054148.1:30736663-30744163 GCA_028751875.1 Rapana venosa | reverse complement strand
ACAGATTTTGTAGACAAATTGAAAATCTAATTGAAACAGATTTTGTAGACAAATTGAAACAGATTTCGTAGACAAATTGAAACAGATTTTGTAGACATTGAAACAGACAAGACAAATTGAAACAGATTCTGTAGACAAATTCAAACAGATTTTGTAGACAAATTGAAACAGATTTCGTAGACAAATTGAAACAGATTTTGTAGACATTGAAACAGACTAGACAAATTGAAACAGATTTTGTAGACAAATTGAAACGGATTTTGTAGACAAATTGAAACAGATTTTGTAGACAAATTGAAACAGATTTTGTAGACAAATTGAAACAGATTTTGTCGACAAATTGAAACAGATTTTGTAGACAAATTGAAACAGATTTTGTAGACAAATTGAAACAGATTTTGTAGACAAATTGAAACAGACGTTGTAGACATGGAAACAGATTTTGTAGACAAATTGAAACAGATTTTGTAGACAAATTGAAACAGACGTTGTAGACATGGAAACACATCCTGTAGACACATTGAAACAGATTTTGTAGACATTGAAACAGGCTGTGTAGACATTGAAACAGATTTTGTAGACAATTTGAAACAGATTTTGTAGACAAATTGAAACAGATTTTGTAGACATTGAGACAGATTTTGTAGACAAATTGAAACAGATTTTATAGACAAATTGAAACAGATTTTGTAGACATTGAGACAGATTTTGTAGACAAATTGAAACGGATTTTATAGACATTGAGACAGTTTTTGTCAACATTGAAACAGATTTTGTAGACAAATTAAAACAGACGTTGTAGACATGGAAACAGATTTTGTAGACATTGAAACAGATTTTGTAGACATGGAAACAGATTTTGTAGACAAATTGAAACAAATTTTGTAGACAAATTGAAACAGATTTTGTAGACATTGAAACAGATTTTATAGACAAATTGAAACAGATGTTGTAGACATTGAAACAGATTTTGTAGACATTGAAACAGATTTTGTCGACAAATTGAAACAGATTTTGTAGACAAATTGAAACAGATTCTGTAGAAAAATTGAAACAGATTTTATAGACAAATTGAAACAGATTTTATAGACAAATTGAAACACATGTTGTAGACACGGAAACAGATTTTGTAGACAAATTGAAACAGACGTTGTAGACATTGAAACAGATTTTGTAGACAAATTGAAAATCTAATTGAAACAGATTTTGTAGACAAATTGAAACAGATTTCGTAGACAAATTGAAACAGATTTTGTAGACATTGAAACAGACTAGACAAATTGAAAGAGATTTTGTAGACAAATTGAAACAGATTTTGTAGACAAATTGAAACAGATTTGTAGACAAATTGAAACAGATTTTGTAGACATTGAAACAGACTAGACAAATTGAAACAGATTTAGTAGACAAATTGAAACTGATTTTGTAGACAAATTGAAACAGATTTTGTAGACAAATTGAAACAGATTTTGTCGACAAATTGAAACAGATTTTATAGACAAATTGAAACAGATGTTTTAGACACGGAAACAGATTTTGTAGACAAATTGAAACAGATTTTGTAGACAAATTGAAACAGACGTTGTAGACATGGAAACAGATTCTGTAGACACATTGAAACAGATTTTGTAGACATTGAAACAGGCTGTGTAGACATTGAAACAGATTTTGTAGACAAATTGAAACATATGTTGTAGACATTGGGACAGATTTTGTCAACATTGAAACAGATTTTGTAGACACATTGAAACAGATTTTGTAGACATGGAAACAGATTTTGTAGACAAATTGAAACAGATTTTGTAGACAAATTGAAACAGATTTTGTCGACAAATTGAAACAGATTTTGTCGACAAATTGAAACAGTTTTTGTAGACAAATTGAAACAGATTTTGTAGACAAATTGAAACGGATTTTATAGACAAATTGAAACAGATTTTATAGACAAATTGAAACAGATGTTGTAGACATGGAAACAGATTTTATAGACAAATTGAAACAGATTTTGTAGACATTGAAACAGATTTTGTAGACAAATTGAAGCAGACGTTGTAGACATGGAAACAGATTTTGTAGACATTGAAACAGGCTGTGTAGACATTGAAACAGATTTTGTAGACAAATTGAAACAGACTTTCTAGACATTGAAACAGTTTTATTAGACAAATTGAAACAGATTTTGTAGACAAATTGAAACAGATTTTGTAGACACGGAAACAGATTTTTTTGTAGACATTGAAACAGATTTTGTAGACAAAGTAATGTTTTCAGTGTGTGTGTGCGCACGCGCGCGCACACACACACACACACACACACAGCACGCGCGCGCACATACACGCACAGACACACACACCTTTCTTTTGTCATACTCCTTGGTTATTCAAACACGGAATTTGTCATTAGGAACAAATAGTCGTATTATTTCCCCCTTCCCTGAGAGAGAGAGAGAGAGAGAGAGAGAGAGAGAGGAGAGAGAGAGAGAGAGAGAGAGAGAGAGAGAGAGAGAGAGAAAATGAATGAATGAATGTATGAACATTTTTATTGATGGAAAAGGAGAAGCACAATGGTGGCTTTTTGTCATCCAGCCCTCAGTCGAAAAAGTAAATTCAATTAAACAAACAATAATGAAATGTCTAAAGAATTAGGTTAAATGTAAAAATGAATAAACAAACGGAATAGAGATAGCTGTATACACAGGACAGATGAGAGAGAGAGAGTGGGGGCCAGAGAGAGATAGAATAGAAAGAGGGAACGAATAAATGAAAGAATGAATGAATGAGTGAATGATCTTTATTTGAGAGAGAGAGGGGGGGGGGGGGGTGCAGTATTTATCATTATTAGCTTGTGAAGAAGACAAGACGAAAGGGAAAGAAGAAGAAGAAGAAGAGAGAGAGAGAAAAAAAAGAACAGGAAAGAGAACAAGAGGAGGAAGCAGAGAAGAATGAAAAGGTTGAAGGAGGAGGAAAGGGGAAGGAACATGGAAACAATCAGAACTACAATGTATGCAAGTTACAACACCTATAAATATCAAATGAAGAAAATCATAACACACACGAGAATATACAAGGTTTCATCACATAGCACTTTGAAGTATAATGCACTTACCAAAACATTTCAGTGAGACAGAAATGCTTTACATGAAGAGACAGCTAGACAAGGGGTGAGAGAGGGGGAAAAGGGAAGGGGAAGAAGAAGTATTGCGAAGAGACAGACAGACAGAGACAGACAGACAGAGACAATCCACATGCAGTTTTCTTAATTGTCTTTTTTCATATAGTTTCCGTCGCACAGACGGTGACAGTTTGAAACTTTGCAAACAAACAAACAAAACCCCCAAAACAACAAACACAACAAACAAACCAAAACAAAACCAAAAAACCCCAGAAACAAAACACAGCGCTGAGCACTAATGATCATGAAGACGACGTGATTGCTGTGCTGTGCACCAGTCGCCATACGAATGATGTTGGGTTTTTTAGCACAATGCAAGCCTTAAGCTTGTTGTTACTGCATGTGCTGCTTATGTTGTTGGGCTTTTTTTATGGTGTGTACGGTTAAATATGGTTAAACCATTTTTACTTGTACCTCTCTCTCTCTCTCTCTCTCTCCTCCTCTCTCTCTCTCTCTCTCTCTCTCTCTCTCTCTCTCTCTCTCTCTCCTCTCTCCTCTGTGTGTGTTGTCTCCGCGAACTTTCTCTCACTTCATTTTATTATTTACTACGTTTGCTTTTTTAAAGTAACTTTGTTAAACACACACACACACACACACACACACACACACACACACACACACACACACACACACAACAGAACACATAGATAGATAGATAGATAGATAGATAGATAGATAGATATAGATATCTGACTTATTTCTGACTGTTAATATAACTTTCAATTTTATCATGAGCGACACTACGTTCGGGTGTGTATGTATGGAATATGCATTATTATAACTTTTTTTTAAAATTGTTCTCTCTGCCATGCATTCACCACTTCATCACACGCGCATCTTTACCCCCACCCCCACCCTTTTATTTATATAGAGGATTGGATGTAATAAACAACCACCACACACACACACAAACACACACACACACACACACACACACACACACACACATGTTTGGTTTACATTTTGCAGCTCAGCAGCCGTCATATTCATGTTTAATTTTTTTTTCTTCATTAATTGAGCACACACTATAACCTACAAACTTGTTGCTGTGATTCCCAAAATACTGGTTTGTTTTCAATGGTTTTTTTCTGAAATAAAAACAACAAAACTTCTTTTTTTTTATAATCGTAATGCTGAATCCCCCCCCACCCCCCCACCCCCACCCCCCTCCTCTCTATAACAACAATCGTTCGGTTTCTTCCTCTCACACAGGACGGTAGTCTAGCCGCCTGGGACATGCAAGGGAAACAACTGTGTCGAGCTCGACTGCCGGAACGGAGTAAGCCGACCTCAGTAGCGGCCCAACAACAACAACGACAGTCCCCACGTCTCCTCCGACCTGAGCAAGAAGAGGCTGGAGACGAGAACGACGATGATGCTGCTGCTGACGACAACGACGACGACAAGGAAGAGGAGAAGGAGGAGGAGAGGAGGGAGGGGGAAGAGGAGAGGAGGGCGGTGCGACAGTTGGCGTACAGCGAAAGGCACCGTCTGCTTGCTGTGGCCTGTTACAGGTAAGAAAGTGTGAGTGAGTGAGGTGATGTGTGGTGTGGTGTGATGGGGTGCTTGTTAGTTGTCTTTGAAGTGTTGTGTGGCGTTGTGTTGAATCGTGTTTGTTTATGTTCTGCTGTATTGTATTGTGCTGTTTTTGTATTGTAGTGTGTTGTATTGTGTTGTATTGTAGTTTGTTATATTGTGTTGTAGTGTATTGTGCTGTATTGTATTATACTATTATTGTATTGTACTGTTGTTGTATTGAATTGTACTGTTATTGTATTGTACGTTGTTGTATTGTGTTGTTATTGTATTGTACTGTTGTTGTATTTGTATTGTGCTGTATTGTATTGTAGTCATTGTATTGTACTGTTGTATTGAATTGTATTGTGCTGTGTTGTGTTGTATTGAATGGTATTATTGTGTTGTGTTGTATTGAATTGTGTTGTATTGTAGTGTGTTGTCATGAATTGCAGTGTGTTGTTTTGTAGTGTGTTGTATTGAATTATAGTGTTGTTGTATTGAATTGTATTGTGTTGTATTGTACTGTGTTGTATTGAATTGTATTTGTATTGTACTGTGTTGTATTGTATTGTATACTACTTTCCAGCTGCTCACCAAGGGCAGGAAAGCTTTGTTGTCACTTTTTCTTCTTCTTTTTTTTTTTAAGACCTCAGACGGCTTGCAATTTATTGTATGGTGCTAATGGTACTGAAAACAAACAAATTGCAATGTACAGCATGTGTCGCCACCCGTGCAGACACCATCCTTCCTTTCTTTCTTTCTTTCTTTCTTTCTTTCTTTCTTTAAAAAACTATTTTCATATCTGCATGTATAGACTTTTTGTTTTTGTATGTGTGTAGTGGGGTTTTTTTTTTTCTGTGTGTAGTGGCTTTTTGTTATTTCTTTGTGTAGTGGCTTTTTCTTTTTGTCTATGTGTAGTGGCTTTTTTCTATGTGTAGTGGCTTTTTGTATTTCTATGTGTAGTGGCCTTTTTGTTTTTTCTATGTGTAGTGGCTTTTTGTTTTTCTATGTGTGTAGAATTTTTGTTTTTTTCTATGTGTAGTGGCTTTTTGTTTTTTTTATATGTGTAGTGGCTTTTGTGTTTTTCTATATGTGTAGTGGCTTTTTGTTTTTCTATGTGTAGTGGCTTTTTGTGTTTTTCTATATGTGTAGTGGCTTTTTGTGTTTGTCTATATGTGTAGTGGCTTTTTGTTTTTCTATGTGTAGTGGCTTTTTGTGTTTTTCTATATGTGTAGTGGCTTTTTGCTTTTTCTATGTGTAGTGGCTTTTTGTTGTTTTTTTCTATATGTATAGTAGCTTTTTGTTTATCTGTGTGTAGTGGCTTTTTGTTTACCCGTGTGTCTCAGCTTTTTGTTTTTTATGTGAAGACTTTTTGGGGTTTTTATGTGTGAAGACTTTATTTGATTTTTTATGTGTGAAGACGTTTTGCTTTTCTATGTGAAGACTTTTTTGTTTTTCTATGTGAAGACTTTTTTGTTTTTCTATGTCGAACTACATAGCTACTTTTTTTTCGTTTTCCTACCGAATTTAGTTAGGGTGTCCCTTTTGTTGCCCTAGGTTCTTTCACTGCCTTGTAGCCTGCTAGGCCTACTACAGAGTTTGTAAGTTAGCCGATAAAAAAAAATTATAATCAACAAAAAGATAAGGCAGGTTTTGTTTCGTCGGTTGGTTCTGGGTTTTTTGTTTTTGTTTTTTCTTTGTTTACTTTCAGGTATGTTTGTAGGATATTGAACGTGCATACTTGAAGGCGGTTAGCTTATGTTGATGGTTCGGGTGCGGGTGGAGGGGGGTAGGGGATGTTGCTGTCATGATCGATGTGCTCAGGGTCACGTACAGTTTATCTGTATGTTTGTTGCTTTTGTTGTTGTAACTGGTTTTGCCCATTTTGTTTTGCTCTGGTTGTGAACAACTTTTTGTATTATTATGATTATTGTTATTATCATCATAATTATCTTATCATCATCATCATCATCATCATCATCATCATCATCTAATTATTATTCAATTATGACAACAAGAGAGTTGTCCCAGGCAAGATACTGTAAGGGAAAAAAAGATCGATTTTATTGTTATCGTTATTATTATTGTTGTTATCATTTTCACCATCAGCATGATTATATTACTATTATGATGTCATAATAATAATGATGATAATAATAATAATAAAAATATTTTTATTATTGTTATCATTATTGTCATTATTATTATCGTCATTGTCGCCGTCGTCGTCGTTATTATTATCGTCGTTGTTGTTGCCCTTGTTGTGGTGTGTGTTTGTGCTTGTACATGAGGTAAACAAGCTGATCTGCACTGTTGTGTAAGTGTAAAATTTAACGTTATCAAAAGTTGCCGTCAGGTGATATAAAAAGTTAACGTCAGGTATTAACATCAGGTGATATAAAAGTTAACGTCAGGTGATATAAAAAGTTAAACGTCAGGTGATTTAAAAGTTGCCGTCAGGTGACATTTTAAAACGTTAAACGTCAGGTGTTACAGTAAAAAATTAACGCCAGGTGATTTTTTTAAAAAGCTAACGTCAGATGATATAAAAGCTGCTGCCAGCAGGTGATATTTTAAAAAGCTAACGTCAGGCGATGTAAAAGTTAACACTACGTGATAACTATAGTTAACGTCAGGTGAGATAATAGTTAACGTCAGGTGATATAATAGTTAACGTCAGGTGACAAAAGATAGTTATCCGCAGATTGATGAAGATAGTTAACGTCAGATAATAAAAGTTATCCGCAGATTGTTGAAGATAGTTAACGTCAGGTGATAAAAGATAGTTCTCCGCAGGTTGTTGAAGATAGT
>CM054148.1:30724163-30734163 GCA_028751875.1 Rapana venosa | reverse complement strand
CCTTCCCTGACCCTAAAGAGGGCAGGTACCCATTTACAGCCTCTTAAGATGAGATCGAAAAAAACATGAAAGTGGGCAACAGTAAAAAGGCATACGACACCCTGAAGAAACTCACAAAACCACTTCAAACCAAATCATCAGTCATTGAAGACAGCTCCGGAAACCTCCTCACAGAAAGCTCAGCTGCATTGAACAGGTGGTCTGAATATTGTCAAGAACTGTACAACTACCCAATACAACCTGACAAGAGCATAATAGAGGAGAAAGCAGCAACATCAAGAGCACCCTCGCCATTACCTATACTGAGGGAAGAAGTGGAAGAAGCCATCCGCAGCTTACCAGTAGGAAAGTCCCCAGGAGCAGACAATATACCAACAGAGCTGCTCAAGCATGGTGGCGAAACAGTCATCACATATGTTACAGCTATCTGTCAGAAGATTTGGGAGACAAAACAGTGGCCAACAGACTGGACACAATCACTCATCATACCCCTGCCCAAGAAGGGGAATTTACGCCAATGCCAAAACTATAGAACTATCAGCCTCATCAGCCACGCCAGCAAGATCATGCTCAAAGTTATTTTGCATCGACTCAAGAAGGAGGCAGAAGAACACCTTGCAGAGGAACAAGCTGGGTTCAGGGCAGGCAGGAGCACAATCGAACAGATTTTTAACTGCCACATCATGATGGAAAAACATCTTCAACATCAGAGAGACCTGTTCCACAACTTCATCGACTTCAAGAAGGCTTTTGACAGAGTATGGCACGAAGGCCTGTGGCAGGTCCTCAGAATGTTTGGCATTGAAGAAGGACTAGTGCAAACCATTCAAGCACTATACAACACTGCAAGCAGTGCAGTCCTTCTGAACAATCAGGTCGGAGACTACTTCAAAACCACAGTTGGGGTCCGACAAGGATGCCTGTTATCTCCAGTCCTGTTCAATCTGTTCTTGGAAAACATCATGAGAGAGACCCTCCATGACTTCCACCCTACCATCTCCATTGGCGGCAGACCCCTCAACAACTTACGGTTTGCCGATGACATTGACCTCATGGGCGGAAGTAACACAGAGCTGCAAGATCTTACGACCAGACTTGAGAACAGAGCTGGAGCATATGGGATGGAGGTGAGCTCGGAGAAAAGTAAAGTACTTGTGAACAGCACGAGCAATGCCACCGCTAAAATTTACATGAACGGCCAACAACTGGAGGAGGTAGACGCTTTTAAATACCTCGGCGCTACACTCACAAAGGACGGGCGATCGACGACAGAAATCAAAGTCAGAATAGCCATGGCAACATCTTCCATGACAAAACTCACCACCATATGGAAAAGTAAAGAGATCAGTTTCCCAATCAAACTAAAGCTCTACAAAACCCTAATTCAGTCGACCCTGCTGTACGGAAGTGAAACCTGGACATTGACTGCTGAAACAGCAAAGCGAATCCAGTCATTCGAAACAAAATGCCATAGAAAACTACTGGGCATATCCTGGAGAGAACGAAAGACCAACGAATTTGTCAAGAGTCAAATAACACGGCTGGCAGGTCCACAGGAACCCCTTCTCACCATCGTCAAGAAGAAAAAGCTGACATGGTTCGGCCACGTCACCCGCCACAACACTCTGCCCAAAACAGTACTGCAGGAACACTCGAAGGTGGCAGAAGGAGGGGAAGACAGAACAAGTCATGGATGGACAACATCAGAGAATGGACCAGGATGAATGACTCGGCACTACTGCGCAGAGCCGAGGACCGAGATGGATGGAGGAGGCTTACCACGGCATCGTCTTTCATGTCTCCCCCACGACCGCCAAGGTCACGGGTCTGATGATGATGATGATGAACTGGGGGACTATACTGAAGCTAAGGCGCTCAAACGGTCACCCATCCACTTGGTAACCACGCTCGATGCTTAGCTTGGGGAAAGCGAGTGCTCTTACCTCTGAGCTATCCCGTCCCCTAAGAAAACAAAATTTACTTCTTTTTTTTTTAACGTCATAAGCAGGAATTGCAAACATTTCTGTTTATAGCATTGATTTATTTTTCAATATATATAAGAAACTTTTCATCGAGAGCTTATTAGAAAAAAAAAGGGTTATTAAAAAAAATATTCAGATTTTATAAACACCTTTCTGTTACGAACAAACAATGATATGTTGTGTGAACGTTTCCTTCAGTGGATATTAATTCATGGAGAGAGAGATTGAGAGAGAGAGAGAGAGAGAGAGAGAGAGAGAGAGAGAGAGAGAGAGAGAGAGAGAGAGAGAGAGAGAGAGAGCACGAAATTGATTGAGATGTATTAGTGATAAACAGTTGGGGGAGGGGGTTAAAGCAACCTATGTGTTTTCATATTTGTGATATTGTGGGCTTGTCGATCTTCCGAGAGATTTTTTCTTTTCTTTTTTTTTAGTCGTTTTTTCTTTTGTATTTGTTTTAGTTGTTTGGTTTTTTGGTTTTTAGTTGGCAGGACTGGGTACGGTTTCAGTTGGGGTTCAGGAATGAAAAACATGTATTCAACTTTTGGTCCTTTGTGCTGTTTCGTTCTTCTGTATCTTTGTTTCTATTCCTATTTTCTTTTGTTCAATTTTTTTGTTTGCTTCTTTTACTTCTGCGGGGTTTTCCCTAACTCCTCACTGTTGAGTAATTGAACTGTTTACCTGCGTAGATTCTGATTCTGATTATATTATTGCCATTGATTTAAGTCATGTAGACTTACTTGACACCACAACAAAACAAACGTGTGTGTGTATGTATGTGCGTGCGTGCGTGTAAGCGGTGCGCGCGTGCGTGTGTTTGCTGTGTGCGTACGTCTGCGCATTTATTCTTGCCTTATCCTTCGACACTTCTGATAGATCAGAATAGAATTGTGAACCAAGCGAGGAGTATGAGAAGTTTTGCTGGTTTTTTTTTGTCATCTTCGGCATGCATACAGTGCCATGGAGGAAGGATTTTATAACCAGTACACACACGCGCGCGAGCGCACGCACACGCACGTACTCACTCACAAACACACAATACACGCACGCACACACGCACGAACACACGCACGAACCTATAACCAAGCGAACACTGTCGAGGAGTATGAGAAGTTTTGCTGTTTGTTTGTCATCTTCGGCATGCATACAGTGCCATTGAAAAAGGATTTTATAACCAGTTCACACACACACACACAAACACACACAGAGCACATACACACACACACACACACACACACACACACACACACACACACACACACACGCACACACACACACACACACAAGGCTACACAAACTCACACATATCACTCTCACACCACACACACTCAAACACACTCACACACACACACGCACACAGACACGCACACACACACACACACACACACACAAGCCTACACACATACACACACACACACACACATCTACTTTAATGAAAAAGTTGACAGAATAGCAAAAGGTGGAGCTGAACATAGGGATGGGTCTTGCAGCATAAGTGTTCCTCTATCCATCCACGAGGGCTATAACATGTTACAAAATGCATGTTGGAAACACTTTAAAAAGAAGCTACAAGGTACCAGTTATTCCTGGAGTGATGATGTAGCCCATTGTATTATCTTTTGATAAGATCAAATGTCGTAATTTACATGAATAAGAAATGTTGTATCTATTATCTACAGGTTTAAGCTCAATGCTTTTAAAACTAAATTTTCCAAAAAAGCAACATGTATCTGTGGCGAAAATCTTACCAATGATCATATTCTTTTACGATGCAGAGATCTGAAAAACGTTTTACCTGCCTTCCCAGTTCGTAGCTTACAGCAAATTCTACAAGACATTCCACTAATGAAACAAATTGTTTTGTCATTAAGTCATACTCCTATGTTTAGACTCCTTTAATATGAGGATAGCTTCAAGTTATATGAATTGCAACGTTAATATTTTAACTGTTCATTTTTTCTGTTCAGAATTCTTGTTTATGCTTTTTTTTCATAATATTTGTTTATTGCTGCTATTGTTTATTTATGTGCATACCCCTCTCTCTACTAACACACTCACACACACACACACACACACACACACACACACACACACACACTTTCCCGTCTGATATCACTATTTAGTGAAGGACGTTAAACTGAAGAACTACTACTACACACACAAGGCTACACACACTCACACACACACACTCACACACACACACTCTCACACACACACACACACTCACACACACACACACTCAAACATACACACACACGCGCGGCACACGCACACACACACACACACACACACACACACACAACACACACAACACTCAAACATAACACACCACACACACACACACCCTCTCTTTCCGTTGGTTTTGACCCCACCAAAAGAAACAGGCACAGATTTCTAAACAACAGCCAACAACCTTTTTTTTTTTTTTTAACTCGAGGCCTTCAAGGTAGGAAACGGGACACGGGGAAATTAATCAGTCATTAAGGTGCTGGTGTTGGGTTTTGTTTTTGTTTTGTGTGTGTGTGTGTGTGTGTGTGTGTGTGTGTTGTTTTTTTAAGGGATTGGCATACTGAAAGCATCAAGATGTGACAGGGCTAGGCTAGCCTAATAGGTAGGCTAGTGAGCGAGGCGAGGCGAGGCGAGGAGGCATGAGTTGAGGCAGGCACATCTGCGTTGATGACTCCTGCGATGCCCCCCCCCCACCTTCCCTCTCTCTCTCCTCTCTCTCTCTCTCTCTCTCTCTCTCTCTCCTCTCTCTCTCTCTCTCTCTCTCTCTCTCTCTCTCTCTCTCTCTCTCTTCTCTCTCTCTCTCTCTCTCCATCCCTCTCTCTCTCTCCATCCCCATCCCGTTCCGTGAGTGTGTCGTTGTTTGGGCCGTTGCAAGTTTTAATTTTAATGGCTCATCAACCCTAATCGCCTAGTAGCCCCTACCCTCCCTATCCCTCCCCCTATCCCTCCCTATCCCTCCCCCTATCCCTCCCTCCCTCTCCCTCCCTCCCTGCTCCCTGCCTGCCATTTAAGTCATGTAGACGTGTTTGACACAACAACGAAAACAAACGTGTGTGTGTATGTACGTATGTGTGTTTATTTATTTATTTATTTTTATTTGATTTTATTCTTTTATATTGTGTGTGCGTGCGTGCGTATGTGTGCTGCGTGCGCACGTCTGCGCTCCCTCCCTCCCTCCCTCTACCCCGCCAGCTTCCAGTGCTGTTCACTCCCCCCTCCCCCCCTTGTACTAACTTGTTTGTAGTTAGGAGAGAGAGAGTGGGGGGGGGGGAGGAATGGTGAGAGAGAGAGAGAAGGAATGGAAGAGAGAGAGAGAGAGGAGAGAGGAGAGAGAGAGAGAGAGAGAGAGAGAGAGAGAGAGAGAAGAGAGAGAAACGAATGGAGAGAGAGAGAATGGTGGAGAGAGAGAATGGAGGGAGAGAGAGAGGGGAAAGGAGAGAGAAGAAGGAATGGGAGAGGAAGGGGAGAGAGAAGAATGGGAAAGAGAGAATGAGGGAGAGAGAGAAGGAATGGGGAAAAGAGAGAAGAGGAGAGGGGAGAGGGAGAGAGGAGAAGGAGAGGAGAGAGAGAGAGGAGAGGAGAGAAGGGAGAGAGAGAAGAGAGAAGAAGAGGAGAGAGAGAGCAGAGAGAAGGAATGGAGAGAGAGGAGGGAAGAGAAGAAAATGGAGAGAGAGAGAGAGGAGGAAGATAGTAGAATGGAGAGAAGAGAGGGAGAGAGAGATGGGGAGAGAGGGGGGGGTGGGACATGAGTATGTAGGATCTTGGGGAAGCAAGTGTCGGGTTGCGCACACGGCAATGAGCTGTGCGTGCTTTGCACAGGGAACAGCTGCTGGCGGTGGTGGGTAGGGGGGGAGAAGGGGGTCCTTCTCTCCCCCCCCCCCCCCCTCTCCCCTACACCTTTACATGTCGGCTGATGGTGGTGTCGGTGAGGGCGTTAAGTGGGTGGGGCGGAGGGAGAAGAGAGAAAGAGAGAGAGGGGGGGGGGGGGGGGAGGGGGTGCTTTTTTGTGTGTTTTGGGGTGGGTTTTTTGTGTGTGATGGGTTTTTTGTTTTGATTTTGAGGTTGGTTTTTTGGTGGTTTTTTATTTAATTTTGGGGGGCTCTTTTTTTTACAGGGTAGGAGAGTGTGATATTTTACAAGTTAAGTGTTGGGTAACGGAGAGGATTATCGCCTCTTTTCTTTTTTGTGTGTTTTGTTTTATTTTAGTGTTTAAGCTTTTACTGGTTTGGGGGTGGGAAGGTAAGGGGGGGGGGGGGGTGTTAATTTATGGCTGGTGGAGAAGTGTGATGGCTATTATCGGTTTTGCCATCAAACAGTGATTTCAACCTTTTAGGGGGGCACTGTGTTACCTTTTTCAGTTTTAGCATTCCTCTCCGCCTTCGCCCCTCTGTCTGTCTCTTTCTCTGTCTATCTCTCTCTCGCTCTCTCTCTCCATGTGTCTGTCCCTCTGTGTCTGTCTCTCTGTCTCCGTGTCACTCTCTCTTTTTCTGTCTCTGTCTCTTTATCTCTCTCTTTCTCTCTGCCTGTCTCTGTCTGTCTCTCTCTCATTCTTTGTATCTCTGTCTATGTCTGTCTGTTTGTCTGTCTGTCTGTCTGTCTGTCTGTCTCTCTCTCTCTCTCTCTCTCTCTCTCTCTCTCTCTCTCTCTCTCTCTCTCTCTCTCTCTCTCTCTCTCTCTCTCTCTCTCTCTGAATATGAGATAAGTAGGACAAGTATGTCACAGAAGATGAGGCGGTACAAAGAAAACAAATAAACAAACAAACAAGCAAACAAAACTAGCAACCAAAAACCAGACACAGAACAAACCTGAACCACCTCGTCACAAATTGATGCTGGTCCTCCACTTCTTGAAGAAAAAAGAGAGCACGAGACATC
This sequence comes from Rapana venosa, assembly GCA_028751875.1. Lineage (NCBI taxonomy): Eukaryota > Metazoa > Mollusca > Gastropoda > Neogastropoda > Muricidae > Rapana > Rapana venosa. The sequence goes on along the minus strand of CM054148.1, from coordinate 30,727,301 downwards.
GTCAGGCCATGTGCCTCGCGCTGCATGCTTGCTGTCTGCAGTGCAGTAATCTACGTCGTTCAGAGATAACCTGACTGACCGATTTAAAACACACTTTTGCTTTTCTCTCTTTTGTTTTGGTTTGATTTTTTTCTTGTTTGGTTGGATTTTTTTTTTGTTTGGTTGGGTTTTTGTTTGGTTGGGTTTTTTGGGGGTGTTGTTGTTTTTTGGCAAAGATTGTGTATGCCTCGAGTTGTTGTTTTTTTAGTTCAAATTCTACGTAATTTAAAATAAAATATGATCAAGACTTGTGATGAAAACGAAATTCTCTGAAGTTTTGGATTTTATAAACAAAGTCCGCTTAAGTTTTAGATTTTGTTTGTCAAAGTCCGCTGAAATTTTAGATTTTGTTTGTCAAAGTCTACTGAAATTTTAGATTTTGCTGATTAAGTCCGCCAACTTTGATATTTTGTTGACAAACGCGAAGTCCATTGAAGTTTGAGAATAGTTTAGTAAAGGAATGCCACTGGAATTTTAGAATCCGTAAAGCAAGTCCTCGTAAGTTTAAGATTCTGTATCTTAAATTCTGTAAAGGAATCCACTGAAGTTTTAGATTCTATATTTTAATTCTGTAAAGCAAGTCCACTGAAGTTTTGGATTCTGTATTTTAAAATCTGTAAAGCATGGCCACTTAAGATTTAAATTCTATATTTTAAATTCTGTAAAGGAAATCCACTGAAGTTTTAGATTCTATATTTTAAATTCTGTAAAGCAAGTCCACTGAAGTTTTAGATTCTGTATTTTAAATTCTGTAAAACATGTCCACTTTAGTTTTAAATTCTGTATTTTAAATTCTGTAAAGGAAATCCATTGAAGTTTTAGATTCTGTATTTTAAATTCTGTAAAGTAAGTTCACTGAATTTTTAGATTCTGTATTTTAAATTCTGTAAAGGAAATCCACTTAAGTTTTAAATTCTGTATTTTAAATTCTGTAAAGGAAATCCACTGAAGTTTTAGATTCTATATTTTAAATTCTGTAAAGTAAGTCCACTGAAGTTTTAGATTCTGCATTTTAAATTCTGTAAAGGAAGTCCACTCCAGTTTTAGATACTGTATTTTAAATTCTGTAAAGCAATTTAGATACTGTATTTTAAATTCTGTAAAGCAATTTAGATACTGTAGTTTAAATTCTGTAAAGCAATTTAGATACTGTAGTTTAAATTCTGTAAAGCAATTTAGATACTGTATTTTAAATTCTGTAAAGCAATTTAGATACTGTAGTTTAAATACTCTAAAGGAAGTCCACTCCAGTTTAAGATTTTTGTAAACGAAGTACGTTTAGATTTTGGATTTTAGAAACAAAAGTCCTTAAACTCATAAAGAAATCCATGAACGTATGCCACCGATTTCAGTCACCATGAAGGTAGCTGCATTTCGACTTCAGGGATGGTATCTAAACACGACGTCTATATGTATGCGATTTGTGTGTGTGTGTGTGTGCGTGTGGTGTGTGTGTGCGTGTGCGTGTGTGTGTGTTTAATTTTGTCATCCATTCCTACCGGCACGAAATGGCCTACTCGTCCGAAAGGCGAAACAGGTGTTTAACGTAAGCGCAAGATGTTCTGCGTGCGTTCGCACACGGAGCCTCGGTTTATAGTCTCATCCATAGGACTTTTGGGGAGTGGAGTCGGCACTGATGTTAACTCCAGGGGAATGATCCCCTTGAACAGGTGCCTCTGTGGTGGCTCGATCCCGGGCCGTCAGCTGACGAGTGTAATGCTCTAACCACTAGGCTATCCCGACCCCTGAAAGAAGACTGAAAGAAGAGGAGTACGCGACGGTAACTGAAGCCAGGACCCTGCATTGACAATATATACAAGATGACGACGATGGCGACGACAGTGGATTTGGGTCGAGTCTTGTTGTCCACCTTCTCCGCAGTAATGTCATCGATTCCCGTTCAAGGGAGATATTTTCCTCTGGAGTTAACAACAGTGCAGACTCCACCACTCTCCCCAAAAGTCCTTCGGATGAGACTTTAAACCGAGGCCCTGTGTGCGAACGCACGCAGAACATATTGCGCACATGTTAAATCCTGTTCCGCTTATCGTAAGAGTAGGCCATTGTGTGCCGGTGGGAACAGATAACAGAATTTTTCAAAACCGCATACACATGGGGACTTTATGTTTTAAAAAAAAGCACATGAGTGCTAATTCCATTATCCTCGATTTAAAAAAAAAATTAAAAATCAAAGCACATGAGTACTTATTCCATTATTCTCAATATAAAAAAATATATATTTTTTAAATCTCTTCTAACTGTGTGTTGGTGGTGTTGTTGTTGCAGCCAAGCGGAGGTGGAGGTGTACGAGGTGAAGGGGAAGAAGGGGAATGAGGAGGAAGAGGGAGGCGCCACCACCACCACCGCCACCCTCACCCACCTCCAAACTCTGCCCCTCTCCGCGGCCCCTTGGGGCCTGGCTTGGGAGGACAGCGGCGACACCCTGTGGGTACTGGCCCCTCTGCAGGGCCTCACGCTGTCCGCTTTCCAGCTGAGGAGGAAGGAGGGAGGAGGTACAGTGCAGGTGAGTAAAGGGTGGAGGATGGGGGGGGGGAGGGGGCAGTGAAATGAGGTGAGGTGAGGAGCCAAGTCATCGTTTTAGATCGCTTACGTCCCCCCCCCCCTGTGGGAGATGCCTGGGGTACTGTCATGGCCAGTATTAAACTGCATCCCCCCCCCCCCCCCACACACACACACACACACGCACGCGCGCGCGCGCACCTGGAAATATACTGTGCTAGAAATTTCCCTCTTTCTATCCCATCTCTCTTTTGTTGTTTTCTTGCCCCGGTTCCTTTTCTTCTTGTCGCCTCCTTCTGTGTCTGTTTTCTGCCTCCTTGGTCCGTTCTCCTGTCTCCACCCCCCCCCCCCCCCCACTACCCCCCCCCCCCCTATTTTCTGACTTCTTGGTCCATTCTCCTGCTTTACCCCCCCCCCCCCCCCCCATGCCCCCAAGAAAGACTTAAAAGGCAACAATTGTCTCTTATGTCGGATGCGGTGGGCCTGACTTGTCAGGCGCTTAACGGCAGCGTGTACCATTAAATTTCGCTCATGTAACAGACAACAATAGTAGCTGTCCGATCGTTCGACGACGACGAC
>CM054148.1:30716663-30721663 GCA_028751875.1 Rapana venosa | reverse complement strand
TTCAGTCCAACGTGCGTCCGTCCCAGCTTTTCACGGTCGCCATACCCCCACCTACCTACCTACAACCTCACCTACCTACCAATACCATACACCTACAACTACACACAACTACACATACACACATACCTCCACATATACACATATCCATACCACTCACTAACCTACACTAACACCAACACTCCTATACTACACTCCCTACCTACCTCCCTACCACATACCTCCTACCTACCTACCTACCTACCTACCTACTACCTACATACCTCCCTACCACCTACCACTACACATACCTCCCTACTACCTACCCCCTACCTACCTACATCTACCTACACATACCTCCCTACCTACCTCTCCCTAACCTACCTACCTACCTACACCTCCCTACTACCTACCTACTACCACCTACATACCCTACCTACCTACTCCCTACCTAACCTACATACCTCCTACTATACCCTACCTACCCCTACCTACCTCTACAAACCTCCCTACCTACCTCCCTACCTACCTACCTACTCCTACCTACCTACCTCCCAACCTACCTCCCTACCTACCTACCTCCTACCTACCTACCTCCTACCTACCTACCTACCTCCCTACCTACCTACCTACCTCCTACCTACAACCTCTCCCTACCTACCTACCCCTACCTACCCCCTACCTACCTCCCTACCTACCTACCTCCCTACCTACCTACCCTACTACCTCCTACCTACCATCCCTACTACCTCCCTACCTACCTCCACTACCTACACCTCCCTACCTACCTACCCTACCTCCCTACCTACCTCCCTACCTACACCTCCTACCTACCACCTCCCTACCTACTCTCCTCCCTCCTACCTACCTCCTACCTACTCCCTACCTTACCTACCCACTACCTTCCTCACTCCTACCTACCCTACCTCCTACCTACCTACCTACCTTCCCTACCTACCTACTCCCTACCCTACCACCTACCTCTACCTCCCTACCTCCCAACCTACCTACCTTCCTACCTTACCTACCTACCTACCTACCTACCTACTTCCCTACCTACCTACCTCCCTACCTACCTACCTCCCCTCCTACCTACCTACTCCTACCTACTCCTACCTACCTACTTCACCTACCTCCTACCTACCTACCCACCTACCTTCCTTCCTACCTACCTACCTCCTACCTACCTACATTCCTTCCTTCCTTCCTACCTACCTACCTACCCACCTACCTTCCTTCCTACCCTACCTACCTCCCTACCTACCTACCTTCCTTCCTTCCTACCTACCCACCTACCTTCCTTCCTACCTACCTACCTACCTACCTTCCTTCCTTCCTTCCTTCCTACCTACCTACCTCCCTCCCTACCTACCCCTACCCACCTACCTTCCTTCCTACCTCCCTACCTACCTCCCTACCTACCTACCTTCTCCTTCCTTCCTACCTACCTACCTACCTACCTTCCTTCCTACCTACCTACCTCCCTACCTACCTCCCTACCTACATACATACCTACCTACCTACCTCCCTACCTCCCTACCTACCTTACCTACCTACCTACCTTCCTTCCTACCTACCTCCCTACCCATCCTCCCTACCTACCTACCTACCTTCCTACTTCCTACCTACCTACCTACCTACATACATACCTACCTACCTCCCTACCTTCCTACCTACATACCTTCCTACCTACATACCTCCATACCTACCTACCTACCTACCCCGCTACCAACCACTACTACTACCTTTCACTACTGATACATTCCCCTGCACCTTCACCTATCCCGTAGTCCCGTGGACCGTGCGTTGGGGGAGCACCACTGAAGATTTTGAACCCAGCTTCCTCCACTTCTCGTGGTCGGTCCTCTGTTTTTGCGTAGCAAATCGTTCCATAAACGTACATGATAATCATAATGATAATCCGCACATGCATACACATAATTAATTATGTATAATCACACAGCCTCAGCTCTCTATGTCACACACCCGTTAATCACGGACACACCCCCCCCCCCCCCCCCCCTACCCACCTTCCAGCCCCTTTTCTCTCTTTCCACTCCCTCCCCCCCACCCACCCAACCCACCCACCCCTCCCAACGAGTTAAAAAAAAAGCTTCCCTCTTGCTCCCTGTGTAACAAAGAGCAGAAGTGTGTGTGGGTGGTGGTGATGGTGGTGGTGGTTGTGTGTATGTGTGTGTGTGTGTAGGTGGGTGTGGGTCTTGGTGGTGTGTGTGTATGCGTGCGTGTATGTGTGTGTGTGGGGGGGGGGGGATGGTGTTTACAAAGTAAGGAGGAACAGCTGGATCGAGAAGAAAAGAACTTGGAAGCCCCTCCCCCCCCCCCCCCCAACATCAACACCACCCAACACCAACACCCCCACCCTCCAACCCCAATCCTCACCACCACCACCCCTTCCCATCCCCACTATCCATCTGTCCACCATACCTACACGCGCAAGTCCTTCCTCCAACCCTCCCCCCTCCCTACCTCAACTATCCCCACCCTACCCCCCACCCCCGGCACCCCTCTCCACCCCCCCCACCCACCCCTAACCCCCCCTCCTCCACACCCCCCCCCGTCCCCCCCCCACCCACCACCCACCTCCCCCCCCACCCCACCCCACCCCCCTCCCCCCCCCCCCCTCTCCCTCGCGGTTTTTCATCTAGTGCATCGATCAGGCGACCAGGCCCGGTGGCGGAATGTGCTCCCGGTGTTTCAAGTGTCATATTTCAACAGGCCGCCATCCATCGATTGGCTGCTGCTGGCTACCGCTACAGCCCCGCGCCGATAAAACCCTCAGAAAAAGGGGCCGGGAGGATTTTTTTTGGGGGGTGGGGGTGGAAGTTTGAGGGGGGTGTTGGGGGGGGGGGGGGTGATGGTGGGGTGGGGGGTTAGGGGGAGAGAGAGGGTGTCACCCTGAGAGAGAGACAGACAGACAGACAGACGGACGGATAGACGGAGGGACACGAGAGAGAGAGAGAGACAGACAGACAGACAGAAACAGACAGACGGACGGACGACGGACGGACGGATGGACGGAGGGACACGAGAGAGACGGACGGACAAGAGGGAGGGTTGGAAGAAGTTTGGAAGTGTGGGTTAGGGTGACAGACAGACGGAAAGACAGACAACGGACAGACAGACGGACAGACGGACGGACAGACAAGAGGGTGGAGGAAATTTAGAAGTATGGTTTAGGGTGACAGACAGACAGGCAAGAGGGTGGAAGAAGTTTAGATGTGTGGGTTAGGGTGACAGATAGACAGACGGACAGACAGTCAACGGACGGACAGACAGACAGACAGGCAGACAAGAGGGTGGAAGAAGTTTGGAGGTGTGGGTTAGGGCGACAGACAGACAGACAGACAGACAAGAGGGTGGAGGAAATTTAGAAGTGTGGGTAAGGGTGACAGACAGACGGACAGACAGACAGACAGACGGACAGACAGACAGACAGACAGACGGACAGACGGACAAAGAAGAGGGTTGGGAATGGAGAAATCCTGGAGTGCATGGCTTGGGAAGGGGGGGGGGGGGGGGGGGGGGGGGGGGAGATGTTATTGATGTAGAAGAATCCAATCCTAACCCATTCCTAATCCGATCCTAACCTGACCCAATCTGATCCTGCCAGATCCGATCCTCATCCTAAATTGTTTTTTGGTTTTTTCACCTTTTATTGACAGATATAACTCTTGTTGCCGTTGGTTCTTTTTATATCGGATATACGTGTATTAGGGAACGGGATAGCTCAGTGGCCAGAGCACTCACTTTCCCCCAGCCGATGTTAAGCAGCATCGAGCGTGGTTACCACTTGGATGGGTGACTGTTTCCGCGCCTTGGTTTCAGTACAGTCCCCCCAGCTGTAAATGGGTACCTGCCCTCTTTAGGGTCAGGGAAGGTAAAGCAGCGAGGGAGAGGAGATGGGCGCCTGCCCTCAATATGCTGGCCCTTAGAGAAGTTGAGGTCTCTGACGCCTCGCTCCCCTACGACCACATAGGTTATGGGACACCTTTACCTTTTTATACGTGTGTTGCGCACAGAACGTAAGTTTATCACCTCATCCAAAAGACTAGTTGCTGTTAGAGCCCTGGACAAAGAAGAAGAAGAAGAAGACAGACGTGTTGTCCGCGTGAATGTGTGGAGGACTGGGTATTTGTATATAATTATGGAAACTGTTTTGGTTATAATTATATATGTCACTTGTCTGCATAAGCATCATAGGTTAACTCCTGGTGGGCTGGGGGGCTCAACATCAGCTGTGTGTAGCTGCTGCCTTTCCCCTGCTGCTGCTGTATTGATGATGTTTGCTTATGGTGTATGAAGATTGAATAAACCATGTTTAAACCGACTGGGTTCAAGGCAGTCCACACTGAAGTCAGCCTGAGGCACTGTCAAAACAACCCCCCCCCCCCCCCCCACCCAAACAAACCAAAACACTTCCGCCCCCCCAATCCCCCCCCCCCCCCCCCCCCTTACTCCAGCCGGGGCACTGGCGATTCGAACCCGCAACTTCAGGAGTGTTAGGGTTGGATCTTTGTCACCTTAAACCACTCGGCGGCTGTCACGCCCCCACAACATTTATGAGAAAGAGAGAGAGAGAGAGAGAGAGAGAGAGAGAGAGAGAGAGAGAGAGAGAGAGAGAGAGAGAGAGAGAGAAGAGAGAGAGAGAGAGCGAGAGAGAGAGGAGAGAGAGAGAAGGACTATTTTATTGTGATAAGCTTTTTAAGCCCATTCACAAGGGGACAGTGGGAAGGGGACTGGGTACAAAACACATTTTCAGAAATAAAAATGTATCATTTCTACAGCCCAAATGATCGGCAGATACAGAGTGACAGACAGAGACAGACAGGCAGACAGATTCCGATTCCGATATTTATTCATAAAGGCCATGGCCCCTTAGAAGGGGGTTGTACAAGACAATGTTGACAAGACTCATCCACATTAACAATTTGTTACACACTCACTTCGCCTTTTAAACGCTTTGTACAAAAATATCTTAACCCCCTTTAACGTATTCAATTGGC
>CM054148.1:30699714-30716163 GCA_028751875.1 Rapana venosa | reverse complement strand
TTGTTTGTTTGTTTGTTTGGTTACGGTTTTTTGGGGGGTGGGGGTAGGGATGGGGTATTTTTAGGATTTTCTTTTAATTGCTTGCTTTGGGGGGGGGGGGGAGGGTTGTTGGGGGGGAGCTGTTTCGAAAAGGGTTATTTCCCCTTGTTTTTATTGTGAGACTGTATAAGTATTGGGTTATTATTATTAAGATGTATCCCTAACGGGCGGGGACTGGATGTAAAAAAGCACATGTGTGCTTATTCATTATCCTCGAAATAAAAGAATTTGTCATTGTCATTGTCATTGTCATTGTCTCTCTCTCTCTCTCTCTCTCTCTCTCTCTCTCTCTCTCTCTCTCTCTCTCTCCTCTCTCTCTCTCTCTCTCTCTCTCTCTCTCTTTCTGTGTACGGTGTCTCTAGGTCTCTCTGTGTTTATTTGTGTCTAATATAGCTGAGATTCTTTGTTCTAGTTATTAGCAGATGACATTGGTTGTCTTTGATAAATGCCCCAGTGGGTCCTCAGATCTTTCACGTAAGTGTTTTTCTTAACTGATTGTTTTATTCACTCGGCACATCGTTCATCAGTATACACAACCTTGTACGGAGTAAAAGAACCAAAGCGTTTTAAGCTAAATGTTGACGTGCTACATTCTTCTATCAGACAAATTATTTTTAGCTTGTTGCTAAAGTATTTGTAAGACAAGTCTGTTTCTGTCAGCTGTCTTGCAATGATAATGTCTTGTTTATCCAAAAGCATGATGAAATAGAGAATACGGTCTGTTCTTACACATATATCTCATATCTAAGTATAGCTTGTGGCTCTGATGCATGCAGATTGAAAATATTTGAACAGTTTTTTCATTCAGGGCTTTATATTGCCATCGCATTTTGTCTTGTGCTGTCTGTTTCTGAGTTATGAAAATGACAAAGGTTGCTATATGGTACTCTCGTTTCTTTTAGTGTGTCAAGTTTGTCCCCAAACATCTGTGTATAATTCTTAACTGAAACCATTAATTTCAAGTCAGACATCCTATGCACATGTAGGAAACATGTTTTTCAATTATTCTCAATATGTTTTTTTTATCCCACTTTGTACAGCGTTCTGAAAGATAACTGTAACATATAGATAGACTTTAAACTGATTTTGAACTTTTAAATGCTGATGGTATCTTTTTATTTACTTTTTAAAATTGTTGAATTCTTTTATATCGAGGATAATGGAATGAGCACTTGTGTGCTTTTTACATCCAGTCCCCGTGTGTATGCAGTTTTGTAAATTCTGTTATCTGTTCCCACCTACACAATGGCATACTCTTACGAAAAGTGGAACAGGATTTAACGCGTTCGCACACGGGGCCTCGGTTTATTGTCTCATCCGAAAGACTTTTGGGGAGAGTGGAGTCTGCACTGATGTTAACTCCAGGGGAAAATATCCCCTTGAACGGGAATCGAACCCGGGTCGTCAGATTACCAGCGCGATATTCTAACCACTAGGCTATCCCGCCCCCACACAAGCAGGCATACTTGCGCAGTTATTATCGTTGATTGTTATGCTTGTTTGGTTGTTGGTTTGGTACACATTCAGTCAAACCTAATTCATACCCATAAAAAGTAACAACATCTATGTTTACATCGTACTTTGCAATCAAATGTTCATATCTAGCAACTTTTCCATCTTCAAGCCTGAAATTCGGTCTACAACATGTGCCTTTCTTTATCCATGTTTTGCTTGCAGTACATTTTCAAGATAACCTGTATTGTATAGCTACAAAATTGGGTTCTGCTAGAATTTTGTATATGAGAAAACTCCAATTAACTTTGTAGGGAACAATTTGTGTGCGCTATAAATACTCCTGTCCACAACACATTGGTTTTTGGACAACTCTGAAGCCCACATGGTTACACATGGTTATTACAGACAGACAGGACGGACAGACAGACAAACAGACAGACAGACAGACAGAGACAAACAGACAGACAGAGAGGCAGACAGACAAAGAGACAGACAAACAAACAGACAGACAGAGACAGACAGACAGACAGACAGACAGGGAGGCAGGCAGACAAACAGGCAGGCAGACAGACAGACAGGCAGACAGAGACAAACAGACAGACAGACAGGCAGACAGACAGGCAGGCAGGCAGGCAGACAGACAGGCAGACAGACAAACAAACAAACAGACATGCATACAGACAAACAAACAGACAGACAGACAGACTAACAGACAGGCAGACAGACAGACAGAGAGAGACAGACAGGCAGGTTGACAGACAAGCAAACAGACAGACAGGCAGACAGACAGACAAACAGACAGACAGGCAAACAGACAGACAGACAGACAAACAGACAGACAGCAGACAGACAGACAGCAGAGAGACAGACAGACAGACAGGCAGGCAGACAGACAGACAGACAAACAGACAGACAGAGAGACAGACAGACAAACAGACAGACAGAACAGGCAGGCAGGCAGGCAGGCAGACAAACAGAGACAGACAGACAGACAGACAGACAGGCAGACAGAAAGACAGACGGACAGACAAACAGACAGACAGAGAGACAAACAGACAGACAGACAGGCAGACAGACAGACAAACAGGCAGGCAGGCAGACAGACAGGCAGACAGACAAACAAACAGACATGCATACAGACAGACAGACAGACAGGCAGGCAGACAGACAGACAGGCAAACAGACAAACAAACAAACAGACAGACAGACAAACAAACAGACAGACAGACAGACAGACAGAAAAACAGACAGAGAGACAGGCAGACAGACAGACAGAGACAGGCAGGCAAACAAACAGACAGACAGACAGACAAGCAGACAAACAGACAGTCAAGCAGACGGACAAACAGACAGACAGACAGACGGACAGAGCTGCTACCTTGACACTCTCGCTGCAGATCGTTGTGCCTCTGAATGGACTCGGCCTTCAGCTGATCAGGGAGGGCACATTCCTCCGCTGTTCTCGTCAGACACTGCGTCCCGTGCAGCAGGTACCTGCTCATCATCGTCATCATCGTCGTCATCGTTATTATCATCGTTATCATCATCGTTATCGTCGTCAATATCATCATCATCATTGTCGTTATCATCGTTATCATCGTCGTTAGTATCGTTTTATTGACATCATCATCGTCATTATTGTTATCACCATCATTATCATCGTAATTATAATTATTATCATCGTCGTCATTATCATCATCGTCGTCGTCATCGTCATCATTATCATCGTCAATATCATCATCATTGTTATCATCATCATTATCACTATTATCATCGTCGTCATTATTATCATCGTTATTAACTTCATCGTCAGTGTTGTTATCATCATCATTATCATCATTGTCGTCAACGTCATTATTATCATCATCGTCATTATTGTTATCATCATCATTATCATCGTTATTATCATTATCATCATCGTCGTCGTCATTGTTATCATCGTCATTATCATCGTCATTACCATTATCATCATCATCGTCATTATCATCATAATCGTCGTCGTCGTCATTGTCGTCATCGTCATTGTTATCATCGTCATCGTCACTATCGTCGTCATCATAGTCGCCTTTATCGTTGGCGTCTTTATTCTCACTTGTTATTCTTTCACATCTGGACTACTGTAATTCTCTTTTGGCTGGTCTACCAGCATCGTCCATCCACTCCCTTCAACGCCTACACAACTCTGCAGCTCGACTAGTCCTAAGAAAGAAAAAATCTGAACACATCACTCCTCTTTTGCGATCTATTCACTGGCTGGCTGTCTCACAAAGAGTGAAGTATAAGATTAATACCCTCTGTTTCAAATGTCTCCACAAATCTGCACCCTCTTATCTCTGTAACTGTCTTCACCTGTACACTCCACCCCGTTCCCTTCCTTCAGCCGCAGATACTTTGTGCTTTTGAACACCCAGATTCAAATCACTGATGGCCGTCGCTCATTCTATGTTTCTGGTCCATCAACATGGAATGACCTCCCTCTCTTCGCCAAAAACTTACATTAATTTTGATACTTTCAAATCCAGCTTCAAACCGCACTTATTTGTGCTATGTGAAATTTTCCCTTCAGATTTGTCCCTAATTTTCAACAGCCACTTTCATCCCCAACATGCGTGCGTGCGTGCGTGCGTATGTGTATGTGTGCGTGCGTGCGCGCGCGCGCGCGCGTGCGTGTGTGTGCGTGTGTGCGTGCGTGTGTGTGTGTGTGTGTGTGTGTGTGTGTGTGTATGGATGTGTGTGTGTGTGTGAGAGAGAGAGAGAGTAGAGGGAATAAATTTGATACCTGTTAGTTCTATTTGTGGGCGGCTGTAAGCGTGTAAGCCTACATAATTTGTATGCAAGCGTTTCGATTTTTGTTTTTTGCTTTTTGAAGATTCCGCGCTATATAAATTCCATACATTATTATTATTATTATTATTATTATTATTATTATCATCTTCATCATCATCATCATCGTTATCATCATTATAATCACTATTATTATTCTATTTTTTATATTATTATTATTATTATTACACAACACAACACAACACAACACCACGCCACACCACACCACACCATACCACAGTACAACCAAGCCTGAACACAAGTTGACCTAGAAAAACATGAAGATTCCAACCAAGCACCTAAGAGATTCGAACCTACAACCTGCAACCTACAACCTGGGGGATGTCGGGTTGAGGAGACTGGCCAGAAAATGCAAGTGGCCATGATCATGCGATACACCGGGCTCGCCACCGTTCGCTGAAAGGGAAGTAACTGCTTCCGTAGTGTTAAGATAGAGATTAACTCCCTTACAACAGCCGGCTCGCGAACAATTTAATTGTAACTTGTCTGTCCGACTGTGTCCATCTCTGTCTGTCTTTCTGTCTCTGTCTATATCTTTGTGTGTGTGTGTGTGTGTGTGTGTGTGTGTGTGTGTGTGTGTGTGTGTGTGTGTGTCTGTCTGTCTGTCTGTTGTGTGTGTGTGTGTGTGTGTGTGTTCTTCTTTATACATATTTTTTTGTTTTTTTGCTTTTAAAGAGATCACACAGTAACTGTCTTTGTTTTTTCAAAACTGCTGTTCACTACAAACGACAGTTCTACACCATTCAAGTATGCAGATTTTCTCTGAGAAAAGAGAATTCATACATACGTTTATATATATATATATATATATATATGCCCTAGAATACCAATATGCAATGCTACACCTTCCAAACATAGTGACTAAGTCAGTGTCAGCGTCCTTCCCTTCCCTTCCCTCCTCTCCTCTCCCCTCCCCTCCCCTCCCTCTCCTCTCCTCTCCTTATCTCCTCTCCTCTTCTCTTCTCTTCTCTTCTCTCCTCTCCTCTTCTCTCCTCTTCTCTTCTCTTCTCTCCTCTTCTCTCCTCTTCTCTTCTCTTCCCTTCTCTTCTCTTCTTCTCTTCTTTTCTTCTCTTCTCTTCTCTTCTCTCCTCTTCTCTTCTCTTCTCTTCTTTTCTTCTCTTCTCTTCTCTTCTCACCTCTTCTCTTCTCTCCTCTTCTCTTCTCTTCTCTTTCCTTCTCTTCTCTTCTCTTCTCTTCTCTCCTCTCCTCTCCTCTCCTCTTCTCTTCTTATCTCTCCTCTTCTCTTCTCTTCTCTTCTCTTTTGTTCTCTTCTCTTCTCTTCTCTCATCTCCTCTCATCTCTCCTCTCCTCTTCTCTTCCCCTCTCTTCTCTTCTCTTCTCTGAGTTCACTTACTGGGTGGGTTGTGCAGTCTTGTCTTCTGTGCTTGTAACTCTGTATGAGGTCTGTCTGGTGGCCTCAGCCGACACACTCTCCCACTTCAAAGCCTTTTTTTTTTTTTTGGGGGGGGGGGGGGAGGGGGGTACAGGATGCATGCTAGGTATGATCGTGTTTCCATAACCCACCGAACGCTGACCTGAATTAGCGTGCATATTTGACCTTTTTATTTTTTTTATTTTTTTTATTTTATTCTTTTATATCGAGGATAATGGAATAAGCACGTATGTACCTTTTTTTACATCCAGTCCCCGTGTGTATGCGGTTTTGTAAAATTTGTCATCTGATCCCACCGGCACACAATGGCCTACTCTTGCATTAATATATATATATATATATATATATATATATATATATATATATATATATATATATATATATATTTATTTATTTATATTTATATAGATATATATACACTAAGGGAATTAAAGCACTGGCAAATCTGCATTTGAAACTGACTCGGAAGATCGTGAACATCCCAACACCCCTCAATTCACCTGATGCTGCTGCCAAGAAAGGAACCCACGACTTCATGGACCTACGGGATTGAAGTCAAACGGTCTTAACCACTCGGCTATGACATCCGTCGGTGTTAACACCCGCTAGAAAATTAGTACACCTAGGGTAAATATTGGGGACGGGATAGCTCAGTGACTCAGAGCACTCGCTTTCCCCCCAGCCAAGTTAAGCAGCATCGAGCGTGGTTACCACTTGGATGGGTGACCGTTTGCACGCGCCTTGGCTTCAGTACAGTCCCCCAGTTCACCCAGCTGTAACAAATGGATATCTGCCTTCTTTAGGGTCAGGGAAGGTAAAGCAGCGAGGGAGAGAGGAGATGGGCGCCGCTGCCTCCCTCAATATGCTGACCCCTTTGAGAAGTTGAGGTCTCTGATGCCTCGCTCCCCTATGCCCACATAGGTTATGGCGGGGGAACAGGGACACCTTTTACCTTTCAGGGTGACTGTGGCGGTTCTGGCTCCGCGCTAGGCCTAGTGTCAACAACTTTACCCTACTTCTCTTTACTCTCTTTCTTCTACTTCGGATGAGACTATAAACCGAGGCCCCGTGTGCAAACGCATGCAGAACATCTTGCGCACACGTTAAATCCTGTTCCGCTTTTCGAAAGAGTAGGCCATTGTGTGCCGGTGGGAACAGATGACAACATTTAAAAACCGCATACATACGCATAAATAAAATAAAAAATTAAAAATTTAAACTCATCTGAGCGCTTTGATTTGTTGCTTCAGCGCTATATAAATTCGTATATTATTACTATTATTATTATTATTATTATTATTACTCACTTGCACCAGAACTCTGTTTTGGTGAGGCTGGCGAACTTCCGCCTGACTGTGTCACTGGAGTCTCCAGACTTCCCGTTGGCGGACAGCGCTGGCTCCAGAGTGTCGAACTCCCGCAAACAGCCGGTGAAGCTGGAGCAGGCACTGAGCTTCTGTCTGTGGGGCCCTAGGTCTGCCATCATCATCATCACCATAATCACAATAACGACAATAACAGTTGTCAATCAAAATCTTGCATTAGTAGCTCACTGCACCATTTTGCTCAATGTAAGCATAACAATAATGCAAAAGCGCACGCACACACACACACACACACACACACACACACACAGTTTCCCTGAAAGACAGACAGACAGAGAAGCAGAAATAAATACTCTTTATCAGTTTAGAACCGTCATCATCATCCTCATCATCATCATCATCATCATCATCAATCATCAGTTGTAGTGGTAGTAGTAGTAGTAATAGCAGCAGCAGCAGCAGTAGTAGTAGCAGCAACGGCAGCAGAATCGTTGTATTATTCTTGTTGTTAATAATTTAAAAAATCGGCTGTACAAAGTATCAGTACTCTCCTCTGCCACTCACCTAAACACATGCTTAAAAAGTTGTCCTCAATCATGGTGAAGGTGACGTCACTAGCCTCGCTCGGACACTGCGTGCTGGCCGTCTGCAGGCATTGGAAAAGGGAGTTGGCTCCCCTGGTTGGAAAAAAAACACCCCAAAACATGGAGGCTGCATTGATTTTCAAACTGCTCGCTGCTAAAATAAGGTGTTTGTGGGGGAGATAACAAGCACAGCAATAATGACGGCGATTTTGACGATGCAAAAACAGACAGATAACACTGACTGCACAACCACAGTGAAGCAGACAACTTCAATGACAGTCACAACCACAGTGAAGCAGACGTCCACAATGACAGTCACAACCACAATGAAGCAGACGTCCACAATGACAGTCACAACCACAATGAAGCAGGCGTCCACAATGACAGTCACAACCACAATGAAGCAGACGTCTTCAATGACAGTCACAACCACAGTGAAGCAGACAACTTCAATGACAGTCACAACCACAGTGAAGCAGACAACTTCAATGACAGTCACAACCACAATGAAGCAGGCGTCTTCAATGACAGTCACAACCACAGTGAAGCAGACAACTTCAATGACAGTCACAACCACAGTGAAGCAGACAACTTCAATGACAGTCACAACCACAATGAAGCAGACGTCTTCAATGACAGTCACAACCACAGTGAAGCAGACAACTTCAATGACAGTCACAACCACAGTGAAGCAGACAACTTCAATGACAGTCACAACCACAATGAAGCAGACGTCCACAATGACAGTCACAACCACAGTGAAGCAGACAACTTCAATGACAGTCACAACCACAATGAAGCAGGCGTCCACAATGACAGTCACAACCACAATGAAGCAGACGTCCACAATGACAGTCACAACCACAATGAAGCAGACGTCTTCAATGACAGTCACAACCACAGTGAAGCAGACGTCTTCAATGACAGTCACAACCACAATGAAGCAGACGTCTTCAATGACAGTCACAACCACAGTGAAGCAGACGTCTTCAATGACAGTCACAACCACAATGAAGCAGACGTCTTCAATGACAGTCACAACCACAGTGAAGCAGATGTCTTCAATGACAGTCACAACCACAGTGATGATAACAACCATCCATAACAAATGGCAGCAGCCAATGCAGTCAAGATGAGACGATAATGACGACTAGAAATGCTGCAAGTTAATACCGATGATGCTGATGATGCTATCTAATATAATGACGACAGGGATATTGCAGTTAACAGGGATAACGCTAATGATGCTATCCTTCGGATGAGACTATAAACCGAGGCCCCGTGTTCGAACGCATGCAGAACATCTTGCGCACACGTTAAATCCTGTTCCGCTTTTCGAAAGAGTAGGCCATTGTGTGCCGGTGGAAACAGATGACAAAATTTACAAAACCGCATACACACGGGGACTAGATGTAAAAAAGCACGAGTGCTTATTCCATTATCTTCGATATAAAAGAATAAATAAATAAATCTAACATAATGACAGATATACTGCAGATGACAAGGATAACGCTAATGATGCTAAGATAATGACGACAGAAATACTGCAGTTAATAGGGATAACGCTAATGAGCTATCTAAGATAATGACAGATATACTGCAGATGACAAGGATAACGCTAATGATGCTAGGACAATGACGCCAGGGATCTTGCAGATGACAAGGATAACGCTAATGATGCTAAGATAATGATGACAGGGATACTAAAGATGACAAGGATAACGCTAATGATGCTAAGATAATGATGACAGGGATACTAAAGATGACAAGGATAACGCTAATGATGCTATCTAAGATAATGACTACAGGAATACTACAGATGACAGGGATAACGCTAATGATGCTATCTAAGATAATGACGACAGGGATACTGCAGTAAATAGGGATAACGCTAATTATGCTATCTAAGATTATGACGACATGGATACTGCAGTTAAAAGGATAACGCTAATGATGCCGACTAAGATAATGACGACAGGGATACTGCAGGTAATAGGGATAACGCTAATGATGCTAAAATAATGACGAAAGGGATACTGCAGATGACAAGGGATAACGCTAAGATAATGACGACAGGGATACTGCAGATGAGAAGGGATAACGCTAAGATAATGACGACAGATATACTTCAGTTAATAGAGATAACGCTAATGATGCTGACTAAGAAAATGACGATATATATACTGCAGTTAATAGGGATAATGCTAATGATACTAACTAAGATAATGACGACAGGGATACTGCAGATGACAAGGGATAACGCCGATGACACTATGACAGATGACAATCTGTCTCTGCGTTCCTTAGCTAGAGCTCCGAGGTTCACCAGTGAAGACACTTCTGCATGTGCGACCGTTTGACTCACCGTTTAGGCAGCCACCTTCCGACATCGGGGGTGGCGCCATTTTGGTTTTTCTTTTAAATTTGTCATCCCTTCCGACCGGCACGCGATGGCCTACTCTCCCAGAAGGTGAACCAGAACTAAACATGCACACAAGGTATGTTGCGCGCGTTTGAACAAGGGTTCTCGGTTTAGAGTCTTATCCAAAAGACTTTTTGGGGGGTGGGGGTGGGGGGTGGGAAGGAGGGGTTGGAAGGGGGAGTGAAGTCGGTACTGATGTTAACTCAGTGGGGAAAATCCCCTATTAAGCGCGTTGATTTGGTTGTGCAAGATATGGCGCTATATAAATTCCATTTATTAAAATTATTATTATTTTTATTATCATCATCATTATTATTTGTTTATTATTATTATTATTATTATGCGGCTGGAACCCGCGCTGTCAGATCGCTAGTTTAAGGTTCTTAAACCACTATTTTTATTTTTTTTTAATTTTATACCACTTTAAGTCACGAGATTTCTCTGCGTGAAATTCGGGCTGCTCTTCCCGGGGAGAGCGCGTCGCCACAAGAGCAGCGCCACGTTTTTGGGAGGGGTGTTTTTTTGGTCTGCAACTGTATTTGTTTCCCTATCAGAGTGACTTTTTTCTAAGAAATTTTCCAGGGACAACTCTCTTGTTGCCGTGGGTTCTTTTGAAAATTGTGTGTAACACACGGGACCTCGGTTTATCGTCTCATCCGAAAGACTAGCGCCCAGACCACCACTCTTGGAGTAATGGATGGGGGGGGGGGGGGAGTTTATGGCCCAAACGGGATTCCAACCACCGCACACTTCCGACCCGGACTTTTCGCTTTCTACACAGGCGCGTTACCTCTAGACCACCGCTAGGCTACCTATCCCCACCTCCCACAGATTGACAATTGAGGGGGATACTTACGAGCAGAGGGTGCTGATGTGGAAGACGGAGGTGTACATGTCGCTGTGGGGGTCTGAGGGAGCCAGCCCCTCCTCTCTGGGCAGCTGGGCCAGGCACTGCAAGGTGGCCGGACACAGGCCTGCAGAAACACACACACACACAAGTAGTGACACGCCGGGCAGTGTACTGAACTGGGTTGAGCTGGGAGGTGGGGTTGTGTTGGGTTGGGTTGTTGGGTTGTGTGTTGATGGGTTGTGTGTTGTTGGGTTGTGTGTTGTTGGGTTGGGTTGTGGTGGAGTGGAGTGGAGTGGTGGAGTGGAGTGGAGTGTTGTGAGTTGTAGTGGAGTGGAGTGTTGTGTTGTATATTGTAGTGGAGTGTTGTATATTGAGGTAGAATGTTGTGTTGTGTTGTATATTGTAGTGGAGTGTTGTGTTGTGTTGTAGAGGAGTGTTGCGTGTATATTGTAGTGGAGTGTTGTGTTTGTGTTGTAGTGGAGTGTTGTGTTGTGTTGTATATTGTAGTGGAGTGGAGTGTTGTGTTGTATATTGTAGTGGAGTGGAGTGTTGTGCTGGGTTGTGTTGTATATTGTAGTGGAGTGGAGTATTGTAGCGGAGTGTTGTGTTGTATATTGTAGTGGAGTGTTGTGTTTGTGTTGTAGTGGAGTGTTGTGTTGTGTTGTATATTGTAGTGGAGTGGAGTATTGTAGTGGAGTGTTGTGTTGTATATTGTAGTGGAGTGTTGTGTTTGTGTTGTAGTGGAGTGTTGTGTTGTGTTGTATATTGTAGTGGAGTGGAGTGTTGTGTTGTATATTGGAGTGGAGTGGAGTGTTGTATATTGTAGTGGAGTGGAGTGTTGTGTTATAGTAGAGTGGAGTGGAGTGGAGTGCTGTGTTGTAGTGGAGTGTTGTGTTGTACATTGCAGTGGGGTGGAGTGTTGTGTTGTATATTGTAGTGGAATGGAGTGTTGGGTTGGGTTGGGCTGTGTTGTATATTGTAGTGGAGTGGAGTGTTGTGTTGTATATTGTAGTGGAGTGGAGTGTTGTGTTGTATATTGTAGTGGAGTGGAGTGTTGTGTTGTATATTGTATTGGAGTGGAGTGTTGTGTTGTATATTGTAGTGGAGTGTTGTGTTGTGTTGTATATTGTAGTGGAGTGGAGTGTTGTGTTGTAAATTGTAGTGGAGTGGAGTGTTGTGTTGTAGATTGTAGTGGAGTGTTGTGTTGTGTTGTAGATTGTAGTGGAGTATTGTGTTGTGTTGTATGTTGTAGTGGAGTGGAGTGTTGTGTTGTATATTGTAGTGGAGTGGAGTGGAGTGTTGTATATTGTAGTGGAGTGGAGTGTTGTATATTGTAGTGGAGTGGAGTGGAGTGTTGTGTTGTGTTGTGGAGTGCAGTGTGGTGTTGTGTAGTGCAGTGTAGTGTAGTGTAGTGCAGTGCAGAGTAGTGTACTGTAGTGTGGTGTAGTGTAGTGCAGTGCAGTGTAGTGTACTTTATTATAATAATAATAATAATAATAATAATGATAATAATAATAATAATGTATGGAATTTATATAGCGCTGAATCTTGTAAAGCAACAAATCAAAGCGCTCAGATTGTTTTGATTTTTTTAATGCGTGTGTATGCGGTTTTTAAAATTTTGTCATCTGTTCCCACCGACACACACAATGGCCTACTCTTTCGAACAGCGGAACAGGATTTAACGTGTGCGCAAGATGTTCTGCATGCGTTCGAACACGGGGCCTCGGTTTATAGTCTCATCCGAAGGACTTTGACATTCAGTTCGATTTTTTTTGGTCAAACTGGGAAGAAAGGGCGAGACTAGGAATCGAACGCAGAACCTCACGGTTTACTTGTTGGCAGGCAAACGTCTTAACCATCCATAACTTTAGTGTGGTTTAGTGTAGTGCAGCGCAGTACAGTGCAGTGTAGCGTACTTTAGTGTGGTGTGGTGTAGTGCAGTGCAGTGCAGTGCAGTGTAGTGTAGTGTAGTGTAGTGTAGTGTAGTGTAGTGTAGTGTAGTGTAGTGCAGTGCAGTGCAGTGCAGTGCAGTGCAGTGTAGTGTAGTGTAGTGTAATGTAGTGTAGTGTAGTGTAGTGTAGTGCAGTGTAGTGTAGTGCAGTGCAGTGTAGCGTAGTGCAGTGTAGTGCATTGCAGTGTATTGCACTGCAGTGTAGTGTGTTGTGCAGTGTAGTGTAGTGTAGTGTAGTGTAATGTCGTGTCGTGTTCTGTCGTATTATTTTGTATTGTATCGTATTGTTTTGGTTTGTATTGTATCGCAATGGATTGTTTTGTATCGTGTTGTACTGTGTGTATTGTGTATATTACTTTTAGTCGCTGCAGATATCTCCACATGAAAGTCGGGCTGTTCTACCTGGGAGATAATGTCGCCAAAAGAGCAGCGCCACCCATTCTTATGCTTTCTCATGTGAGTGGCTTTTTCAGCTTAATTTTTTTTCAATCAAGAAACAATGCCCTTGTCGCCGTGGGTCTTTAACTTGCGCTGAACTTTCTGTCATCAAAATCACCTGTCATTTCTTTCTCAGCATCTTCCTTCACGTCACCCCCACCACCATCACCGACGTCATCATCACCATCGTCCACGTCGTCGCGTCGCCATCTCTTTGTTGTTATTGTTATCGTTTCTATCGTCGTCATTGTCCTCTGTACTTTCTTCATCGTCGTCGTTGTCGTCGTCATCGTTATCTTTCTTAATGTCATAATCGTCTTCATCCTTCTTCAAACCATAGACACTGGTAACATCCCTCTTCACATTATCATCGTCGTCGTTGTCGTCGTCATCGCCATCTTTCTTAATGTCATCATCGTCTTCATCCTTCTTCAAACACTGTTAACATCCCTCTTCACATTATCGTCGTCGTCGTTGTCGTGTCGTCAAACAAGGGGGAAAACATGGAAAAATAGGTGGCGCTGGTCTTTTGGCGATGCGCTCTCCATGAAGACAGCAGCCGGAATTTCACGCAGAGAAATTTGCCGTGACTTAAAGTAATGTACAATACAATGCATCACCATCATTGTCATCATCATCATCATCATCATCATCATCATCATCATCATCATCGTCATCATCACCACCACCACCACCACCACCACCACCACTACTACTCGTTCAAGAGGACTTTTTCCACTGGAGTTAACATCAGTGCTAACCCCACTCCTTCCTCCACCCCCCCCCCCCACCCCCCACCAAAAGTCCTTCGGATGAGACTATAAACCGAGGTCCCGTGTCCAAATGTACGCAGAACATCTTGCGCACACGTTAAAACCCGTTCCGCTTCTTGGAAAAAGTAGGCCATTGCGTGCCGGTGGGAACGGATGACAACATGTACAAAACTGCATACACACGGGGAATGGAGGTTAAAAAAAAAGCCCGTGAGTGCTTATTCCATTATCCTCGATATATAATAATAATAATAATAATAATAATAATAATAATAATAATAATAATAATAATAATAATAATAATAATATTAATAATAATAATAATAATAATAATAATAATAATAAAATAATCCTGGAAGTAAAAGAACCAACAGAGTAAACCATACTACCAGCGCCATCATACTCAGCATCCTTTCTTTTTTTAATCATTTACAAAAATGTATTCTCTTATTTCCTAGAATAATAAAAGAAGCACTCGCGCGCGCTTTTAAAAAAACAAAAACTTTACATCCAGTCCCCGCGCGTCCCCACCTGCCTGCCTGCCCAGCCAGTACCTACCGCTCTGGGTGGTGCAGTAGAGGGTGTGGTAGTCCTGGTAGGTCTTGGTGACTCCGCTGAGCTCCTTCTGCACCTCCTGGTGGTCGTAACACTCGGGGGCCAGCCCCCTCAGGCACTGCTTGAAGGGGGGGAAGGTGGAGCTGTGACCGAACACACAGGCAGGGTGGTTGTTTTAGCGGGGTTTATGTTAGAGACCCGGCAGAGCTATCCGATTTATGGACTGTGTCAACCAGCCAGCCACCCATCCATCCATCCGTACCGTACCCCCTTTCCCTTCCTCCCTCCTTCCTTTCATGCCTCCCTCCATCCATCCATCCATCCATACATACATACATACCCCCTTCCCTTCCTCCTTCGCTCCCTTCGTCCATCCATCCTTTCATCCTTCCCTCCCTCTCTCCTTTCCTTCATACCTCCTTCCCTTCTTCTTTTCATCCCTCCCTCCTTCCTTTCATCGCTCTATCCTTCCCTTCATCCCTCCCTCCTTCCTTTCATCGCTCTATCCTTCCCTTCATCCCTCACTCCTTCCTTTCATCGCTCTATTCTTCCCTTCATCCCTCACTCCTTCCTTTCATCGCTCTATCCTTCCCTTCATCCCTCCCTCCTTCCTTTCATCCCTCCCCTCCCCCCCCCCCCGCCTTCTTCCCTTTATCCCTCCTTCCCTTCATCCCTCCCTCCCTCCATCCGTCCTTTCATAGCTCCTTCCTCCTTCCCTTCATCCCTCCCTCCTTCCTTTCATCCCTCCCTCCCTCCCGGCTTCCCTTCATCCCTCCTCCTTCCTTTCGTCCCTCCCTCCCTGCTTCCCTTCATCCATCCATCCCTCCATCTCTCCCTCCTTCCCTTCATCCCTCCCTCCCCTTCATCCCTCCCTACCTCCCCTTCATCCCTCCATCCCTCCCCGTCATCCCTCCCTCCCCGTCATCCCTCCCCTCTCTCCCTCCTTCCCGTCATCCCTCCCCACCCTTCATCCCTCCCTCTCTCCCTCCTTCCCTTCATCCCTCCCTCCCCTTCATCCCTCCATCCCTCCCTTTCATCCCTCCCTCCCCTTCATCCCTCCCTCTCTCCCCTCTTTCCATTCATCCCTCCCTCCTTCCCTCCTCCCCTTCATTCCTCCTTCTCTCCCTCCTCCCCTTCATCCCTCCCTCCTTCCCTCCTTCTCTTCATCCCTCCCTCCTTCCCTCCTCCCCTTCATCCCTCCCTCCTTCCCTCCTTCCTTCATCCTTCCCTCACTCCTTCCTTTCACTCTTCCCTCCCCCCTTCCCTTTATCCCTCCCTCCCTTTCCTCATCCCTCCCTCCCTCCTTGGCTGCCATGTCTTACCAGATGGTGGTCATAATGGCCAGAGGACTGTCCAAGGACTGTCTGTTGATGTGGCACATGCACGTCGACATGTTCTGACCGCACGTGATCACTGTCACACACACACACACACACACACAACACACACACACACACACACAAACACACACACACACACACACACACACACACACACACACACACACACACACAAACACACACATCAATTCAGCAAGCAACAGCACAGCCATATGCGCACGCGCACATAGTATATATAAACACACATACGCAAGCGCACACACAAACACTCACACACACACACACACATAAGTGCTTATTCCGTTATCCTCGATATAAAAAAATAGAATAAAATAAGTAAAAAACACGATTTATTGTTATTGGTTATTGTTATTGGTCATCGTAATAATGTACTTGAATATTATTGATCAAGTTGTTTTTGGTCTTAGATAGATGGCTTGATGAAATAAAGCATATGCATTGCTTATTCAATGGACC
>CM054148.1:30662214-30682214 GCA_028751875.1 Rapana venosa | reverse complement strand
AGATTCACTGTTCCTGATGTTTCGCCTGTCCAAATTTATTGTATATGATGTATTTTTGTGTTATGATGTTGTGTTACACCTGTCCAAATTTGTTTATGATGTTACACATGTCTAATTTCTCTCTCTCTCTCTCTCTCTCTCTCTCTCTCTCTCTCTCTCTCTCTCTCTCTCTCTCTCTCTCTCTCTGGAAAATGATGACAGAATTCAGAAATCCGCATACACAGGGGGACTAGATGTAAAAAAGCACATAAGTGCTTATTCCATTATCCTCGATATAAAAGAATGAAATAAATAAATAAATAATCTCTCTCTCTCTCTCTGAGCGTGCATGCATGCGTGCGCGTGTGTGCGTGCATGTGTGTGCGTGTGTATATGCGTACGTGCGCGCGTGTGTGTGTGTGTGTGTGTGCGTGCGCGTGCGTGCCTGTGCGTGCGTGCGCGCGCGTGTGCGCGTGCATTTTTGTTCAAGTGGAAAAACACTAGAAAAACATTTTTTTAAAAGGGCTAGAAATTACAGCTGGAGTGCGGCGGCCTAAGCAGGCCAGGGAGCTGAGCTAAGCCAAGCCGGGATACCATGATGGAGAAAGTCTCCACACTTTTTGTGTTTTTCTTTTTCGGCTTCCTCCTCAAGCATCTGACTTTATTTCCCCTCCTCCCCTCTCTTCTGTGTCAGCCACAGCGTGGAATGCCGTGTTGTCCTTTCAAGCTTCCCCTAGTCCCTGAAGCCGAAGCCAATGCCAACAACCGGGACAAAGGATTGGACAAGTTACAGAACAAAAGACTGGAGGCGTGGCTGCGACATTATCATCCCTTTAGCGGGGTTGTGGTGACTGTCTGTCTGTCTGTGAGGATGGTCCCCTTGCGCTGGAGTTGTTTCAGTATGAATAGTATGGAGGAAGAAGAAGAAGAAGATATGAAGAAGAAGATATGAAGAAGATGATGAAGAAGAAGAAAACAAGAAGATATTAAGAAGAAGAAGATAAGAAGAAGAAGATAAGAAGAAAAAGAAGATAAGAAGAAAAAGAAGATAAGAAGAAAAGAAGAAGTATACTGGTAGCCTTACTTTTCAGGAAAGTGTGTACTTGGCTGCACACCGCTATTAAAAGATCACTCTTTTCCTTATGTTTTTCTATGTGACTTATATTTTCATAACGCACGTACTAAGGCATCCACAGAAGTAAAAACCACTTTTTTGTGAAAGACTAGCCTCTGACTCAAAACTCATGTGATTTTGAACAAATTGGGTAGGTTTGAAATTTGTTATTTTTTTCAGCAAACGCAGTACCCCTTCAGTCCTTTGTAGTCTGCTAGCTTCCTTACCGCAATATGCATGCGCGGGGTCAACGCTGTAGGAATACAGGCAATCCTCATTTGATGATTCTTTCCAACTTTCTCGTGACTACCTGGTATTGCTCTATGTCCTCAATCCCAAAAACAAGTGCACCGTCAATTTTTTCATACTTAAACAAAATCTGTGAAAATCACCAACATTTTTTTCCCACTCGCACTCTATAGAAGATACTACATGACCCCCAAATTAATACCGGTGTGTAGCCTGTTGGCGTGTTTCTTCTCTGCCCTGTTTTTCTTGTGTTCTTTTTGGGGTTTTCTTTTCGTTTTGTTGTCTTTCGGTCGCCTTTTTCATGCCTATTTTCCGCTTCACTGATGGTCTGTTTTCGTTGAAGGGTTGTCTAAAGAATGTTTTCTTTCTTTCCTATTTTTTTTTAAGCTGGCTGTCCTTTGTGGTACTTTTTTTTACTCTGAGGCAAGTCTTCTTACTGTTGTTTTGTGTAGTTGTAGTTGTGTTGTTTCAATGTTGTATGGTGTGTTTGTGTTGTCTTCTTATTGTTCTTACTGTTGTTTTGTGTAGTTGTAGTTGTGTTGTTTCAATGTTGTATGGTGTGTTTGTGTTTCTTCTTATTGTTCTGCATGTTGTTTTGTGTAGTTGTAGTTGTGTTGTTTCAATGTTGTATGGTGTGTTTGTGTTGTCTTCTTATTGTTCTGTATGTTGTTTTCTGTAGTTGTAGATATTTGAACTTTGTATGGTGTATTTGTGTTGTCTTCTAACTGGTATGTAAGTTGTTTTTCATGTACATTTAGGTTGGCCCTCATGAAATTTGACTGGTGTATTTGTGTTGCCTTATTACTGTTATGTATGTTGTTTCCATGTAGATGTAAGTTGGCTATGTGAATGGCGTCTGGTGTATTTGTGTTGTCTTCTTATTACTGTTCTGTATGTTGTTTTTCATGTAGTTTTGAGTTTGCTATTTGAATTGTGCCTGGTGTATTTGTGTTGTATCTATTATTGCTATTGTATGTTTATTTTCGGTAGTTACAGTGTGGCTATTTGAATTTGTCTGGTGTATTTGTGTTGTCTTCTATTACTGCTATGTATGCTGTTTTTCACTACTTGGTGGAGCAATTTGGGTTAGGTCTATATGTATGTATGGTCGTGTGAGTTGGTGTTGACGACCTGGGTACTTCCATTCTCCTAAACACCCGTTTCCAAGTGATTTCTTGTTTTCCCTGCAGTGAACATCAGTGCCGACTCCATTCCCCCGGAAGTTGTTCAGATGAGACTAATAAACAGAGGTTCTGTGTACAAACGCGAGCGGAACATCTTGGGTACACGTTAAATCCTGTTCCACCTTTAGAAGAGTAGGCCACCGCTTGCTGGTGGGAACAGATGACAAAATTGACAAAACTGCAAACATACCGGGGACTGGATGTTTTAAAAAAAAGGCTCATGAGCGCTTATTCCATTATCCTCGAAATAAAAGAATAAGATAAAATAGATAAAAGTGGATACGCCTTTGAGCCGCCTTTGTGTAGCTATGCGTAGCGAGATCGTGCGTCGTGCATACTGGTTACGTTCAATGTGACGCGCTCGTGTGTGGAGGAACGGAGAGTGCATGTAACCCTGATGAAGTCTAGAGATGTCCGGTCTGTCTGTTTTTCATCACCACATCATCACTTCATTATCATCATATCATGCATACACACCACATATCATCATCACCACTTCGCCATCATCTCACCACCTCTCTGATCATTTATCATCACCATCATTTCTTCAATCATCGTCGTCATCACACATCATCAACTTACACTACTCATCATTATCACCACATCACCATCATCATCATCCTTCTTCATCATCATCACCACACATCACATCATAACATCACCATTACCACACATCATCACCCAACCACAACCAGATCACCACCACTCACACCAACCACACCATCACCACCACCATCACCACAACCACCACCACATCACAAACCATCACACCAACCACCACACATCACCACACCACCACCACCATCACTCACCCACCACCATCACACCACCACCCCCACCATCACCACCACACCCCATCACCACCAACCACCACCATCACCACCACCACCACCATCACCAACCACCACCAACTCACCACCACCACCACCACATCACCAAACCACCACACCATCACCAACCACCACCACACCACAACCACCACCACCATCACCAACCACCACCACACAAACCATCCACCATCACCAACCACCAACCACCACCATCAACAAACCACCCACCACACACCAACCACCACCACACACCACCATCACCACCAACCACCACCACCATCACCCACCAACCACCACCCACCATCACCACACACCACCCAACCCACCACACACCACAACCACCACCAACCAACCCACCAACCACCCCACCATCACACACCCACCACACCAACACCACCACCACCACCATCACCACCATCACAATCACCACCAACCACCATCACCATCACCACCATCACCACCACCACCACCACATCACCACCACCACAACCATCACCACCATCACCACCACCACCACAACCACCACCACCATCACCACCACCACCAACCACCACCACCCACCACCACCACCATCACCTTCACAGCCCAGTGACTTGGCAGTGACACAGCAGTGTCATGAAGGCAGTGTGTGACACAGCCAGCTTCTTTCCATCGATCCGGGAAACAGCTGCTGCATAGGGGAGGGGCCAGTATATCAACCAGCACACACACGTCCGTCTAGTGTAGCTTGACTGGCTTGCTTGTTTGGTTGTCTCCATCAATAATAATAATAATAATAATAATAATAAAAAAATAATGATGATGATGATGATGATGATGATGATGATGATGATGATGATAATAATAATAATAATAATAATAATAATAATAATAATAATAATAATAATAATAATAATAATGTATGGAATTTATATAGCGCTGAATCTTGTAAAGCAACAAATCAAAGCGCTGAGATGTTGTTGTTTTTTATGCGTGTGTATGCGGTTTTTAAAATTTTGTCATCTGTTCCCACCGGCACACAATGGCCTACTCTTTCGAACAGTGGAACAGGATTTAACGTGTGCGCAAGATGTTCTTCATGCGTTCGCACACGGGGCCTCGGTTTATAGTCTCATCCGAAGGACTTTGACATTCAGTTCGATTTTTTTGTCAAACTGGGAAGAAAGGGCGAGGCTGGGAATCGAACCCACAACCTCACGGTTTACTTGTTGGCAGGCAACGTCTTAACCATCCTGCCACCTTCCTTCACAAACATAAAACACCACCTTCCTACCTCTGTGAATGTCTTCACCTGTACACTCCTTCTCGCCCTGCTGCAGATACCTTGCGCTTAAGAATATCTAGATTCAACCAGTCCACCGTTGGCCGTCGTTCTTTCTCTGTTTCTGGTCCGTCGATCTGGAATGACCTCCCTAGATAGATAGCCAGCCCCGCTTTGGACAGTAGAATGGTAGGTTTAGAAGTGTGTGCCAGATGTCATGCATGAGCTTGCCCCATGGGGTGTTAGCTTAATTAGAGTCTGGTCTGAGGGACTTGCCAGGAGGCAACGGAGTCTGGATCGATGTCAGCTCTGAATTAACAACTGCGTCTGCTCTTAATGAAAAAGACGATGTCAGCTCTTGATTAAAAACACGACGTCAGCTCTTGATTTAAAAAGACGATGTCAGCTCTTAATTAAAAAGACGATATCAGCTCTTAATGGAAAAAAGACGATGTCAGCTCTTAATGAAAAAGACGACGTCAGCTCTTAATGGAAAAAAGACGATGTCAGCTCTTAATTAAAAAGACGATGTCAGCTCTTAATGGTAATTTTGAAGGAAAAAAAGACGATGTCAGCTCTTAATGAAAAAGACGATGTCAGCTCTTAATGAAAAAGACGATGTCAGCTCTTAATAATAATTTTAAAAAGACGATGTCAGCTCTTAATGAAAAAGACGAAGTCAGCTCTTAATAATTTTTTAAAAAGTCAGCTCTTAATTTTAAAACTATGTCAGCTCTTAATGAAAAAGACGGTGTCAGCTCTTAATAATATAATTTTTTTAAAAAGACGTCAGCTCGTAATGAAAAAGACGATGTCAGCTCTTAATATTTTTTTAAAAAAAGACGACGTCAGCTCTTAATGAAAAAGCCGATGTCAGCTCTTAATGAAAAAGACCATGTCAGCTCTGAATGAAAAAGACGATGTCAGCTCTGAATGAAAAAGACGATGTCAGCTCTTAATGAAAAAGACGATGTCAGCTCTTAATGAAAAACACAAGTCCCCTTGGTGGTGTAGTCAGCAGTGGGGCTTGCAAACCAATCCAATCCTGTTGTTTATAGCCCCCCCCCCCCCCCCCTCTCTGCTCCCCCGACCACAGGGGCCATAATTATGGGGGCTGTAGCCAGGGGGGAATTAAAACATGCACTGGACTGAATAAAGTGAACGACATGGTAATTTACACAATGGAAAGAGAGGTGTGTGAGAGAGAGAGAGTGAAAGAGAGAGAGAGAGAGAGAGGGAGAGAGAAAGAGAGAGAGAGAGACAGAGAGAGAGAGAAAGAGAGAGAGAGAGAGAAAGAGAGAGACAGAGAGAGAGAGAGAACAGGAATTCAATGGTGTATTGAGGGGTAATTGAATAAGCCAGGGAATTCTTTACACCAGGCCCTCGTGAAAAGAAAGGGAGAGCAAACATAAAGAAATATGTCACGTCATACACACAACCATGAAAGCTAATAAATAAACTTATTGGCTTGATATTTAAGAGAGAGAGAGAGAAGAGAGAGAGAGAGAGAGACAGAGACACAGAGAGAGAGAGAGTGAGTTTCAGTAAAATGTGAGTAACAGTATAAAAGGGGGACGTTAGAATTTCTTCAATCACAAACGTGTTCCTGAAGAATCGTTCAACCAGCAGTACATCATAAAAAGCCACTTCTTTAAGAGACATAATTATGATTACATCACTGTCTGACTGACTGACTGACTGACTGACTGACTGACTGCCTGCCTGCCTGGCTGGCTGGCTAGCTTATTTTTTATATTTTATTTATTTTATTTTATCCTTTTATATCAAGGATAATGGAATAACAACACTTATGTGCATTTTTACATCCACTCCCTGTGTGAAAGCGGTTTTGTAAATTCTGTCATCTGTTCCTACCAGCACACACTGGCCTACTCTCACGAAAATCGAAGTGAATGTCAAAGTCCTTCGGATGAGACTATAAACCGAGGCCCCGTGTGCGAACGCATGCAGAACATCTTGCGCACACGTTAAATCCTGTTCCGCTTTACGAAAGAGTAGGCCACTGTGTGCTGGTGGGAACAGATGACAAAATTTACAAAACCGCATACACACGGGGACTAGATGTAAAAAAGCACATGAGTGCTTATTCCATTATCCTCGATATAAAATAATAAATAAATAAATAAATTTTTTTAAAGCGGAACAGGATTTAACGTGTTCGCAAGATGCTCTGCGTGCGTTCACTCTCGGGGCTTCGGTTTATAGTCTCATCTGAAGGACTTTTGGGGGAGAGTGGAATCTGCACTGATGTTAACTCCAGGGGAAAATGTCCCCTTAAACGGGAATCGAACCCGGGTCGTCAGATTGCAAGCACAATGTTCTAACCACTGTACAGTCCCGTCCCCCTGACTGGTTGAGTGATTGAGTGACTGACTGAATGAATAGTCCTTCGGATGAGACTATAAACCCAGGTCCCGTGTGCGAACGCACACAGAACATCTTGCGCACGTGTTAAATCCTGTTCAGCTTTTCGTAAGAGTAGGCCATTGTGTGCCGGTTGGAACGGATGACAGAATTCACAAATCCGCATACACACGGGGACTGGATGTAAAAAAGCAGATAAGTGCTTATTCCAATATCCTCGATATAAAACAATAAAATAAAAATATAAATAAGAATAAATGAATGAATGGATGACTCGCTGAATGAATGAGTGACTGACTGAATGAATGAAAAGCTCACACAAACATTCACATGATAGGAGGGCTGGAGAGGGTATCAATGGTCACACACACACACACACACACACACACACACACACCACACACACACACACCACATATACGTACACATACACACACTTACCTACACACACACAAACACACACACTTACTTACCTACATACACACAACCCCTGCGCGCGCACACACACACACACACACTCACACACACACACACACACACAACCCCTACACACACATAATTCTCCCCCTCCTCCCCCCTACACACCCCTCCCCTCCATACACACACACACACACACACACACATCACGGCACAGCTGCCCAGGGGATCCAGCCTAATGAGGGAGGGAGGGGGGGAACTTGGCCACACAGGGGGGGGCGGGGGAGGGGGGGGGGGGCTGGGGCCTGACTGAATGGAATGGAAGGCAAGGTGTCAGTCAGGCAGCCTAGTAATAATAATAATAATAATATATGGAATTTATAGAGCGCTATATCTTGCAATTACAAACCAGAGCGCTTCCATTCAATCTGCTCCCACACAAACAACCAACAATGATTAACAATATTCTAACAAATTCAAATGTACACACACACACACACACACACACACACACACACACACACACACACACACACAGGTTGTACATTTCAGCAGGGTGTTGGAATTTTGGCTTTCAATGAGATGAAACAAGAGGGAAAAATCTTAGGTTTGAAATAGGTATGTTTTGAGGCTGGATTTAAAGCTGTCGTAAGTAGGCTTTTCACGAAGGGAGAGAGGGAGGTCATTCCAGATTGATGGACCAGAAATAGAGAAAGAGCGACGGCCAACAGTGGATTGGTTGAATCTAGGTATTCGTAAGCACAAGGTATCTGCAGCAGAGCGGAGGGAACGAGAAGGAGTGTACAGGTGAAGACATTCACAGAGGTAGGAGGGTGCTGTTTTGTGGAGACATTTGTAACAGAGGGTACTGATCTTGTACTTTACTCTCTGTGGCACAGGCAACCAGTGGAGAGATTGCAGGAGTGGAGTAATATGCTCAGATTTTTTTTTTTGAGGACTAATCGAGCTGCAGAGTTTTGTATGCGTTGAAGGGAGTGGATAGATGATGCTGGCAGACCAGCCAAAAGAGAATTACAATAGTCCAGACGTGAAAGAATAAGAGATGTGACGAGTTTGGATGTTGCATCAGTGGACAGGTACTTTCGGATTGCACTTATACGTCGTAATTGATAGTAGCAGGACTGGCAGGTCTGGGTGATGAACTTTTGCATAGAGAGTGTGTTGTCAATAACAACACCTAGATACTTAACTGCACTGGATAGCGGAACTGATGTACTGCCAAATTCTATTGAATCTGTTGTGATGGAAGAGAGTTTGTGTTTGGTCCCTATAATCATGGCTTCGGTTTATCTGCATTTAGCTGTAACTTGTTTTGTATCATCCAGTTTTGAATTTTCTGAAGGCAAAGTGACATATTTGTCAAGAGAGAAGGCAGATTTTCAGGAGTGTCACTGCTTTGAATCTGAGAGTCATCAGCGTAGAAATGATGGTTGATCTGGTGACGGTTTATTATGTATGAGAGTGGAACAGTGTAGAGAGTGAACAGGACAGGGCCCAGAACTGATCCTTGTGGGACTCCACATTCTAGTTTTACAGGAATTGATTGAATTTTGTTTACTGAGACTATCTGGAATCGATCAGTGAGGTATGAACTAAACCAGGTAAGGGCTGTGCCAGTAACACCGAACGTTTTTTGGAGACGGGAGAGAAGGATAGAGTGATCTATAGTGTCAAATGCTGCAGATAAGTCGAGAAGAGTGAGAAGAGAGATTTTCCCTGAGTCAGAAGCGTTTAGAAGCGTGTTTAACGTATGGACTAGGGTGGTTTCCGTGCTGTGGTTGACGCGATAGGCAGACTGAAATGCGGGAAGGAGACTATTTGAATGGAGATGGCTGTTGAGTTGTTTCAGAACTACTTTTTCAAGGACTTTGGAGATGAAAGGTAGGTTAGAAACAGGTCTGTAATTTTTCAGTATGTTAGGGTCAAGGTCGTGCTTTTTTAGTAGTGTAACTATTGCAGTTTTGAGTTCTGAAGGAAAAATTCCCGAAAGAAGAGATGAGTTTACAATCTTCGTGATAGTTGGTATAAGCTGCGGAAGGCACTGCGTGAAAAGAGAAGCAGGCATAGGATCAAGATCACATGATTTTATGGTCATTTCATTTAGAATTTTCCTGATTTCTTCCTCACTTTTTGGCTGAAAGGAAAGGAGAGGAGTGCCAGTGAATTGGGGATCAGGAGGTACAGGTTGGAAGGGAGTCTGATCTAGTCTGGAGCGAATGTTACGGACTTTGTCTGAAAAGAACGAAGAAAATATATCAGGAAGTTCAGAGTGACTGTGAACAGTAGGCAGAGGGCTTGTCTTTGCAGATCCAAGAAGAGTTGAAGTGAGGGAAAAAAGAGATTTCATGGATGTTGCATTGAGAACTTGAGCAGAGTAGTACTTTGTCTTGGCTGAGTGGATTAAAGTTTTTACTTTGTTGGTTTGTTTTCGAAAGAGCTGTTAGCTGCTAGTCCCTCTATTCCTACAGCACAGCACCCAACCTTGGACTGCAATGTACTGGACTGCCACTGCATGACAGCAGTACAGTGCCACAAGGCTTGCTAGTCCCTATAGTGCCAATACAATATGACAGCAGTACAGTGCCACAAGGCTTGCTAGTCCCTATAGTGCCAATACAATATGACAGCAGAATAGTGCCACAAGGCTGGCTAGTCCCTATAGTGCCAATACAATATGACAGCAGTACAGTGCCACAAGGCTTGCTAGTCCCTATAGTGCCAATACAATATGACAGCAGAATAGTGCCACAAGGCTGGCTAGTCCCTATAGTGCCAATACAATATGACAGCAGTACAGTGCCACAAGGCTGGCTAGTCCCTATAGTGCCAATACAATATGACAGCAGTACAGTGCCACAAGGCTGGCTAGTCCCTATAGTGCCAATACAATATGACAGCAGTACAGTGCCACAAGGCTTGCTAGGCCCTATAGTGCCAGTACAATATGTCAGCAGTACAGTGCCACAAGGCTTGCTAGGCCCTATAGTGCCAGTACAATATGTCAGCAGTACAGTGCCACAAGGCTGGCTAGGCCCTATAGTGCCAATACAATATGACAGCAGTACAGTACCACAAGGCTGGCTAGGCCCTATAGTGCCAATACAATACAATGTATGTCCACAATGGCTCTTCAGTCTGTCATCAGCAGCAGTGTCACTGGATAACACATCTGATTACAGTTTAATTCACACATATACACGCATGACTGTGTGCTTGTACAAGCGCACGCGCGCATATTCATGCAGGCACGTGCATGTGCATGCGTACACACACACACACACACACATATATAAATATTATATAATATATATATATATTATATATATATATATATATATATATATATATATATATATATATAATATAATACACGCAGACACATAATTATGTGCACACGTGTGAAGTGTTTGTATGTGCGCGCACGCAAGCACTCATATATACACTCACACACACATAAACTCCTGTGTGCTCGCACTCATGCACGCGCACACACACACACACACACACACACACACACACATCACACACAACGCCACTTAGAGCTGTTGTTATTTCCCTATTTTCCTTTTCCTCACTTTCCTTTCTGGGTTTGGGCCAATTCTCTCTCCAATTTTCCTGAGCACCATACAACTCTTAACTGTAGTGAACATTCTCTCACACCACTTTAACCCAGCACTACACCTTACCCTCCCTTCCCCCAGTCACACTCCCCTCCCTACCCAGTGGTTCTAAGGAGGACCATTCATTGTTTTACCATGTTCATAAGGGTTTTCCACGTGAAAATTGGCGCCACCCCCTTTTTTTTGTTTACCTGAAGAGAGAGTGACTATTATCACTCTGGGGTGGAGCAATCTCTTTTCTGTCTGTATTTTGTCAAAAAAACTTCGCTAAGTACATTTGGTAAAAGGTGGTCGGAGCACTCGCTTTCCCCCAGCCAAGTTAAGCAGCGTCGAGCGTGGTTACCAGTTGGATGGGTGACCGTTTGCGTGCCTTGGCTTCAGTACAGTTCCCCCAGTTCACCCAGCTGTAAATGGGTACCTGCCCTCTTTAGGGTCAGGGAAGGTAAAGCAGCGAGGGAGAGGCGATGGGCACCGCCCTCAATATGCTGGCCCTAGAGAAGTGAGGTCTCTGACGCCTCGCTCCCCTACGTCCTTATAGGTTATGGGACTCCTTTACCTTTACCTTTAAGTACATTTATTTTACAATACCATGTTTTGTTCAAAGCTCTGAAAAGATCAGTTTGAAATATTGTCAAAAGCAGTACGTCTGTACTTGAAGTTAAAATCAAAAATAAAGTTACAAATATAGAATTTTAGAGTTCTCTCTTTCTCTTTTCTTCTGTCCTTCCTGGTTTACGCAAAACATCGTTGTGCACATGTTAAAACCCGTTCCACTTTTCGAAAGAGTCTGCCATTGTGTGTTTATGGGAATGCGTGATAAAATTTACAAAACTGCATACACACGGGAACTGGATGTAAAAAAAAGTACATGAGTGCTTATTCCATTATCCTCGAAATAAAAAAATAAATAAATAAATAAAATTTTAAAAACATCCATTCTCTCTTAGGACTTTAGGCAGTACTATATTGATTTCACTTTGGCAAATTATCTGGCACACCACTTTCATCCAGCTCTACACCCCCCCCCCCCTCCCCCTCCCTCTTTTCCCCCAGTCATAATCCTCTCCTTCCCCCGCTGGTTCAAAAGACCGTTCATTGTGTTACTATTTCATTAAGGTTTTCCAATGTGAAAATTGGCGCCCTTTTTTTTCCTGGAGAGAGAGAGAGAGTATTAGTACTCTGGGTTGAGAAAAGCTCTTTCCTGTCTGTATTTCGGTCACAAAAAGTTCGCTAAGTATGACTTTTGTTTTAGCAATACCTTCTTTTGATACATTATTTTTTCAAAGCTCTGAAAAGAGCAGTTCTGTAAAAGGGGTATTCATTACCACCTTGGGTTGACACGATTTCTTTCCTGTCTGTATTTTGTCATGAAAGATTTGCTAAGTAGACTATGAGTTCTTTGACAATAATATGTTTTATTCAAACTTCTAAACTTATGGCAGTTTCTATAATTCTGTCAGAGGCCACAAGTCTCTGTTTGCGCGTAAAAGCATGACCTGATCAGGCTTTATAAAGTAATTTCAGAGTTTTAAAAAGATAGCTGATGGGGGGATTTGTTGTTTGTGGGTTTTTTTGCGGCTTTGGTGAGTTTGTTTCGTTTTTCAGCTGAGTTACCGAGTTCACCATGTATATATCGACGTTTGTCCTCATGTATAGGTACCGTATTCTTGACTTCGGTACAGATCTATAGCTGAACAGATTTGACAACGTAGACGAGACACGTTCCGTTTAAAGACATAGATCATGTATTAATACTGTTTATTTCACAGAATTAAATGTCAGCCTCAAAAAGGACATCCCATTTAAAGAAGCATTTCCTACTGCCTATGTATAACTTGTTTGTTACCTTCTACACACTAACAACACACACACAAACACTCACACAACACAGGTAAACAAGTTTTCTAGGGAGGTGTGAGTGTGAGGGGGGGGGGTATTATATTACGTGCAAAGAAGAAAAATAAGAACGTTAAAAAAACCCTCACATAACATACAGAGAGACAGAAACACAGAAGGAGAGACAGGCAGCTACGTAGAGAAAAGAGAGGTGAAAAAATAAAGAACATAAGGAAAGAGAAAAATAAAACGAAACCGCAAACCTAAACAATAACGGCAAAACAATCACAAGCAAAGCTAATGAGAGCTACGTAAAAAAAAGTAAAAAAAAGACAGATATATAATAAAATAAAAGCCAGCAGAGAAGGCCATATCGCAAGCATTCCCTCCCATCCCATACCGAAAACATATTCCGCATCGCCATCTCTCGAATCCCTAACTCCCTCTACTCCTCTCTCCTCACTGCAGCTCTCTCTCCCCTCTCCTCCCTCCCTGCTCTTATCTCCCCTCTCTCTCTCCCTCTCCCTCCTCTCTCTCTCTCTCTCCTCCTCTCTCTCCCTCCTCCCTCTCTCTAACTCCCTTCCATCCCTCTCCCTCCCTCTCTCTCTCTCCTTCCCTCCCTCTCTTTCCCTCTCTCTCTCTCTCTCTCTCTCCCTCCCTCCCTCTCTATCTCCCACTCTCTCTCCTCTCTCCCCTCCCTCCTCTCTCTCTCTCCCTCCCTCTCTCTCTCTCTCCTCCCTCTCTCCTCTCCTCACTCCCTATCTCTCTCCTTCTCTCCCTCTCTCTCTCCCTCCCTCCCTCCTCTCTCCCTCTCTCTCCCCTCCTCTCCCCCCTCCTTCCCTATCTCTCTCTCTCTCTCTCTCTCCCCCCCCTCCATCTCTCTCTCCCTCCCTCCCTCCCTCTCTCTCCTCCCTCCCCTCTCTCTCCCTCCCTCTCTCCTCTCTCTCTCTCTCTCTCTCTCTCTCTCTCTCTTTCTTTCTGTTTGCAGACAATGGATACAGACACACACACCTGCCTCTTAACTCACTAACCTTTCCAACGCCAGATAAAGAGAGACCCAAGCATCGCTGAGCCCTCGCTCCTGACAATGCCAGACACGCAGAACAGAAAGCAGACACAGAGAGAGAGCTAGGCTATTGTGCTACTTAATTACCATCATCATCGGTGTGTGTGTGTGTGTGTGCGTGTGTGTGCGCGCGCGTGTTTATGTGTGTGTGTCTGTGTGTGCGTGCGTGTGTGTGTGTTTGTGTGTGTGTCTCTGTGTGTGTGTGTGTCTGTGTGTGTGTGTCTGTGTGTGTGTGTGTCTGTGTGTGTGTGTGTGTTAGCGCCATTGTCCGTGATGCTGACACATACAAACGGGAAAGGATGCGAATAGTTAGTTCAGATTTAGGCCAAAACTCCCTTCTTAAAGGGGGATACACGTGATACATTATAAAACCAAGTCAAGTCAAAAACACTTTAATCATCCCATGAAGGACAATTACAACACTGACAGGCAGATTGATACGCATCAAAATCTCAAAAGACACCCCCAAAAAAGCTACATTTCATATTGGTTAAAACATTCCAAAATGACTTCAAAATAAGCAAAGAACCATACAGTTACGTCTATTAAGAGCCACAACCCCACACCTTCATACATCTTAATGTGTAGAGATGCATGGTTTGGGCCCTAAATAGACGCAGTATTTACAACAAAGCTGGATGTTCAGCATTGAAAAGTGCAAAGACAGGAAACCAAGAGAAAAATATTAGCATGCAGAGCAACAAGGAAGAGGAAATTACTTGCATACAACGCTCGAAAGGTGGGAGAATGCATGCACTACTGGAAAATCCCCCTTGCATCCTCCCTTAAAGGGAAATGGAGAGGGGAGAGAGAGAGGGGAGAAGAGGGAGGAAGGGAGGGCGAGAGAGAGAGGGCGAGAGAGAGGGCGAGATAAAGAGAGAGGGGAGAAAGGGGGGAGAGAGAGGGGGGGAAGAGAGGGAGGCGAGATGTAAAGAGAGAGGGGAGAGAGGGAGAAGAGATGGGGAGAGAGAGGGAGGGGGAGAGAGAGACAGACAGACAGACAGACAAAGATATGAAATGAAATGACATGACATACTAGTTCATGAAGGCTATGGCCCCATAGAAGGAGAAATATACAAGCAAAAATGTGAGAGAGAGAGACAGAGAGACAGGGAGAGAGAGACACACACAGACAGACAGGCAGGCAGAGAGACAAACAGACAGAGAGAGGCGAGTGAGCGAAATGCCAGCTAAACAATTCATGAAATGCATCTGAAATTGAGCAGCAAGGAGTCTTGCAGTCCGAACAACGATACAATACAAAAATGGGAGAAGAAAAAAAAGAAGGAAAGGATTAAAAAAAAGAAAAGAGAAAGGAAGGAAGGAAAAAACCCAATGAAATAAAAAGGAGGAGGTACAGAAGTGACAAGTTAGCATTCGTAAGGGCTCTCCACTGTAGCCAAGGGGAAGAAAGGCGTTGGATGTAACAAAGCACCAACACCGTCTTTGAAACGCAAATGGGCTCACACTGTTTAAAAAAAAACCACTTATAAAATAGGTCTCTCTGTCTCTGTCTCTCTCTCTGTCTCTCATACTGTATTTGTGTTTGTAAAACCACTGGTCTTTTCCATTGCGCCCCCTCCCCCTCCCTCACTCTCTTTTTATGTAGTGTTGTCTAAGGTCCATGTACTATTCAACTATTTTTTAGAGGTCTCTATCTCTTTCTCTGCGTGCGTGTGTGTGTGTGTGTGACATCTGTTCACTTCAGTGATATTAGAGGAATGAGGGAGAAGTGTGTGAGGGTGTGGTGGGGGGGGGGGGTATGTGTGTGTGCGTGTGTGAGTGTGTGTGTGTGACATCTGTTCACTTCAGTGATATTAGAGGAATGAGGGAGAAGTGTGTGTGAGTGTGTGTGTGTGTGTGGACAGAGAGGGGGCAGGATCTCTCTCTCTCTCTCTCTCTCTCTCTCTCTCTCTCTCAATTTGTTTGTTCTTTTGTACAGCATGGTGTAAAACAAAAAAGCCCTGAGCTAACTCATTTACTCTCTCTCTCTCTCTCTCTCTCTCTCTCTCTCTCTCTCTCCTTAAGATCTGTTTCTCCACTATAAATTGCTGACTGACGGCTAAGAACGATGCTGGTGTAGGCTGAGAGGTGAGATATTTGTCTTCCCTCACCTTTACCTAACCCACCTCTTGTGTGCTGGCTATTGTCTGGCACGTGACCTGAATGTCCATTTTGAACTAAGATCTCAACCACATGTGACCATGTCCCGCATAATGATGAATATTTCCATTTCCTTACAACCATAGAAGCAAGCAATTTCATGAAAACACTTTTCAAGAACGTGGGTTTTCATTTGTTTGTAACAGGTGCTTCAGAACTTCTACGCAGCAGAAGGTTTTCAGCGTAAAATTGAATTTTGTTAACAAGGTGTGCATGGTTATTTTAGCTTTAAATAAAAAAAATTTTACCAGGTGTGTGGTTTTCTTAGATTAAAATCAAATTGCTTTACCAGGTGTGGGGGTTTTTAACTTAATTTTTTTAACCAGGTGTGGGGGTTTTTTAGCTTAATTTTTGTTTTACCAGGTGTGGGTTTCTAGCTTAACATATAATTTTAGGGGGTGTGCTGCCTCCGAAGGAAAGTTACAAATTGAATTCTTCATGGTTACACCCTGCTGCTTTTATCCTTCCATCACTCATTCCACCCAACCATAAACACCTCGCCCACACAGAACTCTACCAGCCACGGGAACTTGCACACACAGTAACCTAGATCCCAATGGACCGATAATTATATCGTACACAAAGTACTATCTCTATCTACACAGCTTTCCTTTTCTTAAATTTCATTTGTAACTAAATCCCCGAAGTCGGAATGCGGCTACCATCAAGAGAGGACGGGATAGCCTAGTGGTTAGAACATTGCACTCACAATCTGACGACCCAGGTGTGATTCCTGTTCAAGGGAGATATTTTCCCCTGGAGTTAACATCAGTGCAAGACTCCACTCTCCCCAAAAGTCCTTCGGATGAGACTATAAACCGAGGTCCCGTGTGCGAACGCATGCAGCACATCTTGCACACACGTTAAATCCTGTTCTGCTTTTTGCAAGAGTAGGCCATTGTGTGCCGGTGGGAAGAGATGACAAAATTTACAAAACCGCATACACACGGGGACTGGATGTAAAAAAGCACATAAGTGCTTATTCCATTATACTCGATATAAAAGAATAAAATAAAAGCTAAAAACATAAGTAGCCGCATTAAGGTGAACAAAAACAGTCGCATACGCAAAATCTGACCATTGGGAAACCTTGGAGCTCTATCCCAGGAACACAGAGGAAAAAGAAATGTGTAAGGAAAACATTGTACAGAACAGCCTAATTTCTATGTTTAGAGTCCTGTGTAACCAAAGACTTACGTTGTGAGTACTTTCACACGCCCACGTCTACAAGTTGTGGTTCTGTTAAATTTCATGTACCCCAACGAGAAGCGGGACAGGGGGTGGGGGATGGGGGGGGGGTGCGGGGGGGGGGGGGGTGTTCCTTGAAAGGAATGTTGAATCTCGAACCATAGGCGTGGGCACGAAAACAAAGGGAGATAACTGTGTATTCGCATCTCATGACACGCCTCATCTCTGCCCTCTCTGCCTCTGTTGTAATGTCAAAGGCCCCCATCTTCACAATGATCACGACACACATTAAACTGCTGTGGACAGGCAGTCGCCGCCAGGACACCAGTCATTAGTGCCGCTCCTTGCCCACCCCAACGTCCTCGCTTGGCTTCCTATCCATTTGGGGGGGGGGGGGCGTTAAATAAGGCGGGGGGGGGGGGGTAGAGAACCCAGGCGAGGGGGTGGGGGTTGGGGGGGGGGTTAGGAGGAAAAGCCCAGGGAGGGGAAGCAGAGTATGGGGAGGGATCAGGCAGTGGGGGAGTTAGGAGGGAAAACCCGGGGATGAGAGGGGGGGGGGGAATAGGTAAATTCGCTGAGAAGTGTTATTTGTTTGTTAAGTTCGTTGTTCTCTTTAGGTACCTTCTCCTCCTTTCCCTATCCCTTTCTCTAAAAGAAAATTCCTGGAGAATGTTTGGCCCTGTGGTAGACTCCTTGTGTGGAGAGGTACGTTACAGTCCTATCCACCTTTTTAATCCTTTCATTTCTAGGATCATGGAATAAGGACAAAATGTTTGCATACAGTCCCCGTCTGCGCGCGGCTTTGTAAAAGTTTTGTCAACCATTCCCACCAGCACATAAAGGCCTTCTCTTCCGAAAGGCTGAACGGGTTTTAACGTGCGTGCAAGATGTTCTGCGCGCGTTTGCACGCAAGATCTTGGTCTGTAGCCTCATCTGAAGAATGTTCGGGGGAGTGGAGTTGGCACTGGCTTTAACTCCAGGGGAAAAATCGCCTTGAACCGGAGTCTCGATGGTAGCTGGACCTTGGGCCGTCAGCTAACAAGCACAATCCTCTAACCACCAGACCACTCCGTCCACCCTTCGTAAAAGAGTAGGCAAGCCATGACCGGTGGTATGGATGGCACGAACATACCCAGCATGCACATCTTGTGAGTATACGCTCCGCCAAGTTCAGACTGACAAAAGGACGCTGCCTAAAAAAAAAATTTTACAATGTCCCAACAACTTTTCAAAGAACTTCAAATAAAGGTGTTCCATAACCTATGTAGTCGTAGGGAAGCGAGACATCAAAGACCTCAGCTTCTCCAAGGGCCAGCATATCCAGGACGGCGCCTATCTCCTCTCCCTGGCTGCTTTACCTTCCCTGACCCTAAAGAGGGCAGGTACCTACTTACTTACAGCTGGGTGAACTGGGGGGGGGGGGGGGGGGGGACTCTACTGAAGCTGAGGCGGGCAAACTTACCTACCCGCGAGGCAGCCACGCTCAAAGCTGACCCTTCAGAGAGGTGAAAGAAAACCAGCTTAAGCCAGGGATACCTTATGTTGTTTTTCTTTGTTGTCGTTCCCTTGGAGGTCTTCCTGCTGCCTTCAGCCAGTATGGCGTTTCTGTCTGTCTATCTGTCTGTCTCTCTATCCGTCTGTCTGTGCAGGGGTCAGGGGCACTGGACAGGGTTCCCCTTTGACACGGTGTTTGTTGATCGATCAGCTGAAGGGGTTGTCAGCCCTTGTTTGGAGTCGGGTTTTTTTGCTATGCATGCTCTGTGGCTTAGAGCGAAGGCATGTCTTCTTAGCAAGGCGCAGATCTATCCAAGCGTTAAAAAGCATACCCACATACACGCGCACACGTACAAACGCGCATATACACACTCGTATATGCGTGTGTACGCTCGCGCACACAGAGGGGGAAAATGATCACATTTGCAAACAGGACTTTTTTTAAAAAACTAAAAAAACGCGGTGTTGCTCTTTTGGCGACGCGCGCTTCCCGGTGAGAGCAACCCGAATTTTACATAAAGAAAACCGCTGTGAATATGAAAGTGTTTAATAATAATAATACTAATAATAGTACTGATAATAACAACAATAATAACAACAATAATAATAATAATGTATGGTATTTATATAGCGCTGAATCTTGTAAAGCAAACAAATCGAAGCACTTGAGGGTGGTGC
Source organism: Rapana venosa (assembly GCA_028751875.1). Taxonomy (NCBI): domain Eukaryota; kingdom Metazoa; phylum Mollusca; class Gastropoda; order Neogastropoda; family Muricidae; genus Rapana; species Rapana venosa. Next base: position 30,662,729 of record CM054148.1, on the reverse strand, counting down.
CCATCTCCTCTCCCTCTCTGCTGCTTTACCTTCCCTGACCCTAAAGAGGGCAGGTACCCATTTACAGCTGGGTGTAAAAATACAATACATTGCAATGCAATACAATACAACATAACACACACACCACACACACACACACACAACATAACACACACACACACACACACACACACACACACACAGCTTTACTGCTCTAGTTCATTCAAGTTTTCCTTTAGCCTGAAAAGGGGGAGCGGGGAACGCCTCATTTCCCTGTTCCCCCCATCTCCTAGAGAAAGAGAGTCTTCACGAGGCATTGTCCCGTCCAGCAGAAGCTGGCTCTTGTGGATCAAGGGATTCACAGCAGCCTCCTTGCCTGATCCGCTCACGTCAGATAGTCGGCGATAAGCGAGCGGCGTCTGCATACCCACCCAGCAGGAGTGAGCACGCCAGTCTGTGTCACGCTTGTACAAGGAACCTGGAGCACCTAACTGCCACCCTGACGGCTACACGGCCACAGAGACACCGGGTAGCAT
>CM054148.1:30627214-30657214 GCA_028751875.1 Rapana venosa | reverse complement strand
TGGTTGTAAAAAAAAGCGTGTTTATTTATGCCATAACCCTCTTTAAATAAAATTTATTCAATTCTATTCTCTCTCTCTCTCTCTCTCTCTCTCTCTCTCTCTCTCTCTCTCTCTCTCTCTCTCTCTCTCTCTCTTTACTCGTGTGTTGCAAGAATGGTGTCTTAGCGTATCTTGAACTATCGGACGAGTTAGGACACATTTAGAAGCAAGCGTACATGCATATATACAAGCTGTGCACGCAAGCGCGTGCGAGCAAGCAAGCGCACATACATACATGTACACACACATACATACACACACGTGCATGCACACGCGGCCGCGCGTGCACACACACATACATGTACATATGTACACACGCGCGCGACGCGCGCATACACACTCCCATGCACAAATATAATTACCATTTAGTAGTAGCAGCAGCAGCAGTAGCAGCGCAACAGTAGCAGTAGTAGTAGTAGAAGTGTCATCATTTTTTATCCTTATTATCATGATCATTATTACTATCATCATCATTATCATTGCTGTTATTATCGTTTATGATGATAATTAGTAATAATAACACTTTGCTTTTATTATCCGTAATTTGTCATGGATGGTTTAGTAAAACAAAACCCCGAATATTTTGCTTGTTTAATGCACTAACTAAAAATAAAAGCGTCCACACACACACACACACACACACACACTTGCCGCTATATGCATGCGGTCACTGACCTCTGATCACAATTGAAAGGGGTGGGGGGGGGGGGGGGCAGGTTGCTTTCTTTCAGGGTTTTTTACATCTTGTTTTTGGGTGTGTAGGGTTTTGGGGAGTTAAAACAAGTTTTCTAGCCAAGCAGCAGTATAGTGATGGCTTTAAGTTGTTGCACAGGTTGCTGATGGGGATCGGCTGCATGAAGTTCATTTAAAGGTTGCGATCGATAACGAGATTTGAACAGTTCTTTTCTTCTTTTCTCTCTCTCTCTCTCTCTCTCTCTCTCTCTCTCTCTCTCTCTCAACATGATATTGACGACCTCAAACTGCTATGCCCATTATGTAAGCAAGCACCGGAGAATGAAGTACATTTTGTGTTGTGTTGTCCAGTATTAGAGGATGTTAGGCAGAACTACATCCCTGTTAAATATAGTAGACAGCCTAATTTATTTAGACTCTGTTTACTCCTGGCGTCAAGACATCCTGAGGTTGTGCGCAGCCTCACTTTGTGTAAAGCTTTCAGAATAAGAGAGATATTGTTATCCTAAGTCATATTTTTGAAACTGACTTTTTGTTATACAGTAACATTTTGTCGTTGCTATTGCTTTTACCCCCACCAAAATACTAAGCAGTTCGGCAGCCCCCTTCATGTATGGGCCAATGGCTTTTTTGTGAATAAATCATTCGAGTTCTCTCTCTCTCTCTCTCTCTCTCTCTCTCTCTCTCTCTCTCTCTCCACATAATACCTTCGCATCATACACAGACGTGTAGGTCAAAGCGCACACGCGCCCATACGTGCAATCATGCATTCACACACACACACATACACACACACACAACACACACACACACACACACACACACTCACATACACACCAATCCCATCTCCTAGTATCAAGTAAAGTAGATTTTTTCACTCTTTTATATATCTTTTTTTTAAGTACAGTAATATTGTGAATTTCATTATACAAAATGCCATGGTAACTCACGTGTGTGTGTGTGTGTGCGTGTGTGTGTGTGTGTGCGTGCGTGTGTGTGCTGACGCGCGCGCATGGGTATGTCTGATTGTGCTAGTGTGTGTGCGTGTGTGTGCACGTGCGCATGCGCCCATGATAGCGTGTTTTTATGCACGTGTCCATATGTGGATTAAAAAAAAAACAAGTTAAAGCGAGGGAAGAAATGGTTGCTTGGGCCTGTGATATTGATTTGTGCTGTTTTATGTTTACTTGTTGACTGGGTTGGGGGTTTTTTGCTATGTTTGCTTGTCACCCACATGGATTTCTCGCTCTTTGTGAAACATTGAAGATTTCCTATTGGTTGGGGGCACAAACAGGGAGTGAACCCCTACTTCTGGCTCTCTGGGTAGCTGCCTTACCTTCCCCTCCACCACCGCTGCACCTGTGTGATCAACCCCACCAGGGGTCACCCAGTGTCCACCCCCTTTGCTACTTCTCCTACCCGTAATGCACAGGGCCAAAGAGGGGTCAGCACTTCTACCCAGTCTGGCGACCACCCGGCAGGACCCAATGGAGCATAAACCGCGCTCGGTCACCCGTGACAGCTTTTTTTCTTTTTCTGTCAGTTCCAACCCTGTCAGTGCCCCTCCCCCAGCGTGCCACACGAGGTGGGAAGAGTATGGGTTGTGGTGTCGTTATGTGGGTGTTGTCCTTAAATTGGCCAGGCTCAATAAGTTATAGAAGAACTGTTCTTCACTGGCTGCCTGTCTCCCAAAGACTGAAGTATAAGATCAATACCCTCTGTTTCAAATGTCTCCACAAATCTGCACCCTCTTATCTCTGTAACTGTCTTCACCTGTATACTCCATCCCGTTCCCTTCGTTCAGCCGCAGATACTTTGCGCTTTCGAACACCCAGATTCAAACAAACCACTGTTGGCCGTCGCTCTTCTTCTGTTTCTGGTTCATGCACCTGGAATGACCTCTCTTTCTCTTCGCCAAAAGCCTTCATTTGATACCTTCAAATCCAGCCTCAAAACACACACTTATTTCCTACCTGAGACTTTCCCCCCACATCATTAGCCATTACACCCAGCGGTGTGTAGGGCAGCAACAAAGCCCTTCCACTCCTGCCTATTCTGGGCCAACCTATTCACTGATCCCCAAGAGTGCTGCATGGCCTTCATCTCACTTTCTACAGTTCTTCTCCACGTTGCTTTTGGTCTTCCTTTCTTTCTTCTTCCTTCTGGGGTCCAGTGCAATGCTGTTCTTGTGATTGACTGTGGGTCTCTTCGGAGGATGTGCCCAATCCACTTCCACCGTCGTCTGGTGATGATGGTTCCCATGTCTTCTTGCCTGCATCTCCGTAGTAGGTCTTCATTGGAGATCTTCTCTGGCCAAAAGATCCGGAGAATTCTTCGCAGGCATATGGTGTGGAAGGATCGAAGTTTGGTAAGATCCACTTCCGTCATCCTCCAGCACTCAGAACCGTACAGGAGCGTAGACACAACACAGCTCTGGTATAGCTTCAGCTTGGTGTTGGTGCTGTACTGAGTTGATCTCCAGATATTGTTCATCTCCCTAAACACATTCCTGGCCTTGCCCAGTCTGTTGTGGATGTCTTCTTTTGTGCCGCCCTCTGGTTTGATGATGCTGCCAAGGTATGTGAACTTGTCTGTCTGGCGCAGGTCAGTTCCATTCACTTTCACAGGGGCTGGTGTATTCTCATTGAGCGACATTGTCTCTGTTTTCTTGGTGCTAATACGAAGCCCCACTTGCTGTCCGAATGTTTGGAGTCTGCTGGTCTTCTCCTGGATATGTTGGTCCCCCACATATCTGTCCCTAATTTTCAACAGCATCTTCCACATCCTAAGTGTGTTCGCGAGTGTGTGTGTGTGTGTGTGTGCGTGTGCGTGCGTGCGTGCGTGCGTGCGTGCGTGGTGCGTGCGCGCATGGATTTGAAATCTGTTTTTCATTATGTTTAAGGAGAGTTGCATGCGTATAAATGATTTGAGTGCAAGCGCCTCGATTTGTTTGTTTTTACAAGATTCGGCGCTATATAAATTCCATATATTATTATTATTATTATTATTATTATTATTATTATTATTATTATTCCCCCTCCTAATCTGGAAAAATTAAAGAGGAATTGCTGCGTACCATATTTGGTATAAGAAATATCTGCTTAAGGAATATCTGCGTTCAGCTTGAAATGGGTCACAAAATTGCGGTACAAACAATTCCAAAATCCCATTACCTCTGTGAGCGTAGGATTAGTATCTCCCATGACAGTGGAACACTTCCTCCAGACCTGTCTGTCCAGCACACCAAAACCTGAGGGCCGATATCTGGCCTACTGACCTGCCCATGAGGGACACACTCTTCGGACCCCTGGAGGGCCTTCAGCGCACAGCAGCATTTGTCAGGGCCTCAGGAGTTGCTGTCTGAGCGTTCGACGGTGAAGAAGAAGCATCAAACTCAACAGATGTTTCTGGTAAAGTTCGAGAGTACTCGACTTAGGTTTTTAATCAATTGGTATATGTTATTGCTATTATTCTGGGTCGTGTTTACGTCTGTGTGGATATAAAGATAAATGTTCTAAGCAGTTTGAAAATAGTTTCTGGCAGCTTATGGACCGGTTTCGGGCAGTTGTGTTGTACCAGTTAGAGACAAGACAACCACTTAACGACACCACAAACGCACCCAAACAGGGATGGGAAGGGCTGAGGGGAGAGGACAGACAGGGAAAAGGATGGAGGCGGAGGAATGTGAGCAATCTGATGACCAAACAGTGTGTTTCCTCTGTCGTCTGCCTGCAATGGGTAAAGGTAACAGAGTCACAGGAACAGTGGAAAAAAGAACAGAAGAGAGAAAAAAAGAAATAATCAAAGACAAGAAGAAAGAAAAACAGAAAGAAAACAAAAGGACAGAAAGAAGCATAGGCAGGTAGAAAGAGCGGAAGGAAAAATAGAAAGAAGTCAAGAAAGAAAGAAACAAACAAACAAAGACAGACACACACACAGACAGAGAGAAAGAAAGACAATAACGAAAGGAAGAGACAGAAATAAACATAGACAGGTAGAAAGAAAGGAAGGAAGAGAAAGAAAGAAACAACAAAGAAACAAAGACAGACAGACAAACAGAAAGACAGAAAGACAGACAGACAAGAAAGAAACAAACAAAGACAGACAGAAAGACAGAAAGAGAGACAGACACACAGAAAGGAAGACAGAGAGAAAGAAAGAAAGGCAATATAGAAAAACAAGGAAAAAGAACCATATCGAAAATAAGGCAGAAAGGACAAAAGAAAGTTACACAAAAGAAAGAACAGAAGAGAAAAGAAAGGAAAGAGAAACGAGCAAACAAAGAAGGAAAGAATCAAACAGGCACACACAGAGACCACAGACCAGAGAAACACAAACACACTGGCATGGTGTGTATGGTCATTTTCTACCAGGCACAAAACCCATATAGTTTACCAAACATTTTCAGAAAGTGACGTTTATAAATAGACATTGAAAAAAAACTTACTTCAAAACTGACTGAAATCTTTATGATGTTCAAAGTTTCCACCTTATGGAATGGAATATTTACAGCCTTAGTATGTTAAAGTTAGTTTTTAAGTACAGTTATTTGACACTTTTTGTTATTGTTTTCATTCTCTTGTTTATATTACTTTTCCCGTCTAAAATCACTAAATGTGAATAGACGTTAAACTGAAGATCTCTCTCTCTCTCTCTTTCTTTCTCTCTCTCTGTCTTCCTTTCTGTGTGGGGGGAGCTCACGTGCATTCAAGAGAGTAAGACGTGTTATTTACTTCTCTGATATTTTGCACTAGTACATGTACCAGAAGCTAGCAGTCATCTTGAAAGTTAGGCACCAGGTAGCTTTAGTACCATGCCAGCTGTACCACTGGACTTCCGTGCCCGCTGTGGCTGCTTTGTGGCCACTTTCATCTTCTTCATGTCGCGTAGAGCTAGAAGAATGGCTGAACTACGGTTTCCGACATTGAAGCCAAAAACTCGGCTGGACGGTGTCTGGTGGGATTGGCCCTCACTGTAATTTTTTTCAGTAATCTTCTGATGCAGTGTGGAGATGTAGAGTCCAACCCCGGCCCTCCCAAGCAGGTTCCCACCAAGCAGACGCGTCTGACGAGCAGCAGTGACTCCAGGAGGGTGAGTGCAGGCAGGGGTGTGGCAGACACAGGCGGTGAGTGTGGATCAGAACCAACTGACGTCATGACAATGTTACAGGACATGAATCGTAAATTCGATGAAATGCAGCGTGACATCAGACGGATGAACAACTCTTTCACGAAACTTGAAAATGACTTTCAGGGTTTAAAAGAAGAACTGGAATACCTTAGACAGTCAAATCATGAACTGGCAGTGTCAAATAAGGAACTTAACGAGAAAGTAACAAATCTGGAAGCGAAAGTGGATGATTTGGAAAGTCGCTCCAAGCGAAATAACATAATCATTCATGGAATCCCCAGAGACAGAAATGAAACGCCAGAAATGTGTGAACATATGTTAAAAGACATGTTTATTGATCAACTTGACTTGACTGATGATGTTTCTTTCGACAGGGTTCATCGCCTGAGTGCAAAGGACAGTTCACCTATAATTGCGAGGTGCACCTTCTATAAGCAAAAGGTGAAGATCCTGAAAGCTAAGTGGAAGTTGAAGGCACCAACACTTTCATTGGGGAAGACTTTTCCCAGAGGATTCGAACCCTCAGAAGGAAACTGGTTCCTCATCTGAAAGCCGCCAAAGATCAAAAGAAAAAGGCCACAATGGTCTATGACCATCTACTGATCGATGGCAAAAAGTTCTTTCTGAGTGACGATGAGAGCACAGTAGTAGAGAGACCATAGGGATACGGCCGGCCTAGCAAGAAACAGAGGCATTGTTTTTCTCCGGAGGGACGGGTGGGTAAAAATACAGGGATAGACAGTGTGAGTGCGACACCGGGTAGAGAGAGTGTGTCAAGCAGCCCCAATACCCCACGTGCAAATCAAGTTCGAAAAACACGCACGAATTTCTGTTCAGAGTGCACAGGTGTGCCGGCTTGTTGTGAAGAAATATGTTCGGGTGCAAGTGCACTCTTGTGTGGTGAAGAGAATGTGTCTGAGAGTGACTGTGGTAATAAAGATGGGCGTGGCTGTTGTGATGTTCCAAATGCCTGCAATGATGATGTTGATCCCCAAACCAATACAGGGAATGGTTCTAACTCTAAAAGACACAGCTCTTTCCTTCATTGGAATGTTAGCGGTGTACTTTCTAAATTGTCTGATCCTGACTTTGTTGAATATGTTTCTTCTTTTGATTTTGTTTGTCTCGTAGAGACTTTCGTTGAGGAATTTCATTCGATGTTGTTTCATGACCATGCTGTTTATGTTAAACCTGCGCTGAAGTTTACTGAGCGTGGTAGACGATCTGGAGGAGTGATCTGTCTGATAAGAAAGACTCTTGTGAAGCATGTCAGAGTGATGGATGTGAATTATGATAATGTGTTGGTATTCCTTATAGACAAAGATTTGTTTCACTTGGAAAATAATGTGTTATATGTATGTGCCTATGTTCCTCCCAACAGTTCACCATACTATACTGTGTACGATATAGATAATGGTATTAACCAAGTTGAGGATTGTTTAGTAGAACTTGTCAGTTCATTAGGTGACGTTTCAATTCTTATGTGTGGTGACTTCAATGGAAGAACAGCCGATATTTCCCCTTGTGTCAATGAGGATTTTCAACAGTTCTCAGTGTTTAATAAATGTGACGAAGTGAAAGTTAAAAGATGTTCTCAAGATCAAGTTTTAAATTTGTATGGGAAAAGTTTGTTAAACATGTGTGTTGCTTTAGAACTATTTCTTTTGAATGGTGTTTGTTATGGTGACACTGAAGGACATTTCACGTATATAAGTGATTCTGGAAACAGTGTCAACGATTATTTTGTTGCATCTTATGGTTTGTTTGACTATATATATTCAATGTGTACAATTATTGTGAGAGACAGAATAGAGTCTGATCACATGCCCTTGGAATTTCATATGAATGTAAAAGATATAAATATGTACAATAGAAAGCATCAGAACAGCTGTGAACATATAGAAAAATTTGTATGGAACACAGAATTTGCATCTGCTTTTGTTAACTTGATAAATTCAGACAGTGCACGCCTACAGTTATTGAAGGCTACAGATGTAGTTAGTGTCAATGTAAATAAAGCGATAGAAATGTTTAATGATGTTGTAAAAGATGCGGCTGATTGCATGAATCAGCAATTTTTTGTTAAAAAGAACAAGTCACAAAATAAATGGTTTGACTTAGAATGTAGAGCTGCCAGGCAAAACGTGAGAAAGGTATTGAGGAAATATAGAAAAACTTTGGATAATAATGATCGCCAAACATATTGTTTAGAGAGACGAGAATATAAAAATATGTTGCATCGAAAGAAAAGGTATTTTCATGACTCATTATTTAAGCAAGTAATTGATTCAGTCAAAAATCAAGAAGAGTTCTGGAGGAATGTAAGATTAGTATTAAAGAAAAGAACATATATTCAGAACAGCATCACATTAGATCAGTGGCATAAACATTTCAAGCAAGTATTAGATAAAGAATCAAATGTAGAAGTTGAAGTTGAAGCAAATGGATTGTCACAAGACAATGAAACTCTGTCTTGTCCAGATCAAGATATTACTAAACAGGAAGTAATTTCAGCGATAAGAAAGTTGAAGAATGGTAAAGCAGCAGGGCCAGATGGATTGCTAGGTGAGTTTTTCAAACATTTAGGAGATAGTGCTATAGATTTTCTCGTAGAGTTGTTTAATGTTCTATTTGATAAGGGTATCTATCCAGAGAGCTGGACAGAATCAGTTATAATTCCACTGTTCAAAAAAGGTAACACAAATGATCCAAATAACTATAGAGGGATTTCTTTATGTAATATAGCAAGTAAACTATACAGCTCAATAGTAAATCAAAGATTATCTAGGTGGATTGAAGCAAATAATATCACAGGTGAATATCAGGCAGGCTTCAAGAAAGGCTATAGTACAATTGATCATATATTTACTTTATTGGCTGCCATTCAAAAACAATTTGTAAACAATCGTAAACTCTATGTAGCCTTCATTGATTTCGAAAAGGCCTTTGATTCTATTTCAAGACAACTTTTATGGCCAATTCTAAGCAAAAATGGTATTAAGGGAAAGTTTTACAACTGTATAAAAAGTATGTACAATGATGTAAAGGCTAAAATAAAAAATGGGGCTAAGTTTAGTGACTACATTAAATGTACGCAAGGGGTTAAACAAGGAGATGTATGCAGCCCAGTTCTGTTTTCGTTGTTTATTAATGAAGTCGCTCTTGATATAATAAAAAATGGGAGACATGGTGTTACTTTCGATTTAGTAGAATTATTCGTTATGTTGTTTGCAGACGATATTGTTTTGTTATCTGATACTGTTATTGGTTTGCAAACGCAATTGAACAGTTTGGACGCTGCATCTCAAAGACTTCAGCTTAAAGTAAACATGGAAAAAAGTAATATCATAGTATTTCGTAAGGGTGGATATCTGGCTTCTCGTGAAAGATGGTTTTATGGAAAATCTCAAATCAAAGTTGTAAATGCTTATAAGTATCTAGGTATATATTTTTCTACTAAGCTTAGTTTTACTTTTGCCTGTCAAGATCTTGTGAGCAGAGGTAAACGAGCAGTCATGAATATCTTAATGTTTTTGAACAAATATGACAGTAGTTCAGCGGAATTGTTTTTTAAGTTGTTTGATGCACAGGTGCAGCCAATTGTTCAGTATGGTGCAGAAATATGGGCTTTCTTTGCAGGGCATGAAATTGAAAAATTACATTTATTCGCAATGAAACGATTCCTACTTGTTAACAGGCGAACACCAAACGATCTAGTTTATGGTGAGCTTGGAAGACATCCATTGTATTTAAATTCTTATGTGAAATGCATTGGGTATTGGTTAAAAGTATCGCAGATGTGTGGAAACAGACTCCCTTCCCAAGCATATAAGCTTTTGTATGACCTCGATGAGAGAGGGAAGATAACATGGGTGACTAGCGTGCGTAAGTGTTTGTGTGAAAATGGTTTTGCATTTGTGTGGCTTAATCAGGGTGTTGGGTGTGTCAAGAGTTTTCTGGCCTCCTTTAAACAACGTATCATAGATTGTAGATGGCAGCATTGGGAGAGCCACATTCAAAGCAGCGACAGATTTTCTTTATATAAATTATTCAAAGCAAATCACCTTGTTGAAACATACCTAACCATGAATATGAATAAGTTTGTAAGGTGTGTATTGACCAAGTTTCGTTTTGGGGTCACCGATATGATGGTACATCATTTAAGATATCAAATATATGACAGAAATATGACGTGCCCCATGTGTAAACTGTATAGAGAAGATGAGGTACACTTTGTTTTCTGTTGCCCAGCACTGGAAGATTTAAGAACAAAATACATTCCTTCTAAGTTTTATAAGAGACCTGCACTATTTAGATTAGTCTTACTTTTGTCCTCCACCAATGTAAACACTATACGAAATGTTGCTATGTACTTGCATAAGTCTTTCAAAAGAAGAGAAACGATGATGTCATGATTACCTTTAGATTGCAAAACTGTTATGTATGTGTTGGAGGTACAGGACTTAGGTGTGGAATGTACAAACCATTACCAATCATGTATACCCCTTCAAATGGGGCCAAGGCCTTTTTTGAATAAATTATTGTCATTGTCATTGTCATTGTCATTCCTTTCTGTGTGTCTGTCTTTCTTTCTGTCTGTCTGTGTTTGTTTGTTTCTGTCTTGACTTCTGTCTTTTTCATCCTTCCTTTTTTTCTGTACTTTTAACTCCGCGGGAAGTCTGCCTGCTTGGCCTCAGTCGACACATTCTGACTTCAGGGTAGAAAGTCAAAGTTACAATCTGGTTTGGAAATCTGACAGACACAGTAGAGGCAAAATTGGACCAAGTTGTATTTTGTTCATGTCATCATGTATTGAACTGGCCACGATGATGTTCTACTAATTTGCATTAAACTGGAACGTATAACTTATCAAACAATCAGTCATTCTCTACGTTATAAACACACAAACTTGATAGTTGTGTACAGTTTATACCTACTCTGTTAGGGTTTGCAGAGACTGAATGAGGGTAGTGAAATGAAGTATGTCCCGCTGGCCGGAACCCATTAAACTGGCTATAACAACGCCAGCTGTTCCACGTGCTTATGCCATCAAGTTTTAACTGTGCTTTATTTCCGTTTGTAAGCATTGCTTGGTGTTTTAAAATACATGTAGTGGTTATGTGTCTGTCGGAAATTGCATTAATTTAAATGTAGATTTTTATATTGGGGGGAAGGTGGGGTTAAAGTGTGGGAGAAAGGCAATGGGTGTGTGTTTTGCTGGTTACATTTGGAAATTCAGAATATCAATTATAATTACTATTTGTGTAATATTTGGCAACAGGGCATGTTTATTGCTTTTTCATATATTTTGTCCAGGTTTCAATTTTTAGAGCTCAGAAATTAAGTGCGACATTGTTTCTGGCACAACCGACTGTCTGGACGATAAGTTAAACAAAGACAAACCACTTGACATAAATGTATACCAATGTCCTCCGAAAATGAAATATTTAAAAACCAGCACTTAACTGCGTTAGCACGCAAAACAACGCAGCACACGAAATCTTAGATATCGAATCCTCGATAAAAAAAATATGAATATGTAAATTTCTGGACATCGTCAGCTTTTCAGCTTAATTCCTCATTACCAGACTATTTCTTAATTTCATCATCATCATCATCATCACATCATCCATGATTATCATCATCAAAAATAGAAAGAAGTCAAGAAAGAAAGAAACAAACAAACAAAGACAGACACACACACAGACAGAGAGAAAGAAAGACAATAACGAAAGGAAGAGGACAGAAATAAACATAGACAGGTAGAAAGAAAGGAAGGAAGAGAAAGAAAGAAACAACAAAGAAACAAAGACAGACAGACAAACAGAAAGACAGAAAGACAGACAGACAAGAAAGAAACAAACAAAGACAGACAGAAAGACAGAAAGAGAGACAGACACACAGAAAGGAAGACAGAGAGAAAGAAAGAAAGGCAATATAGAAAAACAAGGAAAAAGAACCATATCGAAAATAAGGCAGAAAGGACAAAAGAAAGTTACACAAAAGAAAGAACAGAAGAGAAAAGAAAGGAAAGAAAACGAGCAAACAAAGAAGGAAAGAATCAAACAGGCACACACAGAGACCACAGACCAGAGAAACACAAACACACTGGCATGGTGTGTATGGTCATTTTCTACCAGGCACAAAACCCATATAGTTTACCAAACATTTTCAGAAAGTGACGTTTATAAATAGACATTGAAAAAAAACTTACTTCAAAACTGACTGAAATCTTTATGATGTTCAAAGTTTCCACCTTATGGAATGGAATATTTACAGCCTTAGTATGTTAAAGTTAGTTTTTAAGTACAGTTATTTGACACTTTTTGTTATTGTTTTCATTCTCTTGTTTATATTACTTTTCCCGTCTAAAATCACTAAATGTGAATAGACTTTTAAACTGAAGATCTCTCTCTCTCTCTCTTCTTCTTTCTCTCTCTCTGTCTTCCTTTCTGTGTGGGGGGAGCTCACGTGCATTCAAGAGTAAGACGTGTTATTTACTTCTCTGATATTTTGCACTAGTACATGTACCAGAAGCTAGCAGTCATCTTGAAAGTTAGGCACCAGTAGCTTTAGTACCATGCCAGCTGTACCACTGGACTTCCGTGCCCGCTGTGGCTGCTTTGTGGCCACTTTCATCTTCTTCATGTCGCGTAGAGCTAAAGAATGGCTGAACTACGGTTTCCGACATTGAAGCCAAAAACTCGGCTGGACGGTGTCTGTGGGATTGGCCCTCACTGTAATTTTTTTCAGTAATCTTCTGATGCAGTGTGGAGATTGTAGAGTCCAACCCCGGCCCTCCCAAGCAGGTTCCCACCAAGCAGACGCGTCTGACGAGCAGCAGTGACTCCAGGAGGGTGAGTGCAGGCAGGGCTGTGGCAGACACAGGCGGTGAGTGTGGATCCGAACCAACTGACGTCATGACAATGCTACAGGACATGAATCGTAAATTCGATGAAATGCAGCGTGACATCAGACGGATGAACAACTCTTTCGCGAAACTTGAAAATGACTTTCAGGGTTTAAAAGAAGAACTGGAATACCTTAGACAGTCAAATCATGAACTGGCAGTGTCAAATAAGGAACTTAACGAGAAAGTAACAAATCTGGAAGCGAAAGTGGATGATTTGGAAAGTCGCTCCAAGCGAAATAACATAATCATTCATGGAATCCCCAGAGACAGAAATGAAACGCCAGAAATGTGTGAACATATGTTAAAAGACATGTTTATTGATCAACTTGACTTGACTGATGATGTTTCTTTCGACAGGGTTCATCGCCTGAGTGCAAAGGACAGTTCACCTATAATTGCGAGGTGCACCTTCTATAAGCAAAAGGTGAAGATCCTGAAAGCTAAGTGGAAGTTGAAGGGCACCAACACTTTCATTGGGGAAGACTTTTCCCAGAGGATTCGAACCCTCAGAAGGAAACTGGTTCCTCATCTGAAAGCCGCCAAAGATCAAAAGAAAAAGGCCACAATGGTCTATGACCATCTACTGATCGATGGCAAAAAGTTCTTTCTGAGTGACGATGAGAGCACAGTAGTAGAGAGACCATAGGGATACGGCCGGCCTAGCAAGAAACAGAGGCATTGTTTTTCTCCAGAGGGACGGGTGGGTAAAAATACAGGGATAGACAGTGTGAGTGCGACACCGGGTAGAGAGAGTGTGTCAAGCAGCCCCAATACCCCACGTGCAAATCAAGTTCGAAAAACACGCACGAATTTCTGTTCAGAGTGCACAGGTGTGCCGGCTTGTTGTGAAGAAATATGTTCGGGTGCAAGTGCACTCTTGTGTGGTGAAGAGAATGTGTCTGAGAGTGACTGTGGTAATAAAGATGGGCGTGGCTGTTGTGATGTTCCAAATGCCTGCAATGATGATGTTGATCCCCAAACCAATACAGGGAATGGTTCTAACTCTAAAAGACACAGCTCTTTCCTTCATTGGAATGTTAGCGGTGTACTTTCTAAATTGTCTGATCCTGACTTTGTTGAATATGTTTCTTCTTTTGATTTTGTTTGTCTCGTAGAGACTTTCGTTGAGGAATTTCATTCGATGTTGTTTCATGACCATGCTGTTTATGTTAAACCTGCGCTGAAGTTTACTGAGCGTGGTAGACGATCTGGAGGAGTGATCTGTCTGATAAGAAAGACTCTTGTGAAGTATGTCAGAGTGATGGATGTGAATTATGATAATGTGTTGGTATTCCTTATAGACAAAGATTTGTTTCACTTGGAAAATAATGTGTTATATGTATGTGCCTATGTTCCTCCCAACAGTTCACCATACTATACTGTGTACGATATAGATAATGGTATTAACCAAGTTGAGGATTGTTTAGTAGAACTTGTCAGTTCATTAGGTGACGTTTCAATTCTTATGTGTGGTGACTTCAATGGAAGAACAGCCGATATTTCCCCTTGTGTCAATGAGGATTTTCAACAGTTCTCAGTGTTTAATAAATGTGACGAAGTGAAAGTTAAAAGATGTTCTCAAGATCAAGTTTTAAATTTGTATGGAAAAGTTTGTTAAACATGTGGTTTGCTTTAGAACTATTTCTTTTGAATGGTGTTTGTTATGGTGACACTGAAGGACATTTCACGTATATAAGTGATTCTGGAAACAGTGTAAACGATTATTTTGTTGCATCTTATGGTTTTTTGACTATATATATTCAATGTGTACAATTATTGTGAGAGACAGAATAGAGTCTGATCACATGCCCTTGGAATTTCATATGAATGTAAAAGATATAAATATGTACAATAGAAAGCATCAGAACAGCTGTGAACATATAGAAAAATTTGTATGGAACACAGAATTTGCATCTGCTTTTGTTAACTTGATAAATTCAGACAGTGCACGCCTACAGTTATTGAAGGCTACAGATGTAGTTAGTGTCAATGTAAATAAAGCGATAGAAATGTTTAATGATGTTGTAAAAGATGCGGCTGATTGCATGAATCAGCAATTTTTTGTTAAAAAGAACAAGTCACAAAATAAATGGTTTGACTTAGAATGTAAGCTGCCAGGCAAAACGTGAGAAAGGTATTGAGGAAATATAGAAAAACTTTGGATAATAATGATCGCCAAACATATTGTTTAGAGAGACGAGAATATAAAAATATGTTGCATCGAAAGAAAAGGTATTTCATGACTCATTATTTAAGCAAGTAATTGATTCAGTCAAAAATCAAGAAGAGTTCTGGAGGAATGTAAGATTAGTATTAAAGAAAAGAACATTATTCAGAACAGCATCACATTAGATCAGTGGCATAAACATTTCAAGCAAGTATTAGATAAAGAATCAAATGTAGAAGTTGAAGTTGAAGCAAATGGATTGTCACAAGACAATGAAACTCTGTCTTGTCCAGATCAAGATATTACTAAACAGGAAGTAATTTCAGCGATAAGAAAGTTGAAGAATGGTAAAGCAGCAGGGCCAGATGGATTGCTAGGTGAGTTTTTCAAACATTTAGGAGATAGTGCTATAGATTTTCTCGTAGAGTTGTTTAATGTTCTATTTGATAAGGTATCTATCCAGAGAGCTGGACAGAATCAGTTATAATTCCACTGTTCAAAAAAGGTAACACAAATGATCCAAATAACTATAGAGGGATTTCTTTATGTAATATAGCAAGTAAACTATACAGCTCAATAGTAAATCAAAGATTATCTAGGTGGATTGAAGCAAATAATATCACAGGTGAATATCAGGCAGGCTTCAAGAAAGGCTATAGTACAATTGATCATATATTTACTTTATTGGCTGCCATTCAAAAACAATTTGTAAACAATCGTAAACTCTATGTAGCCTTCATTGATTTCGAAAAGGCCTTTGATTCTATTTCAAGACAACTTTATGGCCAATTCTAAGCAAAAATGGTAATTAAGGGAAAGTTTTACAACTGTATAAAAAGTATGTACAATGATGTAAAGGCTAAAATAAAAAATGGGCTAAGTTTAGTGACTACATTAAATGTACGCAAGGGGTTAAACAAGGAGATGTATGCAGCCCAGTTCTGTTTTCGTTGTTTATTAATGAAGTCGCTCTTGATATAATAAAAAATGGGAGACATGGTGTTACTTTCGATTTAGTAGAATTATTCGTTATGTTGTTTGCAGAACGATATTGTTTTGTTTATCTGATACTGTTATTGGTTTGCAAACGCAATTGAACAGTTTGGACGCTGCATCTCAAAGACTTCAGCTTAAAGTAAACATGGAAAAAAGTAATATCATAGTATTTCGTAAGGGTGGATATCTGCTTCTCGTGAAAGATGGTTTTATGGAAAATCTCAAATCAAAGTTGTAAATGCTTATAAGTATCTAGGTATATATTTTTCTACTAAAACTTAGTTTTACTTTGCCTGTCAAGATCTTGTGAGCAGAGGTAAACGAGCAGTCATGAATATCTTAATGTTTTTGAACAAATATGACAGTAGTTCAGCGGAATTGTTTTTTAAGTTGTTTGATGCACAGGTGCAGCCAATTGTTCAGTATGGTGCAGAAATATGGGCTTTCTTTGCAGGGAAGAAATTGAAAAATTACATTTATTCGCAATGAAACGATTCCTACTTGTTAACAGGCGAACACCAAACGATCTAGTTTATGGTGAGCTTGGAAGACATCCATTGTATTTAAATTCTTATGTGAAATGCATTGGGTATTGGTTAAAAGTATCGCAGATGTGTGGAAACAGACTCCCTTCCCAAGCATATAAGCTTTTGTATGACCTCGATGAGAGAGGGAAGATAACATGGGTGACTAGCGTGCGTAAGTGTTTGTGTGAAAATGGTTTTGCATTTGTGTGGCTTAATCAGGGTGTTGGGTGTGTCAAGAGTTTTCTGGCCTCCTTTAAACAAGGTATCATAGATTGTAGATAGCAGCATTGGGAGAGCCACATTCAAAGCAGCCACAGATTTTCTTTATATAAATTATTCAAAGCAAATCACCTTGTTGAAACATACCTAACCATGAATATGAATAAGTTTGTAAGGTGTGTATTGACCAAGTTTCGTTTTGGGGTCACCGATATGATGGTACATCATTTAAGATATCAAATATATGACAGAAATATGACGTGCCCCATGTGTAAACTGTATAGAGAAGATGAGGTACACTTTGTTTTCTGTTGCCCAGCACTGGAAGATTTAAGAACAAAATACATTCCTTCTAAGTTTTATAAGAGACCTGCACTATTTAGATTAGTCTTACTTTTGTCCTCCACCAATGTAAACACTATACGAAATGTTGCTATGTACTTGCATAAGTCTTTCAAAAGAAGAGAAACGATGATGTCATGATTACCTTTAGATTGCAAAACTGTTATGTATGTGTTGGAGGTACAGGACTTAGGTGTGGAATGTACAAACCATTACCAATCATGTATACCCCTTCAAATGGGGCCAAGGCCTTTTTTGAATAAATTATTGTCATTGTCATTGTCATTGTCATTCCTTTCTGTGTGTCTGTCTTTCTTTCTGTCTGTCTGTGTTTGTTTGTTTCTGTCTTGACTTCTGTCTTTTTCATCCTTCCTTTTTTTCTGTACTTTTAACTCCGCGGGAAGTCTGCCTGCTTGGCCTCAGTCGACACATTCTGACTTCAGGGTAGAAAGTCAAAGTTACAATCTGGTTTGGAAATCTGACAGACACAGTAGAGGCAAAATTGGACCAAGTTGTATTTTGTTCATGTCATCATGTATTGAACTGGCCACGATGATGTTCTACTAATTTGCATTAAACTGGAACGTATAACTTATCAAACAATCAGTCATTCTCTACGTTATAAACACACAAACTTGATAGTTGTGTACAGTTTATACCTACTCTGTTAGGGTTTGCAGAGACTGAATGAGGGTAGTGAAATGAAGTATGTCCCGCTGGCCGGAACCCATTAAACTGGCTATAACAACGCCAGCTGTTCCACGTGCTTATGCCATCAAGTTTTTAACTGTGCTTTATTTCCGTTTGTAAGCATTGCTTGGTGTTTTAAAATACATGTAGTGGTTATGTGTCTGTCGGAAATTGCATTAATTTAAATGTAGATTTTTATTATTGGGGGGGAAGGTGGGGGTTAAAGTGTGGGAGAAAGGCAATGGGTGTGTGTTTTGCTGGTTACATTTGGAAATTCAGAATATCAATTATAATTACTATTTGTGTAATATTTGGCAACAGGGCATGTTTATTGCTTTTTCATATATTTTGTCCAGGTTTCAATTTTTAGAGCTCAGAAATTAAGTGCGACATTGTTTCTGGCACAACCGACTGTCTGGACGATAAGTTAAACAAAGACAAACCACTTGACATAAATGTATACCAATGTCCTCCGAAAATGAAATATTTAAAAACCAGCACTTAACTGCGTTAGCACGCAAAACAACGCAGCACACGAAATCTTAGATATCGAATTCCTCGATAAAAAAAATATGAATATGTAAATTTCTGGACATCGTCAGCTTTTCAGCTTAATTCCTCATTACCAGACTATTTCTTAATTATTCATCATCATCATCATCATCATCATCATCATGATTATCATCATCCCCCTAATCATCATCATCACCATCGTCATTATTACCATCATCATCATTGTCATGACGATGTTGACGTCAACGATGACGACTAATTAGGAATATGATGACAATGATAACTATAACGACGCTGTCATCGAAGTCGACGATGACGACGCTGACGACGACGACGACGACGACGACGATGATGATGATGATGATGATGATTACCACTCCGACAACAATGATACTGACTATAACAACGATGATGATAATGACGATGACGATACTAATGACTATCGCAACGGTGATGATAATGACGATGACGATACTAATGACTATCGCAACGGTGATGATAATGACGATGACGATACTAATGACTATCGCAACGGTGATGATAATGACGATGACGATGATAACGAGTACAACAACGATGACGATAACTGACGATAATAATGACTATAACAACGATGATTATAAATGACGACGACGATAATAACGACTATAACAACGATTATGATGACGACGACGAGGATGACGACGACAAGGAAGACGAGGCTAACACAGCACAGATCAAAGGGCAGGCGAACAGACCCAGCCTGACAGGAGACTGGGCGGTTGTCATGGCCACACTTCCGGTTGGAGCCGGCAGTCTGTGTGGGCACCAAAGGACTGGTGACAGACAGACAGACAGACAGACAGGGCGCCACACGCCATGCCGTAATGCCATGCCAGGCTATGTAATGCCATGTCATGCCATGTCACGTCGTGTTATGTCATGGCCCATGGCATCAGCAGCCCCCCCCCCCCCCCCCCAACACACACACACACTGCCCTCCTTTTGTTTTTTCTTCTTTCTGTTTTTTCTTCTTTCTGTTTTTTTTCTTCTTTCTGTTTTTTTTCTTCTTTCTGTTTTTTTTTCTTCTTCTGTTTTTCTCTTCTTTCTGTTTTTTCCCTTTCGTTCCTGGGCTATAGCCTCCAGCTTCATCAATGCTGAGAATTTGCGTATGCCGCCATTTGTTTTGTCCACCGTTATTTATTTATTTAGCCGCATTCTGTCTTTTGGGATGATGGCTGTATAAACATGACACCAGTATGCAGGCGGTTTGGTTTGTTTTTTAATCTTTGTAATATTATTTTTATCATCTGTTCGTACCGGTACGCAATGGCCTACTCTTCCAAAATGCGGAACGGGTTTTAACGTGCGCGCGTGATACGTGTGTTCCTATACTGAAACTCAGTGTATTGTCTCATCTGAAGGACTTTGGAGGAGGGGAGTGGGTACTAATGTTAAACCCCGATACTTATCCTCGATATATTATAAGAATGAATAAATAAATAAATAAGTAAACCCTAGGGGAGAAACTCTCTCGAATGCGGGTGTGGGTGGTGGCTCAAACTCGCAGGGTCAGGTCGCGGTCCTAATGCCGTAACCACTAGGCCACCCTGCCCCCAGAGAGAGGCTCAAAATGGAAATGATAGCGATGGCCTCTGGTCAGGTAAATATCAACATGTCCTCCGGTAGTATTAAAGCTATTCAGCACATTCGGCGCTTGTTCAACGATTCTTCTTTACCCTACAACCGCTGCCGGCGCCCAGATCAATATTTTTTTGTCAGTTTACATTGTTGCATGGTGTTGCCGTGGTTCTTTTTGACGAAGGACCTCTTTGTTTTGAAAACACTCCAGTGGACGTAGAACGCTGACCGAAATGCCAAGAGTTGGTTCCTATCTCTGGGTGAATCACACACATCCAGGCAGAGCACGAGTTGACTCTGGAATCAAGTTTGGTTTCTTTTATTCTGCTGTATCATTGCTAACAAAATATATCAATTTTCAGTGCAAAAGTTCCAAGCTAAAAAAAATTCTTTCAACAATCACTGTGGATCAACAGCCAAATTTCTGTGGCTACACTCGCTAAATAATATAAGCTCAATTAGTCACTTTCAGTCCTCGTGGCTTTCCTATTCCTCCAAGTTCTCTCCCCTTCTTCAAATAACCTCTTCATCTACCACCCGCTTTCCTCCCCTGCTCTCTCTCTCTCTCTCTCTCTCTCTCTCTCTCTCTCTCTCTCTCTCTTATGTTATGTTATGTTATGTTATGTTCTCTCTTATTATTGATCAATTGGTTTATTCATGTTTGTTTCACTTTTTTCCCCATGAGGGCCTGGTGTAAAGAAGCCTCTGGCTTATCCAATTACCCTCATTAAAATATTCGAGTTCGATATTCGAGTTCGAGTTCTCTCTCTCCTCCTCCTCCTCCTCCTTCTCCTCTTCCTCCTCTCTGGCTGCAATAACAGCCTCTTGTAGTATACACATACAGTGCCAGGCCACTTCTACTAACCCCTGGTAAAGACTGGAATATTCTAGAAATCTACGGAGCTCTCCGGAATATTAAGAAACTACATAAACTTGACTATTGAAATTTTATTTCATAGTTTTTGTCTCAGCGCACCATGTTTGTAATATCTGTTTGTTTAAACTATTGATTATTTATCATTGATTGCATGACTGTGTAAGATTAGGTTGAATGCATGCGCTTTGATTTGTCTTTGCAAGATATAGCGCTATATAAGTTCCATTTATTATTATTATAAACTTCTCAGAATACTGTAAAACATTCTGGAAACTTCAGGGGCAAACAAACATACGCAAGCTAGAGGTCATGACATTTCTCAACAACGCTAACATTACATCAACAATGCAAGCGTAATTAAGCAAAGAAATGGCGTTCATAGCAATTATGGAAATCTTAGTGCTAGAAAACCTGAATCTGTGTGTAACACACAGTTTTAATCTGAGATTTAAATTCATTAAAAGTTTACGAGGCGACAGCCCCGATATGGCCTTTGTGGTCGGCGGGCTATAAACAACAAGGTTGGATTGGATTGGATATAAGATTCGGACTAAGCTGAGGACTCAGACATCACATGGTCGACCACCAAGTTCCACACTTGTGATTCTACCATGTGCCCCTGTGGCACTTCTCCCATGATAGTGGAAGAACACTTCCTCCAGACCTGTGTGTCCAACACACCATAACCTGAGGACCAATATCTGGCCAACTGACCTGCCGATGAGGGACAAACTCTTTGGATCCCTGGAGGCCTTCACCGTACCACGGCATTTCATTTATTTATTTATTTATTTATCTATACCATTTTAAGTCACGGCAGATTTCTCTGCGTGAAATTCGGGCTGCTCTCCCCAGGGAGAGCGCGTCGCCACAAGAGCAGCGCCACCCAGCATTTTTCTTTTCGTGTCTGTAACTGGATTTGCTTCCCTACGTAGTATAAGTAAGTAAATGAATAAATAAATAAAAATGCAACAGCAAAAAATTCCCATCCTCACCTTATAGCATTACACCGAGATTCAAACTCACAACTTCGAGACCAGGGAATAAACAACAACTAAAAAACCGAGCAAAACAAAGCAAAACAAAAGCAAACAAAAACCAAACAAAAAACTACCCAAATGGAAATAAGATCCTGTTTATCCACCCTTCCAAGAACTCTTCAGCCATAAAAAGTCGTGAACTCGCTCTGAACCAAAGGATATCACTGAAAAGCTGCTTCGGCTTAGGTTACTGAACAAAACTTACCAGGAAACCTTTTTACACAAGGAAAGCGTGTGTATGTGTGTACGTGTGTGCTTGCTTGCTTGCTTGCTCGCGCGCGTACGTAAGTAAGTAAGTCTTCAATTTTAACGTCTTTCCACTTAAAGTGATACCAGACGATCCTTAAATAGGAGACTGAATATGTGAGATAGAGAAAGAAAAAGAGAGAGAGAGAGAGAGAGAGAGAGAGAGAGAGAGAGAGAGAGATCTACTCTTTGTGTGTGAGTGTGCGTGGGCGTCCCTACATGCATGCGCGCTCGTGTGTGTAATAAATAGTAATAACAAAGGAAATAGTATTCTTAACATGAACAAATCAAGAACAGAAATTTTTAAAAAAATGAAATTAAAAAAATAACTACAATAAATTCCCTATAGGACTTAACAATAAACCCTTAGCAATATCAATTGTTAACTTAACATTGTTCAAAATTTCTTCAATGGAATTCTCAGAAAAGGCAGGGAGATGAGGTTTTAGCTTCTCACATTCAAGTATGATATGAGATATTGAAATATATCACCACATAAGCATTTAACATCCTTGCTGAATTTTGTTGTAATGCATTTAATCTTATCCTAAAAAATAAGGCCTTGAGTTGTCTTTCTTTACAGCATTTGTATGAATCTCTAAGTCTTCAATGTATATCAACTACACTATTCACACTCAGAGATGAATGTGAAAGCCGATTGTTTGCTGATACTTTTCTATATTTTTTTTTAAAGGATGCTTCTTCTAACAACCGATAACCTCTGCAATGGATAGAGGGACATGCAGTACTATAGACCCCTTTCATTACGTGCACCTTTCTTTGCAGCCCTATCAGCCCACTCATTAGAAAACAATCCTATATGTGAAGGAATCCAGCAAAAGGAAACATGAATTCCTCTTAAACGCAGAAGATTTATGAAGTATTTGACGTCAAGTGTAAGTTTAGCTGATTGCTTATAAGTTATAGACTTTAAGGCATATAATACTGATTTTGAATCCACACAAAGTAATATATGAAAGAAAGAGTATGGATGATCTAAAATGAAATTCAAAGCCATGAGAATAGCGATCAGTTCAGCTGTAAAAAAAAGATCGAAATTTTTACCAACATGATATGACTTTTCTATTTTAGTGTCGGTATGACGAATGCTGAACCTGCTTGATGGTTATCTAAAAGTGAGCCATCTGTATAAATTTTAAGACAATGACAGTAATTTTGTTGTAAATGTGCATGAACATTAACTGCCATTATATTTGGATTTACGCGTACGTGTTTGTGTGTGTGTGTGTGTGTGTGTGTGAGTGTGTGTGTGTGTGTTTTGTGTGTGTGTGTGTTGTGTGTGTGTGTGTGCGTGCATGCGTGCGTGTGTGCGTGCGTGCGTGCGTGCGTGCGTGTGTGTGTGTGTTGTTGGTTTCTAGTAGTAGTTATCAGAAAACGTTTATCATTGTTTCACCTAACTCCTTGCATTTTACCAAGGTTTTTTGTGGGGGGGGGTGGTTTTGTTTGTTTGCTTTGCTTTTTTTTCTTGTTGTTTTTGTTTGTCTTTATTGTGTGGATGATTGTGTTGCAGTGTGGTGATAGTGTAGTGGGGTTGTTGTGTTTTTGGTGGTTGTGTGTGTTGTGTTGTGTTGTGATGTGTTGTGTGTGTGTTGTGTTGTGTGTGTGGTGTGTTTTTGGTGTGGTGTGTTGTGTGTATGTTGTGTTGTGTTTGTGTGTGTGTTGTGTTGTGGTGTGTTGTGTGTGTGTGTGTGTGTGTGTGTTGTGTGTTGTGGTGTGGTGTGGTGTGGTGTGGTGTGGTGTGTGTGTGTGTGTGTGTGTGTGTGTGTGTGTTTGTGTGTGTGTGTGTGTGTGTGTGGGGTGTGAGATATACATCATTCAGCATCACTCAATATCTCTTTTGTTCAGTTCTCTTTACAATTGTTGGTTTTAATTATCTCTGTCACGGGGTTTACTTCTCAAACATTTTTCTTCCTTCCACTGAAACCGTCATAGTGGATCTAAATTTGTAAAGTTACTTCCGCAGAAACCAGCATAGTGGTTCTAGGTTTGTCCAGTTACTCCCACAAGTCTAATCCAATCCTAATAATTATTTTATAGCTGTGCCGACTACAAAAGCCATAATATCAGGGCAGTCATCTCCTTAAAATTCAAATCTGCGATGACAACTGTGTAACTGTATACAGACTGAAGCAAGACAAAACCCAACTCTTGCCCTGCTTAACCATAAGGGTCAGCCCAGGATGGTCACCGCGTTATTGGAAGAAACCACATAAGCGACACACAGAATGAGATAAAAACAAATACCCGATTTCTCAAGAACAATCTTCTTCCTTGCAAAGAACTGCGACATGTTCACTCATTTCCCACGAAAAATGCCTGATACTCTCAGTTCCGATTCTCTCAGTTAAGGTCTTTTCTAATGGAAAATTGCAAAACAGGCTTTTGAAGTAGTCTGCGATTGACTGCCTGGGCCTTAGATGAAGAGCTCCTGACTTCAGAGAAAAAAACGCAAACTGAAGTAGTTCGGGCACGTCACACGAACATCTGGACTGGCCAAGACTGTCTTACAGGGAACAGTACAAGGAGGGAGACGAAGAGGCAGACAGAGAAAACGATGGGAAGACATTCAACATCAGAGTGTGGACTGACTGGCCTTGAGAGGAACGATTTGCTTACGCAAAGTAAAGGACCGCGGGGAGTGGAGGAAGCTGGTTTGCAAAATCTTCATTACGGTCCAAGGGACTACGGGATAAGTGAAGGTGAAGTTGAAGGCCTTGTATCACTGAACATCGTTTTCGTTTCTCGGCTAGAGCTCCAAGGTTCACCAATGGTCAGATTTTTACGTTATTGACCGTTTCCCCTCCCCTCCCCCTCCCCCTCCCCCACTACCACCTCCACCATTTAGGTAACTGCATTTCCACTTCGGGGATATGTCCACAATCGAGACTCAGACAAGTGAACTGTGAGTGTGTGTTCAGTGTGAACAGTGTGAACAGAGCTTCCTCAAGGGCAGTAAAAGACGCTGTGTGGCTGACTGTGATGGTGCTGTAACCATTCCAAAGGCGTGGGTTCACTAGGTGTGCTAGTGGGTTTATGGCTCGTCGTAACATGCTAGAATCAAGGCCATAGAGCCTGGTAAGTAAGTGTTTGATCTGTCTGTCTGTCTGTCTCAGTGTCTGTCTGTCTCAGTGTCTGTCTGTCTGTCTGTCTGTCTCTCTCTCTCTCTCTCTCTCTCTCTCTCTCTCTCTCCTTATATAAAGAGCAATGTATTCTCAAGTAAGCAGAGTTAAAAAGGCTGACATTTATCACTTGTAATTTGAATGGATGGTCGATTCGAATGTTGTTTTTGCATTTCAGTTTGATTTTCCTTTTGGTCTTTTCTTTGTATGTACTAGATTATTTGTAAATGTATAGACGCCAATGTTATCATTATAATTAGTCTGCTATACGTGGATGGATCCTTTCTTCTTGCCAAACTTAATTGTACTGATCACGTATTTAACTTTTAATGTACTGTTTCACAAAGATATTTGTGTTACCTCCCTTGTCAAAAGGCCTAGTTGGGCAATGACAATAAACTGTTAAAGCGTCTCTCTCTCTCTCTCTCTCTCTCCTCTCTCTGTCTCTCTCTGATTATGCTTCAACATGTTGGGACCTGGCGAGTAAAAACTGCTTAAAACGACTTGAGAGTATTTACAGACGCTCCATGAAATTAATACTCCTTAAATCATCTTTGCAAAATGAAGATTACAAAAAACTCAATATTTTACCATTAAATCAGAAATGCCATTTCAATAAAGTCGTATTCATGTACAAGATTATGAATAATCTTACGCCATCCTATCTGTATGATAAATTTGTTATCAGAGTTATTCGAGGTAAAAGTATTCTATTTATTCCCCGCCCCAGGATAGACTTATTCATGTCATCCTTGGTTTATTCAGGTAGTAAGCTATGGAACAATATCCCTGATTATCTTAAACATAAACCTAGTTTGTCTTCATTTAAGAAAGGATATCACAGACATCTTTTTGAAATGTTATGATTGGAATTTCATTTTTGTGTTCGAAATCCTTATCTCTAGTAGTCATTAGCACACAATTCATGTTTAATTATCTGCAGTAGTCATTAGCATACAATTCATGTTTAATGCGATTTCATTCTTCACGTCTCTTTGCTGTTGTTGTTTTGTTTTGTTTTTTGTCCTTTCCCTGTTGATCTATTTCTGCCCTCACACTGTCCATAACTCTGTAAGCCACTCCCCCCCCCCCTCCCCTCACTCTCTATATCCTTTGCTGTTTTGCCGCTGTCTGTATGTCCGTCTGCCTGTCTGTCTCTTTGTCTCTTTCTGTCTCTCTCTGTAATGTGGTTTCTGAGTCGGTGGTTGTGTGTGAGTGGTGGTGGTGGGGTTTTTGGGGTTTTTTTTTTTAAATTTTCTTTATATATACTTGTTTGTCTGTGTTTGTTTGTTTTGTTTGCTTTCTTTCCTTCTCCATTGTCTCCCTTGTATGACATTCATCGTCATTGTATCTAGTTCTCATTTATAGTGTTTGATTATAATAATCAATTTTGAATTTCATTTTGGTGTCTTTAAAACTGTTGATAATGATTGTTTGCGGGTTTGTTTTGGGGGGGGGGGGGGGGGGTTGTTGTTGGGTTTTTGTTTGTTTGGGTTTTTGTGTTTTTTTGTGGTTATTGATTGTTGTTGGTGGTGGTTTTGGTGGTGTGGTTTTTTTGTTTTTTGTTTTTGTTTTGTTTTGTTTTTTTTGTGTTGTTGTTTTTTTTTTTGTTTGTTTGTTTTTTTTTGGGGGGGGTTTGAGAGCATGGTGTAAAAAAGCCCTGAGCTTATCCATTTACTCTCAATAAAAAGTTCGAGTTCGAGTTCGAGTTCTCTCTCTCTCTCTCTCTCTCTCTCTCTCTCTCTCTCTCTCTCTCTTGGAACAGTTAAACCAATATGAAAATTTAGTGTAGGTTTTCTTGCGTCTTTTTCAGAGATTATGCTTCGTATCAATGGGCCTGTCAGTATTGTAATTCCCCTTCATGGAATCATTAAATCGTTTTTGACTTCTCTCTCTCTCTCTCCTCTCTCATCTCTCTCTCTCGTCTCTCTCTCTCTCCTTTCTCTCGCTTCCTCTCTCTGTCTCTATCTGTCTGTCTGTTTGTTTGTCTGTCTGTCTGTCTCTCTCTCTCTCACACACACACACTCTTGGACCACGAGCACAAGGGTATCAGGCACACTATGCACAAAAGAAAGAGGAGAGCAGAGCAGGCCAGGCCAGGCTAGCGCTTTTAATTTTAAGCCCTGGGGGCGAAGGTTAATGCAGCAATCACCTTTCCCTTGGTTCACAACCCCTCCCCAACCCCCTTTCCTTCCCCCCCCCCCCACCCCACCCCTTCCACCCTTATCTTCTTACCCCCTCTCCGATATCAAAGTTGACAAGTCTTGCTTTAAACCCCGGGGCCCCTAGATCTCAAAGCAGGGGCAGATTCATAAATACCGCTTGGTAGGGGCACACATACATAGACACACACAGACACACACACATAGACACACACACAGACACACACACACACACAGACACACACACACACAACACACACACACACAGAACACACACACACACTCACACACACACACACACACACAGACACACACACACACACAGAACACACACACACACACACACAGACACACACACAGACACACACACACACACACACACAACACACACCCCACAGACACACACACAGACACACACACACACACACAACACACAAACACACACAGACACACACACACACAGACACACGCACACACACAGACAAACAGACACACACACACAGACACACAGACACACACACACATAGACACACACAGACAAAACACGCACACAGACCACACACACACACACACTCACACACACACACACACAGACACAAAACACACACACACACACAGACACACACATACACACACACACACACACACACACACAGACACACACACACACAGACAGACACACACAGACACACACACACACACAGACACACACATACACACACACACACAGACACACACACACACACAGACAGACACACACAGACACACACATACACACACACACAGTCTTGTTACAGGGGTACCCTCACCTGCAGAAGAAACTCTGGAGGGTTCTTATTCAATCCTTGTGTGCTGTACACTACTGCTGTTATCGGTGTGTGTGTGTGAGTGTGTGTGTATGTGTGGGTGTGTGTGTGTGTGTGTGTGTGTGTGTGTCTGTGTCTGTGTGTTTGAGTGTGTGTGTGTGTGTGAGTGTAAGTGTAGGTGTGTGTGTGTGTGTTTTGTGTGTGTTTGTGTGTGTGTGTGTGTTCTTCATTTTAACGTCTGTGTGTGTGAGTGTGTGTGTGTGCGTGTGAGTGTGTGTCTGCGCGCGCGCGCGCGGGTGGGTGTGTGTGTGTGTGTGTGTGTGTGTGGTGTGTGTGTGTGTGTGTGTGTGTGTGTGTGTAAAGTCAAGTCAAGTCAAACTTTTATTTCCAGATGGTACATTGAGTGTGAGTGTAAGTGTGTGTGTGTTTTTGTGTGTGTGAGTGTGTGTGTGTGTGCGTGTGAGTGTGTGTGTGTGTCTGTGTGTGAGTGTGTGTGTGTGTGTGTGTGTGATTCTCTGTGTGTGTGTGGGTCTTCATTTTAACGTCTGGTGTTGTGTGTGTGTGTGTGTGTGTGTGTGTGTGGTGTGTGAGTGAAAGTAAGTGTGTGAGTGTAAGTGTGTGTGTGTGTTTCTCTGCGTATGTCTGTGTGTGTGTGTGTGTGTAAGTGGGGAGGGGGTGGGGGATGTGTAACCTGTTTCTGGCGGGCTACTGTGTACAGAGTCAACTAAGTAGTGAAGTGACGCGATTTTCATCCGTTCCCCCGTTCACCTTTCATTCCAAAGCCGCCTTTCAAAGTCTCTCCAATCAAAAAAAAAGGAAAAAACGAAAAAAGAGGGATAGAAAGGGAGAAAAAGAAAAGAAAGGAAGAAATTTTTCTCAGGGCAAGGCCAAGTGTATTGTCCGTTGGCATTCCATTCTCCACACCTACTCCCTGACATATTCTGCACATCAAAATAGGCCGTCACTCCCAAGCATGGCACAGGCAAAGCTGATTTAGGGGACCCCTGCGCTGCAAGTCCTTAAACGGTCTTCTTGTCGCTAAGTGGATTTAAACCTTCAAACTGCGCGAACGTGGTCCAAACGTAATTGGAAATTATTTTTAAAACTGCTTAGAGCACATCGTTTTATATCGACACACGTGAAAAACAAACAGGTAAAAAGATTTTACATGAATAAAAGTTCAGTCGAGACTGCGAACGTTTAATGGAGTACTACTGGTTAAAAAAAACCTGTTCTTTTACCCCATTTGCACAATCACCAAAGATAGAAATTGTCAGGTTTGGAATGGTTTGTCTTGCGATTTTCAGTCTGTGCATTGCACTGGCAGCCAGACCACCTGGTGAGAGGAAAGGAGATGGAAAGTTTCCACAGGAAGTTTCCAGACCTGAGGAAGAGTTCTGATCTTCTGTGAGCCTGTTCACTTAACGACATTCAACCCCTTAACGACACAGTCGACGTCGATACTTCGCAGTAGAAACGCTTACCTTCCACCACTCTCTTAACTCTGTGCTCTTTGTGTGATAGCGCTCTTCACGAGAGGAAATAGGCTTCCGTTCTTTCTGCCGAGAACGTAGCGTTGAAGTGTGATCCTGTCAAGGTTCTCCATGGCTTCCCTCCCAGCTCTAACTAACTAACGGCTTTGGTTTCAGACGTTTTGCATGCAACCTGTGGCATGTTCCACTTCTTCTTAAGGTTAGGCGCGGGAATGTAATACAGTGTAGCCAGAGGTATGGGATGGGGGGTGGGGGTGTTAAAAGGTGCTGTTATGTGTAAAGTGTAAAGAATTGTTTCTCTACTGTGTAAAAGTAAAGACCTTGGGTTATAAAACGTGCATGAGTAAACAGAGCTTTTTTATATAAAATCTGTTGTAAAGTAAAAGC
>CM054148.1:30607214-30622214 GCA_028751875.1 Rapana venosa | reverse complement strand
AAACGGATGACAAATTGTACAACCTTTATGCACTCAAAGACTGGATGCAAAAACAGGTACATGAGTGCTATTGTTATCGTTATCCTCAAATTAAAAGAATTTAACTGAATGTAAATAAAATTAATGCCCTCTCTCCCTCCCTCCCTCCCCTTCTCTTTCTCAAATAATGAATCAATAGATCAGTGAATTTTATTGCCGTTAAGCTATACAAGCCAGACAAGCAAGCACACGGTAATTTGTCTGATTACCCCCGACGCCATGTCTATCATTGATATAGATTACCACAGCAGTGGCAATGCCTCCTTTTCTATCAAGCTACATAACAGTACTGACAAAGAGTGAACTGTCACTGACACTGTGCTCTGCAGCAGATAACCAACCTGGTCACATTCAGCCAAGGGAGAAACAGCAGACGATGATGTCGTGAAGAGCGTGCAACTCTTGCAAAGCACGTGCTTCTTCTGACTGCGTAGGCTATTTTTGTGTTCCCGATCTGCCTTCGCTTTTGCAAAGTTGGCGAGCCCGACACGTTCTTCAGGTGACCTGTTTTTTTTCTCCGTTTTACAAGTAAGTAAGTCTTCAAGTTTAACGTCTTTCCACTTAAAGTGATACCAGACAACCCTAAAATAGGAGACTGAATACGAGAGAGAGGGAGAGAGAGATAGAGGGAGAGAGATCTACTTTGTGTGAATGCATGTTTTATTTTTATTTTATTTATTTATTTATTTTATTTTATTCTTTTATATCGAGGATAATGGAATAAGCACTCATGTGCCTTTTTACATCCAGTCACCGTGTGTATGCGGTTTTGTCAATTTTGTCATCTGTTCCCACCGGCACACAATGGCCTACTCTTTCGAAAAGCGGAACAGGATTTAACGTTTGCGCAAGATGTTCTGCATGCGTTCGCACACGGGGCCTCGGTTTATAGTCTCATCCGAAGGACTTGTGCGTGTGTGGGTGTGTCCCTGCATGCATGCGTGTGCGTGCTCGTGTGTGTACTAAATAGTAATAACCAACACACACAAAATAGTACAAAAGTTCAAGATTCACACTGTGCCTCACAGCACAACCGGAAATAAAATTGGTTGAAATAGCTGTGGGTTTTTTCATATATTCAGAAATGAGAATAAACATTGAAAACAAACAGCATGTTTCGGAATCATAGCAACAATAAGCTTGTACCTTATGGTTTGTGCTCAATTAAACAATAAAAAAAAATAATACGAACAAGACGGCTGCTGAGCTGCAAAATGTAAACCACCACCAACAAAAGTTTTCATCGATTGCAATCTTTGTTAATGGAAAAGCAATAGAAACAAAAAGGAAAAAAAGGTAATTCATTATTCCATTGACTGAGAGAGACTCTAGTAACGAGCCCGTTATCTAAATTCCATATATTTATTATTATTATTATTATTATCATTATCTCCAAGCCCACACTATACCAGCCTCAGCCTGTGACCATCACCCCACACGTTGTTTATTTAGTCCTTGTGGTCCTCTGTCACCTGTCTGTCCACAGGCACCCCACATCACCCATATTTATTCAATTCATCATCCGTGCACGCTATAGCCCAGTGGTTTGACTTCAGTCCCAAGGGTCCATGAAGTCGTGGGTTCGAATCTCGGCAGCAGCGTCTGGTTAAATGAAGTGTGGGGATTTTTACTACGACTTCCAGTACAGACCTGCCGGTATCTTGATTCACTTCATGTATTTGCGCATACAGGACATAACATATGCACGTTAAAGATCTCGTGATTTATGTAAGCGTCTGGTGCATCCTGTACCGCCGCCCCCCCCCCTACCCACCCCAAAACAAAAGAGCTGCTCTGAAGTCATAACATGTCGGTTGAAGCCAGCAAGCAGACACCTCCTGTAGAACACCTTGCGTACACGTTAAAATCCTGGTCCGCTTTTCGGAAGAATAGGCCATTGTGTGCCGGTGGGAACAGATGACAAAAATTTACAAAACCGCATTCACACGGGGACTGGATGTAAAAAAACGAAAGCACATGAGGTGCTTATTCCATTATCCTCGATATAAAAGAATAAAATATAAAATAAAATGTTGAGTTACAAACACAGAAGAAGACCTGGAACTGCGCATCCCACTGAATAAAGCGGAGAGAAAAAGAAAAAGGAAAGCAATGGATGACAACTTTTTTTTCGAGTAATGAATAAGCCCCAAAATGTGCTTTTTTACATCATCCCCCCCCTTAAAAAATATTTATGAAAAAAAAAATTAAGCCAAACCAAACCACCAGTTAGGGAAAAGGAGAAAGGGAGAGAGGAGAGGAGAGAGGAGAGGGGGAGAGAGATGGAGAGAGGGGAGATCTTTGTCGATGAAGGTATCAGTTGAAAAGAAAACGTTTTTTGAAAAAAAAAGATTTTTTTTTCCCAAAAATAAAGGCAAAATCAGATATTTTTTTTATCCCTGAGCGGGCCCAAAAAAAAGTCCAGTGTGCCCTTGTGTCCCATACTCTTTTATCTGAGGGCAGTCCTGAAGTGCATATTATTAAGGAAAAAAAGGTAAATTTTTTCCCCCAAAACCTCAATGGTCGTTGGGGGAGCGAGGTGTCGAGACTCAGCTTCTTAGGGGGCCGATATGGGGTGGGGCAGCGCTTTCTTTCCCCCTCGCTGTTTTCCCTTTTTCCCACAGAGGGTAGGTAGCTTTACATCTATTACTTATGGGAATAACTTTTTTTTTAAATAAAAGAGGTAACCAAAAAAAATAATAAAACGAGAAAAAAGAGACGCATTTTTCGAGCACAGGACCGTGAAATGAAACCCTGAGGGTGCGGCTGTTGGTTTTCAGTATCAGACCTTTTTTTAAAAGCTGGTGGGGGGGGGTGGGTCCCGTTAACCCCCTGGGGGTCCCCCCGTTTAGCCCCTGCCATACCCACCGGGAAAAATTCTGTAAGATGTAAGCTTTACATTGAGAAAAGTTAGCTTTGCGGGCTTTGTTTATGTATGTAGCACGATAGGCGCAAATCGACTTAAAAAAATTTTTTTGGGGTTCCCTTTTTAAAAGGGGAGAGTCGGTTGTTTGATGGGAGTTGCAGTGTGGATGAAGACGGTCTTCCCAACATAACATTTGAAGCAAAAATGTTCATGTAGGCTTCAAACTTATTGTTCAATAATTTTTTTTTTTTTTCTTTATTCTTTTTTTATCGAGGAAAAGGGAAATAAGACTTAGGTTTTTTTTACACCCCGCCCCCGTGTGTAGCGTTTTTGAAAATTTTCTGCATTTTTTCCCCCTCCCTTGTCCCTTGGGGGAGCTTTTTTGGTTGGGTTTTTTTTTTTCCCCGTTGATTAGGGGGAAAAGTGTGTCAAACTTGCAGGATCTAAAAAAAAATGTTCTGATTGGGATTTAAACCCCCCCTTCCCCCACCCCCCACCCCAAAACCCGAATACCACACAACACCCACACAACACACCACACCACACTTCACACACCACACACCCACACACTCACACGCACTCAAAACCAAACCTCCTTTGCATAAACTTGAAGATAGTGGGAGTGCTTGATTTTTAGAAGAGGGGGCTCCCCCAAATCCAGTGACCATTTTTTTAAACCCTTTGGGTGTTTCGATTGTTTGGTGGGCGACATTTAGCGGCATAAAAAAAAAAACCCCCGCAGCATGAGAGGGGGGCGTGTCTTGTGGCGAGGCGTTTCCCCCAGGGGAGCAGCTGATTTACGCAAAGAAATCTGAGACTTAAAGCTGTATAAAAAAATTAAAATAAGAGAACGTTCGGCAAAATTCGTTTAAAACCACTTGTAGGAAAACAAATGAAATACAGCAGGGTAAAAAAAAAATGGGTGGCGTGCTTTTGTGGCGACGCGCTTCTCCGGGGGAAGCAACCCATTTCACGAAGAAATCTCCCCCGAAAAAAGTGGTAATCTGCAAAGAGAAATTCGTAAGTAAAAAAAAAAAATGAAAAGGGTAAAGGTAAAGGTGTCCAAACCCTTAAAAAGGTGAGGGGGGGCGAGGCGTCAGAGACCCCCTTTTAGGGGCCGCAAATTGGGGCGGCGCCATCCCTCCCTCGGTTTTACCTTCCGGGCCCAAAAGAGGGCGGCCCCCATTTACAGCTGGGTGAAGGGGGGGAAAATGTTTGAACCCAAAAGGCGCTAACAGTCCCCCCAAATGGTAACACGCTCGACGTGCTTAATTTGGGGGGGGAAAGCGGTGCTCCGCCCTGAGCACCCCGCCCCCAATAAGAAAAAAAAATACGAAAATTTCGGAGGAGGTTGGGGTGGGGGGGGGGGAGGTTGTTACCTTTTGCAGCTGGAAACCAAAATTTTTCTTGGAGCCGAACCGAACCAAACAAAACAGCGAACCAACCAAGAAAAAAAATAAACCCCAACAAACCAACCAAACCAAACAGACAGACGCAGACAGCGGCGACGGACCAGCGGCAAGTGGGCGACGAAAAAACCCAGGCAAAAGTAGGAGGGGAGGAGAGCGCCCACCCCCGAAATAACTCCCTGGTATTTTCAGGGGTTGGGTTTTTTTGGGGTTTTTTCCCCCCTACGTTCGTAGCAACATCGTTTATCTTCGATGCTCCCCCGGTCACGCACCCCCTACTCGATAAGGTCCCCCCCCCCCCCCCCCGGGGTTTTTTTTTTTTGTGGGGGGGGGGGGGGGGGGGGGGGGGGGGGTGGGGAAGCAGGGTTAGTCAGATGTGAGTAAAAGGGAAAAAAAAAACAAAATTGCATTTTTCGTTACCCCCCTTCTCTCTCTTCTCTTTTCTTCTTTTCCTCTTCTTTCTTTTTCTTTCGCTTTGGGGGGTGGGGGGGGGGGGGGGGGGGGGGAGTCTTGTGTGACTCTGTCAAGTCCTATTTTGTTTATTCCATCACCACCATCTTATCTATGCTAGAATAAAACCTGTGAATTTTTAATAGGGCAAACTTTGACACGTGCAGACAAAACCTTTCCACACACCAGGTCAAGCCCGCCCGTCTTTGTTGTCTATCCTTCTTCTCATAAAATGTTCGTTCATTAAAAAATTAATTTTAATTCTCCTCTTTTTTCCTCTCTCTCTTCCTCTTCTTCTCTCTCTCTTCCCCTCGAAATTCATGTCTATTCCCTACCCTCTTTTTCAGTTGATAGGATGCGGCAAAAGGACACAGATCCCCTGCTTTTTTTTTCCCAGAGGGAGCAACTACAAAATTAATCACAAAGAGAAAAAAAAGTTAGCGAAAAACACGTTTGGGAAAAGATCAGGAAGTAAGTGGGGTTTAAAAAAATGTGTTAAGCTGTGTTGTCGTTTTTTTTCGTCATGTTGGCGCGGGTTTGTTCTTTTTGGGTTTTTGGGGGAAAGCGGACAGAGACTGTAATAACCCGCGTTTGTTTGCTTTTTTAAAGTAAGGAACTTTCTCCACTCTTCTCTTTTTTCCCTCTCTCTCTTCTCTCTCTCGCCCCTCTCTCTTCTCTCTTCTTTTCCCCCCTTCTCTCCCCCTCTCTCTCTCCTTTTTCTTCCCCCTCCCCTTTTTTCTCTCTTTTCCCTTCTCGCCCCCCCCTCCCTCTTTCCCTCTCTTCTTCTGGCCCTTCCCCTCCCTCTTTTCTCTTCTCTTCTTTTCCCCCCCTCCCTTTCTTTCTCCCTTCTTTTTCCCCCTCTCTCTCTCCTCTCTTCCCCCCCTTTTTTCTGCAAAGTGGGGGATAGTTGTTTTTGAATGTTACGGTGCTAAAGAAATGAATGTTTGCAATGTTCGTCAAAAAATTAAAAATAACCCTGTATGCGTGCGTGCGTGGCCCTTGCTGGCGCGGCGCGTCATAGTGTTTTTGGTTGTGAGTGTGTTGTATGTGTGTGCGTTTTTTTTGATGGTGCATTTTTGTATTTTGAGCGCTTAGTGTGCGTGCGCCCCCGAGCATGAAATGCGAGGGTCCCAGTAGTAACGTGAGGTGTACTGGGGTTGTGTGGGTGTGGTGTGTAAACAGGGGAAGAGGTGGTTTTAATTACAAAGGGGGTGTTCATTTGTAGGGTTGGGAAGGGTGGGGTTTTTATGGGGGGTGGTGGAGGGGGGGGGGAGGGGGGGGGGAAGCTGGTGGTGTTTATTGTTGCTTTTTGTCTGTTTTTTCCCTTTTGGTGTGTACTTAAAACCCCTTTCGTTCTTTTTTCCCTCCTCTGTTGTTGTCTGTTGTTGTTGTCTGTTCTCTTCTCTTCTCTCTCTTTCTTCTCTTCTTCTTCTCTTTCTCCTTTCCCCCTTCTCTCTTTGTGTGAAATTAATCCGGCTCTTTTTTCTTCCCCTCGTTATTCTTGTCTGTCTGTCTTTCTTCTCGTCTCTTGCTTTTGGGGGGAGGAGTTTTTTTTTTTTTGAAAATGCGTCCCCCAGGGTATTTTAAAAAAAAATCGTGGTTTCTTTTTTTTCGCGCCAACAACACCTATCCTAAAAACCCCCAACAACGCCGTGTACTTGCCCACACATACTATTACTCAAAACCGGTGCCCACACACTATAAACATAACCCCCAAATTTGTCGCGCGCAAAAACCCGCGCGCGCAGTTTATACATACATACTGGGTTAAAAGAAACGAAGAAAAAGAAGAGGGCCAGACGAGACGGGGACAAAGACAGAAACTACAGAGAAAAAGAAATTAAGCTACCCCCTTTAAAATCCTAAAAAAAAAACCCCCGGTGAAAAAAGCCCCAAAACCAAACAAAAACCAACACCCCCATCCCCCCAAAACACAAAACAACACACACAGCGGGCCCCACCACAACCTCCCAAAAAACCCTCGGGCCCCTTTGTGTGGGGGGGAAAAGTGCAATTAAAAAACCGTCAATGGGGACGGATGAAAAGGCATAAGTGTTATTCCAATCCCCCCAAAAAAAAAGAAAAGAAAAATCCACTATACCACAACGACAGGATCATGAGACTTCCAGGGAAAACAAAAAAAAAAGGGAAAAAAAAAAAAAAAAAGACAAAAAAACAACAGACAAAAACCCCAACCCAAGACAAAACCAACCATAAAAAAAAACAGAACAAAAAACCCCCCGCAGCAAAAAACCAACCCGCAAAAAAACCCCCAACCCGGGAAAAACCCCAAACGAAAAAACCCAAAAAAACAAAACCCCAAACAAAAAACCCCCCAAAAAAAAAAAACCCCCCAAACCCCAAAAAAACCCCAACCCCCCAAAAACCAAAAACCAAAGAAAAAACCCAAAACCCCAACAAAAAACCCCCCCAACCAAAAAAAACCAAAAGCAAAAAAAAAACCCCAACCAAACCAGCAAAACCAAAACCAAAGACAAAAACTTGGGTAGCGCCAGCGCGGGGGGGGGGGTGGGGGGGGGGGGGGGGGGGGGGGGAGAGAAATAAAGGTTGGGAATGTTAGGGGTTTTCCATTTGTGTCCGCCCCTTTGGGTTTAAAAAAAGATGTTAGAATGGTTGGGGGTGGTGATTCAACTTTACCCTGATGCTGTGATGACTTCCCGTTGTATGGCGCCCTTGTCGTGTCAAAGCGTCGATGTTTTTTTTTTAAATTTTTAGAAGGAAGAGAGGGAGAAAGGTGGTGGTTGTGTGTGTGTGTGTGTGTGTGTGGGGTGTGTGTGTGTTGGGGTGGGTGTTTTTGGGTGTGTTGGGGTTTTTGGTTGTTGGGGGGGTGTGTGGTGCATAACACAAAATCATCATCATACATGATCATAAATAACATAACACAATATAAATTTCAACGTGCGTGGGCTGCCGCATTAACCAGCCCGTATCATAAGATTCTTTCTCTTTTCTTTCTTTCCCCTTTTTTCTCTTTCTCTCTTTTTGGTAGATAAAAATTGACCCTGATGCGTGATTGTGTTCAGTAGAAGAAGCTAGTTAGTTGATAGATAGAAGATAGAAGATAGAAATAAAAGATAGTAGATAAAAATACAGTCGTCTTTATACATGAAAATACATGGTAGATAAAAAGATAATACTAGTGAGCATAAAAATACATTGTACACCATAAAATAATAAACCCATACATACAAAGCCCCAAATACAACCCTATAGCAATTTTCAATAAAAAATACAACCTACCTACAAAATAAACCCAACCATAATCAACCTAATACATAAAATAATACAGCATAATAAATCAACAAACATACACCAAAAATACAGCACACAACCTCATCCCCCGCCATCAAAAAAATACAACCATAATCCCCCCCAAAACCCCAATTTAAGTAACCCCCTTTGGCCATCTGTAAAACCCCCATCCTCCCTGCTTTAAAGAATAAAGGGGGGGGGGGGGGGAAAAAGAGAGAAAAATATATTCAACATGCTCCCAACCCCAGATAAATTTCCTTTCCCCTTTCTAAAAATGAGAGCCAACCAAAAAAAGAGGAGGCAGGGAAAAGTTCGAAAATGGGAAAGGGGAAGTAAAAATTTAAAAAATGAGGGAGGGGAAGTGGGGGGGGGGGGGGAGGAGGAGAGGAAAAGAAGAGCGCGGAATCTAACCATATTTGTTGTCAATTAACAAAAACAAAAGAGGCGGGGGGGGGGAGGGGGCAGGGAGTTTGGGGGGGGGAAGGGGGGGGGGGGGTATGGAGAAAGTGAAAGAGGTTTTTTTTTATATAAACGAAGGAAGTATAACAGGCGTAAATTTAAATCAGGTAAAGTTGTTTGGGGGTGGGGGGGCAGGGGGGGGGGGGGGGGGGAGTTGGGGGCGGTTGGGGTGAGGGCAAACAAAGATGTTTTTATTAAGAAGGAAAAATTCGCTTCCCTTTATATACACACTCGCGTGGGGTGAGACCCCCGCTACATACTACTAATACAAAGACAGCAGACAGACAGACGGAAGCCCCCACCCCGCCAGAAGAAACTAGGGCCATCATTATCAAATAAATACATTCAACACTTTCCCAATAATCCCCACAAATACATTTATCCAGTGCGCCGCGGGGTTACAATTCAATCATACGTAAAGTGAAAGACGTAAATTTAAAAAAACGTGTTTATTTATGCACGCTGGACAAAATCACATGGGTTTTTTACACACAAAACCCCCTTTTTGTACAAGTAAGTTTGTATCAATCCACACCAACACCCCACCACCCCCCCAAAAAGAAAAAAACCCATTTGAAAGAAAGCTTAGAAAACAAAACTAAAAAAACCCTTAAGAAAAAAAAACTCAATTTTATCCCCAAAAAACCCCCAAAAAACCCCAACACACACAAAAACAAAAACAAAAAAAAATTTGGGTTGAAGTCCCCATGTGCGTGTTTGTTTTTTTACTGTTTTGGGGGGAGGGCGGGGGGGGGGGGGGGGGGGGGAGAGGGAAGGGACCCCAAAAAGGGAAGGAGAGGGGGGGGGGGGGGGGAGAGACAACCGTCAAAAAAGGCAGCAAAAGGGCGACGGGAATATTTATTTTATTTTATTTTAATTTTTTTTAAATTCGGATAGGGGAATAGACTTTGGGGGGGGGGGGGGGTACACCAGCCCCCTGTGTATGGGGTTTTGAAAAATTTGTCATTTCCCCCCGGCCCCAAAAGGTTACTGTTACGAAAGGGGAAAACAGGATTTAATGTGTGGAAGTGTTCTGGTGGTTTGCAGGGAACCCTGGTTTTATAGCCATCCAAGGATTTTGGGGGGGTGGAGAGGGGAAAAATACCCCCTTAAACGGTAAGGGAAAAGGGGGTGTAAATTGAGCGAATGTTTGCCCACTGGCATCCGCCCCCCGAGAGAGAGAGAGAGAGAGGGGAGAGAGGGGGAAGAGAGGAGAGGAGGAGGGAGAGAGGGAGGAGAGAGGGAGGACGACAGACGGGCAGCAGGGGCAGGCAGGGGGCCCGGCAGAAGAAGGACGAAGACAGGACGAGAGAGAATGAAAAGAAAAGGGTGAGGGGGCAGCGATAAAGGAGAGAATGGAGAGAGAAGCCGAGACAAGAGGGAGGAAAGCGAAGACAGAGAGCAGAGGGAGGAGAAGACAGAGAGCAGAGACAGAGAAAACCTGTAAAGTAGGAGGAAGCGACAGAGGAGGACAGAGGGAGAGGACGGGGGAGAGAGACAGGACAGAGGAGGACGAGAGAGAGGGGAATGTAAAATGACAATGTTTTTTTTAAGACAATTCTTTTATTTCGAGGTAAAAAATAAGCCCTTTTGTTTTTTTTAATTAGTCCCCCTCATCAATATATTTATATTTAATAAAAATATATATATATATTATATATATTAATATTATTATTATATATATATACTCCCCAAACTCCCATCCCTTGGTGGGGGCAACCGGGGGGAGCACGGAGGCAAGGGGACGAAAAGGTTCTGTTGGGGTTTTCGGAGGCTTGGTCGTGGGCCCGGCCCATCCTTGATTTTGGGATATCCAGTTTTGGGGGCGTCCTGCCCTTGCCCCTTCCCCCTTCCCTGAGGGTCTTTGACGGCTGTTTGCCCTTTTGTGTGGCCCAAAACCCCTTTAGCTCCCTTTGATGTATCTGCAAATGGTTCTGTTTGCAGCAGTGCCCCGATCTGCGCCGAGTAGTATGGTTTGCGGTTTGTAGGTGAGCAGGTCCCCCTGAGGGCCCTTTTCCAAAAGGTTTGAATGCGAGTTCTAAAACGGCCCGAAAATGAAGAAGCGTACACAATGGAGTGACAGGCCCTTTTGAGTTGATTAGTGGGTTCTGATGTTTTTGGTTTCCCCCCTTTCGCCCGCTTAGCATGGAGGGGTGCCCCCGAAGTTGATCTTACTTTGTGGTCGTGCCCTTTTTGGGGATGAGCTAAGGGGTTTTAAATTTCCCCCTCCCCCTAGTGTCTCGCCACTCATCTTGATGTGGGGGAGTGGCGGTGTGGTATGTTCCCGGATCTTGCCTTTTCGTGTGTTCCTTTGTGGGCATTGGTGATGTTTCCGTTGGTGGTAGATTTGGGTTTTTTTCATGCGGAGGGATCAATATGTTGGAAACGAAATTGAGATGGCCCCTTTCCCCTATTGTGATTTTGGTTTTTGAGCCAAGGAGGGTTCCCCGCATGATGTTCTCAGGAAACGTTTAAAAGAAGGGGGATAGGGGCAGCCGTCGAAAACCCCCAAAAATCGGGACCCCCCACCCCCCCGCTTGGGGGGGTCTAAGCGCTGGGTTTTCTGGAATCGGCTCCGAAGTATAGTCTTCATGACTTGCCAAAAGTTTTGACACCGACGAAGGCCTTTTAGCAAATTAAGTTTTTGTAGAGCTGTTTGATGTTGGGGAGTTTTATGAGCATTTGTGTGGTCTGTTTGACAGTGCTTCGCCTGGGCGATCCTGCCTGTTCTTTTGATAAGATTTCTTTGCTTTTGGTTTCAGTTGTAAGGGAAGCGTAGCAAAATTTGTTGGATGGGTTATCGACTGATTTTTCTGTAATTTGGCCCTTTTTCGGTTCCCCTTTTTGGAATGGAATTGATGGATGGGTCCATGTTCAGGCCATTTTGTGGCGATGCGTTGGCAGATGATTGTTAATGCCTTGATCATCTTGGGCCTGTTTTTTTGAGTCGGGGGTTGTCAAACCCCGGTGACTTGCCCCCTTTTTGGGATTTATGCTTCTTTACCTTTCCGCATGTGTGCTTTAGGATTGATGGGGGGATTTGTCGGAAGGGTTTTTTGGACAGTTCAGCTTGTAGTTGTACAGGGGCCCGCAAAATTTTGTCCCTTTTATGTAGTGCGTTTGAAGAGACCCTTTTTCTTCAAAAAACGGAGGGTTTTTGGTGCTGGGGTTGGTTAGACCTTGATGGTTGGGACCCTTTTGTGTCTCCTTTGCATTGCCCTTTCAATTGGAGCATTGTTTGAATCAGTTTTCCCCTGGCCCCAGTCATCTTCTTCTTGATTGACCCGTTGGTTTATACTTTCGGCCGTTTTTGGGTTTTTGTTTTCACGGCTTTAGCTCCCTACGTTGGTCCCCGGGCCCGGTTCGTTGGTAACCCCCGGTGGTTCTTTTTCCTCCTTTTCCCAAAAATTCCGCGCTGTCTCCCGAATGGTCTTGTGGGTTCAGTGGGTTGTGATGTCATTTTGGAAAAATTTAATGCGCAAATTTCCCCCATTCGTTTTAAAAATTTCCGGCTTCGGGGCCCTTTACTTTTTAAATTTTCCCCCAAAATTTCTTTGGGTTTTTGGTTTGTTTAATGTGGGGGAGAACATGGTGGTCAAACCCCCTTTAGGCGGGGAAATTCTTGTTGGGCTTTGTTGTGTCGACTTAAAATTTTTGGGGCCAAAATGTAGCAATTGGTTATGGTCTTTCCCTTTGGTGGTGCCCCGTCGTTTTCTTTATGCTTGTGGGGGTTTTTAAGGGTGTTGGCGACAGAAGATTGTGGGGTTTCGAATTCCCCAAAATCTGAGACCTTATCATTAGTTTGTCCCGCCAAAAAGGCCACTGTCCCTGGCATTGGTTCATAAGCGTCAGGTCCGATCTTGGGTTCCCGTGCCCGGATACGGAAAAGTCCTTCTTTGGGTTGATTTGATGGCGCTCTCCAAATCTTTGTAGAAACCGTTGCTTTTCACGTAGTTGATGTTGGGGCATGACTTGTATATGGATGTTTTGTGGTTTTGCTGCGACAACCCTGGAGATCAGTCTGCTTGAAATTGGGGGGAAAGTGAGACACTGTTGTTCTTTTTTGTTTACAAGAAATCCTACTCCCGGGTTTGGGGTTTTGGAGTGTCCCCTTACCTTGTTTTTTTATCCTCTTGTAGTTGTTCCGAATCGACCCCAAGATTTGGCGTCCCCGTATGTCCATTTTTATTTTCGAAATTCGGGGTTAGCTCTTGGGTTCCCCCTGGTGTAAGGGAGGATGTTCCATGTACCAAAAGATGGTCCTTTTCCGGATTTGATAGCTTAGTTTGGGCCCCGTCGAATTTTCCCTCCATTGGAAGTCCAATGGAAAGGGGCGGTTGTTGGTTTCCCGGGCCCCAACCGACGGATGTTTTCCCCCTTTCAGGTTGCCTGTTTTATCCGTCTCGTGGGGGGATAACGCCAAAAAATCCCCCGTATGGGAAAATAGAGTGGGGGAGATGGGGGCCCAAGAATCCCCGCCCCGAAAACACATGGGGGCAACTAAATTTTTAAAATATTTATAAAAATATTAATTAATAATTAAAAAAAAAATAAATTTATATTATATGAGAGGGTGGGGGTTTTTTTTATTTTTTTTTTTTTTAAATTTTAACTAAATTTTTTTTTTTTTTTTTTCCCCCTTTTAAAAAACCAAAAAACAAAAACCAAAAAAAAAACCCTTTAAAAACACATTTATTAATTTTTCCAACCTTTCCCCCCCATTTTTATCTTTCCCCCCTTCCCTAAATATTTTACTTAAAAATTAACCCCAAAAACAAAACTATAATCCCCTTTTTTTTTTAATTATTTTTTTTAAAAAACCACCCCCTTTTTTTTCTTTTTTCAAAAAATAACCTAATTTTTTTTTTTTTTTAAAAACCCCCCTTTTCTTTTACTTATTTTTCCCCTTCCCACCCCCACAAACCACCTTTTTTAAAAAACTTTTAAATCCCAACAAAAAAACCCCCCCAAAAAAAACCTCCTTCCCCCCCCCCCCCCCACAAACTTTCTTCAAATTTATAACCCTTTCTTCAATTCAATCCCTTCCATTTTAAAAATTCCAACACATGCCCCCAAAAATATTTAAAATTCTAACCTCAAAAACACCCCCACACCCCCCCCCCACAAAACAACACAAACCCCACCCACATCTTTCTTTCCCCTATTTTTCTTTAAAAAAACCCCATTTAAAAAAAAAAAAATCCTTTTTAATAATGCTAATAAAAATTTAATCTTTTCCAAAAATCTCCCACATAAAATAAAACACCCAACTTTTTAAAATTTTTTATCGGGGTTTTTCCCAACTAAACCAAATTCATTTTTCCAATAATTTTTTTACAAAATTTTTCATACCTTTGAATTTCTCCTCAACTTTCCCCAATTTTTTTATAATAAAATGGGAACCAATACTTTTCTCTTACCCCCCT
This sequence comes from Rapana venosa, assembly GCA_028751875.1. NCBI lineage: Eukaryota > Metazoa > Mollusca > Gastropoda > Neogastropoda > Muricidae > Rapana > Rapana venosa. The sequence goes on along the minus strand of CM054148.1, from coordinate 30,608,292 downwards.
ACCCCCTTATAAAAACCCCCCCCCTTTTCTAATGATTTTCCCCAAAAAAAATCTACAACAAAAGGGAAATAAAAAACCCCCCTGGTTTTTTCAATTTTCTTAATGGTCCCACCCAAAAAAATTTACAAAACCAAAGAATTTTTTTCCTAACCAAAACTAAAATTTCTCTCCAACTCAAAAAAAATTTATTATCAAACAAAATCCAATCCAATTTTTCTTTACCCCAAAATACTATAATTTTCCCCTCCCCCTTTCCCCCTTAACTTTGGGGGTTTTTTCCTCTCCACTAAAAACAAACAAACGCCCAAATTCAGGGAAAAACCCCATCCCCAAAACCTTGTCCCATCAATTTTAACGACCTGGGGACTTATCCCAAATTAAAAGAAGCCCAATCGGCAAGCCCTATTTTTTTTATTTATTTATTCTTTATTTTTAAAAACTTTTAATCAGGATATGGAATAAGATTTTGGGGGTTTTTAATTTGCCCGGGTGGGGGAAAAAAGCCCGGTCCACCACACCAAGGCCCAACTCTTACTAAACCAAAAAAAGGTTTCGCAAAAAGTCCACTTTCCCCCAAACCCTCAAAGTTCTCCCAAAACTTTTGGGAGAGGGACTCTTTTAACCCAGGGGAAAAACCCCAACAACAAACCCGGGCGTCAATTGCAGCCAAATCCTTCCAAATTACATGTTTATGGTGTGTTTTTTTTCCAACTTCAGCCAGTTTTAAGAAAGGCTTAAAATTTTATGTTTTCCCCCCCAATTTTACCCTAGTGTGTGTGGGTGGACCCGTCGGAATGAAAAACCTTCAGTTCCCCAAAAACACGAAGAACACGCAAGCAAAGGGACAAAAAACCCCAAGAAGAAGAAAAAAGCTTAACCCTACACACCCAAACAAGAGGAAGAAAAAAGTAATAACAAAACCCCCTTTTTTCTCCGATGTAGTACTTTTAAAAATCAATCAAACCCATACCCAAAAACAAGAACGCCCCCAAAACATCACCCCACCACAACCCCTTCCCCCCAATTTCACCACAACCAACTTTTCAATTTTTACATTTCCCTTTCACTTTTAATAAGA
>CM054148.1:30587214-30602214 GCA_028751875.1 Rapana venosa | reverse complement strand
AATGTGCAAATCTGCCCCCTATCTCAGCTTTTAAAGATTTCAGCGACTTCGGGGTCCTTCAGCTTTTCCATGTTGAACCGCCAAACGGGGATTTCTCTTCTGGTTCTTGGTCTTCAGCTTGATCTGTAGGGTCATGAGTACCATGTTGTGGTCACTACCAATTCAGCGCCAGGGAAACTTCTTGTCTGGGCTTTGTTGATGCTCGACTTAAATCGTTTTGGGGGGCCCAAAATGTAGTCAATCTGGTTATGTGTCTTTCCATTTGGTGAGTGCCACGTCGTTCTTCTTGATGTCTTTGTGGGGTATAAGGTGTTGGCGACATAAGATTGTGGCTGCTTGCGAATTCCAAAAGTCTGAGACCCCTATCATTAGTTTTGTCCACGCCAAAACGGCCTACTGTCCCTGGCCATTGGTCATAAGCGTCAGGTCCCATCTTGGCCCTTCCAGTCGCCCTGGATCACGAGAAAGTCCTTCTTTGGAGTTGATTTGATGGCGCTCTCCCCAAAACTTCGTAGAAACACTCGATTTTCCCTTAATCATCGTAGTCTGATGTTGGTGCATAGACTTGTATGATGGTCATGTTTGTGTGGTTTTGCTGCGACACGCATGGAGATCAGTCTGCTTGAATTGGGGTACAAACTGATTGACACTGTTAGTCCTCTTCTTGTTGACAAGAAATCCTACTCCGTGTTGGTGTTTGGAGTCGTCGCCACTATACCATTGTTTGTGATCCTCCTCTGTAGTTGCTTCGCCGAAAACCGACCCAACGGACTTCGGCCAGTCCCAGTATGTCCCATTTGTATCTTCGAAGTTCGTGGGTTAGCTCTTGGAGCTTCCCACATGCGTGTAAGGTACGGATGTTCCATGTACCAATGATGGTCCTTTCAGCCTGGAGTTTGATAGCTGTAGTTTGCGTCCCAGTCGCATATTTTCCACCTCCATCCTGGAACGCTCCAATGGAAGGCGCGGTTGTTGGTATTCCGGGCCTCAACCGATCCGGCATGTCTTTCCTTGCAGTGTTGTCCATGTTGTACTACCTGTCTCAGTGGGGAGATAACCCGACCCAAAAATCCCCAGCTATGGGAAAATAGCAGCTTGGAGAGGAGATGGGCGCCGCCAAGCAATCCACGCCCACAGAAATACCTACATGGACAATATATATTATTATATATATATATATATATATATATTTATATATATATATATATATATATATATATATTATATATATAATGAGAGAGAGAGTGTGTGTGTGTGTGTGTCTGTATGTGTGTGTGTGTGTTGGGGTGGAATTGAACCTAAGACTGTTCGTGTTTTTTGTCCACCTGCTGGAGGAGAGAGAGACACAGAGAGAGAGAGAGACAGAGACAGCGAGAGACAGAGAGAGAGAGAGGCCTGTTAATGTGGGCGTGCACAGCAGCTTTAATTAATGGTGTTCGTCAAGGCAGTCTTCTTTCCTCCTCCATGTTTGTCGAGTGGCGTTTCCTTTCGTCCCCGGTTCTGAGCCTTAGAATAGTTTATAGCGTTAAGTGGTGAACGCAGCCAAAATACACACCAACCCTATGAATGCATGTTTTGTTTGATACATGTATGTCTTCTTCTCCGTCACAGTATAAATTCCATCCTTTCTTTATTCTTTTCTTCTGAGGATAATGGAACAAGCACTGATGAGTTGTTGGGTTGTTGGTTTTTTTTACTTGAAGTCCTCATGTGCGTGCGGTTTGTACATTATTTGTCATTCAGTCCACCGGGGGCCCAAAGCCCACTCTTTCAAAAAACGGAACAGGTTTTTAACGTATGCGCAAGTCGGGTTAGCTGTGACCTGACGGGAAAAAAAAAAAAATGCAACTGATAAATTTAATCATCTCATAAACATCATTTTCATCTCTATGGATTTATGACACTATTCTTGCAATTACAAATCAGAGCGTTCCGTTTAGTTTTTTTTTACATGAACCAACAATGTTCATGGGTTTACCTTAAATTGAAACACCACGCAACCACCGCACACACAACACCACCACTTCACACACACGGAACAGGTTAATTTCGCAGGGTGAGGGAATTTGGCTGTTAAAAGCGAGGGAAGAATACAACAAGAGGGGAAAATCTTATTTCAATAGGTATGATCACTTTTTTAAAAAAGTTGTAAGAGGCTTTTCTTGCAAGGAAAGAGGAGGCTTCCATTCATTGATGACACATGAAAACGAACGGCAAAGTGGATTGGTTAACTAGGTATTCTAAAGCAAGGATCTGCACAGAGCGTCAGAACAAAGGAGCTGTAAAAGGGAGACATTCACAGCAAAAGAGGTTTTTAGTGTAGGCATTTGTAACAGGCTGTTTAAAAGTTACTTGAAAAAGGTTTGGAATGTTTCATCCAAAATGGGGTATTTCTTGGTCCGACTTGAACACTACTCTAACTAGGCCTTTTTCCCGTGTCGTAAGTAGGCTTGGCGAAGGAGAGGAGGGAGGTTCCAGAAATGATGGAAGAGCAAAGGAAAGAGCGCGGAACGTGATTGGTTGAATGAAGGTATTCCTAAGTGCAAGGTCTCTGCAGCAGAGCGTAGGGAACGAGAAGGAGTGTACAGGTGGAGACATTCACAGAGATAGGAGGGTGTTGTTTTGTGTAGGCATTTGTAACAGGGTACTGATCTTGTAGTTTACTCTCTCGAACTGCAGAGTTTTGTATGTATCAATCCAAAATCCAGGCGATCCATACTTTCTCTTGTACCCACACCTGACCTACTATATACCATGCCTCTTTCCTTAGACTTGTGGGGGTGGTGGTGGTGGTGACCATGCTCAACTAAAGAAGGCGACAGACAAGGACGCCGGACTGTACGGCGGGCGTGGTCAGGGAAAACCACATCCCAAAACTTATCGTCTGTCGCCATCTACTTCTACAGCAGACAGCTTGAGGCGCCAGCTTCAGTCAAAACAAGTACAATAGAAAGACCTAACTCGGCAGAGCTCTCTATTTTTTATTTATTTATTTATTCTTTTATTTATTTATTCTTTTATATCGAGGATAATGGAATAAGCACTCATGTGGGTTTTTTACATCCAGTCCCCGTGTGTATGCGGTTTTGTAAATGTTGTCATCCGGTCCCACCAGCACACAATGGCCTACTCTTACGTAAAGCGGAACAGGATTTAACGTGTGCGCAAGATGTTCTGCGAGCGTTCGCACACGGGGCCTCGGTTTATAGTCTCTTCCGAAGGACTTTTGGGGAGAGTGGAGTCTGCACTGATGTTAACTCCAGGGGAAAATATCCCCTTGAACGGGAATCGAACCCGGGTCGTCAGATTGCGAGCGCAATCGCTTACGCGGTAAACTGTAGACACTGATTGGAATAGGTCGTGTTCTTTGTTCGCAACTTCCAGCCAGTCAAGAATCGGCTTCAAGCCTACGTTCATGTTTCCCCGCGGAACTGTTAGTCCCTTGTGTGTGTGGTTGACAAGTCGGAACTCGCAACAACCTTCACGTTACACACACATGCAAGCAAGCAAACACGCAAGCACGCATGCACACACACACACACACACAAGCAAGCAAGCAACCAACCAAGCTCACACACTCACACACACACACACACAAGCAGGCAAGCAACCAACCAAGCTCACACACTCACACACACACACACACATTCATGTTTCTCGCAGAATCGTGAGTACCTTGTGAACGAGTCGGAACTCACAACTTTCCCATCACACACACAAGCAAGCAAACGCTCACACACACACCACTCACGCACACACGTACACACACATGTGCACGCACACACGTGCATACACTCACACACACACACTTTATCAAATGTTTCATACATGGTAGTTCGTCCTTTTCACATTAACTAACAGATCCGAAGATTAATCACCAGATGGAAGAGGATGGTGTGTATGACTCCAGCTTTAAGTTGTGCTAAACTTGGAGGCTGCAATGATTGATCTGATGGCTGTCTTCTGTGCAGCAGCTCGCTCAGAGAAAATCGATGAACTATCAGTCACCCATGCAGAGAGAACAGCCTGACCTACATCTGACAATCTGTCCTGGTGTTTAAGGTCTGTGATTTTTATAGGGATCAGGAGATTTTTCCGAATTTTTTTGTTTAATGATGATGATGATGATGATGATGATGACGACGACGATGACGACGACGACGACGACGATGATGATGATGATGATGATGATGATGATGATGATGATGATAATGAACATATATTGCACGCTTTTCTTCCTCTTCGTAACTGTAGCTCAAATCGCTTTTCATAACAAAATTAATATGGACAATACTGCCAACCATACAAACATAGCATCCTGCAACCAATACAAACACTCCTGACACACATTCCACATTCCCTCCTCCCCCCTTTCCCCACCACAATAACTCTCTCTCACTCACCTATCCCCCCTCCCCTCCCCCTACCTCACCCCTTATAATAAATGCTACCCCCCAACCCTCACCCCACCCCACATGGCAGTATTTTGTCAGAATCTGTTTATAAAGCAACAAACAGTGTTTTACAGAACATTGTTCATGGAAGTCAAGTAAAAACAGGACTGTGTTGTTCAAACTGGGTTGAATTGAGGTAAATTGCTTTGAACTGAAGGGCATTGACTAGCAGGATTGAATTCCACTCGCTCCTCAATAGATAGATGCCTGGGTCAATACCATCCCCTGGCCTTTAGCCATGATGGTGTGTTTATTTATTTATTCATTTTGTATTTTACTCTTTCACTTCGAGGATAATGGAACCAGCACTCATGCGCTTTTTTTTCATCCAGTCCCCTTAGTTTTGTAAATTTTGTCATCCGTTCCCACCGGCACACAATGGCCTACTTTTCCCGAAAAGCGGAACGGGTTTTAACGTGTGCGCAAGATGTTCTGCGTGCGTTCGAACACGGGACCTCGGTTTATAGTCTCATCCGAAAGACTTTTGGGGGGTAGTGGAGTCGGCACTGATGTTAACTCCAGAGGAAAAAATCCTCTCGAACGAGAATCGAACCCGAGTCAGCAGATCACGAATACATCACTGTAACCACCAGGCTATCCCGTCCCCTCTGTGTGTGTGTTGTGTATCTGCTGCCCCTTGCTGCCCTGGCTTTAACCTCTGGCTGCGTGGTGAGTCCAATTCAAAGATAAAACTCTGTTCTCACAGTTCAGTGTAGTGGTGGTTTTGTTTTCTATTGCCAGTGTGGAGGAGTGAGAGAGAGAGAGAGAGAGTGTGTGGTGTGTGTGTGTGTGTGTGTGAGTGTAAGTGTGTGAGAGAGAGAGTGTGTGTGTGTGTGTTTGTGTGAGAGAGAGAGAGAGAGCGTGTGTGTGTGTGTGTTTGTGTTGTGTGTGTATGTGTGCGTGAGAGAGAGAGTGCGTGAGTGAGAGAGAGAGTGCGTGTGTGTGAGAGAGAGAGTGTGTGTGTTTGTGTGAATGAGAGAGAGTGCGTGTGTGAGAGAGAGTGTGTGTTTGTGTGAGTGAGAGAGAGAGAGTGTTTGTGAGAGAGAGAGAGAGAGAGTGTGTGTTGTGTGTGTGTGTGTGTGTGTGTGTGGTGTGTGTGTGGTGTGTGTGTGTGTGTGTGTGTGTGTGCGTGCGCGGATGAGTCTGTGTGTGTCGGTGCATGTGTGCGTATTTAATTTTGGGTTGTTTTTTCTCGTTTGTTTCTTTCTTTATTGTTGGGGGGGGGGGGGGGGGGGAGTTGTTGTCCCTGCTGCTGTTGTTGTTTTCTACTTTTTTTTTGGCCTGGGTGATTGCTGTTCTTGCATCATTTGAGTATGGATGCTCACATTATATTGTTTTGTGTGTAAAGGAGTTGAAAACCTGTTCTTAAGATCTGTTTTCACTGTCTGACCGCTTGGGTTGGTGTGACCTATTCAGAGACACTTCTGTGTATCATCCTCTCCTTCCTGCTCACTTCACAGAATGTGAACATGGAGAAAGGGGGTCACATTGTACTCAGTGAACCACGACTGTGTCAGTTTAACCTAATTAGCCTACGTACTGTGTATATGGGGACGGGATAGCTCAGTGGTCGGAGCATTCGATTTTCCCCGGCCAAGTTAAGCAGTATCAGCGTGGTTGCCACTTGGATGGGTGGACCCTTTGCGCGCCTTGGCTTCAGTACAGTCCCCCAGTTCACCCAGCTGTTAATGGGTACCTGCCTCTTTAGGGTCAAGGAAGGTAAAGCAGCGAGGGAGAGGAGATGGGCGCCACCCTCAATATGCTATATATATGAATATATGTTCACTGAATATTTTCCAGTCAAAATTTGTCCACTGAGTATTATTTTCCCCAATAGCCATCTGTCCAACTGATGTTTGTCCACTGAGTATTGGCCAGTTGCTATTTTTCCAGTGGGGTTTTTCCTATTGTTGTTGTTTCTATTCCTTGGGTAGAGCTGCTTGGTTCACTAATGGTGAGATTTTGCGTATGTGACCGTTTCTAAGCAACATTAAGGTAGCCGCATTCCGACTTCATGTATGGTGTTCGACACCATTGTACATACCTTTTTTTTTTATAATCATCATCTGTTCCTACCGGACAAAATAAACTACTCTTCCAAAAGGCAGAACGGGTTTTTAATGTGTGTGAAAGAGGTTAATGCGTGCGTTTGCACACGGGGCCTAAGTTTATAGTCTCATCCAGAGGACTGTTGGGGGAGTGTAGTCAGAACTGATGTTAACTCCAGAGTAAAATTCCCCATAACCGGTGCCTCCATTGGTGGCTCGAACCAGGGCACTCAGATCACCAGCGCAACGCTCTAACCACTAGGCTGTCCCGCCCCTCCGCCATCCCTCCCCACCCCCCCACCCACTCACCCCCCTCCCTGTCGTGTGTGTGTGTGTGTGCGTGCGTGCGTGCGTGTGTGTGTGTGTACAGTATTTGTCCAATGTATACTTTCCCGTAAACATTTGTCCAGAAAGTATTACAATTATGTCGTGTTAACACTTTCCAGTAAACATTTTTCCCAGTGAGCAGGTGTTTGATTAAGATAATTATGGGTCCAATGGGAACCGACCCAGTTAATAGTTTCCTGTGAATATTTACCCAGAGGGGTGTTGATTTTGCCCTGTTAAATAATTGTTTTTTCAGAAAACATTTGCCAAGTGAATACAGTAGATATGAATATTCATACAGTGATTATGAATATCTATCCAGCAGATATGAATATTCATCCAATGAATATGAATATTTATCCAGCAGATATGAATATTCATCCAGTGAGTATGAATATTTATCCAGTAAATAATTATTCCTCCAGGACATGTAATTATGCCCAGTAAATGTACGTACATGCAGTGAGAATCCCTCGACAGAGAGGACTGATCCTTCAACTTCACACGTTGACTAACCACTCAGCCACCATTGCCTCTTTGCTTCACACACACAAACACACACACACACACACAGGTGGACAAAAAACTCGAACAGTCTTAGGTTCAATTCCACCCCAACACACTCTCTCTCTCTCTCTCTTCTCTCTCTCTCTCTTCTCTCGCTCTTATATATCCCTAAGGGCGGGGACTAGATGTAAAAAATGCACATGGGTGCTTATTCATTATCCTCGAAATAAAAGAATTTGTCATTGTCATTGTGACACACACACACACACACACACACCTGTGTGGACAGGTGTGGTAGGGGAAGGGTGGGGGAGTACAGAAGCGAACTTCACTTTAAATCTGTCACTCCACTCCACCCCACTCTACTCCACTCTACTCTACTCCATGCCACTTCATTCTCTTCCACCCACATTGGCTCTCTGTCTCTCTCTATGTATGTCACTCTCTGTCTCTCTAGGTGTTTCTGATGTCTGTCTGTCTGTCTGTCTGTCTCTACCTGTATCTTTATATCAATTTGGCCATCATCATCATCATCTCTCTCTCTCTCTCTCTCTCTCTCTCTCTCTCTCTCGGGGGGAACACTTCCGGCAGTTGAAATGTAAACAGCTAGTGACAGAAGCTCCGGACTGAAATGTGAATTTTGCGTTCCTGTGCCTTTGCCTGAGTCTGTGAAGGGACTGGCAGACATCATGCCAGAGGTGGCTTTAAGTCTCAGGGCAATGTGTGGCTGCTTTGTGACCACCTTTATCGCATTCATGCCTCAATGTGCAATGCTAAGAAAATCATTGTACATTCCGACATTGAAGTTGGGCAGGCTGCATGACGGTGTTGCTACAGTGGGCTTCCTCCTCGCCTATTTATACCTAGGCGTTTTTCTGCATCGGTGTGGCGATGTGGAGCTGAACCCTGGACCTGGACCCAGTGGAAGGAAGGACAGTCTGCGCCAAACCCAGCTGAACTCTGGTGCTGGTTCCGCTTCATCGTCACCTAAGAGGACAAGTCGGGAGCCTACACTGAAGGACGTGGCTGCAAACCTGCAGGAGCTGACTTCCATGTTTAAAGAACTGAAGGAAGAGGTGAGGCAAGTCAAAGAGACATGTTCAGGAATTCTGAGTGAAATGGCTTCCTTGAAAGAGACCGTTAATGATTTGAAACAGGAAAACAAAAGACTGAAAGAACAAAACGAGAAATTGTGTGAACAAGTGGAAAAACTGGAATTAAAGACTGATGATTTGGAGCAGCATTCTAAAAGAAACAACATTCTTTTCTATGGCATTCCAAGACAGGACAATGAGACTCGTGACGACTGTGAAAGACTGATCAAAGACATAATGACTGACAAGCTAGGACTGAGTCGAGACATGGAATTTGACAGGATCCACCGTCTAAATAGAAACCCTAACTCCCCTATCATAGGTAGATGCGCATTCTACAGGGATAAGGAAATGGTTCTGAAGGCAAAACACAAACTCCGTGGAAGCAATGTCTTCATTGGAGAAGACTTCACCCCACGAGTTCGTGATATTAGGCGGAAACTAGTCCCTCATTTAAAGGATGCCAGAAAAGATGGGAAAAGGGCGTTTATGGTATTTGACCATTTGGTTATTGATGGTGAGAAATTCTATCTGGACGAAAGTCCAAATCTTACCAGTACGGCTTAGCATTCTGGCTGGCCAATTTCAGAACTTATTACATGCTATATTTCCTGTCTCTGTGTTTTGTCTAGAGTTTATGTTTCTCAGTCAGAGGGAACAAATGAAAATCAGTCACCGGCTGCATTAAATTTTGCCCCCTCTCCTCCACGTGCAAACTGCACTGAATTTTGTCCTGGGCTTGTCCCACAGGCTGCTGACACGGTAACTGTGTCAACTTGCCACCTAATGTCAGTGCTCACGTAAAGTCTGAGATTCAGCTCCTGTTTTCTGGCTTTTCAAACTTAAATTCAAATGCAGGAGTTTAAAAAGACATTGATATGTGCCTGTCTCTAATCATGATAGCGCTGTGTGTGTGTTTGTGTGTGTGTGTGTTGTTGTGTGTGTGTGTTTGTGTGTGTTTGTGTGTGTGTGTTTGTGTGTGTGTGTGTGTGTGTGTGTTTCGTGTGTGTGTTCGTGTGTGTGTGTGTGTTCGTGTGTGTGTGTGGGGGGTGGGTGTTTGTGTGTGTGTGTTTGTGTGAGCTCGTGTGTGTGTGTGTGTGTGTGTGTGTGTGTGTGTGTGCGTGCGTGCGTGCGTGCGTGAGAGAGATAGAGATCAAAATCACGAATAAACCCACGTTAAACTTACTGTCGGTGTTGGAATATCAATGGATTGGAGTCGGAGCTAAATGAAACATTTTTGTTATAGTATGGTATTTGTTACCAGATCCTGTGTGAATTTTTGTGTGGAAAATTTACAGTGAATGTGTTTGTTTTTTTCTTACAGCTATACAGTAGCTAGCTATTCAGTTCATCAACCAAGAAAGGGTCAGGAGGATTGTTTGTTGGATCGAGAAGGAAGTTTAGAGTATATTAAAGGAATAAAACATCAGTTGTCATAATCATCATGTCGAAAGCTAAGGTCATGTAGGTTTGGCAAAGATTGACTGTATCATGTATTCGTGTTTACTTACAATCAGAAAACTCATCATTTTGACATTGTTGATGGTATGCTTATGTCTAAAATAGAGTTGACGATAAGACGTAAGAGTTTTCAAATGCGCCTGTATTGATGAATGGAGATTTCAATAAATGGACTATAAACATTGTCCCAGATATTATAGAAAAAGATTATCAATGTTTCAGTATTGCAGGTACGTCATGTTTTTGGTTATAGATGCCGTGAGGACAAAGTAACATAGTAGCAATTATATGGTAAACATGTTTATCAATCTTAATGCATGTATTCTAACTTGGTTAAAGTGCTGGTGAAGATCATGGTTGTGTTGTGTATATCAGACACAGGTAAAAGTGTAAATAATTATGTTTTTGCTATCTGCTGATTTGTAAAAAGTTTATAGATGGCACAACTGGAATGAACATAATCAAACTAATGAAGATTTTCTTTGTTCAGGTTAATTGAACCATTTGCTATCAAAATACTTTGTGCTTTATGTTTATCTACATATTGAAAATGACATGTTTACAGATTAAGATTAAGATTTAGAACACCTGGCCACTGTTTGGCTTTGAAACTGGTGTATTGTACCCCCTTCAGTAAGGGGCCATGGCCTATACTGAATAAACATTTCGAGGTCGAGTTCGAGTTCGAGTTCGAGTTCTCTCTCTCTCTCTCTCTCTCTCTCTCTCTCTCTCTCTCTCTCTCTCTCTCTCTCTCTCTCTCTTCTGTGTCTCTTATTCTTTGGTGATGCTATTCTTATAACGTGGGTTTTTACTGTGATTCATGGGAGCAGAGATTGTTAGGCAAGGCTTGGCCTCAAATCTTTATCGCTGCCTATCAAAAATCAACTAATCACCCATGAGCTCTCTCTCTCTCTCTCTCTCTCTCTCTCTCTCTCTCTCTCTCTCTCTTCTCTCTCTTATTCTTTGGTGATGCTATTCTTATAACGTGGGTTTTTACTGTGATTCATGGGAGCAGAGATTGTTAGGCAAGGCTTGGCCTCAAACCTGTGTCACTGCCTATCAAAAATCAATCAATCATCCATTAGTCTCTGTCTCTCTCTCTTTCTTTCTCTCGTCTCTCTCTCTCTTTCTTTCTCTCGCTCTTTCTCTCTCTTTCTCTCTCTCTCTCTCTCTCTCTTGTGTCTCTCTCTCTCTGTTCTCTCTCTCTGTTCTCTCTCCTCTCTGTCTCTCTCTCTCTCTCTCTTCTCTCTTCTCTCTCTCTCTCTGTCTCTCTCTCTCTCTGTCTCTCTCCCTCTCTCTCTCTCCCTCTCTCTCTTTCTCTCTCTCTCTTCTCGCTCTCTCTCTTCTCTCTCTCTTTCTCTCTCTCTCTCTCTCTCTCTCTCTCTCTCTCGTCTCTCTCTCCCTCTCTCTCTCTCGCTCTCTTACCCAGAGAGAGAGAGAGGCACATGTGTGTTTACCTATGTGTGTGCTGCCTGCAAGCGTGCACTCGTGCGTGTTGTGTGTGCTCGCAACAATGTGTGTCCATTTACATTATTGCCCAAAGGCTAGCTTCACTTCAAACAAAAAGCTTGGCATTCGGAATTTTCCTAAATTTAGTCAGATAAATCACCTCACCCCCTCCCTCCCTCCCTCCCCTCCAACTTTCTTTTATCTCATCAAATAGAGAGTGTGACAATGCTTTTCCTCTCCTGTCTAACAAGTCACACTGTGGAATTTTCTAATTTTTAGTCAGATAAATAACCTCACACCTCCCTCCCTCATCCCCCCTCTCCAGCCGCCTCTTTCTGTTTATCTCATGAATAGTGAGTGTGACACCGTTTTATGTTCTCCTGTACAGGGTCTAGGCAGTCGCACCCTGGTGTGGATCGGTGGTCTAGAGGTAACGCGCCTGTCTAGAAAGCGAAAAGTCCCGGGTCGGAAGTGTGCAGTGGTTCGAATCCCGTTTGGACCCGAAACTTTTTCTCCTATCTATTAGATCATGAGTGATGGTCTGGGTGCTAGTCTTTAGGATGAGACGATAAACCGAGGTCCCGTGTGTTACGCATAATTATTTAGCACACGTAAAAGAACCCACAGCAACAAAGAGAGTTGTCCCTGGCAAAATTCTGTAGAAAAAAGGCCACTCCGATAGGGAAACAAATACAGCTGCAGACAGAAAAAGAAAATAAAAAGGGTGGCGCTGCTCTTGTGGCAACGCGCTCTTCCCGGGAAGAGCATACCGAATTTCACGCAGAGAAATCTGCCATGACTTAAAGTGGTATAAATAAAAAATATATAAATGAAAAGAAAAAAACCACTGTGGTATGTATGGGTTGCTTCAGTGCAAAAGGCGGACAAAACCTTGTCAACATTGTATTTCTGAACCCCCCCCCCCTTCCCTCCCCCCAAGGCATGGTATGCATAACATAGACACCAAAATAAACTAAAAACCCTGGCCTGCTTTACATACATTGGCGCGCAGTTAAAAATGCATAGCACAATACACAATGGACCATTTTGAAAGAATGGTGTTTGAAATCCCTACATTCCTGATCCCCTGGTTTTTTGTGTGTTGGGAATTTTCTTCAGTTTCGGAGTCAAGATTTATTGCTACGTTTTTTTTTAATTTCTGGTTCAAAAACAAATTTATCTTTGTCGGCATACCTTAAGCGGGATCAAAAGAAAAAAACAGGTAAATTGTTTTCGTATTTTAGCCTGGAAATACCCAGACATTTTGGACTGGGTAAGATTTGTTTTTAGGTTTCTTTTTTAAAATATTTTATAAACGCTTTTCTCATTTGATAATTAAAAAAACACATTTTTGTCATTTAGTTTTGCTTATTTTCATTCTGTTTTTCTTTCTCTTCTTCTTCTTCTTCTCCATCTTCTTCATTTTCCTTCTCCCTCGTTTTTTTCTTTTACTTCTTCTTCTTCGTTCTCCTCCTTGGTGTGTGTATGTGTGTGTGTGTGAAGTCTTAATGAATTGATTAGATAATTCGAGCCATTATTGTTAAAATGATTAGGTGTTGTTTCATGGATTTGTCTATGAACTCACTGATTCAGTTACGTTTGTTAGGCTTGTTTGTTTCTTGTTTGTGTTTTCTGAGGGCCTGGTGTAAAGAAGCCTCTGGCTTACCCATTTGAAAAGGTAAAGGAAATTACCCTCGATAAAATATTCGAATATGAGGATGAGTTCGATTTCCCACAACTTTTTTTTCTTTCTTGTCCTGGTCAGTGTTTCGTCTTTTCTTTCCTTCCATATGCAAAGGTAAAAGGTAAAGGTGTCCCATAACCTATCTGATCATAGGGGAGCGGGGCATCAGAGACCTCAACTTCTCCAGGGGCCAGCATATTGAGGGCGGCGCCCATCTCCTCTCCCTCCTTGCTATTACCTTTCCCTGACCCTAAAGAGGGCAGGTACCCATTCACAGCTGGATGAAAGGGGCGGGGACTGTACTGAAGTCAAAGCGCGCAAACGGGTCACCCATCCACTTGGTAACCACGCTCTATACTTGCTTAACATTAGCGTGGGGAAAGCGAGTGCTCTGACCACTGAGCTTTCCCGTGGGGTTCCTCCCCCCCCCCCCTTCCCTCCACAGAGTTATGGGACTTTGTTGCTTTGTCCTGCCAGTGTTTGCTTTTGTTTCCACGTTTGGTGCAAACGCCAGGACAAGGCGGCGGGTCAGAGGACAAAGCAGTGGCAGAGTTAGTGGGTAATGTAGGATGAAATGAAGTGTGCATAAAACCGTGCTCTGTGTTCACAAGGTGCCTAAGTGTTTGTAGAGCTCTTCTTTTTTTAAATTTTTTTTTAAAGTCCTTTCCTTTTTATAGTTGTGTGTGCGTTTCTCTCTCTCTCTCTCTCTCTCTCTCTCTCTCTCTCTCTCTCTTCTCTCTCTCTCTCTCTCTCTCTCTCTCTCTCTCTTTCTCTTTCTCTCTCTCTCCTCTCTCTCTCTCCTCTCTCTCTCTCTCTCTCTCTCCTCCCTCCTCTCTCTCACTCTCTCTCTCTCTCTTTCTCTCTCTCCTTCGCTCGCTCTCTCTCGCTCTAATTTACAAAACCGCATACGCATGGGAACTGGATATATAAAAAAAAGAAAGCACAGGAGTGCTTATTCCATTATCCTTGGTATAAAAGAATTAATAAATAAATAAATAGTTCTGTCTCGCTCTCTCTTCCTAAGTCTCTCTTTCTCTGTCTTGTTTCTTTACTGCTCTCCTTGCATTTTTCTCTGTCTATCTCTCTCTCACACACATTAACACACATTAACATATACACTAATACACACAAGCACACACACGCACGCGCGCGCAACACACACACACACACACACACACACACACACACACACACATACACACACATAGGGGGACGGGGTAGCCTAGTGGTTAGAACATTGCGCTCGCAATCTGATGACCCGGGTTCGATTCCCGTTCAAGGGGATATTTTCCCCTGGAGATAACATCAGTACAGACTCCACTCTCCCCAAAAGTCCTTCGGATGAGACTATAAACCGAGGCCCCGTGTGCAAACGCATGTAGAACATCTTGCGCACACGTTAAATCCTGTTCCGCATTTCGTAAGAGTAGGCCATTGTGTGCCGGTAGGAACAGATGACAATTTACAAAACCGCGTACACACGGGGACTAGACGTAAACAGCTCACGAATGCTTATTCCATTATCCTCGATATAAAAGAATAAATAAAATATAAAAAAACACACACTAACACACACACATTAACACACACTAACACATTCACATACACACACACTAACACACGCACGCACGCACACACACACACACACAAACACACAATCCCTCTCAAACACACACACACACACAAACACACACAGAGTTAGCATACTTTTGGCCTCTTGTTTATGCTGATGAATACTTGCTAATCAATGTGTGCTTTGCCCTAAATCCATGATTTCATTGTGATCATTTGTCTACACTCCTTCCTCTTACCCTCTCCTCTCCCACACCTCACACACATACACAAATACGCTCCGCATGCACGTGCGCGCGCATGCACATATACACACACGCGCACGCGCACACACATGCACAAACACTCATACACAAACATATACACAGAGTCAGACAAACGGAAGAAAAGAGAAACTGAGACAG
>CM054148.1:30542214-30562214 GCA_028751875.1 Rapana venosa | reverse complement strand
GCTTTTGGTGGGGGGAGAGAAGGGGGTCTTTGTTAATTCGGGTGTGGGAGGGTTGGCTTCTTTCTTTGTTTCTTGTTGGGGGTTTATAGGGGGAGGAGAGGGGGTGGAGGATAAGAGCGCTTTGAAAGAGGAGTGAAAAAGGTGAGACAAAGCCTGTGAATATATGTGTGTGTGTGTGTGTGTGTGTGTGTGTGTGTGTGTGTGTGTGTGTGTGTGTGTGTGTGTGTGTGTGTGTGTGTGTGTGTGTGTGTGTGTGTGAGTAAAAAGAGGGTTAGGGAAAACAAACAAATAAGAAGCCCAAGCAAATCAAGTAAATGACAGAGAATGTGGACTTTCTGTTGTTGTTGTGTGTTGTTTTCTTGTTATAGTGTTGTTGCCTTTTAATCCCTGTGTGGTTATATTTTATCCTTATGATTATCAGTTGTGTTTTATCCTTTCCTTAGTACGTGTCAAGTACGAGGTATCCTTTGACATCTCTTATTTTAGTTTTTGGTGTGTTAGTTATTTGGCTTGGCTGGTTCATTGATTTCCTTCTCGTCCTTTAAATAGAAAGTTTAACTAGAAAATGCACATGGCTACGATGTCGAATTTTATTTTTTGATCAATTTCGAGGATAATGGAATAAGCATTCGTGAGCTTTTTTTTTAAACATCCAGTCCCCGTGTGTATGCGGTTTTGTAAATTTTGTCATCCGTTCCCACCTGCACAGAATGGCCTACTCTTCCGAAAAGCGGAACAGGTTTTAACGTGTGTGTGCAAGATGTTCTGCGTGCGTTCGAACACGTTTATAGTCTCATCCCAAGCACTCTTGGATTTTGAAGGATTTGAAGAATGAGAGGAGCACAGTAGTCAGAATATTGACAAGATTTATTTTGGGTAGTTTTAACTACTGAATGAAATACCAGTGACTTATCTTGACTTGCATACTAAGTGGACAATTCGTGAAACAATGTCATTCAGTGTCTGTGTGTCAGTCTGTCGTTAGTCATCAGTCAGTAAGGTCGTTACTTGATTAGTTAGTTGGTCGGTTAGCTCGTCAGTAAGTCATTCAATCAGTCAGTCAGCCAGCCTGTCAGTTTTGTCTGTCAGTTCGTAGAAATGGTTTGTAGCGTCACTGACCGAAACAGCACAAGGGACTAAACTTCTGCCAGTATTCATCACCATGTCAAATTGAGGAGTAGCTTCCCTTAGACTGGAATTTTTATCTTTTAAAATAATGGTTGGCGCGTATTTTTTCGATGTACTGGGAAATGGTTCTGCTCTTACTACACAACTGGAAATGTACTTGTGCATCACAATGAGCATCTTATCTCAGTAAGGAGAGAGAGAGAGAGAGAGAGAGAGAGAGAGAGAGAGAGAGAGAGAGAGGAGAGAGAGAGGAGAATGACAATGACAATGACAATGACAAATTCTTTTATTTCGAGGATAATGGATAAGCACCCATGTGCTTTTCTACATCCAGTCCCCGCCCTTAAGGATATATATGCTAATAAAATAAAATAAAGCCTATAGCAATACGGTAAGGAGAGAGAGAGAGAGAGAGAGAGAGAGGAGAGAGAGAGAGAGATGTGAAAGTCACCACCACAGTTGTACCACTGGCATTGTCCCAGGTGAGTAGCAGTGCCCAACAAAGCCTTGTTCCAAAGAACAATCCCATCACACTTAACCCACCAACGCTTATGCCATTGAGTGATACCCCCACACCACTTACAGCCTTCTTGACTGACGACAACATGACGCAAAATAACGAGTGATGATGAATGGGGAAGTATAAACCAACTACGTTATGGATTCCATTTTTTTTAATGATTTTTTTAAAAATCACACTGAGGAAGAATTTCAGTGGACGTGGCCTCTCGTTTTTCGGAAGAGTAGGCCATCGTGTGTTGGTGGGAACGATGACAAAATTGACAAAACTGCATACACACTTGATGTTAAAATGCACATGAGTACTTCGATTTGTTTGTTTTACAAGATTCAGCGCTATATAAATTCCATATATTATTATTTCATTATCCTCGAAATTTAAAAAATAATGATATAATAAAAAATATATAAATAAAAAAGACAAGTGACTCTGCTAACATACAGATGCATAAGATGACCTCCCTTGTTGTTCTCTACTGTAAGGAAAGAATGCTCACCTTGGAAAAAGAGTCCATTGAAAGTAACCTGCAGTTGTGAAGTCATTCAAGTCTGCCAACTACAATGGCTTGCAAGTTAGGATCCACCCACGGCTAAGGCAAAATTCAGTTGGTTAGCTGTCCCTTAGGCTTCACTCCTGCTGTATATTGATTTTCACTTTTTCTTCTGTTTTCCTTTTAATAAATAATGATAATACATGGATTTCATACAGGCTATATCTTGCAAAAAAAAGCAAATCAAAGCGCTTTCATTCATCCTAGTCTTTCACATGCAGCCAGTTACAATTAATAGATTTTTACAAATTCAAATGTAAACACACACACACACACACACACACACACACACACACACCACACACACACACGCACACACACACGCACGCACAATTAATAGTTTTTACAAATTCAAATGTAATTTTCCTTTATTACTCTCACTTTGATATCCCACTAGTAAGGCATCCACAGATTTTTTTAACACACTTTTTGTGAAAGACTAGCCTCTTGACTCAAAGCTCATGAAATATTGCACTAATTGGGTAAGTTTGAATTAATGTTTTATTTTTCAAAAGTAAATGACTTGGTCAATGCTGGGTTGTTGTTTTTTTCATTGTGGGGTCAATGACCTAGACAAGGATGGCCTAGTGGCTAGAACATTGCGCTCGCCTTCTGAAGACCCGGGTTCGATTCCCGTTCAAGGAGGATATTTTCCCCTGGAGTTAACTTCAGTGCAGACAACACACTCCCCAAAAGTCCTTCGTATGAGACTACATAAACCGAGTTCCCGTGTGCGAACGCACGCAGAACATCTTGCGCACACGTTAAATCCTGTTCCGCTTTTCGGAAGAGTAGGCCATTGTGTGCCGATGGGAACAGATGACAGAATTTACAAAACTGCATACACACGGGGACTGGATGTAAAAAAGCACATTAGTGCTTGTTCCATTATCCTCGATATAAAAGAATAAAAAAAATAAATAAATAAAAAGCAAAAGTCTGGTAATGTGTGTAACCAACCTAGCTCAAGACTTCCCCCTTCAGCAAAAATAATTATTAACAAAGCAGCTCCTGTTAAAGACTAGATAAAAGAAGTTCGCAGAAATGTGTTTGATGAAAACGCTCTGCTGGAGAATAGTAAAAACGTTTCTTTTGTTTCCCAGGAAAACTTGAAAGCTTACTTCAGGGAGGCAGCAATCCACCACCACCCGTCCAGTCCACACCCCGCCAGTCAAGTCAAGTCAAAAACACTTTAATCATCCCATGAAGGGCAATCACAATACTGACAGGCACGTTGATACGAAACATAATCTAAAAAAAAGACACAAGATAGCTATATTTTATATTGGTTTCAATATTCTTAGATAACTTCGTATAAAAATATCACACACACACACACACACACACACACACACACACACACACACACACACCACACACACACACACACACACACACTTTGAATTGTATGGTTTAATATTTTTCTGGGGTTTTTTGTTTTGTTTTTAATTCCATATATGCATATGTTATTGTCTTTTCTTGTTTGATTTGTATAGTTTACCATAGATTAGGTTTTTTATTCTATATCTGCATATACATTATCTTTTTTTCTCGCTTTTTTTTCTTTAGATAGATGGCTTGATGAAAAAAAGCAAATACACTGCTTATTCAATGTACCATCTGAAAATAAAAGTTTGACTTTGACTTTGACCTTGAATTTGACTTTCACACACACACACACACACACACACACACACACACACACACACACACACACACACACACACAGAGTGTAGCAATACAGTGTTGTAAGGATTATTGACAAGAAAGAATATATATATATAATTATTTTTATAATATATATATATATATATATATATATATATATATATATATATATATATATATATATATATATATATATATACGTATCTCAGCGCGCGCGCGCGCACATACACACACACACACACACTTATTCAAAAATCATTATAAGCCAAAAACTGAGACTTAAACTTATTTTCATGAGCTTGTCATGTGTGCACATAGGCACAAGCGTTGCTTACTTAAAACATTGTCTGACGTCAAATGTGTGTGACGTTTTAAGCCACCAGCCCCTCAAGGTCAATCCTGACCTAAGTGACCGAATTTCTACCATCCTCCAGTTTCTACATGGGATACAACAAACCAGAAGGTATATAATGCTGTATTTATTGTCTATTTATTTATTTATATATTTGTTTATTCTTTTATATTGAGGATAATGGAATAAGCACTTATGTGCTTTTTTTTTACATCTAGTCCCCGTGTGTATGCGGTTTTGCAAATTTTGTCATCCGTTCCCACCGGCACACAATGGCCTACTCTTACGAAAAGCGGAACAGGATTTAACGTGTGCCCAAGATGTTCTGCGTGCGTTCGCACACGGGCCCACGGTTTATAGTCTAGTCCGATACTTAGAGGGCTTGAACATCATCAGTTAACTCCACCTACGCTCAAAGATTTGGAAGATATTTATGTCAGTGGAGCTGCCGTGAAATATAACAAGTCACTAAAACTGAAAATACTTTCAGTTTATTTACCAAAAGGTCCGAACGATTATTAACTTCACTGATATCTGTCTTATCATACATGGTTTGTTTGTTTTTTGCTGTTGTTTTTTTTAGACTGTTCAATATCTTAATAGAACATAGTATTAATTTAATTGATATTTGTCTTATACAACATGTTATAACAATTTGACTTATATTATTAAAATGCGTGAGCATGGGTACGAATGTTTACAATGTACGAGCGTGCGTGAGCGTGCGTGCGCGTGCGCGAGCGACTGTTTGTGAATGTGCGGACGTACGGGTTTACTAGTGCGCACATGAGTAAAGTGATTTTTGTTGGGGTGGGTTTGTGGCTGGCTGAGATATTGCTGATTTGTGGATGCATTTTATCTCATGATGGGTGCGTGCTGATGTTGGACAGTGTGTGTGTGTGTGTTTTTTTAATATTATGTTTAAATGTTCATTGTTTTTATGTATGGCGAGTAACCCGCCGGAATTTCTCTGTCTTTGAGATAATAAAGCTTTTGAATTTGATTTTGACCAAACTACGGAATGGCTACGCTCAATCCAAGATCAACATTATGGTAAATGGATCGATGCATGCATCTTTCTGGGAAACGAATCGTCCATTTGTAACGAGAAATGGTTTGGTAGAGAACATTGTTGACAGTTCGCTTTATCTCTTAGAACAATGACGGTAGATCCACCCTGATTCCTGAAGTCTCCATTCTCTCCGGAATGTCTCCAGAACTGGTACCTACTTGAAACGCGTGATGACACGTCATGGAGTGATCGTTTGCTGATCAAAATCACTGTCTGTGACGAAACAAATCACCGTGACAAATTCATTCCATATACAATATCTAAATGTGACTGTAGACGAGCAGACCAGAGTAAGTTTGAAAGAATTCTTAGTCGTGAAAATTTTTGTTAGTTTTAAAACTAATGTAAAAATGTAAGAATGCGATTCTATCAGCTGCTGACTTATCTATTTTCAGTTATTTCTTTTTTTTTAATTCTTTTATATCGAGGATAATGGAATAAGCATTTATGTGCTTTTTTACATCCATTCCCCGTGTGTATGCGGATTTGTGAATTATGCCATCTGTTCCCACCGGCACACAATGGCCTACTCTTACGAAAAGCGGAACAGGATTTAACGTGTGCGCAAGATGTTCTGCGTGCGTTCGCACACGGGACCTCGGTGTAAAGTCTCATCCGAAGGACTTTTGGGGAGAGTGGAGTCTGCACTGATGTTAACTCCAGAGGAAAATATCCCCTTGAACGGGAATCGAGCCCGGGTCGTCAGATTGCGAGCGCAATGTTCTAACCACTAGGCTATCCCGTTCCCCCCCCCCCCCCCCCCCCCCCCCCTTTGAATGGTGTAAAGTTTAAACATCACAGTGGTGGTCAGACTTGTGTGAAAAAGAGGTCCAACATAAAGAAAAGAAAGATTTCAACTCTTTGTCGCAGACATGTCGTTTGAAAATCACAGAGAAATGAAAAAAGCTTATTAGTACAGTGCAACAGAACCATAGAGGTTGCTAAGAAGTCCCACTGGACTTGTTTCTGCATGAAAGAAGTTTCTCATTTTAAAGATTCCCAAAAGGTTTGGACAAAGCTGAAACACATGAAGAACGCCACAGCCCTTCCAGCTTGCCCTATTACAATTGATAACAAATTTCCATCAGACATTGAAAAGGCAGAAACGGTCTCCAATCTCTTTGCCAAAAATAGCAGGCTGGAAGGTTTGTCTTCATTTTGCAAGAGTTTCAGAGAACAGAACTCTGTATTCAGATCCTCTCCCACAAAACGAACTGTGGTTTGATTCTTCCATTACTTTGGAAGAATTAAAATGTGCAACGCTTTTTCCTGGGTAATTAAAAATGTTCTGTTGGTTCAGATTCCATTTCCAACAAAATATTGAAGAATCTCCCGGATAAATGTATGAAGGTTTTGCACCGTATTTTTCACACATGTTGGGAAACTGGAATTTTACCGCAGCTGTGGAAAAATTCTATAGTTGCTCCAATCTTAAAGACTGGAAAATCGAAACACGACTAAATAAATTATAGACCCATCGCTTTAACATCTCACACCAGTAAACTATTGGAGAAAATATTCAGACTAACTCGTTACTGTGAAAAGAACAAAACCATACCTGTTAAACCAAGTAGGATTTCAGAAAGGCAGACCTACAGCTGAACATCTGGTTATACTGTGCACACAAATGACGCGCCAATTCGCCCCTAGACATTGCTTTAGGATTTGTGTGTGTGCGTGCGTGTGTGTGTGTGTGTGTGTGTTTGTGTGTGTGTGCGTGCGTGCGTGCGTGCGTGCGTGTGTGTGTGGATGTAGGGAAGGCTTATGACCAAATCTGGCTCAAGAGTTTGTCATATGAAATCAACCGGGCTGTCTGGTAATCTGTGCAGTTAATTATGTTACATCCTTTTTAGCAGAGAGAACCACTCAAGCTAGAATAGAGTCAAGTTAATCTGCTCTCAGCAGTCCTGGAATGGGTATACCTCAGGGACCACCTATAGCTCCTATAATTATCGTTCAATATAGTTATACATGACCTTCCTAAAGCTCTGTCAAGCAATGTGGTTTTGGTTCAATATGCCGATGACATCTGCATGTGGATGAACACCACATTGAAAAAAAAATCAACTCCTCAAAGAGCTCAAAACTATCTTAGAAGATTGTATCAAACTGAGTTGGATAGACTTGGAAACTTCATGACGGAAAATGGATTATCTCTTTCGACAGAAAACAAAGGTGACGTCATTTCATTTAGGAAGTGTTCCTAATAATCTTCCCATGTTTAAGTTACACACAAAAATCATTGAGTAAACACAAATGATCAAATTTCTTGGGATTTATACTACATGAAAACTAACTTGGAATTTTCATATCACTGATAATTTCTTTACCAAAACTAGGAAGAGCGTAAATCTTTTAAAGGGCATAAGAAGACTACTATGGGATATGGATTCTCAGAGTTTGTCACCTTTCCATTGTCCATGTTAAGTATAAATTTTCTTATGCTCAAGAGGCGTTCTTCTGGGCTCCAAAGCACCTGTTGAAAAAGATTCAGAATATAAACAGTAAACTATTAAACTTTCTCTTGGTGTGCCGCCAGTTCATGCTTCTAGCCAAGAATCGTACGAAGAATCCGGTTATTTTACTTTAAGATACTTTTCGAGAATTATCATCAGCAAAGCTTATAGTCAGAAGTAGCTCAAGGGAAAACTTTGTTCAAAGAGAAACAGCAGAACGGCCTGAGTTTGATTTCCGTAAAAGAGCAAACTCTATATCATCTAAAATTTTAAAAACCAAACTAGGGCTACTTATCCCTCTGCATTATTTAAAGAGTGCAAAATCATTCCTGCAGATGTAGCTGTAAAACTACCATACTCCCCCATCCCATGTAGGGAGTTACTTAGAGAAACTTGTAACATCAACTATATTAATATTTAAAAAGGTGAAAATCTCAATATCTTAATAACTTCGATTAGAGCACACATTTGTGGTCAATACAAAGATCTCCTTCAAACTTTTACAGACGGATGAGTGATAGAAAATAAATCTGTAGGTGCCGCCAATGTAATTCCAGCTCTTAAAGTGGGAAGTCATATTTTCTGTCAGTATTTACTGCTGAACTTGTTGCCATTTTAAAAGCTCTAGACTTTTTGTTAAACCTTTTTTAAAAAAAATCCTTTTTGCAGTTTCCCTCTTCGTTGATTCAAAGTCAGTATTAAATGTCATAGAGTCTTTTAATTTGGACACGCATCCTGACATTAATAATTGAGGTCATTCATTTAATTCTTTTTTTTTAGAATCACACACACACACACACACACACTCACTCACTCACGGGATAGCCTAGAGGTTAGAACATTGCGCTCGCAATCTGACGACCCGGGCTCGATTCCCGTTCAAGGGGATATTTTCTCCTGGAGTTTACATCAGTGCAGACTCCACTCTCCCCAAAGTCCTTCGGATGAGACTATAAACCAAGGCCCCGTGTGCGAAACGCACGCAGAACATCTTGCGCACACGTTAAAATCCTGTTCCGCTTTTCGTAAGAATAGGCCATTGTGTGCCGGTGGGAACAGGTGACAGGATTCACAAAACCGCAAACACACGGGGACCGGATGTAAAAAAGCACATGAGTGCTTATTCCATTAGCCTCGATATAAAATGATAAAATATAAATATAAATACTTACCGTCTTAATACTCCTTGCACAGTGACAGCTTGGACAGCCGGAAAAGCAGCGAGTAGAGGGACGCTATCCTTTCCATAGTACGTGTCAAATCTTTTTGAAGACAAAGAGTCGTTTCCCTTACTCCGGTCTCCATCCAGTTCTGGTGATCGCGTGCTCACTGTGAATCTGTCTCATTCTCTGTCTCCCTGTCTCTTTACTCTGTGTGTGTGTGTGTGTGTGTGTGTGCGTGTGCGCGCGCGCGCACGCGCGTGGGTGTGTTCGTGCGTGCGTGTGGTGTGGTGTGTAGTAGAGTTGAAGTGGTGTGGAGTGGTGAGTGTGTGCGGCTGTGTGTAGGGTTGAGGGGGATGGATCTGTCTGTCTTTTTTGTTTCAGAAGTAAAGAGTGTTCATTGATAGCGTTGTTCAGACTGATTTGTGTTCATAAAGTCTTAGTTTCCATCGATAGGTAACAGAATAAAGAAAAACTTCAAATTCTAAGCGAAAGAAAAACTTTAATTTCTAAACTATCAGCTGACTATTAATAATAATAATAATGATAATAATAATAATAGTAAGAAGAAGAAGAAGAAGAATGTATGGAATTTATATAGTGCTGAATCTTGTAAAGCAACAAATCAAAGTGCTCAGATGACGTTGTTTTTTTTAATTGAGGATAGTGGAATAAGCACTGATGTGCTTTTTAAAAAAAAAAATTAACTATGCTTTGGAGAACACACACACACACACACACACGCACACACACACACGCACGCACGCACGCACGCACGCACAGCATGCCTATGCGCATATTTTCCCCTGGAGTTAACATCAGTGCAGACTCCACTCTCCCCAAAAGTCTTTGGGATGAGACTATAAACCGAGGCCCCGTGTGCGAACGCACGCAGAACATCTTGTGCACACGTTGAATCCTGTTCCGCTTTTCGCAAGAGAAGGCCATTGTGTGCCGGTGGGAACAGATGACAGAATTTACAAAACTGCATACACACGAGGAGGACTGGATGTGAAAAATCACATGTGCTTATTGCATTATCCTTGATATAAAAGAATAAATAAATAAATAAATATGCCATGGAGATAGGGGTGGCCGCTGAAGAGTATGGATAGATAATGAGAGGGAAGATCTTAGGTCAAGTCAAGTCAAGTCAAAATAATCTTTATTGAGGGTAAAAGATTAAGTTTATACAATTTTTGTTTCATCCTGCCCTAAACAAAAAAAGAAAGAAAATCAAGAAAATTGGCATATAAAAGCAATCAAAATACAATGTTCACACATGTTGAAGACATTTGAAAGTATCGAATGTACAAGTGACAACAGCTGTAAGCTTTTTAGTATTCCAGCTTTTTTGTTCCAGTCTGGCCAGTAGTAACACCTGTGTGTGTGTGTGTGTGTGTGTGTGTGTGTGTGTGTGTGTGTGTGTGTGTGTGTGTGTGTGTGTGTGTGTGTGTGTGTGTTTTGCTTTGGGTTTGGGTTTGGGTTTGTTTCTTTTTCGTTGTTTGTTGTTGTTTTGCTGTTGTTACTGTGTGTGTTTTTGTTGTTGGGGGTGGGGTGGGGGGTGGCGTTTTGCTGGGTTTGTTTGTTTTTTGGTTGTTGTGCTTCTTTTATTTCGAGGATAATGGAATAAGCACTCATGTGCTTTTTTTCATCCAGTCCCCGTGTGTATGCAGTTTTGTAAATGTCATCTGTTCCCACCGGCACACAATGGCCTAGCCTACTCTTCCGAATATCGGAATGTGTTTTAACGTGTGCACAAGATATTCTGTGTGCATGCGTGCGCGCGCGCGAGGGGAGTATTATTTCTCATACTTTGATACTTGCACATTATAGATAGGGGGAGGGGTGGGGGGTGCGTTTTTGTTTGGTTTTTGTTGAGGGAGGGGTTGAGGCTGCGGGTGCGGGGTGGGGGAGGGGTGAAGGAAGAATGATATTTTTGAGGGCGTACAAGATTGATTTGACATGCGTTCATGCACCCGGGGACAAAGGCTTGACGCCTGATCCCAAGACCCGGAAAGGGATTAAGAGTCCACACAAATGTGAATTCCTAAGAATGTTTTCTCTTCTTTTTTTACTTTTTTTTTTCCTTCCTTGGTAGACCAAGGAGACGATGGAGCGACTCCGTGGCTGACACCCTGCAGCCCATGACCTGTCACTACATCAAGCCTCCCGCCTTGCTGCAGGCAGACGTCTCAAGGCACCAGCGGCAGATGAAAGAAGAAAGAAGAAGCTATACCTCACAGTTTCACCAAAGGTGAAAATTTTGTGTGTATGCAACGGTTTGCCCACGGTAAAGTCAGCCGCACTGCGACATCGGGTATAATGTCTGGACACCGAAACCAATGTGCATTCGGTTTTGGTTTTTTGTTGGTTTTTTGTTTAATTTAGTTCGCGTGCGTGTGCATTCGTTACGCTTTATACGCTGAAACAAGCTACACCGGTCATCGAAAATGACGTGACTACGCATTCCCCTTCATTTTTGTAAGAATCTGGGGAACACACTTTTTAATTTTCCGTTTTTCGGCTAGAGCTCCGAGGTTCCCCTCCAATGGTCAGATGGTTGAGCATCCGACCGTTTTCTTCCCCCACCATTACGGTAGCCGCATTCTGTGTTCGGGGACGGTGTCTCAACACGGCACCTGTGCGCTTACTGGTGTTTTATTCATGTTATCCGTTCCTTACCGGCACACAATGGCCTACTCTTCCGAAAGGTGGAAAGGGTTTTTAACGTGTGCGCAAGACGATGTGCGTGAGTTCACACACGGGGCCTCGGTTTATAGTCTCATCCGAAGGACTTTGACTTTTTTCTTTTTTTTCCGTCAAACTGGGAAAGAAAGGGCGAGGCTGGGGTGAATCGAACCCCGAACCTCACGGTTTACTTGTTGGCAGGCGAACGTCTTAACCGTCCTGCCACCGTCCTTTTTTGTTGTTGTTGTTTGTTTTGTTTTCTGTTTGTTTTTGTTTTTGGCTGGTCTGTTGTATCTTATTCTTGAATTTTATTTATCCATTTATTTATTTATTCTTTTATATCGAGGATAATGGAATAAGCACTCATGTGCTTTTTTACATCCAGTCCCCGTGTATATGCAGTTTTGTCAATTTTGTCATCTGTTTCCACCGGCACACAATGGCCTACTCTTCCGAAAAGCGGAACAGGATTTAACGCGTGCGCAAGATGTTCTGCATGCGTTCGTACACGGAGCCATGGTTTATAGTCTCATCCGAAGGAATAAGGGGCAGGTCACTGGCAGATGAATACTTTGAAAAATCCAAACCAGATATCAATAATCTCTTGAGCTTTTTCTTTTCTCTTCATTATTTTTTGTTTGGTTGTGTTGGTGGTGGTGGCGCTTTGTTGGCTTGTTTTGTTTTGTTTCGTTTCTTTGTTTTTCTTTGGAAGGGATCCCCCCCGGATAATGTCGAATAAACTAACATTTGCGTTTGAGAACTGATAAATCAGGGGTTTTTTTAAAAGAAAGAAAGAAAAGAAAAGAAAAGGCAAGTTGTGACTGTGCATTATTATTGTATGCCATGTCGTGAAGCAGTCTGGAGAGAGATGGTATTGTATTTTGTATTGTACTTTGTATTGTGTTGTATTGTGTTCTGTCATGTTGTGTTATATCGTGCTGTGTTGTCTTGTGTTGTATTGTCCTGTGTTTTGTTAGCAGGACATTGAAAGAGAATGTGCTCACCAGACGGTGATATTAATTGGATATGTACGAAGACATTGTCACACTTTGCTCTTAA
Organism: Rapana venosa; assembly: GCA_028751875.1. NCBI lineage: Eukaryota > Metazoa > Mollusca > Gastropoda > Neogastropoda > Muricidae > Rapana > Rapana venosa. Next base: position 30,549,558 of record CM054148.1, on the reverse strand, counting down.
AAATCTTTAGAAGTGCAAGTTCTGCACACATTTGTTGTCTGGTAGGAAAGGTTTTTGGTTGGCTGGTTGGTTGGTTGGTTGGCTGGTTGGCTGGTTGGTTGGCTGGTTGGTTGGTTGGTTGGTGGTGTTGTTTCTTTGCTAATTTGTTAACTGTTCTGCTAATTTGTTTAATTGACCTGTTTATTTGTTTGATTTCTTTTTCTTTGCCTTCTTTCTGTATGAGCATGGTTGCAGCTTGGGGAGAGCTTGATCTCAAATGTCTGATCTTAAATGGTGTTCGGGAAAACACTACCTTCATGCCACGTTGATTTATAACTAATGCTCGTTAGCTGCCGAATTAAATGAGTCAAATATAATGTTTCGAGCATGCCAAAAGCTATTTGCTTGTTATTACTCTCAATTTATATATGTATAATATTCACGTTTTCTGGGAAAAAAATCTATTTAAACCATTTGTTTGATTGATTTGTAAGATATTTTCATCAATACAATTCCATTGTTCATAGTTAAAATATAAAAAAAAGAAGCCGAAAACAATAAATACACTCAAAACCCATACGGATACACAATTATTTTGGAACAGATATAGTCGTTTGCCCCAGATCCTACAGATAAGAAATGAAGGCTTGAAATAAGGCATGTTCTGATCTGTTCCGTTTGGAACATTGACAAAGAAATCACCCCTCTTTCCTTCCCGCAGTGTGGCGTGGCTTGTGACCAGTACTTGGCTGGTCTGTGTGATGTCAGCCTGACAGGAGACACACACTCCACTCACTTCATCCAGTTGTTTTGGGGTTTTTTCCCCCGGGGAACAGAGAGAGCAGCCTGAACTTGAAGCACAGAAATCTGGTCTGCGGTGACTGACAGTAGTGATCTGTCTGCAGTGACTGACAGTAGTGATCTGTCTGCAGTGATTGACAGTAGTGATCTGTCTGCGGTGACTGACAGTAGTGGTCTGTCTGCGGTGACTGACAGTAGTGATCTGTCTGCAGTGACTGACAGTAGTGGTCTGTCTGCAGTGACTGACAGTAGTGATCTGTCTGCAGTGATGGTCTGTCTGCAGTGACTGACAGTAGTGATCTGTCTGCAGTGACTGACAGTAGTGATCTGTCTGCAGTGACTGACAGTAGTGGTCTGTCTGCGGTGACTGTGACTGACAGTAGTGATCTGTCTGCAGTGACTGTGACTGACAGTAGTGGTCTGTCTGCAGTGACTGACAGTAGTGGTCTGTCTGCAGTGACTGACAGTAGTGGTCTGTCTGCAGTGACTGTGACTGACAGTAGTGGTCTGTCTGCAGTGACTGACAGTAGTGACTGACAGTAGTGGTCTGTCTGCAGTGACTGACAGTAGTGACTGACAGTAGTGGTCTGTCTGCAGTGACTGACAGTAGTGACTGACAGTAGTGGTCTGTCTGCAGTGACTGACAGTAGTGGTCTGTCTGCAGTGACTGACAGTAGTGACTGACAGTAGTGGTCTGTCTGCAGTGACTGACAGTAGTGACTGACAGTAGTGGTCTGTCTGCAGTGACTGACAGTAGTGACTGACAGTAGTGGTCTGTCTGCAGTGACTGACAGTAGTGGTCTGTCTGCAGTGACTGACAGTAGTGGTCTGTCTGCAGTGACTGACTGTAGTGGTCTGTCTGCAGTGACTGACTGTAGTGGTCTGTCTGCAGTGACTGACAGTAGTGACTGACTGTAGTGACTGACAGTAGTGGTCTGTCTGCAGTGACTGACTGTAGTGACTGACTGTAGTGACTGACAGTAGTGGTCTGTCTGCAGTGACTGTGACTGACAGTAGTGATCTGTCTGCAGTGACTGACAGTAGTGATCTGTCTGCAGTGACTGACAGTAGTGGTCTGTCTGCGGTGACTGACAGTAGTGGTCTGTCTGCAGTGACTGACAGTAGTGGTCTGTCTGCAGTGACTGACAGTAGTGGTCTGTCTGCAGTGACTGACAGTAGTGGTCTGTCTGCAGTGACTGTGACTGACAGTAGTGATCTGTCTGCAGTGACTGTGACTGACAGTAGTGATCTGTCTGCAGTGACTGTGACTGACAGTAGTGGTCTGTCTGCAGTGACTGTGACTGACAGTAGTGATCTGTCTGCAGTGACTGACTGTAGTGGTCTGTCTGCAGTGACTGTGACTGACAGTAGTGATCTGTCTGCAGTGACTGTGACTGACAGTAGTGATCTGTCTGCAGTGACTGACTGTAGTGGTCTGTCTGCAGTGACTGTGACTGACAGTAGTGGTCTGTCTGCAGTGACTGACAGTAGTGGTCTGTCTGCAGTGATGGTCTGTCTGCAGTGACTGACAGTAGTGATCTGTCTGCAGTGACTGTGACTGACAGTAGTGATCTGTCTGCAGTGACTGACTGTAGTGGTCTGTCTGCAGTGACTGTGACTGACAGTAGTGATCTGTCTGCAGTGACTGACTGTAGTGGTCTGTCTGCAGTGACTGTGACTGACAGTAGTGATCTGTCTGCAGTGACTGTGACTGACAGTAGTGATCTGTCTGCAGTGACTGACTGTAGTGGTCTGTCTGCAGTGACTGACAGTAGTGACTGACTGTAGTGGTCTGTCTGCAGTGACTGACAGTAGTGATCTGTCTGCAGTGACTGACAGTAGTGATCTGTCTGCAGTGACTGACAGTAGTGGTCTGTCTGCAGTGATGGTCTGTCTGCAGTGACTGACAGTAGTGACTGACTGTAGTGGTCTGTCTGCAGTGACTGACCGTAGTGGTCTGTCTGCAGTGACTGTGACTGACAGTAGTGGTCTGTCTGCAGTGACTGTGACTGACAGTAGTGGTCTGTCTGCAGTGACTGTGACTGACAGTAGTGGTCTGTCTGCAGTGACTGACAGTAGTGGTCTGTCTGCAGTGATGGTCTGTCTGCAGTGACTGACAGTAGTGGTCTGTCTGCAGTGACTGACAGTAGTGGTCTGTCTGCAGTGATGGTCTGTCTGCAGTGGTCAGCAGCTGATGCTGGACGTCTACTGATCAGACCAGACAGCAGACACCACCATCACCAGAGCCAAGACCAGTGAAGACATTGTTAACAACTAACTACCTCATCGAAATCATCCACAGGCAATGCGGGCGTTTCTCTGGCGGGTGACCTCAAGGAGGCCTGACTTTCCTAGTGTGGTTTTTTTCCCCCGTGGACTTTTTTGTGTTTTTTTCTGAGGCTACGAGGGTACGGAGCGAGTTCAGGTGTGTGTGTGTGTGTGTGAGGGTTTGCGCGATAAGGCCGGAGTCAGTGTTTAAGGACAGGAGGAGCATTGATGATGATAATGTGTCACAGAAAATGAGGCAGCCCCCCGGTATTGATGATGATGATGATGATGATGATGATGATGATGATGATGATGATGATGGTGATGATGGTGATGATGGTGATGGTGATGGTGATGATGATGATGATGATGATGATGATGATGACAGTTGTTATAACTCACAGGTTCACATTTATCATGGCGGTTTGGGTTGTTTTTTTAGAAGGATCCCTTTACCTGTACTTCAGATGAGCCCTCCCGAAAGTCACTTGTGTTTTATATAACTATGCTCGTTTTCTTTCTATGCCTCTGCCTCTATCTGTCTCTGTCTGTCTCTGTCTGTCTCTGACTCTCTCTCCCTCTCTTTCTTTGCCTCACCTTTCTATCACTTCCTTTCACACTCAATTAAAGAGAACCCCCGAATCCAAGAAAAAGGTAAAAGAAGAAAAAGAAGGAGGAGGAAGAGGAGGAGGAGGAGAAGAAGAAGAAGAAGAAGAAGAAGAAGAAGAAGAAGAAGAAGAAGAAGAAGAAGAAGAAGAAGAAGAAGAAGAAGAATGCACAGAAGAAGAAAAAGAAGAAGAAGAAAAGAAGAAGAAGAAGAAGAAGAAGAAGAAAGAAGAAGAAGAAGAAGAAGAAGAAGAAGAGAAGAAGAAGAAGAAGAAAGAAGAAGAAGAAGAAGAAGAAGAAGAAGAAGAACAACAACAACAACAACAACAACAACCAACAACAACAACAATGCACAGAAGAAGACGAAGAAGAAGAAGAATGCACAGAAGAAGAAGAACAAGAAGAGCAAGAAGAAGAAGAAGAAATAAGCGCTGCTCAGAAAAAAAAAAGGTAGCTAGCTAGCTCAACTGACTGAAGGGACGGGGAGAGGAAAAAGAATAGCGTTGGCAGTGGAAGGCGCTAGGTGGAAACTAATTACCGGTAAAGTGACTTTTAATGTGTCAACATCATTGATTGGGGGACAAAGGTGAACGAAGTACAGGTCTCCGGTCCCTCAATGACGTACGCCGCCCTCCTCTTCCATTCTTCTTCCCCTGTCCCTCCCTCCCGCCATTCCATGCCTCTTTTCCTTTTTTTTTAATTCTTTCTTTTTCTCCAAGAGCTTGCCAGCCATGGTCAAACGTCAAGGAAAAGAATGAAGACATATCGCCCCCGTGATTTATCCCCCTCCTCCCCCACTCCCGGCCCTAGCCTGTCGCCTGCAGATGGCGCTTTAGGGGACTCGTGGCCGGCACGTGCGGAGCATGCGCATTAGCTGCCAGCCTGGGGAGAACAAAAGATGGCTACTGAGGGAGGAAAAGGCAGGGGGAGTGGAAGGGGGGGGGGGGGGGGGGGGGCCAGGGGATGGCTTGACGACCGGAAAAGGGAATCAAAATCACCTCAAATAGGGCAGAGAGTGGAGCGGAGGGAGAGGGTGATGAAGAGTTGTGGGTGGGGTGGGGGTGGGTGGGAGTAGGGCTGTTTATTTCTCAATCAAACTTTGACAGGTTTGGCAAGGTGAGGAGGAAGAAAGGAAGCAAGGGGTCCTGGGACAGAGGTGTACCCTCTTTTTTTTTTTTAAATTCCCTTCTCCAACCCCCCCCCCCCCCCCCCCAACCCCTTCCCTTGCCTTACCCTGAGTACAGATCACTCTTAGTCAGTCTGCTTAGGGCCCACTACCTGCCCCAAAGAGAAAACACCCTAGATAGAAACACTGACATTTCCACTCCATGTTGTTTATAGCCCACCCGACCGTACAAGGCGGTATCAGGGGCTGGCACCTTATCCACTCACATTACCATACACTGCAAAATCAACGCCTCTTAATCCCTTCAAATATTCAAACACCGTTCACTTGGATGGGGGGGGGGGGGGGGGGGGGGGGGGGGGGGGGGGGGAAACCCACACTAAATAACACCATACCTTAATCACTTCATTCTTCAGCTTCAATCACTGCCAGGACCTCTGATGAAGGCTGGTTCATCCAGGAGCCGTAACTCGAGTCAGGTCAGGCCGAAGGCATGGTCCTTACACAAAAAATGCCTAAAATGCTATCATTGAAAGATTCTATTTTCTAGAGGTTTTTTTTCTTTTAAAGCCATTTTCAAAAATGATTGAGAAGTCGTAAGTGGTTACCTACACTTGTTTTCCTTCACTACTATTTCTGCATTAATAATTATTTCGTTCCTTAAGACCAGGCTGTGCTGAGGACGCCAGCCATTCCGCTTCATTTATCACCTCAAAGGCTGCAATAAAGTAAGAGAGAGAAGAAAAAAAAGGAAAACAAAGTACTTCACAGTAATCAAAAATAAATATGAAAATGCCATACAGGCAAACAACACTGCAGAATGGACATCCTATGCCCATCCCAGTGTGTACATATCATTGCCTGGTCGCCAGAAGAAAATGATACAGGTAAAATGTCATAAAACGTATGAAAAGAAATTAGCGGTAATTTTTTGCTCGAGCAAAGGCAGGAGCATGGGACTGGGAAGGCAGAAAATAAGCAAGAGAGATGATAGAAAAGGTAATAATAATAATGATAATAATGTATGGAATTTATATAGCGCTGAATCTTGTAAAGCAACAAATCAAAGGTGAGGAAAAAAGACAGAAACAAAGAGCGGGGAGGTTTCTTGCACAGGATTTCCAGAAGGTGGGGATGCTATTTATACTGATAGAGGCCCCGGAATCCCCACAGGGGTAATAAACAAGAAAACCGTTATGGTAGGCTGACTTTTCTTCTTCTTCTTCTTCCTCCTCCTCCTCCTCTTCTTCCTCCTCCTCCTTCTTCTTCCTCCTCCTCCTCCTCTTCTTCTTCCTCCTCCTCCTTCTTCTTCCTCTTCCCCCTCCTCCTCTTCTTCTTCCTCCTGTTCCTCCTCCATCTTCTTCCTCCTCCTCCTCCTCCTTTTTCTTCCCCCTCTTCCTCCTCCTCCTCTTCTTCTTCCTCCTCCTCCTTCTTCTTCCTCTTCTCCTCTTCCCCCTCCTCCTCTTCTTCTTCCTCCTGTTCCTCCTCCTTCTTCTTCCTCCTCCTTCCTCCTTTTTCTTCCCCCTCTTCTCCTCCTCCTCTCTCTTCTTCCTCCTCTTCCTCCTCCTCCTTCTCATTCTTCTTCCTCCTCCCTCCTCCTCCTCCTTCTTCTTCCTCCTCCTCCTTCCTTCTCTTCTTCCTCCTCTTCCTCCTCCTCCTTCTCATTCTCTTCCTCCTCCTCCTCCATTCTTCTACTCCTCTCTTCCTCTCTCTTCTTCCTCCTCTCCCCTCCTTCTCTTCTTCCGTTTTCTTCTCCTTGGGCTTTCCCCTGCCCAACACTCGGAGGTCATCTGAATCATGCTCTCTTACTCGCTCTCTCTTAGCCCTACAGGAACACTGTGAGACTAGAAGTACACACCTGTGATGGTAAACATATCTGCTGTGGTTGCCCTTTTCATGACCCCGCCATTGCTAGCAGCCGTACTCCTACAAAGAGTTTGGGGGGGGGGGTGTGGTGGTCTCTCCTGTAATGGCGGGTACAGGTTGTTATGCTCAGAGCCTGCTGTCAGGGCTGAAGACAAGTCTCATCGTGATGGTTCAAAGCATAACTCCGTGTTCACGCAGGTCTTGGCGCTCTGTTGACATCCGCAGCTGACACAGCTTTGGCTTGAGCCGGTTACATTCTGAAAACTGGCTGGTTGGTGGTTACTCTGGTCCTGCATGCTCGGTATTTCCCGTCTCTCCTGTCCTTTTTCCATAGAGTTCTCTTGGGTCAGGGCAGGCAAGGTACAGAACATCTTGCGCACACGTTAAATCCTGTTCCGCTTTTCGGAAGAGTAGGCAATTGTGTGCCGGTGGAAACAGATGAAAACATGTACAAAACCGCATACACACGGGGACTGGATGTAAAAAAGCACATGAGTGCGCATGAGTGAGTCCATTTTCTTCGATATAAAAGAAAGAATAAATAAATAAATAGTATGTAGGTGGGGAAACTAGTCTCTGTGGTCCGCGAAATGGCTTCCGTCTTCTGGTGGTTTCTGTTGAAGGCTTGAATGATCTTAGGCTGAGACCTGCAGAGATTCTGAAGGTATTGTATTGTATTTCAGGCATCTTCTACGTTC
>CM054148.1:30532214-30534714 GCA_028751875.1 Rapana venosa | reverse complement strand
AGAGATCTTGCAACAAGCTGACAACACACCCGTCTTATCTTGCAACACGCGGACAACACACCTGTCTTATTTTGCAACATGCTGACAACACACCTATATTACCTGGCAACAAGCTGACAACACACCTGTCTTACCTGGCAACAAGCTGACAATACACCTGTCTTACCTGGCAACAAGCTGACAACACACCTGTCTTACCTGGCAACATGCTGACAACACACCTGTATTACCTTACAACATGCTGATAACACACCTGTATTACCTTACAACAAGCTGACAACACACCTGTCTTCAGTGCACAACATTTCCCTAGTGGTTAGAATATTGCGCACGCAATCTGACAACCCGGGTTCGAATCCTGTTCAAGAGGATTTTTCCCCTGGAGTTAACATCAGTGCTGACTCCACTCTCCCCTAAAAGTCCTTCTGATGAGACTATAAACCGAGGCCCCGTGTGCGAACGCACGCAGAACATCTTGCACACACGTTAAATCCTGTTCCGCTTTTCAAAAAGAGTAGGCCATTGTGTGCCAGTGGGAACAAATGATAAAATTTACAAAACCGCATACACACGGGGACTAGATGTAAAGAAAAGCGCATGAGTGCTTATTCCATTATCCTTGATATAAAAGGTTTTTTTTAACAAAACATTTTGACACACACCTGTCTTCAGTGCTGGACATTCAGACACACACCTGTCTTCAGTGCTCGACATTCAGACACACACCTGTCTTCAGTGCTCAGTATTCAGACACACACCTGTCTTCAGTGCTCGACATTCAGACACACACCTGTCTTCAGTGCTCAACATTCAGACACACACCTGTCTTCAGTGCTCAACATCCAGACACACACCTGTCTTCAGTGCTCAACATTCAGACACACACCTGTCTTCAGTGCTCAATTTTCGGAAAGAAAAAAAATTCAGGCTTGGTTTCATCCCAGGCCTTGTTCACCATTCACCTCCCGCTTTTGATCTTTCTTTTGTTTTGGTTTGGTTTGTTTGTTTGGGGGCTTGGGGGGGGGGGGGGTACTTTTTGCTCTGAAAAGAAACAGATATGTTTTGCAGGTGTGTTGGTCGTCGTCTTAGTTGGGCGTTCTCCGTCTTAACATCCTGGGGGTCACCCACAAAGAGCGGACTGTCTCACTCCTCACACAATCATGAACCTCCGTTTGACACCTGGAGTACTCACTGGATGACACGCAGCCATACTCCATGTGGAGAGAGGGATTTTGTTTCCCTTTGATGGAGAGTATTGGTGGTTTATTTATTTTATTTATTCATTTATACCACTTTATGTCACGAGATTTCTCTGCGGGAAATTCGGGCTGCTCTCCCCGGGGAGAGCGCGTCGCCACAAGAGCAGCGCCACCCTTTTTTTTCTGCAACTGTATTTGTTTCCTTATCATAGTGGCTTTTTTCTAAGAATTTTTACACGGACAATTCTCTTGTTGCCGTGGGTTCTTTTACATGCGCTGAATAATTGTGTGTAACGCACGGAGACCTCGATTTATCGTCTCATCCGAAAGACTAGCGCCCAGACCACCACTCGTGGTCTAATGGATGGGGGAAAAGTTTCGGGCCCAAACGGGATACGAACCACCGCACACACTTCCGACCCGGACTTTTCGCTTTCTAGACAGGCGCGTTACCTCTAGACCATGGATCCGTTGATGGTACGAGCTAGTCATGGCTGAAGGTAATCTCAACCAAACATTTTACAGCATAGCAGCATGTTAATTAAGGTTAGGCCTTGGCATTAACCAGCGTTTCACTGACCTTCACGTGGAGGCGCCCATCTTTTCCTTCGGTCTTGTTTGCTGTGAAAAATCCATTGATTTTCATCAAGAATAAAGCTTGAAAAGATAAAAACTTATTGAAAAATAATTGGGTTTTAGTTTTGTCCGGTTGGTGTTGTTTTGGACAACTTGATGTTGTTGTTCACTAAACTTTGATATCATGTGTTTGTCTTAACAAAACTGCAAGCGTGATATCAATGTTAAATTTGAATGAGACTGAAGTTTGATATCAGTTTACAGTATATATTTGTGGTTAGTTGTGTTGGGGATTTTTTTAATTTCAACGAAGCTTAATGTCAAATTCTGGTTTCAACGAAGCATAATTTGGAAACTAAATTTCAGTTTCAACAGAGCTAAAAAAAAGTTGTCAATTTCAGGTTTAAACAAAGCTAAAGTTTGATTTCAAGGTTAAATTTCTGTATAGTGGCTTGTATCGTTTGTATTGTATTGTATTAATTTATATTGTAGTTTAGTGTAGTGTAGTGTACTGTACTGTACTGAATTGTAGTGTATTGTGTAGAATCGTACTGTCATAGTTTATTGTATTGTATTGTGTTGTATTGTATTGTATTAAATTGTATTGTACTGTATTATAGTGTAGTATACTGTACTGAATTGTAGTGTATTGCGTAGAATCGTACTGTCATATTATACTGTATTGTGTTGTATTGTATTGTGTTGTATTAAATTGTATTGTACTG